>JAOSBK010000001.1:1595264-1649253 GCA_027568895.1 Erythroxylum shatona | reverse complement strand
TTATTATTATTGTTAAAAATAACTAATTTATTAATTAATGAATATTATTAATTAATTTAATAATATTTTTAATCAAATTTTAAAATGATTTAATTATATCTCAAAATTTAAATACATTGTCATTTTTAGTACGGATGAGGGCTAATTTAGAGAATTGACGTGGGAAGTGAAATTAAAAGTAACAATTGGGATGTCCACGAACGACTTGTCGAACTGCCAGTCAACTACTTGGAGTAGGTAAGATTTTCTTCTCTAGAGCTAACTAATAATTTTAATAATTTTCCAATTTTTTAAGTATTTATTGTTTAAAAATTTTTAATTAAGTTTTAAAATTTAAAAAAATCATATTTTACATTTAGATATTTGATTAAAAAATTGAACACTTAAATAAAAAAAAGTAAAAATAGATTAAAACATTCACCTATTAGTATAGATAAAATATTACAATAACAACAACATCATTTTAATAGAAGCGAAAGGAAGTGCAAGGTTTGAGGAAGTTTAGAATTACGCAGCTTTATCTTAATTGATAGAGAGGATGATTATAATAAAATATTAAAAAGTGTAAAAGAAATATAATTTTTTTATTTTTAAAATGGTTAATCGATGTTAGATCATCATAAAATCAGTTAAACTTTAAATAAAATTAAAAATTTTAAAATATGTTCAAAAGAGATTGCTTTATTAAAGTTTTTTAAGTTTAATTAAAAAAAATATTAAATAAAATCAATTGATTTATTGTAATTTAGAATAACTTATTAATTTATAAAAATTGATCGATTAATTAATAAACTGATGCATTTTTAACAACATGAGTTATTAAATTAAATCGAACCAAAAAATTGAAAACTAAACCTAAAAGTTAAATAGTTTAAGATTTTTACAATTGAACCGATTAAATCATTTAGATTTTTTTAATCATAAATAAAAGGTTTTTTTTCCTGAGAATTTTAAATATTTCTAAATTTTTTAAAACACTTTTACCATGTTAAAAACAAAGCTTGGTAATAGAAGTATTTCTCTTATGCAAGGGGTGAGATTTAAAAAATGTTTTGTCCTCCAGGGTCCTTGTTATCTTAGGGTATAATCGGTTGGATCATAATTAATGGAATGGAATATAATATAACAAAATGGTATATGACGGAATGTAATATAATATAATGAAAAGTTGATTAAGAGAGATAGAATGATTCATAATATAATGTTGTGAAATGTTACTTGAAAGATGGATGTAATAAATGAAATGTATAATAAATAATTATTATACCCTTGGTATTAAAATAGTTTTTATAGGAGGTTTAACACTATGATTTTAAAATAAAAATCACGTTTAATTAAAAAGTTACCATTCAAGTCACAACTGTGACAAATAATTTTTTATATTTTAAAATAATAAAATTTTTAATATTTTATTATTAATTATATAAAAATATTATTATTAATTATTTAATATATTTTATTTTATTAGATTATATGTGATTTATATTTAAAATATTTTATTTATATTTTATTTATAGATAAATTTTTACAAACACTTAACGAATAATTTTTCCTATTTTTTTCATTAATAAAATTTTTATTTTACTATTAATAATATAAAAATTATTATTAAGGTATGAGAAATAATATAAAAATATTATTAATTATATATAATTTTTGTGAAGTGTAATAAATGAGTATGAAAAAAAGGGGATTAAAGTTAGAAGAAATAATTAGTATTAAGAAAATTTATGAAAAATATATTAGGTAGTATATATTTATTAGTTTACGTTTTATCTTAAACCTTTTTGAATCAAAGATTACTTATTTAAGATAGAATAGAACATAAAATAAAATTTTTCACTTCTATTTCATTTCGTTTTATGCTATTATAAAATCCTCAATTAAACAGTGAGAGTGTGTTATGTTCCGTTCCATTGCATTAACAGTCCTCAACCAAATAGGCTTTGTACTCCCCGCAAAGACGTTTCGTCCGGTGGTGAGACCACCGCAACGGCGGGCCTGAGAACTGCCACTTTTTCCCCCTGCTGGTTGATTTGGTGATTTCTGTCGAAGTTGGGCCACCACCGTAGAAAAGATTAAAGCTATATATACATCAGGACAATCGAGTCAACTTCAGACAACTCATCCCAACTCCTAGATATTTCTTCCATTTTTCATCGCAAGATATTTTTAAGGAACAGAAATCTCTTACCTTAATCTGCTACTAAGATTTTTCCTCAGTGCGACAAAGATTGGTTCTATAGTTTATCCATCTCAAGACTCATAGTCAGTGCCTGTAACAATGGAGGGTGGTTCAGAAGTTTCAGAATCCATGAACGAATGGGAAATGGTAGGGGTCCACGACAAGAACCATGAAATGTCCATCTTTCCTCCAGACAACCACGAAGGCCTCCAAATCCCACCAACTCCATACCCTGATGATAAAGTACCCGAGTCATCTGACACGACCCCAGGAGTTGTCGGGAACGAGACGAGGAAGCCATTGAACTTGCGGTTTGACAACTTGAGGTCAAGAATCGTGAGTGTCGCCAAGATGGTACGCTGCTTTGTTGCTTTCCGAGGTGGATTTTGGTCGATGACCGTCGTGATGGCTGCGACGGCGGCAGCTGTGCTCTACTGGAGAGTGCGGCGGTGGCGTCAATGGGTCCGGGAAGAGATAGATAACCGTCTCCTACTCCGTGTGAAAGAAAAAGACCAGGTTCGTTGTTATATGATTATCAGTTTGGCCTATAAATATCACTATAAATAAATAGAATTCACAGATGATGACTGTTGAGTGTTCATATAATTCTGCAGAAGATGAACCAGCTCTTGCTCCGAATTGCACAGATGAACGAGATGCTGTCTGAACGCCGCAAGGTTGCTGTCATTCGAATTGGCTGATCTAGAAAAACATTGGTTAAGCCATTTTTAGAGCTGGAAATGGAATATTGTCTTTGCTTGCTGTAATCCCATACTGTTTAACTGAAGAATAATACTTCCATATTATAGATAAGGTGTTATTCTCAACCTGCGCTCGTCAAATTTAGTACGGCGGTAATTATAATATATTAATTATTTAATATATTAATTATTAATAAGATTTATAAATTGTTTAATTTAATAATTTATATATATTGTTATTAAATTAAATAAAATTATTTTAATAATTATCAATAAATATAGTTAAATTTTAAATATATAAATTTTAAATAAATTTTTATTTCATAGTTAAAATATATTTAAAATAAATATTAATTTATAAATTATTTATTTTAATAAAATAAAATAATTTTTATTAATAAATATTATATAAGAGATTCAATTAAATTTAATTAGTTAAAAATATTAACTTTAAGTTTTATTTAATATACATTTGTGTGTATATTATATTTGAGCTCAATTAATTTTCTAATATTAAAATAAAATTTTTTTTTACTCCGAATTGTTCTAAATCAAACTGTTTTGATTTTTTAGTTAATTTCATATAAAATTCAAATTTTTTTAAAAAAATTTAAACTCAATTGAATTTCAATGACTCAATAAAAATATTTTGACTTCCATTCATAAAAAAGTTAACATGTTTGAACTAGACTTAGACTTACCTAATGTTAACTAACATTTTGTTAATTAAATTAAAATTTTATAAATTAATAACTTCTTATAAATTAAAATAAATTAATTAAATACTTTTTTTATTAAAATTTAAATTCTTCGATAGATAAAGATATTATCTTTCAATCATGTTTCAAATTCTTTAATTTTATTCAATTTTTAGGTGATTTTGTGACGGTCTAATATCAGTTGAACCTTTCAATCTTTAAACCTCTTCTCTTACTGGATTAACTTCCGATCTACTTTTTAAAACATTGTACATAATACGTTTTTTTGCATAACTTAATTAAATAAATCTCACTCTAATTATTTATATTATGTGAAAAGTTTAAATTCCTAAAAAGATATAAATTTATAATTAGTAAAAATGTTTCTTTACAAAGTAAGCCAAGGTTTTAAAAACTTTGTGGTACATTTAATTGATCTACAAAGTTTTTAAAATTCAAAATTATTGATTTATTTTATTTTAGTTTTTTATGACATGTGAACAACACTAAGAAGCATTTAAATCTCCTCCATTATCAAATTGTTATTTTGATAGAGACGTTGAAGTTTTCAATATACAAGAAAACTTATAATATAGTACAAAACAAGGTGATAAAATATTATTAAGCTTAAACAAAGTTGAAGTTTTTTAATTGGAACTAATATTTTGAAAAACTAGCTTTGGTATGATTAGGGATGACAATTAGGCTTGCCCGAGGTCAACAGGTTATGTCGGGATTGACTAAATTTTTAAAAAATATGAATCTCAGGCTAGGTTCGGGGTTAGGCTCGAGTGCCTAGACCTAACTTGACCCGAAGCCTAACAAATATAAAAGATGATGTCGTTTTATGAAAAAATGACATCATTTTTTCATTTTTATTTTAAAAGTAAAAAATTAGTTTAGATTGAATCGAGTCGAGCTTGAGTTGGGTTCCAGCAGAAGCTGTCAGGTCAAACTTGAGCCTGCCAACCTTTTGTCATCTTTAGGTATAATCTAGTTGACAAAATTCAAATTAATTAAATTTTATTAAATTTAAAAAATCTTAAAATTCAAATTTGAGAGCCCAACTTGAATTTTTATTATTATTTCTATCATCATTTTCACTTTAGGCTTTTTAAATTTGCAATCAAATTTGACCATAAAGTCAAGATTTAGATTGATTCCTCGGATCTAAATCTGAGTTAAAATTTAATCAACTCGAGTTTGATTTATTAAGTTTTGGTCAATTTAGATCTTAAGTGACAAAGAATAATAGGTTGTGATTAATAATTGAAACCAATAATTAATTATAGCTCATACTGAAATAAAAAAGTGATTAGTGATCATTATCATACTAATGACATTAACATAGTTTAAGAAAGCAAAAGATGCCAGCCTAACCCATCTTTGCTTGATCAAGTACACGACAATAAGTTCGGTTCAAGTTGACTAAATTTCGGGTCCAATTTAAGTTTTTTAAATAAAATGATGTCGTTTTTTTTGTTGACCACGAAGTGTCTTAGGAGGGTTATAACTATGGAAAGGCACCTTTAAGCCATCAACACCCAGACAAATCCTCGTTCGAGCCGGGTAGATCCCTTGTGGGAGGCAAAGCTCTGGCCCTAAGTTTTAAACGATTGCATACATGAGGACGGCTCGAACCCGTGACCTCACTTAAGCCAAGAGAGCCACTTACCAACTCACTTATACCCTGGGGTTTCTCAAGATTAATTGGATATTAAGTCCAATTTGGACCGAAACATTTCAACTCGAACCTAACTCGATCATTGATCAAATCTAAAGCGAACATAATTCGGGTAAAAAATTTAAAAATATATGATTTTTTAATTTTTTAAAAATATATGATTTTTTAATATAAAGTATAAATAAAAATATTATATTTTTTCTTTTCTTACGTAGAAAAGCTATTTCTTTAGAAACTTTTAGTTTGTATTTCATCTTCCTCTGTTGTGTCTCTGAACAAGGTCTCTCCCTCTCTCACTCAGAGAGAGAGACAGGCGCCCTTACACTTTATTCTGCACAGATCTCGAGAAACAGGTAAAACTCATTGTTCTTATTCCTCTTCTGTTTTAATATCAATTCCCAAATTTGAGATTCATTGGGGTTTATTGAACAGTAGACGAAGGAAGCTTAAGTGATTACCTAAATTTTTTTATGTGTTGTTATTGGTGGGGTTTTCATAACATAGAAAATGGAATCTTGAATTGAGACTGATTTAGAGAATGTCCCCGTTATGTGTTGTTAACAAGTTATGCTTGTTTGCTGAATGCGACATTAGTCCAGACGTTTGGAACTCTGAAAATGATTTTGACTTTCAGTTTTGTTCAGCCTAGTTCGTGTGCATACTACTTGTAGCAAGTAGTCGACTCTGATAGGGTTGGGAAGTCTGCTCTTGGTACTTCAGAACCATGGGGCGCCTAAAGCTGCAATCTGGAATCAAGGCAATTGAGGAAGAGCCTGGAGAATTTGATAATTCCTATTCTAACAGGACGACCTTAGCGTGCATGATTAATTCTGAAGTGGGTGCTGTATTGGCTGTCATGAGGAGAAATGTAAGATGGGGTGGTCGTTATGTGTCGGGTGATGATCAGCTGGAGCATTCGTTGATTCAGTCTTTGAAAGCATTGCGCAGGCAAATTTTCTCATGGCAACATCCGTGGCATACCATCAACCCTGCTGTATATCTCCAGCCATTTTTGGATGTGATTCGCTCAGATGAAACTGGTGCACAAATAACTGGGGTTGCTTTATCATCTGTTTATAAGATACTAACTCTTGATGAGATTGATCAAAATACTGCAAATGTTGAAGATGCCATGCATTTGGTAGTTGATGCTGTCACTAGCTGCCGGTTTGAGGTGACAGATGCTGCTTCAGAAGAAGTTGTGCTGATGAAGATACTTCAGGTCCTTCTTGCTTGTATGAAGAGTAAAGCATCTGTCATGTTGAGTAATCAGCATGTTTGTACTATAGTGAACACTTGTTTCCGTATAGTTCATCAAGCTGGAAGTAAAGGTGAGTTGTTACAGCACATAGCTCGGCATACAATGGGAGAACTTGTTAGGTGCATTTTTTCTCATCTTTCAGATGTTGACAACACCGAACGTGCACTGGTTAATGGAGTCCTTCCTATTCAGAAGGTAGTTATTGTGCCTGATTCTTCTCAAATCACAATCTTCCGTTTATATATATATATATATATTGGTGGGGTTAAGAGGATAAGCCAGTATGAATAATTAAGTTTCTCTCTTATCATTTATGATAACTCTTCAGAGTTTCAATTGAAAAATAATGTAATTCCTCTATTATCCATATTTATTTGTACAATCTAAAAGATTGCCTTTTGTAACTATCATTTCATCCGCTACATGCTGAGGGCATTAGTTAAGATGGTGTTCCTAATGATTCTAAATGCATGACTGGCATTTTGGTAAATGGGAGGAGAGGCAACTTATATGACCTTAATCATTCTGTGTAGTTATATTAACACGGCGTAAGCTGCATAACCTTCTTGGTTTGTCGTGTAAATTTCCAAGATTTATGTGTTACTTATTAGGGTTGACTTAGAGTATCTACTAAAATTTACTGTATGATAAGTGGAAAAACAAAATGGTTATTGGGTAGTCTGACTAATGATGGATGTTGTCTATTCTTACCATAACATGGCCTATATTTTTCTTATTTTCTTTATTCTTTTCTTGGGTGGGGAGGTTAGGGTTGGGGGCCTAGTATTTAACATTTAAATTTGAGTAGCAGAATTCGATGACTCTGTATACTCTGGAATTTTGCTTTTATAACAGACATGAGAGCTTAATTTCTTCTACAGATTGGTGGGCCTGATAATGATTACTCTTTGGGGAATAAGCAAATGGAGAATGGAAACGCTATTTCTGAATTAGATGGTCAGGCTTCCTCTGTGAACTTGGGTTCTAGTGTTTCCACTAGTCTGGGAACAAGTGTGATGGAAGAAAATACAATTGGAACTGGAAGTGGTAAGGATGCACTTTTGTTTGATATGAACCTGATGGCAGAGCCATACGGGGTCCCTTGTATGGTGGAAATATTCCATTTCCTGTGTTCCTTATTGAATGTTGTTGAGCATGTTGGAATGGGTCCTAGACCAAATACGATAGCATTTGATGAAGACGTGCCCCTTTTTGCTTTGAGCCTAATCAATTCAGCAATAGAATTGGGAGGTCCTTCTATTTGTCAGCATCCTAGGTTATTGAATTTAATTCAAGATGAATTGTTTCGTAATCTTATGCAATTTGGGTTGTCAATGAGCCCACTTATTCTTTCAATGGTATGTAGTATTGTTCTGAACTTGTATAACCATTTGCGTACTCAACTCAAACTACAGCTTGAGGCTTTCTTTGCCTGTGTAATTTTGAGACTTGCACAGAGCAGATATGGTGCTTCATACCAGCAACAAGAGGTTGCCATGGAGGCTCTTGTAGATTTCTGTCGGCAAAAGACATTTATGGTGGATATGTATGCAAACTTGGATTGTGATGTTACATGCAGTAATGTGTTTGAAGACTTGGCTAACTTGTTGGCAAAGAGTGCATTTCCGGTCAATTGCCCTTTGTCTGCTATGCATATTCTTGCTTTGGATGGACTAATTGGTGTTATTCAGGGTATGGCTGAAAGGATAGGGAATGAATCAGCTACTTTAGAACTGGCTCCAGTCAAGATTGAGGAGTATACCCCATTCTGGATGGTGAAATGTGACAATTATGGTGATCCCAATCACTGGGTTCCATTTGTCCGTCGAAGAAAGTACATAAAGAGAAGGTTGATGATTGGAGCTGATCACTTCAACCGTGACCCAAAGAAAGGCTTAGAATTTCTTCAAGGAACTCATCTCTTACCTGACAAACTTGACCCTCAAAGTGTGGCCTGTTTTTTCAGGTATACTGCTGGATTGGATAAGAATCTTGTTGGGGACTTCCTTGGAAATCACGATGAGTTTTGTGTTCAGGTTCTTCATGAATTTGCTGGGACTTTTGACTTTCAAGACATGAATCTGGATACTGCTTTGCGACTGTTCTTGGAAACTTTTAGACTGCCAGGAGAATCACAAAAGATACAAAGGGTGCTTGAAGCATTTTCTGAGCGATACTATGAGCAGTCACCACATGTCCTAGCTAACAAGGATGCTGCACTCTTGTTATCTTATTCGCTTATAATGCTCAACACAGACCAGCACAATGTTCAGGTGAAGAAAAAGATGACAGAAGAGGATTTCATTCGCAACAATAGGCACATTAATGGAGGCAGTGACTTGCCTCGGGAGTTCCTATCAGAACTTTACCACTCGATCTGCAAGAATGAGATCCGCACAACTCCAGAGCAAGGAACTGGTTTCCCAGAAATGAGTCCAAGCCATTGGATTGATCTAATGAATAAGTCCAAGAAAACAGCTCCATTCATTGTGTCAGATTCTAGACCCTACCTTGATCATGATATGTTTGCAATAATGTCTGGTCCAACCATTGCTGCAATTTCTGTTGTGTTTGATCATGCAGACCATGAAGATGTTTACCAGACATGTATTGATGGATTCTTAGCAGTTGCAAAGATTTCTGCATGCCATCATCTTGAAGATGTATTGGATGATCTAGTTGTATCTTTATGTAAGTTCACAACTCTCTTGAATCCATTGTCTGTTGAGGAACCTGTGCTAGCATTTGGTGATGACACAAAAGCGAGGTTGGCAACTGTGACAGTTTTCACGATTGCAAATAGGTATGGTGACTATATTCGCACAGGTTGGAGAAATATTCTGGATTGCATTTTGCGGTTGCACAAACTTGGTCTTCTTCCAGCTCGTGTGGCCAGTGATGCTGCTGACGAATCTGAGCTTTCTCCTGACCTTGGGCATGGAAAACCTATCTCAAACTCTTTGTCTTCAGTTAGTATGCAATCCATGGGAACACCTAGGAGATCTTCTGGATTGATGGGACGATTCAGTCAACTCTTATCTCTTGATACTGAGGAGCCACGATCACATCCAACTGAACAGCAGCTTGCTGCTCATCAACGCACTATTCAGACAATTCAAAAGTGTCACATCGATAGCATATTTACTGAAAGTAAGTTCTTGCAAGATATATCATTATTTCAGCTTGCACGAGCACTCATCTGGACTGCAGGGCGGCTTCCAAAGGGGAACAGCTCTCCGGAGGATGAAGACACTGCGGTTTTCTGCCTGGAGTTGCTAATTGCAATTACACTGAACAATCGAGACAGGATTGCCTTACTATGGCAGGGTGTTTACGAGCATATAGCCAACATTGTTCAGTCGACTGTAATGCCTTGTGCATTAGTTGAGAAAGCTGTTTTTGGACTTCTCCGAATTTGCCAGCGATTACTACCCTACAAAGAGAATCTGGCAGATGAACTTTTGAGATCACTCCAACTCGTTTTGAAGCTTGATCCTCGTGTTGCTGAAGCATACTGTGAACAAATTACACAGGAAGTAAGTCGCCTAGTGAAAGCGAATGCCACACATATAAGAACCCCTATTGGTTGGCGTACAATCACATCCTTACTTTCAAATACTGCTCGTCATCCAGAAGCTTCTGAAGCTGGATTTGATGCCCTAGTGTTCATTATGTCTGAGGGAGTCCACCTGTCGCCGGCCAATTATGTTGTCTGTGTGGATGCAGCAAGGCAGTTTGCAGAATCTCGGGTAGGACAGACAGAGAGGTCTGTTAGGGCCCTAGATCTTATGACCTGTTCTATTGACTGTTTAGCAAGGTGGTCTCAGGACGCCAAGGAAGCAATGGGGGAGGAGGAAGCTGCAAAGTTATTTCAGGATATTGGAGAAATGTGGCTGAGGCTTATTCGAGGACTAAGAAAAGTATGCTTGGATCAGAGAGAAGATATCAGAAACCATGCCCTTTCATCATTAGAAAAGTGCTTGACAGGGATAGATGGCATTAACCTTCCACATGGTTTGTGGATACAGTGCTTTGATCCTGTGATTTTCACAATGCTCGATGACCTGCTTGAAATAGCCCAGGGACAGTCCCAAAAAGATTACAGAAACATGGAAGGAACACTAATCATTGCTGTAAAACTGCTGTCGAAAGTGTTTCTACTATTACTACATAACCTATCGCAGTTAACAACATTCTGCAAACTATGGCTGGGAGTACTTAGCCGGTTGGAAAAATACATCAAAGTAAAAGTAAGAGGGAAGAAGAATGAGAAGCTCCACGAAGTAGTGCCAGAGCTTCTTAAGAACACCTTGCTTGTGATGAAGAGTAAGGGAGTACTGGTACAGAGGAGTGCTTTGGGTGGGGATAGCCTATGGGAGCTAACTTGGCTACATGTCAATAACATGGCTCCATCTTTGCAATCAGAGGTGTTTCCTGATCAAGATTGGGGGCAGTCAAAGCACATTCACGGTGAGGCAGGTGGAAGTACAACATGCGATGAAGCTGGTTCCGTTCCCTCAACAGGATCACCTGCTTCTGAAGGTGATACAACTGGAGGTTAAACATTGCAGTGTTCTCTCAACTGGGATTAGTCTGTTAATACACGCATGATAGTGAGTAATCTGTTTCAGAATTGAGATGTTAATATTCCCATGTTTACATGAGTTGATTAACTAGCGGTGGTGAGAAAATTTTAGCAGCTGGTGATGTTGATACAAAGTCTTCTTTAGAGATGGAAACAGGTTGTTCAGGCCCTCAACCTCCTCCCCTGCTTTACCGGAAGGGTCTCTGTGAAGATTCTATAATAGTTTTCTAGGATCATTCATGTTTATGGAGATGAATGATTATTGTATTGGTGAACTGTGGGAGGGGAAAGAAATGTATGTAGGCCTTTTTTTTTTTTTTTTTTCTGGCTTGCTTATTAGTGTACTGTACAGAAGTCAATAGTTTGAAGCTTTATCTTGTTGTTGGTATCTTCACTTTTACTGATCGAAAACAGTCTCTATTAATTAGAGATAATTAGAGGTAAGACTGTATATTACAGGACTTTCTTAGATCTCGTGTATCGGTAGGATTTTAACTGGATTGTTTGGTATTTTCACTTTTACATTATATTATTGACAGAGATCATCATCACAACCCAAAATTGAAGTCCGGCAATAAAACGAGATTTGAGGAGGTCTGATAGTACGCAACTTTATTCCTACATAATAAAGAGACTGTTTTTAATAGATTCACATGCAGATGTGATAATAAAAGAGTAATGTATGTACAAGCGTAAATAAGTAAAACTAGCACGCTAATTAGTTTTGTAAATAAAATTATCAAAATAATAAATAAATAAATAAATAATTTGATATAATCAAGAGGATATACCTGATGATAACTAGATGTGTTAGTACTTGATACGCTGCAAAGACCGATTCTTCTTGTCGCTAGCTAAGCAAGACGTCTTTATTCAAAGGCCCTGAGACTACGACAATCTTACAGTTTTTGCTACTAAATTAAATATTATATATCATTTTTAATTTGTATGAACATTTATATGTTGTATTTTAAACTATTTTCTAAATTTATACATTTTAAATAATATTAATAAGATGAAATGATAATATTTTAAAATTTAAGTTGTAAAAAATTATAATATTTTAAATACGAAGAATTAGCTCGAGAAAGTGTTAAATAACAAGAATTTGGCCTATTTAGCCCTATGATTAACTTAAACCCTTATTAATTATAAATTATAAATTTAATTTTAGTTAATTAAATCTTCAATTTTATTTGATAAGATGAAAATATGAAATGAGTCTAAAAATTGGAGAGAAGGTAAAGAAGTAAAACGCAGCGTTTAAGGTGATCAAGCAAGAGATTACGAATACACCTTTTTCTTTAACACGGAGTCAATGGAGACAAAAGGTTGACGTGTTTTTACTGGATTGCGTTTCCGACAAAAATCTTCTGTTCCAATTCTCCTGTTGGATTCTGATTTTTCCAAGTTCAAGATCCAAACAAATCTTGTAAGATTGATTACCCTCTTCGGAGTTGCAATCATGAGCGAGGTTTTTGAAGGATATGAGCGTCAGTACTGCGAGCTCTCTGCTAATCTCTCCAGAAAATGCAACTCTGCTTCTCTTCTTCCAGATGGAGGTAGGTGGCCCCCCCTTAAGTTCTGTGCTTTTGGTTGAATCATGATTTGGTGAAATGGGTCGTCTTGATTTTTGCAGAGGAGAAGAGGGCAAAGTTGTCTGAGATCAATTCCGGTCTTGATGATTGCGATAATCTGGTAAATTGTGTTCCCTTTGCTTTTTCTAATTCTAATTCTAACTCTAGATCAAGCTCAATTCTTTTTTCTTTTTTTGTGTGTTGTTATAGGTAAGAAAGATGGACCTTGAGGCCAGGAGTTTGCAGCCAAGTGTCAAAGCTATACTTCTGGCCAAACTAAGGGAGTATAAGTCTGATCTCAATAAGTTGAAGAAGGAATTCAAGAGGGCAATGTCTGGTAACCCTAATCAGGTTAACCATGATGAGTTGTTGGAGTCAGGATTGGCTGATACTCATGCGGTATATGCTCTTTTGTGTCTCTTTTCATAACTCAAGGAATGTGGAATAGTTTGTTGCTTTGTGATATTTGAGCACTTGTCACTGCATTTATCAGAAAATTGTCAAGATTGTCACCTTTCCCTTAACATATACGGTAGGCATACTCATGCTCAGTTCCTTTGGGGAAGGGGAAATCTTTAAACTAATATTAAATTGCTCTTGGGATTACATCTTAGTGTTGCACTATAGTTTCAACTTAGAAGATTTATAGTTCCTTCTAACTTGATAATTTGGATTATGTTCTGGTTTGGCCTGATTGCTGATACTCATTTTGCTGCACAAATCATTTTCATTTGAGATGAGATGCATATTTCTTTTGTTAGATTTGTCTAGCTGATAACTTTTAAGACATTGGGTATTGATGATACAGGTTTCGGCAAATCAAAGAGATAGATTGTCTATGTCAGTTGAGAGACTGGATCAGTCCGGTGACAGAATCAAGGAGAGTAGAAGAACCGTGTTGGAGACAGAAGAGATTGGGATCTCAATTCTTGAAGACTTGCACCAACAGCGCCAGACTCTTCTACATGCTCACGACAAGGTATGATATGTATGATCTTTTCTCCTAATTAACCATTTGAATGATAGACTATGATCCCCCCATATTTAACATTTACTTGATTTTCATTGCCTGGTAGATATTATTTGTTATTAGACCATGCTATCAGCTATAACTCTCATCGGCTACAAGTTTTATGATAGTTACTCTTGCGTCGGGTTTTTCAGATCAATACTGTCAAAATGGGCTAAAAGTGAAATAGATGATCGATTATTTTATACATGGTCTTTCTTCTAATTAGCCATTTGAATGATAGACTATGATCCCCACATATTTAACATTTACTTGATTTTCATTGCCTGGTAGATATTATTTGTTATCAGACCATGCTATCAGCTATAACTCTCTTCGGCTAAAGTTTTATAATAGTTATTCTTGCGTCGGGTATTTCAGATCAATACTGTCAAAATGGGAAAAAAGTGAAATAGGTAATCGATTATTTTATACATTGTCTTTTCTTCTAATTAACCACTTGAATGATAGACTATGATCCCCCCATATTTCACATTTACTTGATTTTCATTGCCTGGTGGATATTAGTTGTTATCTGACCATGCTATCAGCTGTAACTCTCATTGGCTACAAGTTTTATGATAGTTACTCAGACCAATACTGTCAAAATAGGCAAAAAACGAAATAGATAATCGATTATTTTATACAAATTTTGTTTTCTTCCATTTTCCCTTTCTTTTTGGTTTGCAGCTTCATGGAGTAGATGATGCCATTGACAAGAGCAAGAAAGTTTTAGCTTCTATGTCTAGAAGAATAACCAGAAACAAGTGGATTGCTGGCTCTCTAATTGCTGCCCTTGTGCTTGCAATCATACTTATCATATCATTTAAAGTTTTTCATCACTAATATTCTTGAAATTGGTTTAGAATCAAACTATACTTTGCTGTGTGCATACTTTGTATTTAGTTGTCATTCTATACCAAGATTGTACTATTCTATCTTGTACTTCTGGCTGTCATTCTACATTAAAACAAAATCATTTGATTTTCTGTTTCTTTGTTCCAATTTCTGGCGATACAGTTCTCTGTTGATGTGCAAAGGCAGTTCTAGAAGTGTTGTTCATGAGTCATGGAACTGAGAATTTGGCAGGTTTTTGCCATTTTGCTTGTAGATTATACTTTCCAGGATTGGAACTTACCTCTAAATAGGAGTTAGAATTTATCTTCTTTCCTTAATGATCTTAAGTTGGTGTTACTAATTGAATTGCTCAATCCAACATCATGAGCTTTCGATCTTTTATCTGACCATTCATCGATCAAATTTCATAAACAACTTTTCTATTAGTTAAAACTAAGGTTACGTACTACTAAACTTTTCTAGATGTTACATTTATCGAATTTTTTATGGTGTGGTTGTTGTATTCATCAATAGGTGTAGCCTCGTGGCTCTTAAACTCGTGAATGTGATTGTCCAGAGAAAACACACTGTAACATAGCAAATGAAATCACCTGGGCTAGTTTTGTTGTTCTAATCCTGTTTCAATTTATCTTATCCATACATTTATGTGAGCTATGTGACTCAAATAAATGTGACTTACATAAATGTATGGATGAGATGAATTAAAACAAGATTGGAACAACAAAATTGGTACAGGTAATCACGTCCTGTAACATAGGACATCTTGTTTTATTCTTTTATTAAATAAATATTTATAAAAATTTTGACAAAATATTAATTTCTGTATTTATAAGATCAAGACATTATTTATTTCTTTCAAATAAAAATATTTATAAAATCAATATAAAAAATAAATTCATTTGTACTAAAGTGAAGTAAAAATACTAATTTGATATATTAAATTAAAATTGACTTATATAATGATAAAGTCTTTTGATTTAACATAATTATAAATACTGAAATACTCAAAAAAAATCCAAAATATAATATATTGTTTTTTTAATATCTATTTGAAAAAAAGTTTAAATTTTTTTATAAATTAGGTTAAATAAAACAATTAATGAAATCATTCTAAATAAATATATTACAAAATGAAGATATAGATATAAAATTTTCCAAATGAATTTATTAATATAAATTACAAAAATAGCTGATATTGTTTTTTTTATAATTTTTACTTTTCAAAATTTTTCCTAAAAGATATGGTTATTTAATATATAGTTAATATGCTTTAATATAAATTATAAATTATTTAAATTATTGTTTAATAATATTAAAATATAAAATGAGTTCAACTAATTCAATCTTTTCTAGCTTTTTAATTCTGTTTTTAATTTTTCGGTTTTTATTTATTTTAATAATTTTTGTTTTTAAAAATGATCAACTTGTTACTTAATCAATTAATTTTTGCAAATTAATAATTTATTATAAACTAAAATAAATTAATAATTTTTATTTAATAAAATTTTTAATTAAAATTTAAAATTTTCAACTAATAAGAATAATATTTTTCAATTATATTTTAAATTATAATTTTATTTAATTTTTAATCGATTTTATAATAGTATAAATATCGGTTTTTAACCTTAAATTTCTTTTTTTTTTATCAGGATGATTATCGGAAGGATTTTTAAATTATTTAATAAAATAGTGATTAATTTAAATAAATATAAAATTGAGACATGTCACACGTGGACAAACAAGTTCCCACGTTTTGGCACTAATTTATTTATTTTTTCTTTTTTTGAGGCTTTTAGAATGGACCCACCACTCCAAAGAAATATCCACCAAAGATTCAAAGAAGAAAACTGAATAGTAAGAAGAGAAGATTCACATTACGAACTCTTCCGTTTGTTTCTTTCTCCTCTGGACAGCCACCGTGTTAAAGTCAGAGTCTTTAACGCCAAAAACTCTTCCGCCGTGCCGCTTCTTCTTTGTACATTCACCGACCTCACCTGTTTTTCTCCTCTTCCACATACACTTAACTACAAATCCTGAAAGCCACCCATTTGTTCTCCTTCCTTTACCAACCGGAAGAAGTATTGTAGTGTGTGATTGATCAATCCAAAGGTAGTTTCTTTTTCTGAATTCTCTAAGCTTACCAAGATGATGGATTCATTGGCGACCGTATCGCCGTCAATGGTCCTTCCTCCGAGTAACCATCTTCCATCTCTGCAACGTCGACGCCGTCAAGTCTCCACCTTTGCTTCTTCTTCTTCTTCTTCTTCTTTCTCCGTTAATACCAACCACCGTCGTCTTCCTCGGCTCTGCTCTGTTTTCTGTGTATCGTACAGAAGCATACGTGGGGGATGTATTCGTTGTAGATCAAGGAACGGTCTTGGAGACGGAGAAGAAGAAAATGAAGAGGTTGAGAGAGCTCTTCACTTGGATGGTACCATTCCTGGGACCTCCGATGAGTTTGTAAAGCAGGTGTCTTCGCGTGCTTACGATATGCGTAGGCATCTTCATCAGACTTTCGATAGCAGTAGCTATGATGGTACTCTCCTCGTCCTCTTCCTTTTAAACTTGTTCAAAAGATTGTGGGTTGTTCGGGTGATTTCTGGTTTTCAGTTTTGTTCAGTGCTTTTCCTTAATCCTTACCTCAGTTTGCTTACTCTTATTGTTCTTTTGGAAACATAAGTTGGGGTTTCTGTTGCTGAAAGGTTTATTATTTTGGATTCAGCATTCTGAGGAGTTTATGTTCATACCCTTTTGATTACTCTGGATGAGAATTGTTGAACTTTGTGTTCTGAAAATTACACTTTGCGGGTGTTTTAGCTATAATATGTGAATGGTGATTCATATTCCTTGATTGAATATCAGTAATTTAGGTATATTGCTATCTGTTTTGCATTTGTGGTTCTGTTGTATGATGTTTTTGTCCCAATTTCTTGACCAAAAAATTTGAGAAAGCTTTGTTTTTTTTCATTTGATTCTTCTTTAGTGTTGGAGGCAAATCCATGGAGGGAATCTTCAAAGGCCCTATATGTACTAACCCATAGGGAAAATCAGTTGTGCACAATGAAAACTCGAAGAAACCGCAGGTCTCAATTGTTTGATGATGTGTTTGTTTTTTGTTTGCAAACAAACATCCTTGTGGCTGAGCTCTGGCTTTGCTTTTGAAACAGTGAAGTTGAAAGAGAGCTTGGCCTTCTGTTCTCCAAAGGAGGAAAAAGGAGGTCTGGAATAGGCAATCAAGCTAAACAATCAAGGACCGGAACGAAGTTTCGGATGCTTGTAGAGGATGTGAGAGAAGGAGTACTGGTGAGTTATTCCTCTTAGATACTGATTTTTCACTGATATTGTGCACTGGAAATAAAGCTACACTGTGAAAGCAAGAAACCGTTTTAGAATACGAAAAAGTTCCGTGGTTGATGATTGATGGACATATATAGTTAGTAGATTGTTTGAACTTTTGAAAATAGCCTCTTTACCAGTTAAAAGTAAGGTTGCATATTACTGAACCTCTCCAGACACTGCGTATCAGCAAGATTTTCACTAGATTGTTGTTGTTGTTATTGTTATTAGCTTGTTTGAGCTTGCCAAATCCTTGAGTAATTAGCTACCTTGCACATCACCAATACATGTGAACACTTGAAATTGGTTTTGATTATGTCACGTATCATTTAATCTTGTTTGCTTAATTAAAAAACCGAAATGTTGCTGCAGGTGTTTGAAGATGAAAATGAAGCTGTGAAATACTGTGATTTACTACAGGGAGGAGGTAAAGGTTGTGAAGGTGTTGCTGAAATTGAAGCCTCATCAGTAAGAAGCATTCAGAAACCTTTTATCTTGTCACAGCAATGTATGTATGTTTAGTAATTTAGTTGTCCCCATGAATTTGTTGCAGATATTTGATCTTTGCCAGAAAATGAGGGCACTTGCTGTTCTATTTAGGAGGGGGAGGACTCCTCCGGTACCTCAAAGTCTAGAGCGCAACTTACGAGCTCGAAAACGGTCCCTCGAAGATCAAGACTGACTCGGTTTGAGATTGAGATAGTTGTATGAAAGTATAAGCAGTCTTAGGAGGTTTATTACAAGTACTGAAAATGTTACTTGATAATCCAATATTATAGATATCAAGTTCAACATCATTGAACATCTGAAATTCAGAGACATCCATTCATTCAAAGCATTTTGAGTACCTTTTCTTTTTCTGTAATACATATGTGATATATTTGTTGAAATGGGTTCCTGTGCATGGTCAGCTACAAATGAGTTTAAGCACAAATTGAAGTTATGCTGTTGCATGTACAGTCTCAGAACAAGCCTATTAAAAAGCATCAGCAGACAATACTCTTTTCATTGAAGAATTTGGGGTTAAACTGTCATTTTAACCTCAACATTTATAACAAAATATAAAACATATTTTAATATTTTAAAACGTTCATATTAATATTGACGTGCCGAGTTAATTCCGTTAAAATTTTCATTTAATTACTCATCCTGTCAATATTAATATGATATATATATATTTTTTAAACTAAAAGGTGAGTTTTAATGTTATATAATAAGTGAGACATTGTTAAAAATTAATGAAAAATAGGTCCTATGGGATTTACAATAAAAAATTTATATGATTAATTTGAAAAAAAATATTTTTTTAAAACGAAGAACTCGTGACTGCTATCTTTTAGATACACGTATGGTAAATTTTCAGATTGACACAATAATCTATAAATCACGTTAACTGAGTACTTCATATTAAATAAGCCCTGTACGACAGGCTGGATTGAGAAAGCGTAAGTAAGAGGATTCGAACACAAGACTTTTAAGTTAGTAACGAGTCGAACCAGACTTGAGTAGTTATGAATACCCGAACTTGATTTCCGATAAAAATAATTTGATGTATTAATTTTGAGTTGAGTACAACTTAAATTTTATGATTAAATCGAGTGTAAACAAAATTTAAATTTGATTTAAATGAATTTAATTTTTTATTTTGTTATGAATTGAGTTTAAATTGATTTACTCTATCTATCCTAAATCTATGAAGAAAGTGTTGAATGACTGACTCTTGAAGATAAGGAAACAATAGAAAAAAGCAAAAAACAAAGAAAAGAAGACAACTCAGACAATGTTTTCCCTCCAATTCAAAACTCTCAACAGTGTGAGAGTTCGAAACGCAAAGAAAACTCCTAACTGCCACTCTCCGGTCACCGTCCGGCACCGTTTCCGTTTCAAAATACGTATTTGTTTATTACTTTCTGTCTGTCACCACTTTACTCTGCCTTTTGTGTTGCCATACCTTCCTCGAGGATCTTAACAAGTTCCTGATCCGTACAAACACTAGAATACAATACAACAAGTTCGTTACTTTCGATGGAAATTCACAAATATAATAAGCTAACGAATTGTATTCTTAGTCATTCCTTCGTCAAAGGAAAATCCCAAGAGAGAATATTCAAAAGCTACGCAACTACTAGTGTCTGGGGTCGGATTTGGAGGACAAAAGAGTGTAAATTTGGAAAAACTTCTATCTGCTCCTGAACTGTCTTCCTCTGTCACTTTGTACATTTCAGTTTAGTCTTGTTTTTGGGTTTTTTTTTTGTACATATTGTAATGATTTTATCAATTTTCGACTCCTTATATATACATTTATCTGTGTGTATACATATTATGAACTCGTATTTGGTTATCTGTAAAAGCAGACATGATCACTGAGTGAACATTTGGATTCACAGTTGAGCCCATTATCCCTTTTGTCCTTCTTCATTTTCATTTCTTTTCTGGGTTGGTTCCAAATTTTCTTCTTGGTTTAAGAATAGTTCAGAATTTGTTGGGGTTGGAATATGGTGACCACAGGAACAACAAGTTCTTTTGCGGTTGGTTTCTTATTTCATTTTGCATTTATTTGTTGACGGTGTGATGAGTAACTTGTATTGTTATGTAATACTTGCACTTGTGTTCTGTGTGTTCTGTTTTCCCTTTCATGAACTTTGATGTTCAGTCAATAGACTGACCAATTGAACTATCTTATTTCAAGCATTGATCTTTTTATCCATAATAAGCCGTTTAAGTTCTCTAGGTTTTCCTTGTTGTGGTACTTTAAAGTTCTCGAACTTTTGTCAAATGAAATGATAAATTTCATCGAGGAAGTTGGTTCTTAGAACTAAAGTGTGTATAAACATATCTTGTGCTGTTAGTGTGCCCATTAATGGCAAGCTTGGTTCTTCGTCTAAATTTGCTCAAAACTTTTTTCTTCTTTGATCTTTACTTAGCAGCTTTGTTCTGTGTACTTGCTTAGGTGCACTTATCATTTGTTTGCATCATTTGTGAAGGGTATGCTCACCGACTTCTTGTGTATTATCTGCACTCTCGCTGGTAAACAAATACTATAATTGGCCTGTAGGGAAAGATTATTGCAGGAAATGGGTCGGTTGAAGGCAAAGTCTGGTATGAGGACAGTTAAGGAAGAACCTGAGGAATATGGCACTTCCCATTCCAACAGAACTTCATTGGCATGTGTGATTAATGCAGAAGTGGCTTCTGTATTGGCTGTTTTGAGAAGAAATATGAGATGGGATGGCCGATATGTGTTGGGTGATGATCAGCTGGAGCACTCACTGATTGAGTCTTTGAAAGCATTGCGCAAACAGATCTTCTCACGGTCGCATCCATGGCATACAATCAATCCTGCTGTGTATCTCCAGCCATTCTTGGACGTGATTCGATCAGATGAAATTGGTGCTCCAATCATAGGAGTAGCTCTGTCATCTGTTTATAAGATTTTAACTCTTGATGTGATTAGCGAGAAAACTGTAAAAGTTGAAGATGCTATGAACTTTGTAGTTGCTACAATAACTAGTTGCCAATTTGAGGTCACAGATCCTGCTTCAGAGGAAGTGATACTTTTAAAGATACTTCAGATTCTTCTTGCTTGTATGAAAAGTAAAGCATCGGTCACATTGAGTAATCAGCATGTATGCACAATAGTGAACACTTGTTTCCGTATAGTTCATCAAGCTAAAGGAGAATTGCTGCAGCATATAGCCCGACATACAATGCATGAACTAATTACCTGCATTTTTTCACATCTTCCAGATGTTCATGACCCCGAATGCTCTGTGGTTAATGGATCTAAAATAGTTAAGCGGAAGGTAAACTTGCCTGCCTCATTTTTCTTCATAGTTAACAGCATGTTCTCTTCTTTTGGACTGGCACTTGCACGGTAATGTTTGATAAATCAATAGTGATGCTATTTGATCCAATATATGGCACATTTCAAGGCAAATGAATTACTTGTCTGACTTCTTGAAACATACTAATAACTAGAGGAAATTGTGCAAGTTAATGTCGTGATGTTTTACTACATTCTGTTCTTTGTAATGGCATAAGGTTGATCTATCAAACCAGTTTTCTGGAGGTGGGTGGACTATTTTGGTCTATTTCGAAAATTTTGTTGTGGGATCTGTAGTTTTCAAACTGAGACTATTCAAAACTTTCCTTTGTTAATAATTTTTGGGACCTATTTCACTTGCAGAATGGTGGCCCGGATAATCATTACACTATCAAGAGTAAACAACTGGAGAGTAGGACTGGCTGTTCTGAATTTGTGGGAAGAGATTCTTCTGTGAGTTTAGGTTCTTCTGATTCCACAGACCAGGTAGCCAATCTGATGGAAAACAACACAATTTCAGCTGGCAGTGGAAAGGGCAGTCTTGCTTATGATTTGCAGTTCTTGGAGCCATATGGAGGCCCATGCATGGTGGAGGTATTTCACTTCCTGTGTTCACTATTAAATGTGGTTGAGTATGTGTCAATGGATCCAAGGTCAGATAGTATAGCATTTGATGAAGATCTTCCACTCTTTGCCCTGAACTTAATTAATTCTGCTGTTGAACTGGGTGGGAAATCTATAAAAAATCATCCTCGATTGTTGAGTCTAGTTCAGGATGAATTATTTCGTAATCTTATGCAATTTGGCATGTCCAGAAGCCCTGTTATTCTTTCAATGGTATGTAGTGTTGTTCTCAACTTGTATCACCATCTGCGCACTGAGCTCAAACTACAGCTGGAGGCTTTCTTCTCCTATGTGATTTTGAGGCTAGCACAGAGCAGATATTGTGCTTCATACCAACAGCAGGAGGTTGCAATAGGGGCTCTCATAGACTTTTGTCGACAGAAAAAATTTATGACAGAAATGTATGCCAACTTTGATTGTGACATCACATGTAGCAATGTGTTTGAAGACATTGCTAATTTGTTGTCAATGACTGCATTTCCATTAAACTCTTCGTTGACTACAATCCACATCCTTGCTTTGGATGGTCTGATAGCTGTTATTCAGGGTATGGCTGACAGGATAGGCAATGGAGCAGTTAGCTCAAAAAAGGAAAAAATGACCATTGAAGACTCTATTCCATTCTGGAAAATGAAGTGTGGGAACTATGGTGACCCTAAGCAATGGGTTCCATTTGTCCGCCAAAAGAAGTACATTAAGAAAAAACTGATGGTTGGAGCTGATCACTTTAATCATGACCCAAAGAAAGGACTAGAGTTCCTCCAGGGAACACATGTCTTACCTGAAAAACTTGACCCCAAAAGTGTGGCCTGCTTTCTTAGGTATACTGCTGGATTAGATAAGAATCTTGTTGGGGACTTCTTGGGAAACCCTGATGATTTTTGTGTTCAGGTTCTTCATGAATTTGCTCAGACTTTTGATTTCCAAAATATGAACATGGATGATGCATTACGGTTGTTCTTGGAAACTTTTAGGTTGCCTGGAGAATCACAGAAAATACAGAGGGTTCTTGAGGCTTTCTCTGAAATTTACTATGAGCAATCACCAAATATTCTAGCTAACAAGGATGCTGCACTTGTCTTGTCTTATTCACTTATAATGCTAAACACTGATCAGCACAACGTTCAGGTGAAGAAAAAGATGACAGAGGAGGATTTTATCCGAAACAATAGACGAATAAATGGAGGCAATGACTTGCCTCGGGAGTTCCTGTCAGAACTCTACCAGTCGATTTGCATGAATGAGATCCGCACAACTCCAGATAAAGGAGCTGGATCACCTGAAATGACCCCCAGCCGTTGGGCTTATTTAATGCAGAAATCGAAGAAAATTTCTCCATTCATTGTGTCGGATTCTAATGCCTATCTTGACCATGATATGTTTGCTGTCATGTCAGGTCCAGCAATTGCTGCTATCTCAGTTGTTTTTGATCATGCAGAAGCTGAAGATGTTTACCAAACATGTATTGATGGATTTTTAGCAGTTGCAAAAATTTCTGCATGCCGTCATCTTGGAGATATATTGGATGATCTAGTTGTTTCTCTTTCTAAGTTCACAACCCTCTTGAATCCCCCATCTTCTGATGACCCTATATTGAGCTTTGGTGATGACATAAAAGCCAGGATGGCAACCGTAACCATTTTCACCATTGCAAATAGATATGGTGATTATTTATGCACAGGCTGGAGAAATATTGTAGAAAGCATTCTGAGACTGCACAAACTTGGTCTTCTTCCAACTCGTGTGGCTACTGATGTTGCTAATGAAGTAGAGCTTTCTGCAGAATCTGAACACGGGAAACTGTTGACAAAATCTTTATTTCCGGTTCCTTTGCAACCCGTGGCAGCTCCCAGGAGATCTTATGGCTTGATGGGTCGGGTCAGTCGGCATTCATCTCTTGACAATGAGGAGTCAAGGTTCCTTCCCACGGAAGAACAGATTGCTGCTTATCAAGGCGCCCTTCAAACAACCCAAAAGTGCCATATTGATAACATCTTCACTGAAAGTAAGTCCTTTCCTGATGACTCATTGTTGAGTCTAGCAAGAGCACTCATCTGGGCTGGTACGCGGTCTCAGAGAGGGAACAGCTCTCTGGAAGACGAAGATGCTGCAGTTTTCTGCCTGGAACTGCTGATTGCTCTTACACTGAACAACTGGGACAGAATTATGCTACTGTGGCAGTGTGTTTACGAACACATGGCGAACATTGTTCATTCAATTATAACACCTTGTGCATTAGTCGAAAATGCTGTTTTTGGACTTCTTAGGATTTGTCAGCGGCTGCTCCCCTACAAAGAGATCCTAGCTGATGAACTGCTGAAATCATTGCAACTTGTTTCACAGCTTGATAGCCGCATTGCTGATGCATACGGCGAGCGAATAACAAAGGAAGTCAGTAGGCTTGTAAAAGCAAATGCCCCACTTGTCAGATCTCTGATGGGATGGCACATAATAATGTCACTTCTTTCTGCCTCAGCTCGTCACCCAGAAGCTTCTGAAGCTGGATTTGATGCCCTATTGTTTACTGTATCAAATGGAGCTCACTTGTCAACAGACAATTATCTTCTCTGTGTTGATGCAGTAAGACAGTTTGCAGAGTCTCCTGTAGGACAGGCAGAAAGGTCTATTTGTGCTATAGATCTTATGACAGATTCTGTTGATTGTCTGGCCAGGTGGTCTACTGAGACCAGGGAAGCAATCAGGGAGGAAGAAGCTACAAAATTGTGTCAGGATATTGGGGAACTGTGGCTGAGGCTTGCGCAGGAACTACAAAAGGTATGCCTGGACGTGAGAGAAGAGGTTAGAAATCATGCCCTTTCATCACTGCAGAAGTGCCTGGCAGTTAATGACAGGATCAACATTCCAAATGGTCTATGGTCACAGTGCTTTGATGTCGTAATCTTCACAATGCTTGACGATTTGCTTGAAATTGCTCAAGGAAACTCTCAAACAGACTACAGGAATATGGAAGGTACACTTGTAACAGCTGTGAAGCTCATGTCAGAGTTGTTTAAAGGGTCACTCAATGAGCTTGTACAATTAGCAACTTTCAGCAAAACGTGGATAGGAGTCCTTAGCCGAATGAAGAAGTATATGGATGTCAAAGTAAGAGGGAAGAAGACTGATGAGCTTCAAGAATTGGTTTTAGAGCTTCTCAAGGAAACACTATTAAAAATGAAGAACGAGAGCGTGCTAATGCAGAGGTGTACCTCAGACGGCGACAGCTTGTGGGAACTAACTTGGCTACATGTCAATAGCATTGCTCCATCTTTGCAATCTGCAATCTTTCCTGATCAAGGTCATACAGGTCCTGGTCCTGGTCCTGGTCCATCAAAAGAGTAGTTCAGCTCAGATGCCACTTGCAACACATTGACCGAGGTTGCACCCTTGAATCATGTGGTTAGAACCGAGATGGTCATATTCCTTGCTCAGAGACCACCACAAAGATTCATAAACTGGTCGGTCACTCAATTGATAAAAATGTGTACTTGGTCATCTTTTTCTCTTGACTCTTCCTTCTTGTCTACACCCTTCAATAACCATTATATTCCTCCTAATGAATATACCTTTGAATTCAAAGGCCTATTCTTTAATGATCCATAAGACAAATTGTTTTCTAAAAACATTAAAACATACTTCATCTTTAGGGATGGCAAGGCCCGAGGCCTGGCGAACCCAGGCCTGACTCATTGACTTCAGGCCAAGCTCGGGCTTAGACTCTTTTGCCATCCCTAGTCATTATCCATACATTGCTATTAACTAAAGGTTTCAATAATAACAAAACATATTACAATCAATATTTTATCTTTTGTTATATTAGTAAATTAATTTGTTAAAGATTCAAATAAAAGGTCAAAGATGAAGTTCAATAGAAGACCAAAATGATCAAAAGATCAAAATTGAGTAAAGTGGAGCATCAAATATAATTTAAGAGAGCTCCAAGGTAATTCAAGTTAAGTAGGTCAAGAACAAGAAAGAATAAAGTCATTTCAATGTATAACAATCATTGTAATCTTTTTTATAACATGGTCATAATTATAAATTGAGGGTTCAATTGTTGTATGATGATTTATACTTAGGCATACTCCATATACTTTATCATAGTCAAGAAGAAATTTTAGAAGATTTAAATAAAATCTCTTTGAAGCATTAAAATGCTTTTAAAATAGTTTTGGATCAGTTTTTTGCTAAAGGAGTATGTTTTGATTTTTGAAAGAATTTGAAAAGTTTTGAAAAAGAATTTGAAATTTTTTGAAAAACTTGTCCTATGAAATTTGGTTAACCAATATAGTAATTTGGGTGATCAATATTATGGTTTTGAGGTGTTTTTAGGTATAATTAACATATATGGGTTAACAAATGTGACAAACTGATCGACCAATATTCTTAAAAGAAAGTTACATTTTGTATAGAAATTTTGTAGGACCACCTGGTCACTATACTAGTAGACCAATGTAACGTATTGATCAACCAATATAGTTGAATGATCAACTAGTGCTCTTGGAATTAGCCCTTATAATAACTAACTTTGGCTTCTAACAATTATTTTATAATGTTTTAGGAATAAATAAATCATATAGTATACTAAAGAGTTATTAGGAGATAGTGATGACAAATACAGCCCGGCCCCACCTGACTTTGGCTCGGTTAGGAGTTACGGGGTGAGACAGCTTGACCTGATGATGGAAAGGTGCAAAATAATGTCATTTTATTAAAAAAGTTTTAAAAATATAAGATCGGGTCAAGTTGGGCCAACTCGTCTATGGTCTGTTGGGCCACGAGCCTGTCAGCCCTTGGTCTAGCCTGTAACCACCGGCCTGTTGATCCACAGGCCCCCAGTCGATAAATCTATTAAGAGACTTTAGAGGCTAGAGAGAGCAATTTAAGTGAATATTTTTATTGTATAATATGTATTAACCTTTTTCTTCATTGTTGCAATTAATAAAGGTTGGTTTCAAGTTGTAATAAAAGTGGAATTGGTCTATGGTCGAGCCAATAACAAATAAATAGGAATTTATAGTTATACCTTGTATATAATTGTACTAGTGTAGCACTTTAAGAAATTACTTAGGGCATATGTTGTGAGAGTTTTTATTAATCTTGACTAAGATTTGTAAAAGGTTATTCTTTACAAGTGATAAAGGAAGATGGTTACAGGGATTCCTCTTCATATGTGAAAAGGAGGATGTTGTATGTAGGGTTTCTTTTCATCAATAGAAGGAAGAAAATAATAGATTCCTAAGTAAAGCTTTGGGAGAGGATGTAGATTAAGGGTTATTTCGTCGAGTTATTATAAATTGATTTTACCTCACTTTCTCTACTCTCTTTTTTTATTATTATGTTTGTTATGAAACTAATTTATATGAAATTTCATAATCATTCATTAGAATAAACAATTTATTAATTAATTTTAAATAGGAAAAATGGTGAATACATACAATTTATCCTCCTTTTCGTGTGTTATCCATGGATTAATAATTGATATAAGGACACGTCTAATTTAGAACATATAGAAATTAGACTAATAATTTTATGATATATTTTGATTCTCTTTTTATCCAAGATAGTCAATGTATATGCAAAACCTCTTTCTTTGATAAAGAAAGTTACTTATATTGAAAGATTAATATGAAACACTTTTTATTAGCTAAAAGGGTTTATCTTTGAGGTGTTTTAAATAATAGACCTAATATTTCAATAAAATCCTTATTGAGAGATAAAATGGAGACTAAGGTACCAAAAAGATATAAATGAGTGAGACAATAAGAACAAGAGACTAATCGCATTAAACAGCAAGGTCGTGCATAGTTCGTTTTATCATCAAGTAGGAGCAGGTTCAATAGAGTATGCATATGTGAGAAAGATCAAGAGATATGGTATACGCTTGAAATCACGTATGAAGAAATCAAGTGAAAGAGAGTAAAGTGAGCATGTTTGGGCATTAATGTGAATAGTTTCATATATAACATACCTCCTAGTTAGTTTAGCTTATATAGTTTCCTAATTAGCGTAATTACTGTATTGACAAGCTTCGTTGGAGTTACTATTGTATGTCGGTCTATCAAAAATAGCCTTTTCTCGATGTAGGAGTAATGATACATACTATCAGACCTCCTCAGACCCCACATCTCAGCAAGACTTTCACTGGGTGTTGTTGTTGTTTGTTGTTAATGTAGTTTCATATATAACATAATGAATCAATTTCTAACACATAGGCCCACTTCATTTATAGTATTAATGCTCTTAAAGGATTTAGTAATACTTACATTAATGTTGAATTAATAAGAAAATTACTTAGGTTTTTACCAAATATTTGGAAGATAAGGTGACAACTATATAAGAAGCTAAATATTTGAGCACGTTGTAATTAGAAGAGCTAGTGGGTCATTTGTCACTTACAAGATATGAATAAATGAATTGCATAAAGAGGAAGTGGTTCTAACAAGAAGGAATGGGTATTTAATGTCTCTAATGAAGAGAAAATTAATGATGAGGAGACCTTTACAAGTGAGAATGACGAGGATGATATTAAATTTATGACAAAAAAATTCAAGAAGTTTTGAAAGAAGAGGTGGGACAAACAATTGAAGAAAAATAAAGCACTCAAGGCCATATAAGACGATATTACTAGTTCATAAAGTGAGGAATATGAAAGTTTTATAGCAAATATGTGTTTTATGATCAATAATACCAAGGCACCATCTTATTCAAATTTTTATGATAATAATGATGATTGTGACGTCGAACTTTCACATGATGAACTTATAGAATGTTTACATGTCAAGAGCATAAAAAGGAAAAAAGTATCCATTAAGTATAAAGAGGTTCAAAAACTCTTAGAAACATAGATGATTGAGAATAAGAAATTAAAATGTGATATATAAAACACCCCTAATAAGTGTATAGGTCAAGTGTGAATTCATCCAACGGACTCAACATTCTTTTAGAGGCCTATATGTTTTGAACTCAATTAAGAGGTCCAAATATTTAAAAATGATAAGTTCAATTGAAATGGAATTCAACCATATAAGGAGGTAGAGACCTAAATCAATACCAATTTACCAAATAGAGGTTGGATTCAACTTTATTAAAAATGGTTGAAGTTTAATTATATATTAAATAAGGATTATTTATAAAAGGGGATCATCCCAAAATAAATTCTTATAACCACTTTCATTAAGCAGAATTATATATCTTCTTGCATACTTAGCATAGTTTAATTTTAATAGTTTGAGTGTTGGACTGTCTCTATTAGATAGACCTCCATTTTATTAATAGTTATTTTTACATACTTGTCAAGTTGAGACAAGCTCAATAGACCTACCAAAAAATCATTCTACATTAGTATGCATAGAACTTAGTTGTTACCAATAATAAAGTAAATGATTTGTTATGTGAGAATAAGACACTAAAGAAGGAGATCAAAGTCCTAAAAAAATCATTGTCTAAGTTTAATCTAAGAAGTAAAAAATTAAATAGTATACTTAGAGTCCAAAAAATTCTAATGATAAGTATGGAATTGGTTTTACTTATGGAAGTGCACGATTCAATATTTTCGAGATTATTTTTGTAAAGAGAAGCATTTATACGATGAATCTATGTGTAAGTCATCATCTGAGAATATTGCATCTTCGAAATATGTAAGAAAAATCACTTGTTCATCCATCATCCTTTAGGTTCTAAGAAAATTATAAACTCATACATTCATGTATAGTTCACACTTTAAACCAAAAGAGCACATAACATTTTCTCCTTCACATAAATCTCTTTATCATAAAGAGGCATAAAACAAGTTAACAATTATCATATGTCACTATTTAAGTACTTAAATATATTCCCAATTCTCATAGGTCATATTTACACTAAAAAAGCATTTCATATGCTACACTAATTTTAGGCCTTTTCATTTTATAATGAGAACTTTTAATCCTCCACAAGTTCCAAAGAGATTATTATATCACTTACATCATCCTTTAAGACTTAAAAATGCATTTATACTATATTCTTATAGGTTCCACTTACTTAAGTCCATTTTTTATCACTTATATCATGTGAAATGTTGTTTCTTGTGATGGTTATGGGCAAATAAAAAGAAATTGTTCTTTGAAACAATACTTGTTAAGTAAACCCAAAAAAAAATCGGTTGAAAAAGATCTAGGAACTAGCTCTTAAAGATTCAAATTTGTGTGAGTACCTAAAATATTTTTTTTTTTGTCTTATAGGTTAATATCAACTAGTATAAAATAAATACCGACAAATTGTACCACCTCTTTTGTATCAAATGTGGAATAACCATGTTGTATGTAATAAGTGATTTAAAAAGAAAACTACTAAGATCCCTCATAAGGGCCAAATTAAGGAAATTTGCATAAAAAGACAATTGTTGAATCAAGAAAGGAAGAAAAATTATAACTAATGGTGGTACATAAAATGATGTAACTACTTACTTTCATATTGATAATATTAGAGTATATTTGACATATATATTTAGAAGGAGAAAACATTATTACATAATACATATACCTAGCTAGTATAAGAAAGATTATTATTAAAGGTATATAAGCTTTAAAAGAATTGCTCATTTCTTCAAATATTTAATATATGCACTTTTCCCATGATCATTAATTTTTTAAAAAGGGAGAGAAAAAAATTAATTAATTAATTAATTTTTTGTTTATTAATTAATTTTTTGATACTTATAAAAAATACATAACATACTCCTTTTAGTACTGACAAAAAAGAGAGAATAGTAATATTAAAACTTGATCTTCATAAATCAATGATGCATAAATTAAGAGGAATCATACACTATATATTCCTTTGACATAGTAGGTCTATTTAATGCTATTTATTTTTTAATATTAATAAATATTTTGTCATCATCAAAAGAGGGAGATTATTAGATTACGTGAGATTCTAACTTAATAACTAAATATATTGTAACTAATGTTTTATCTTTGGTAATGTCGTTAAGTTAATTTGTTAAAGATTCAAGCAAAAGGTCAAGATCAAGTTCAATGGAAGATTAAAGTGGATCAAATGATCAAAAAGAGCAAATTGGAGCATTGAATACAATTTAAGAGAGCTTCAATGCAATTCAAATCAAGTGTACCAAAAACAAGAAAGAATGAAATCATTGCACGAATAACAATCATTTTTAATCTTTCATATAATCATCTAGTGAATATGTACTCAATTATTGCATGATAATTTATGCTTAGAGCACATTATATATACTTTGACATAATTAAGAGAAAATTTGGTAAAGTTTAAAGAAACCTTCTTAATGCATTGAAATATTTTTGAAGAACATCTTAAATAATTTTGGATTAAGTTTTTGACAAAATAATTTGCTTTGATCTTTAAAAATTTTTGGAAAGTTTTAAGATTTTTGTTTCAAGAAATTTGGTCGACCAATTTTACGATCTAGATGAATAATGTTAGAGTTTTGAGGTATTTTAAAGGATAATTAGGATTGATTTATATCAGTAGAGCTTTTGTTAGTAGAACTTTTATGAGAAGAACTTTTCTAAGAAGTTAGTTGATTGTTTGGCTGTCATTTAAAAAAGATTTTTTGATAGAGCTTCATACAATAGACTGTTTAGTAACATAAAAATAAAATTACTTTTAATTTTAACTATATTTTATTTTGTAATAAAAATCATTTATGCATATAAATATTATTTAAAATATATTAAACAATATGCAAAGCACAATATATTAATTATTATATAATCTTAAATCATATGAAACATAAATAAAAATATATCTAATCAAATCTTGTATATGGATTATAACATAAGTAAAACTAATATAAAAAATAAATATAAAAATATAAAAAAGTCAAATAATATTATATAAATCTCAAAATAAATGTCAAGATGTATTTGTGGGTATTGTGAGAATTATGTGTAAAACAGAAGGGCAAAAGGGACTAAAAATAGGCTCATTAATTGAACTAAAAAATCTACCTGAAAATGTACTTTTTCGAGAAGCTTCAAACTTGAGTTTTTTAAAAAGTTGTATTTTAGCTGCCAAAAAAGCTACATCTACTAAAAAAGTGATTTTTTATTTTACAACAAAATACTTATTTTTCTTTAAAAAAACTTTTGCAGTAGAAAAAAGTGCTTATTTACCCTCCAAAAGCTCAACCAAACAAGCACTTAGTATACATTAGTTGACCAATATTTCTGAAAAAAAGTTAAATTTTGTACCAAGAGTTTATAGATCCATATTGGTCGACTAGTGTCACAAAGTGGTCCACTAATGCTTTTGGAGCGACCAGTTTTTCATTTTTAACAACTATTTTGGGCTATTCTGTGTATAAAAAGAGTATATATAAGATGTTCGAGTAATCTTTGGTATACTAGAGAGTTACTAAGAGATTTTAAAAATTAGAGAGAGCATTTGAGTGAATATATGCAATGCGTAATATATATTGAGTTTTAGTTCATAAGTATGAGTAAGAAGGATTTTAAGTTGTATATAGGAATGACAACTAGGCCGGGCACGATCAAGGTATGAAGTCAACAGGTTAGGTTCGAGTTGATAAAGCCTCAGGCTGAATCTTGGGCCAAGTTTCTCTAAAAAATCGACAACCTAGGCTCGTGCTGACCCGAGGCCCAACCCTTATACAAAAAACCTCATCATTTTGCATTTTAATTTTAAAAAAAAGTTCGAGCCAAGACGAGCCTGGCTTGATCTCCAGCCAGGCTATCTTAGGCCCAATCAAGTCTCGAGTTAGGCCTATGCCCTAGCAACACTGGATAACCTCGCTCGGCCTATTTTTATCCCAGTTATATATGATTTTACTATTTTTGTCCCAGTTATATTGATTGGCCAGTATCTCTAGAAAAAAAGATAAATTTTTGTACCAAGAGTTTATAAATCCATATTAGTCGACCAATGTCGCAAAACGATCCACTAATGCTTTTGGAGTGACTAGTTTTTCATTTTTAACAACTATTTTGGTTTGTTCTATGTTTAAAAAAAGTATATACAAGATGTTCAAGTAATCTTTGGTATACTAGAGAGTTACTAAAAGATTTTAAAAATTAGAGAGAGAATTTGAGTAAATATATGCAATGCATAATATAAATTGAGTTTTAGTTCATTAGTATGAGTAGGAAAGATTTTAAGTTGCATACAGGAATGACAAGTGGACTCGGGCACGATCGAGGTATGAAGTCAATAGGTCATGTTTGGGTTTATAGAGCCTCAGGTTGAATCTTGGGCCAAGTTTATCTAAAAAAATCGACAACCCAAGCCCGAGTTGACTTGAGGCTCAACCTTTATAAGAAAAACTTCATCATTTTGCATTTTAATTTTAAGAAAAAGGTTTAAACCAATATGAGTGGGGCTTGGTCTCAAGCCAGGCTACCTCAGGCCCGATCAAGTCTCGAGTCAAGCCCAAGCCTTAGGAGCAATGGATAACCCCGCTCAACCTATTTTCATCCCAGTTATATATGATTTTACTAATGTAACAATTTGAAATTTTACTTTAGATATACACTGTGAGAGTTACTTTTAACTTTGAATAAAATTTGTAAAGAAATATTTTATTAATAACAAAATAAAATGATTATAAGACATCTTTCGTACCTGTTTATTCATTAAAAAAATAAATAATAAAATTTTTAGTGAAATTTGAAAAATAGACCTAACTAAAAATTATTGCATCATATTATAAATTGATTTTTTTAACTCTTTTGCTATGAAATTGCTTTATATGAATTTATGATAATTTTTAATTATAACAAATAATCTATTTATTTATTTATAAATAAAAAGAAAGTTGGATACACATAATTTATTCCTCCTTTTCCTTTGTCACGTGGGATCAATGATAACGTTATATCTTTATAAAAATATAGTTTCCTAGTTAAATGTTAGAAACTAAAATAATGAAATAAAGTTTTAATCCTAATTAGGGATGACAATAGAGCCTCAAGCCCAACTAGAGACTTGATCGGATCCTAAGAAGCGAGTCTAAGTTTAAGCTTGACTGGAATTGAGATAACTCAACTCGAACTCAAGTTAGGCATTTTATTTAAAAATGTAAAAATAGTTGTTTTTTTTGTAAAATGACGTCATTTTATTTATATGTATTGGGCTTTAAGTCAGGTTGTGTCTAAGCCTAGATAACTCAAACTTGAGCCCAACAAATCATTTTATTTAAAATCAACCTAAGTTTAAATGTAAATGACTTAAAGGTGTCTTCTCATAATTAAAACCGTCTAAAGCATCTCGTAGGTAACAAAAAAAATTCCCAGATCAAGCTGGACCAAGTGCAATATCTAAAGGTAATTTTGTTTATGACCAAAAGTTAAAGCATAGGAAAACAATCATATGTTGTATAGAAAGAAAATAAATAAAGAAAGGATTAACTGAATAACGGATAGTCCATAACTTCCAAGCTCCACTTTCACACTATGATTTGACATTTTCTTTTTGAAATAATTTAAATAAAGAGAGAAAGAGGGCTTAAGGCAAAGCAGCGTGAACTGAACGAATCTCGTCTCTAGATCCGTCGACTCCGAATCCGATCCCATATTTGTCTCATGAGCTCCGGCAGTTCTTCCGGCGACTCGGCCTGCCGCCCGTCCTCAGACAAACAGAAGGAAAAGGCCAGAGTTAGCCGCACTTCCCTTATCCTCTGGCACGCTCACCAGAACGACGTCGCCGCCGTCAGGAAGCTTCTTGAAGAAGATCCTTCGCTCGTTCACGCTAGGGATTACGATAACCGCACTCCTCTTCATGTTGCGTCTCTTCACGGTTGGATCGATGTTGCCAAGTGCTTGATTGAATTTGGCGCCGACGTCAACGCCCAAGATCGGTGGAAGAACACGGTTACTGAACTTTTTCTGTCTGTTTCTGTTTGGTTGTGGTTAAGTGTTTAAGAGAGTGTTTGTGACATCTGAGACTTGTTTTCTTTTTCTTTTTTTTTTCAGCCACTTGCTGATGCAGAAGGAGCTAAAAAGTATAACATGATTGAGTTTCTTAAATCTTACGGTGGCTTGTCCTATGTGAGTACCGGTGATAATTGATTGATTTTGTTACACTTAGAATGGTAATTTATGATCAATTTGCTACTATCAGAACGAACCACTCATGTTGTAGAGTGTCGTGTGTTCTTCTTTATGATATACGTCTTATAGATACCTCTTGCATTATGTCTTCATGTTTTGCCGTCTGAGATTTCTAACGACATTTGCAGGGACAAAACGGGAGCCATTTTGAACCAAAGCCGGTACTACCTCCTCTGCCGAATAAATGTGACTGGGAAATCGACCCGTCAGAGCTTGACTTCTCTAATTCTATGACCATTGGGAAGGTCCGGTTCTGGTATCTTGAGATTACCATTGAACATAATGTCAATGTTTTCATAATTACTCTTTGTGAAGCACAGACATGTTCCATTATCTTTACTCTCTTTTTCCTGAGGTGTCATCTTTATATCAGTAATATAGGCTTACAGTTTGTGGTCATTTACCGGAAACAAAATGTGGCATTTCCTCAAAATCTACCCAAAAGCTGTATCACTGATGTTACCTTATCCTGGTAGGGTTCTTTTGGTGAGATTTTGAGAGCCTATTGGCGTGGAACACCAGTTGCAGTAAAACGCATTTTGCCCTCCCTTTCAGATGATAGATTGGTGATGTAAGTTCTTTACTTGAATAGTGTTCTTTCAATTGCGACTGTCTACGAATAAAGCTTCATATATTGTCCTACATGTATAATATATATTCTACATATTCTTTCTTTCGTCCATCATTAACTCCAATCAAGGATCAAACCTAGATTAGCATTAGGTATCTAATTCGAAAGCCATAGAATCAATTTTTTCGCCTTCCTTTTTTTAGAAAATGCTCTGGCAGATTGACAGCTTTTACCTTTATCAAATAGAGAGTATATACTCGGTTTCGAGTCTTGAGAATAGAGCCGCACTCGTGAGGGAGAGCTTTGCCGCTTATATAGTCCAACCCGGCTCGAATCCGGATTAGTCGATTGCCTGTGTGGCGTCGGATACCGGGTGGTTTAACCAAAAAAAAAAGAGAGTATATAGAAGTACACGCTTTTTGAGACTTATAATTTTATAATTGGTGTACCTTATATATGTATATATATATTTTTTAATGTTCTATAGAAGTACACGCTTTTTGAGACTTATAATTTTATAATTGGTGTAGCTCACTGACTTGTCTTCTGTTTCATGATTCAGACAGGACTTCAGGCACGAGGTTAATTTACTAGTGAAGCTTCGCCACCCAAATATAGTCCAATTTCTTGGCGCTGTCACAGAGAAGAAACCCCTTATGTTGATTACTGAATATTTACGAGGGGTACCTGACTTGTTTGATGTTTGCTGGTGCTTGGAGATCAACTATAAAAATGTTTGCTCAATCATAGTATTCCTCTAATATTGCAGGGTGATCTCCACCAGTACCTCAAGGAAAAAGGTGCACTTAGCCCCTCAACAGCCATAAACTTCGCCTTGGACATAGCCAGGTATGTGTGTTAAGGTTTTATGTTGACAACGCTGGGAGAGATGTGAAACTTTCCCCTAAGAATGTACATGTTTTTTTTTTTTCTTTGTTTGTTTGTTTGTCTATTTTTTGGGTTAGATCCTCACTATTATTTAGATATCGGTTTCCATATTTGATTAGTTTTGGTGAAATTTACAAATTGCATACATGTGAAAAGCTACACCACTGTTCTGATATCACAGTATATGTATTTCCTTGTTCTTTTCTTTGGATATTTTATGGGGTTACAGTACAAATGCACAGTTTGTACTGATCCTATTTTTTCATTAATTCTGAAGATAGCATGCACATACTTATACTTTATTTGGCTGCCATTGAGTTCTAATTTGCTTCTTCGCTTTCTTGATATTATTGCTACGAGGAATGTATATAGGCCTAAAAGGTTTGAGGAATGTATTTAGGCCTAAAAGGTTTCTGTATCCTGATCTTGGGCACACAGAATTACCTAATCCAGCCTTTTTGCTAACTTGAATCCTGTATAACTTCTGTGACAGAGGAATGGCTTATCTTCACAACGAGCCAGATGTTATCATTCATCGAGACCTAAAACCAAGGTGTGTTTCTTCTACAAAAGGTTCAACCTTGCAAATGAATTGTGTGATTCTCCACTACATAACAATGTGTTTGAAATGCCATTCTAATATAGCTTTAGACTTACCCACAAAACGAGTCATTTCTCATCATCTCATTTTCTTGCTACCTATGGTGAGGATAATTAGCATTTTCTTTTTCAACTTGTTAATATTTGTTACACAATGACAGGAATGTTCTCTTAGTCAACTCGAGCGCAGACCATTTGAAAGTTGGTGATTTTGGATTAAGCAAGCTCATCAAGGTGCAGAATTCCCATGATGTATACAAAATGACTGGCGAGACAGGAAGCTGTAAGTGCATTTTGTAAAATTCATTCAAATAGAATCCATTCTTTTACTTATTTTTGTTTTATGATTTTTGAAACCAAAAAAAAAGACCGGTATATGGCTCCTGAAGTTTTCAAGCACCGGAAATACGATAAGAAGGTTGACGTTTTCTCTTTTGCAATGATACTTTATGAGGTAAGTTTTGGTCTTTACAAGATAAGAAAATAATGAAATGTTTGAAATGTGTTGTAATGCATTATGTTCTTCACTGCAGATGCTTGAAGGACAACCACCACTTTCAAACTATGAGCCTTACGAAGCAGCCAAGTATGCGGCTGAAGGACACAGGCCAACTTTTCATGCCAAGGGGTTCATTCCTGAGCTGAGGGAGTAAGTAATTTGAAAGTGTTTTGAGTTTGTCTGATGGCTTATAGTTTAAACTTCTCCTGAATTGTAAGGCTTGTGAGGAAGATACCCAATTTCCTTTTGTCATCAATAAACAATACAAGTATGATGCCCCTCTTACAGCATTAACAAATTTACAGTCACCAAAGAAATTTTGAACCGATTACTGATGATAAACATTTGTCACTCGAATAAAAAGGGCTGTCTTTATAATCTTCGAAAGATAGCAGCCATACTGTACCTTAAGAGAGACACCTGTTTCAAAAGAGTTCTAAATATGTTGCATTCCACTAAAAGGTGCAATGCCTTTATCATTTTAAGTTTCCTATGTTAGTTTGGTTGTTAAGCAACTTATATAAGCATTTCATGTATAGGAAAATTTTTCCTTTTCACGATGCATGTTCAAAATATGTAATATATGCCTGTGTATAGTAGCATTATCAGACACCAAGTTTCTGTACCTAACAATGTTTCTTTTTTTTCTTGTGATTCTTTACAGATTGATAGAACAGTGTTGGGCTCCTGATATGAACAAAAGACCTTCGTTCTTGGATATTCTCAAGAGACTTGAAAAGATTAAGGATATTTTACCAGGAGATCATTCCTGGAATATATTCAACCCGTAAGTCTGAAAGCGGTGACATGAACTATATTGAAGTACATGCCATTCTTTCTGGCCATTTCCTGCGTCTGAAATTGGTACTGGTTCTGTGAATATATTTGACAAAGTTTGTGAGAATGCTTCTTCCCCTATTTCCTCACTTAATGTTCTGGACTTACCGTGGTCATCCCCTCAGTGGGTAGTCTTTCTATATTTTATCTCAAGGTAACCTGTCAAATTTTTGTTCAAGAAAGCATTAGTGGGAATTTCTGTCATCTTCTTTTTCTTTAAGAATATTCTTCACAGATATCTTTTCTGTTAACCTGTGACTCGCTTAAATCTGGAATAAACAACATGCACAGCTTTTAAGCTCCTAATTGTGTTTTTTTTGTAAGCATTAGAAGTCGTCTGATTCCTTTTTGTGGATTGATCATTCCAGAACAATTGCTAGTTTGTTTCTGATTATGAATGAAATTGAGTTTATTTCTGAACTTAACAAGTTGGAGAATGATCGCTGTTTGAATAGTATTCCATTAGTAAGTTTAGTCGAATGTGAGTGGATAGGTGCCAAACTATCCCAAGGCCATCTTCTGGCAGAGCACCTCTAGGGATTATGGTTTCGTTAGCTAAATTGCGATTCTGTTGTCCTTTGACTGGTTTAGGTAGCTAGGGCCAATTTCTTCTCCAATCCTCCTCTTAATGGAATTCAAACATTAGCATGAGCAGCATAACTTGACTTGGGATGTGATCCTCTGATCTATTAACTCTGCACTAACCCTGTCCTAACCTATCTCAACCATCTATTTATGTAAGACCCACATAAATAAATGGTTGAGATGGGTTGAGACAGGATTAGTACAAAGTTAATGGACCAGAGGATTTGAGGGGACTTGACTCGTCTATAACCCATTCTCCAAGTTAGGTTGATGGCTTAAGAACACACGTTTTTTGCTCACCTTTGATTATGCCCCGCAAACCGTCCTACAATAAGCTTCATTGACAAACTAATGCCTTTAAATAGGGTTGGCAAACTAGTCTGATTCAGGTTGAATGGATTTTAGATTCGGTTCGAGCTTGGGAGAGCCAAAACGAATTGGCTCAATGCCAGTTCGGCCAAACTTCAAATCGGTGTCACCTGGAGAATGTCAGGGACAGAAATGAATGACAAGAAATCAATATTCTCATCCCATGCAACTGAAACAATTTGGAACTTCAGTATGCACAGAGGATTAGACCATGGATCTTGGTTAAGGATTAGATGAAGAATTACAAGAAAGTGTCCAATCCAAAGGGAACATGTCAAACAAGATGGTCTTTGAGTTTCATTTAGTATTTAATTGTCTCTATCACAATTATACCTCATTTTGGGTAACAATCTGCACTGGGAAAAGCCAAAAAAACTCCTAGTTGTCCAAAACAAAACTCATATCAGCTTCTTTTTCTCAAAAAACGTCTTCAAATGCCATACTTGCATGCCTGCAACTGATAAGCAAATAATAAGTGAAAGAACACTTAACCAGCCCATTCTCGAGTTCGTTGCTCGGTTCAACTCTTGCATTTCTTCTTCCCTGGAACATGCATAAAACATGAGTTAGAGAACTAATATGAAAAAAGAAATAAAGCTATGAGAATTGTGTAATGGAATTCATCTCTCACCTTTCCCGAAGATAATACATCTCATCCTGAATTTCTATTACACTATCATACAACTTCTTCAACTCTAGCTCCATTGCCTGATGCTCAAGACAAGTCAGAAATTTCAGATAAAGAACTAAGACAGTGCATCATTACTGATTACATATTCAAATACAATGTTAACTCGTGTGAAAAGATTCGAAGATTGTCGTAAAACCTGCTTAGAGATAATCGAAGAACGAGAATGGATAAAAAGTTTTGCACCTTTTCCTAGCAATTCCTAGAAGGTTTCCTTACTTTTTGGTTCAAATCATCCTACACAAATACTTTGTGTTCTATATGAAAAATATCACACCAAATCCATTCACAGATTCGTAACTAAAATTCCTGAGGCAAACTGAAGAACTGCAGCACCGATCTAGGATGTCTTTCTGATTAACCTTCCGATCACCGGAAAATGTTACTCAACTACTTGTTCAGGTTCCCGTAATCTAAACAACTTAATTCTGACTTCAAGTGTATCGTGCTCATCAAACAAAATTTTCTTGGTTATGTTTTGATCACAAAATTAAAACACCATTTAACTTCGCTTCTTCAAAGAAAAGTATTGAGATGCATTGACATTCCAAAACCCTAAGTTGCTAAACTAACACAAAGCAGCTCTATGTACAGTACACTACCTAATTCATTCAGAAGATCCTAAAACATCAAACTATGAACAACCAACTGCGTCATATTCACATTGAAATCGTAGATTTCCAATTTGATGGATTAACACTAACCCATCATCTTCACTTCCAAGCTCAGGAAATCAAAGCTTCGTCAAATGTTTAAGCCATTTCAGTATAATCTGAACCAGAAGTTCTAACTAATCAGATTATCACCCTCAAATCAAACTCGATCTAGAAGACAAATCCAAAGTCAAAACAACCTCTAAGTATGAAACTTAATCTAAGCAAGAAACAACACCAGAGCATAATCAACTTACTTCGACGGACCCTTTCTTAGCAACAGTAGTCCAGTCTTTAGCAGCAACACCGGACCGCCAATCAAACTCCACCGTCATCGTCGTTGCCGGTGTATGATCCTCCGCAAAGAAACAAGCCGCATAATCCCCAGCTTCCGCCGTCGTGAAAGCAAACTCCCCAGAGCCAACTTTCGTGGCCTCGTGGTAACTATTCCCATAACTCGAAGTCACCTAATGAGCAGAACCCAACAATAACGTCAAATCAAACACACCAAAAAAAACCCAATAAAGTTTGGATCTTTAATACATCTACTGTGCAACCGATGTGTAGAGTTAGTTACCTTGACAGTGACTTTGTGGGACTCCGGCAAAGGCTGGTCGCCGTTGGGTTTGACGACGGAGTACTTTCCAACAGTCAAAGAATGGCTTTTGATTTCTTCAGATATGCACTTGGCGTGTCCAGATTCTATGTCGAATCGTAAAGAATCCGAGACAGTCGATAAAACCCACAAGGCCGTTGTGATTACAAGCAAGAACAACCTTATTCTAGTTGCAATCATGGCGGTTTTAATGAGTTTGTTATCAGTTTATCGGTTATGTCTTGTAGGAGAGAAGAGGGTTTGTTTGTGCTGTCGAGTTTGGGACTTGAAGTCGAGTTTGGGACTCCTTGAAGACATGCAGAGAAAGGTCTAAAAGGGTTCTCGACAATTGTCAGCTTCTGATTGGATGAAACACGTTTTGTATCTCTTCATAGTTTAGTTAAATTGTAAGTAATTTTAAATTCTGAGAGAATCTATTACAAAAACTTCAAGTTTCGATCTACATATTTATATCTTTTGAAGTTTTTCTATTCATTAATAAAATATATATAAGTATTTAATTATTTATTAAATAAAATAATATTCATAAAATTTAAATTAAATATAAAATTTTTAAAAAAATTATGCAAAATAATAATAAAAATTCATAAGAATACAAATAAATTTATCCTTTTATTATTTTAATAAGAGCTAATTAATAAGGGTTAATTACTAAAAAAAGTCAAATTGTCTTCGATTTTTCAATTATAGCTTAAGTTTTAACAAATAGCAAGAAAATGTTCAAACTTTTTTTTTCAATTCTAACCCGGTGTTAGTCTCACAGTTATATGCACTGACGTGACACAATCGATTATCGACGCCCCTCACTAATCAAACAGCAGAGAAGATTGTCTGATTAGCGAAACGACGTCGTTTCGCTTTGATAGTAAAATGATATTGTTTCAATTAAAATCAGATGTCCCTCCCTTCTCTCTCTCTTATTTGTCTCTTCTCTTATTTGTCTCTTCTCTGTCGATAAACGCTTAAAACTCTTACTCTGAAATTCCGAATCTGTAACCTAAAATCCCCCAAATCGCCCAACGTTCATAAGAGAGTGCATTCATGTGTTGGTGTTTTTTCTATCGCAAAGTTATTTTCTCCATCAGACCAATAAGCGTTCTCTGTGATATCGTGTGTGGTGCTTCATAAGAGAATGATTTCGTCGTCAGGTAAAAACTAAAGATTTCGTCGTTGGACTTCTTGTGGCGTCGAATGGGGTACGATTGATCCTCTCTATCTCTATTGTTCTTTCCACTCTGGTTCGGTTTTTGTATGAAATGGTGTGTTGTACTAGGGTTTCAACTCCGACTAGGGTATGAAATGGTGTGTTGTTGTACTAGGGTTCAAATTGGATTGTGTTAGGTTTCTGAAAGCACAAATCCAATTTGTTGTACTAGAGTTTCAAATTAGATTTGTGCTTCCAGAAAATTAACTCATATTGTGCTAGGATTCCAAATAACAAATCCAATTTGTTATAATACCAATTTGTTATAATAGGATTTCAAATTGGATTTGTGCTTCCAGAAAATTGACTTGTATTGTGCTAGTGTACTAAGGTTTCAAATTGGATCATGCTAGGGTGCAATTTGTTTGTTATTGAAAATGAGGATTGACTTGTATGTGTACATAGCAAATTGAACAGTAAAAAACTTGAATATTTCTACATTTGGTTTTCAGTATGAAATACAAGTCGAATAAAAAAATCAGAGTAACTAAATGCATGATAGTCGATTCATACTTTGTTTTGTGTTGTATGTAGAATATATACGTCTTGGTAATTATTGAAAAATATGACATTACTAGTCCATAGCCTAAATATTCAATTATGTGATACTTCATCCTGATTTGCAGGGAAGAAGCTTCCTCTCCTTCGTTTTGTAAATGTAATGGTAGTTTAGCTAAAATCTTAATGTTGGGGATATTTTTCGTTGGGTATGCACCTAGTATATAATTTACATAGGAAGAGTGTCAGGTGTTGTTAAAGGATTCAAGGGTGCTATTTATTATTCTTTTGATAGTGTAGCAAAAGCTAGAAGGTTATATTCTCAATTTTGTGAAGAGAAAGCATTATGTTCAGCGGTAAAATAACTATAATATATATTATTTGTTATACGTGATAATTTAATTGGATTCAAATATAATTAATATTGATATTTCTATAGATAATACATATGTTGAATATTAATTGCCCCAATTGTAATGCCTTGATGAAGTTACAGATTTCAAATGCTAAGCCTAACATTGGTTAACATTTTTATAACTGCGTTAATACGAAAGTAAATAATTCAATTATTGTTTGTATCAATGCCAATAGTGTAAATTAATGTTAATCAATATTCAAATTGAAGGTCTCTTGTAGGTATTTGATATTTGTGAAAGAGACGAAAGTTTGTTTTTGTCGTAAAATATGTTAAACAAATTATATGTGTTGGGGTAAGAGTCTTATTCGGAAGATATATTGTTGTTCGCAAGAAGTATGTATACAAATTCATGTGCATAATGCAAATTTGTCATAAATCCTAATATTTGTGTTTGTATCTTTATTTTGTAGGTCCCATGCAATTTCATAGCTTGGTCATCAGATGTAAGTAAAAAAAAATTGAGGCATTGTAATAATTAGAAGAGCAAATGTAACTATTATGTTTATTAAGACTCTTTTTATCATTTATTCAATCACCTACCGTTTTAATTTTCAGTTGTAAGCTTTTCAAGTTGTTAAGGAAAATGCAATTGTTACGAGGTTTTACATTGTAAAAGTAACTGCAATTTTTACAAAATTCCATCTGTTAATCATTGTTACATTTGTATCATTCATAATTATTTATCCCCTAGTAGTTACAACGAAGAGTTATGTTTTATCTTTGTCAATTGACCATTGTTACTTTTTAGAATATGCATATATTACATTAAGAATGAAAAATAGGAGACCTAAAGATCTAACATTCTTGAATATGAAATATACTTGCAAAAAGAGAAATGTATTGAATTCCATATATAATGAATATATCTAAATGGAAATTATAAACTCTAATATATGCTCTTATAAACATGATATGATTAGCGTTCAAAGGAAAAAGAAAAGTGAAAAAACGTAGTTGACAAGGACAACAATGTTGAAGAGTAACTAACTGGAAAAGGACAACAATTATGTACAAGAACAATAAAGTCAATATCACTTTTGAAGAGTAAACTACATAGTAAGATCAAACAATCAAATAAATAGACTACAAACACTAACATTATTCGTAAAACTGAAACAATATCTAAAAATATTGGTTTCTCCAAATGGTTATAACTTCTAAAGCTCCATATTCAAAACCATGCCTCTGTCTTCCAACTTTCTCAGATAGATTGGTGTACATTCAACTCCACCTCTAAAGGCTTAATCTAGGTACTTCTGTAGTGATTGATCACTCACACCATCCTTATATAAACACTAACTAACAGAAATTTAGAAGTATGATTTAGCTTAAAAGAGATGTCATCAAGATCACACACACAAAAACACAAGGGAACTATCACCTGTTTCAGCAAATGCATACAAATGAAAAGAGCAAGAAAAACTTTTCATCCAAATGTCATACAAAAACTAGACCATAATTATTCAACAATTTACTTCAATAGCCACTAAGGGCCAAAAAAAACCAGTAAATACATTAAACCAGCCATGACTGAAGCAAGACTATATGAGAAATCAAGAGCAATGGATTATCAATAACAAAAACAATGAATAATTAAATCTTCCTGCATTATATATACATAGTTTAGATCTATCACAGAAGTCATCAAATCTTGTTTTGATTATGCTATTTTTCTAATGATTCAGAATCAGTACATATATATGTTTGAACTTTTGCAGGCAATCTTCCTTTTGCTCTTTATCATTGTTACACATTTTTATATTTCTCACACCAAAATTGGCAATGAAAGTCTCTAAGGTGTAGTCGACTTTCAACTTGATCCAACTTTAAGTCGAGATTGGAAAGAGTTGGATCATTTCTCTTTCATTTCTAATGGTAATTAGTTCTTTTTAGAGCCTTCTAATGTAAGAGGTTGAAAGCAAAAAAGTTATGTACCCAAAAAACAAAAACATAGGGAGTAGAAGAGCTAAGATTGAATTAGTTAATGAAGCAATAATCACCAACTGTGAAGATTTCCTAGTAGCATATCTTTTAGCCATTAGTTTGATCCTTCTCCTAGGTTGAGTTGTATTAGCAGGTGTACTTTGGGATGCTTGTGGTGTTGTTGCGTTAGTATTGGGAGGTTGTAACACTTATTATTGACCCTCACCCATTTATGAAGTATAAACAACCAATTATGTAAATACTATCATCTTCCTTATAGTCACTTATAAGTAGTATAAACATGAGTTTAAATGACTTACTGTAAATTAGGTATTCCCATAAACTTCCCCAAATGTTACTTCATATCCTCTACGTGCCTATAAAAACAAAAAGAATTATAATGTTATATAAGTTAGAAAAAACTTATATTTTATACTTAAAGTTAATTAACCATTCTCGTCTCCCTTAGTAATATTGAAGATGCAGTATTTGATCTTGTAGATACTAATTAATTCGGTCTACCTACATGACCGCTACGAATACTGGATGAAAGGGGTTTAATAGATATTGAGTTTGGTGGTCTTCCTCTTTTTCACTGCATTATACACATTGAAAATAAACATAAAGTTAATAATACTTGATGAATAACAACACATTTGTTATACAACTAAAATATCTACCTTAACAATTTCATATTGGCTTGGAGGTTGATTCTTATTTTTGCATGCTCTTATATTGTGGCCAATATCTTGGCAATGATGGCATCTCATAACTACTCCAACTTCGGTCAATTTGTTGGGATTGCATGGTTCTTCAATGTGATCCCTTTTTCTTGCCCTTGTCGATCTTCCAGGCATCTTCTTAATCAGTGGAGGTAAAATTGGCTGAAGATTTTCAGTCTTTGGCCAAAAGGACTACTAATGAGTTCCATAGCAAACTGATATGTCTTCAAATAAGAATTATGCTTATAATATTGATTCACATAAGCATCGATATCCTCCCTTTGATAAGATATACAAGTCACAACATGTTTACATGAAATCCTGTTTAAATCCCATAGTCTATATTGATAAGGTAGTGCTTGCAAGTCAACGATGTACTTGTCTGCAAAGATACTAACTTCAAAATTTCAAATTCCCATTTGTCCTGAGCATACAATATCTTGCATCCTATTATGGTACCTCTATTTTCTTCCTCACTCTAGGACAAATCTCATTTGTGAACTTCATCATCATATCCGTTTTTTCATGTATTTGAGTCATTAAAGAAACTAAAATTTCTTCTAACATACTGATCAAGCTTTTGGTACGAGCTTCACAAAGGAATCCATTAAACGTCTCTGAAATATTGTTATGTAATATTTCACACTTCAGTCTTGTGCTCATAAAGGGCTTCACAAATGTGTCTGGATTCTTACTTTTAAAATCCTCATAAGCCTTCACTGACAAACTCTTTAACCCTTTTATTGCCTCATCGAAATCAACTTGCGTTGTGCAATTCATCACTTTCCAAAATAAAGTCCCATACGTGTGCCCTTTATGAACACTAGACCAGTTTGCATATACATGACAGGCATATTTTCTATGTTCAGCTTCTGGAAACAAGTTCTTTAATGCTTCAACTAAACCCTATAAAACCAATAGTTACATAAATTAATTAAGTGTTGATCCTATAAATAAATGAACATAAGATATATGGATATTTAAAGTTTACCTTTTGCTAATCGTTTATGAAAGACCATGAATTTCCACTTATGTGGATATCTTCAGCAAGAATACTCAAAAACCAATTCCATGATTGGTAATTTTCTCCCTCAACTACAACCCAACATCTAAGAAACGTCTTATTGTTTCCGTTAACAATAGATAATAATGCACCACCAAGGAACTTCAGAAAACATCTATCTAACTAATAATCTTTCTGTATCCACCAAGAAAACCATACTTCAAAGCACTGAAACCCACATAAAATCTTTTGAACATTGGTCTCTCGGTTTGTTCATCAAAATCACATTCAATAATTTCATCTTTGTCAGCTTGCATTAACTCACGTCCATAAGACCATAACTTTGTATAATGACCTTTCATTGATCTCCAAAGCATAGTAATTGCTTCCCACTTAGCCCTGTAACATTGAATTTTAGTGACCTTTAATGCATATTTTGACTGAGGATCATCTATCATTTCACTAACAGGCCAATTGGGGTTCCTCCTGAACTTGTGTATGAATTCATTTGTAGCCTATTTCTGGCTAGCTTGCTTATTCCTCTACACTTTACTCCAGGTATGAGTGTTTTCAACTCTCTATACAACAAGTGTTTTCTCATTTCTAATCTAGCTAGCATACACTCGAAAAGGACAATGTGCATCACAAACTGCTTTCATTCGTTCGCCCAATCTCACCATTGAAACATTATACCCATTTGTAATTGCATATTTCCTTATAGCTTGCATCAATTGCTTCTCTTCCTTGAACTTCATTCCAATTTCAAACTTAAAATCTATCATTTCAACTTTTGGATTAAAACTAATGTATTTTTTCTTTGGTATCGATGCTTTATCATCACTAGGAACTGGTGATTAAATTTCATCATCACTGTCACCATAATCACTATTTGCACAATGCGAACTTCCTTTTTCTCTTCCAGTATCATTCAAATGATCACCAACTTCATTGAAATTGTTTTCAAATCTACCGACACCATCGACAAATAGTGTCGAATTCAAACCCACTTTGCGAAGTCTTCGCACTTCTCCTCTCTTTTGTTCTAGCATTTACATATTCTTCATCATCAATTCCAAAGAACTCCTCATCAACTAAATCATCACCAAAATCATTATCCTGCATAACAATGAAGTCCTCTTCTTCCTCCATTTTAACTTGGAACAACCCCTCATCTTGCTCCAATTCATCATCAGAATTTGACTCCTTACCGTTTGTCGCCGGATTCTCATAACCATTATCATAGTATATTTGACCATTCTGACAATTAAATTCTTCCATTTTTTTCAGCATATCCAACATGTCTCTATCAAGCTTCTAATGGACTCATGTGGAAATTTGTAAAACATAGAGATTACTCTATGCCCTTTATCTTCGAAAATCTCTTTTAGAACTAGCATGCTTAGTTCATCAATACCCATATTCTTTTTTCTTTTAATCTTACCCTCAATATATTTAATTTCCTGCCTTTCCAACACTCCATCATAATGAAATTCAAATTTGACCAACATTTGCAAAGGTAAATTGTGACTAAATACAAAATGATAAATATTACAAGAAAAAAATAACAACTAAGATGAGCAACAACTAATAAGAAAAAAAGAAGCAACAACTAAGATGATTCACTTCTATCCCATTAACTATTAGTGCACAAAAGTAGGTTAGTATGATTGCATTAGAATAATACACTCAATTTTCATATGTAAGGAGCTTTATAAAAGGCTAGTACTACATCAGAATAATACAAACTGAAATGTTAGAAAGGCACAAGAAACATACCTTTATAAATTTCCTGAATTTTTTCACAATACTTCACAACTTAGCAGCCTCCCCTTCTGAAACGATCATAAGTAAGTCGTTTTCAGGATGTACCATTTAAAAAAAGAATCTATCCACAACATACAAATAAGAAAGTACACTAAAAAATTTGATACAAACAAAATGGAATGCATTCAGTAATTACCAAATAGAAATCATATTTTTCATTAATTACCAAATGAAATGCATTCAGTAATTACCAAATAGAAATCATATTTTTAATTAATTACCAAATGAAATGCATTCAGTAATTACCAAATGGAGTGCAAGTTGAACCAAATATTAAATATTAGAGCATAGAACAAGCCAAATAGAAATCATATTTTTCAATAATTACTAAGAAGTATATATTTTGCATACAACACAAAACAAAGTATGAATCGACCATCATGCATTCAAGTACTCTAATTTTTTTTATTCGACTTGCATTTCATACTGAAAACCAAATGTAGGAGTATTCAACGTTTTTGCTATGTACACGTACAAGTTAATCCTCGTTTTCAATAACAAACAAATCGTACCCTAGCACAATCCAATTTGAAACCCTAATACCCTAGCATAATACAAGTCAATTTTCTGGAAGCACAAATCTAATTTGAAACTTTAATACCTTAGCACAATACAATTCAATTTTTTGGAAGCATAAATCTAATTTGAAACCCTAGTACAACAAATTGGATTTGTGCTTTCGAAACTCTAGCACAATCTAATTTGAAATCCTAGTACAACAACACATCATTTGATACCCTAGTCAGAATTGAAACCCCAGTACAAACAACACATCATTTCATACAAAAATCGAATCAGAGTGGAAAGAACAATAGAGAGAGAGGATCAATCGTATCCTAGCTAGCACCACAAGAAGTCTGACGAAGAATCTTCAGTTTTTACCTGACGACGAAGTCACTTTTTTATGAAGCACCCACGCACGAAATCATAGAGAACGTTTGTTGGTCTGATGGAGCAAATAACTTTGCGATAGAAGAAGCAACAACACACGAATTCACTCTCTTATAAACGTTGGGAGATTTTAGGTTACAGATTAGGGATTTCAAAGTAAGAGTTTTAAGTGTTGATTGATAGAGAAGAAAGGGAGAAGAGAGGAAGAAGGGAGGGACATTTGATTTCAGTTTAAACAACGTCGTTTTACTATCAAAACGCTAATCAGACAATCTTCTCCTCAAGCAGCTGAGATGTCTGATTAGTGAGGGGTGTCGTCACGTGGTTGTGCCACGTTAGCACAGATAATTATGAGACTAACGTCGGGCTATAATTGAAAAAAATTGAAAGTTTGAACATTTTATTGTTATTTTTTTAAGTTTCGGATATAATTGAAATTTTGAAGAAATTTTGACTTTTTTTAGTAATTAACCCAATTAATAAATTTTTATGAATATCAATTATTTCAATTGAACCATCATTTTTTAATTTTCATTATTAGAAAAATCACTATTTTATATAAATTATATTTTTTTTGAAAAATATTATAATTACTTATATGAAATTAGTTAATCTAATTCTCAAAAATAGTAAAATAATTTGATTGGATTATAAATTGAACTACTATATTTTAAATTAAATTAAATTAAATTCAAGTTTCATACATCAAAATGAGGGCAAATCTTATAGTAACTAGTAAACGTTGCTCTTTTGTGACCAGCAGTCAAAAGTTTATTTTATAAAAGCAACCTCTTTGTAAAAAAAATGCAAAGAAAATGTTGCATATATTGATGTCCCAACACCTTAACAAAGCAGAGAAGCCTTGTATAATGGGATACACTTGTGTTTGTGTTTTTTCATACATGTACTAAAACTCTTTTTATGTCAAAGTTTTAACATGATCCAAATTGGATCTCTAAATTTTTTAGAAATAACGATAAAATAAATTTATAGGCTTATTCTTGATAAATAGAAGACAACAAATTATACAAATCTTAGCAGTAACCAATAGAGTGTATAAACTATGAAAGATCAAACTATCATACTATACATCAAGTTAACCTTACTTTTTTATTTAAGCAACTTCTATTAACAACATTAAGAATATTGAAATTCTCAACTCATTTTGTCTTATAATACCTTATTGTTATTTTGAACCTCAATATTTATAATAGAATACAAAACATACTTTAATATTTTAAGCGTTAAAATTAAACACTCACATTTTAAAATCATTCAAAACAAACATAAGTGGATAGAAAATTTAATGGGATTGGTTTGTTGTTAATTAAATGTTATGTTAATATTGACATCACATTCTTTTTTATTTTTTAAACAAAAAGTGAGTCTCAGTATCACATAGCAAGTGAGATACATTTTCGGAAATCTATAAAAGTATATCTTACTCTCATATGTCAAATGAGACCAATAAAAGTAGGTCTCACCGTCACGTAATAGTACAGTTCACTTTCTGGTTAATTTAAAAACATGTGACAGTAGGGTCTACTTTACCAAAAATCATAACTTATATTAACAAAATCAAGTACATTAAGAAGATTGGAATTCTCAACTAATTCAATTTTGTCTTGTAATACCTTATTGTTAAATCAGCTTAAGCATTTCATTGTTGGCCAAAAGAAAAGTTTTCTTTTTAGTGATCAAATGAACTCTTACTTTGACCATTTTAAGAAATAAAATAAGCAATGGTAAATTGATTGAAGATAGTCAATATATGTTTATTTTCATTTTAGTTTAATTAAAAAATATTTGTTTGATTTTCTAGTTTTTATCTTTTGATTGTGGTTTCTTCTACTTTTTAAAACTTATAAAATTAAATTTTGTTTTCTACTTTTACCTAATTATCTAATATTAATTAATAATAAGAGTTATGATTAATATAATATAATAAAACTATATTTTAATTTTTATAATTGCTTTAAATTTTATTTTTAAAATTAAAATTTTCAATTTTAATAAATATACCTTAAGTTTAAAATATCTTAATTGTATCGATTTCAAATATATATATTTATAAATAATTATTAAATTATTTATTTGACTAAAATGTAGTAGATTTTTGTTACTAATACTCATTAATAAATATTAAATAAATTTTATTTATTTATCTTTAAATTTTTACACTAATAACTAAATAGGTTTTTATCAAAAAAGAAACGAAAATTAAAAATCGTAATCAAAAAATAAAAAATGAAATCAAGTGCTACTTTAGCTTATAATAAATTTAATAATGTAAAAAGTATAGCATAAAAGTGGGCACACATATTTTTGTGTTATATAAAAAAATAAAATTACATGACATTAATGCATTTTTTGTGATGGAAAATTAAGAAGATAGAAGGTTCATATTGATCAATTCAAAAAAAAAAAGAAAAGAAGATTCGTATTGATTGCATGTATCCGCTACGATCACATGCATTAAAGCTTGGCCTAGCCGGTAGCACCTCCCTTGCAAATAATTATTGAGGTCGGTTGACCTTACCCTATATCTAAAGACCATATCTATTATGATAAGATTGTATAATTTTATGAATTGATTTTAATTTTTTTCTTCGTTCTTTCTACGCACTCACTTTTCGATTTTTAGATTACGTAGTCCTGATACCCTCACATTAAGGATATTAGGAGAATTAACTAAAAATGAAGAGCTTATTGGTGTAGTACGTTATAATGCGATAGTAGTTTGAGGCGTCAGAAGAACAAACAAAAAATAAATAGTTGAAAACATCTGGAAAACAACAGATAATGTCGGGTTAGAAATGAAAAAATTTAAAAGTTTAAACATTCTATTGTCATTTTGTAAAGTTTGGGCAAGAATTGAAAAAAATTAAAAAGTTAAACATTTTATTGTTATTTTTTGAAATTTGAGATATAATTGAAAAATTGACTATTTGTGAGATTTTAGTAATTAACCCAATTATTTAATATATTTTATGTTATTTTAAACTTATGTCTGTTAAGACTCATTTAACTTTAAAATTTTGAATAACAACTAACAAAAATCTGTAAGCCAGTTCAATTATAAAAATCTTACAACCGTTTAACTTTTCAGTTCGATTTTTAATTTTTCGATTCGATTTACTATAATAACTCTTATTTGTTAAAAATAGAACAATTTATTAATTAATTTATCAATTTTTATAAATTAATACATAAAAATAAATAAAAATAAATCAATTAATTTTTATTTAACAATCTCTTTTTTTTATTTCTTCAATGGACAAGAAAAAAACTGATTTCTTCTTAGACGTGAGGATCAATCAAATACGCCACTTAGAGCATAAACTTAAATATGTAAATATTTATAAATATAAATATGTACATATAAATATATAAAGTTGGGATGCTTGTTTCCATTTTTATTTTTATTTTTAGTTTTTATTTTTAAATTCAGTAAAAAATCTTGTTTATTTGAAGTTTTAGTTTCTGTTTTTAGTTTTTATTACTTTCCGTTTTCAAAAATTATGAAAATCATAAAAAGTGACTTTTGTTTCCTTTTTTTTCATAACCTGATTTACTATCATTTAAATATATATTATTTAATTATTAATAAAAATTATAAATAATTTAATTTTGTATTTATATATGGAATAAATTAAAATTAATTATCAATAAAGTTACGAATAATTTAATTTTATTTAATTTTTACAATTAAATTTAAAACATATAAATATTCAAATAAAATTAGATTTAATAATTAAATATATTTCAAAT
>JAOSBK010000001.1:1568198-1580294 GCA_027568895.1 Erythroxylum shatona | reverse complement strand
TCCTACAAATCTTAAAATTACCTATCGGTGGTTTTGGAAATTTAAGTCTCGGATTACCAATTGTATCAAGAAAAATATGAGAATCGTGTGCTGATCCCTCCCAACTCACTAAAACATACGTAAATAGTAAGTTCAAGTCACATGCTGCCAATATATTTGTAGTTGTTATTCCTTTCCGCCCTTTATATCTCATTTGATCCTCTTCTGCAACAACTACAGCTATATGTGTACCATCAATAGCTCCAATGCAATCCTAATATGAAACAATGATCATAAGATAATACAATTTTTAATGAAAAACATAATGAAGGGAGGAGTAAGAACATATTGAATTACCTTAAAATGTGGCATATATCTAGCATCATTGGCAATTTGTTGTGGAATCTCCTTGAATTTGGGATTGTTTAGTAAAAGTAAATCCCTTGAAAATCTATCCATGGCACTCAAAACTTCTTTAAAAACTCTGCTTACAGTTTCACCTAAATGTTGAAAGCGCTCTTGGGTATCTCTATTAGGGGAACCTTTACTTAGGACATATACAAATAAACCGACTTTCTCCAAAATAGACATCCTATCCGAAGGTCTCAAACCATAATTGTTTTACAAAACTATACATAATTGACGAAATGTATTTTGATTCATCCTAAATGTATTAAAACACCGCTTTTCATGACCAGTTAATAATTCATTCATCCATAGTTCTCCTGTTTGATAGGAAGTCATGCATGGTTCCTTGTATATGTGGTTAAAAAAATACACACCTATATAACCCGCTACATAAGCAACCAAATCCCAAAACTCACTCTTATTGTCCAAAAATTGCTTAATTTGCAGAAGTTGCATAATTTGCTTAACATTATCATCCATACCTACAAATCAACAAGTAAAATTATATTATAAATAAACATAACACTAATATGTCTAAATGTAAAGAAATAAATAATACAAGATGTAATAAAATTATAGATTACCGACAACAAAATATAATAAAATAAGTTAACTAAGTTCATAATGTCTTAAAACATACCATACCAACATAAGTGCACAAATAATAAAAACAATAAACTAAACATAATAATGCATAGATAGAAACTATGTTTAATTTTTATGTTTGTCATACTCATACATAAACTTTATGTATTAAACTCTCTTTTTGTCATCTAGTAAACCGAAAAAATGATCCTTCTTTGCGAATCTTCAATCAACAAGCAAGCAAAATAAAATTCAGGAGTACCAGTCTCTAAACCAGGCAAAGTATATAGTTTTTCTAAAGCATTCGTAACATCATGATGTGACGCACATGTACCAATACTTTGTGATGCACCAATATTCAACGTGTTAAAAAATTTTGTAATAGAAGTGTTCATCTCCATTGTTCCACTCTGTCTCTCTTGAATCAATTGCATCATATCGTCAAATCTCTCATACATTGCTGGAGATCTTCCTACCCTTTTAGTGGAATCAGTTCTTGCGTTTTTGTTGCTTTATGAACTTTCATTCTCTAAAACCCTTTTGCATCTTCTTCTCTTGTTTCCTTCATCTTGTGAAGCTTGAGGGGTAGTAACAGGAGTAGATGCAAGGGTCGAGGTGGTTTCTCTCCACACCTCTTCCCAGTCACCAATCACTTGAAAATTGTTTAGACCACTAGTCTTATTTATATTCTCATGATCATAATAGCCTGACAATTGATGATGAACATTATGGCTATCAGGTGGAGAAGGAATATATACTTCCTCAACTTTTCGTTGTTCATGTGAAGGGTCGGCCACAGGACAAAATGTAATTTCTCCTCAAGCTAAACATCCAAAAAGTTGATCCAATTTACATTCAAGCTCAGGTTCAAGCCCTTCCTCTTTAAATGTTTTAAAATTATTGTTCTCCTACACAAAAATAATTAACTTATATTTAACTATTTATTTCGCATTAAAGTAAAGGAAAATAAGTTAAAATGGGCAAACCTTAATCTTCAAAGTCCACCACTCCTCACTAGCAGCAATTGTTTCTTTGTCATTATCCCACCCTAATCCCGTTTCTTTTCCTTTCAATTGTTTCCTAAGACTCCATCCGGTTCTCATCCAATCAAACTTATTTTTAAACTTAGTTTTATCCCATTGTAAGTTGGTCGCTTTGTGAAATTCTTCCTCTACCTTCTTCCATGGTATCCTTTGACAAATAACTCCACCATGTTTTCCCTTACTCCTTTGAATATATTGGTTACAAAGGTCACAAAAGAGAAGAAGTATTTCTTTTGGCCAACGAACTCTACCTATATCATTCCCTCCTTGACTTTCTCCTTTGTTTCTTTTTTGAGATGATGTCATCTAATCATACAAGATGAGAAAAAGTTATGTACTTATTAACTAATTTACAATTGGATTCACTATTGAGTTACTATAATGGTTAACAATTAGACTATTTCAACAAAATAATTATAAAAATACTTTTTATTGTAATATCTTTTTTAACTTGTGAATATTATTAAAAAATTATATAAAATTTTATTGTAATATATTTTTATTTAACCAAAGAATTATTATACATAAATGAAATTATGTTGAAAACTTTTGCAATACTGTATATATATACATATATGAAAACTTATGCAATACTGTGTATATATATATACACATATGAAAAATATTATTTTATATGCAATACTATTCATATATACATAAGTGAAACTTTCAAGTTAATTCATTTACTGTTGTTTTATGCTATATATATATATATACATATATAAAAACTATTGTGTTATATGCGATATTGTGTATATAACTACATGTATATATATATATATACATAAATGAAATTATGTTGAAAACTTTTGCAATACTATATATATATATATACATATATGAAAACTTATTCAATACTATATATATATACATATATGAAAACTATTATTTTATATGCAATACTGTTCATATATACATAAGTGAAACTTTCAAGTTAATTCATTTACTGTTGTTTTATGCGATTGATTTCACAACTTAATTAGTTATACTAATTTGAAATTATTTGATTTCTTAATTTAAAATAAGTAATATAATTAACTTATAAATATTATTAATTTATACAAATTACTATGAGTTCATAATCAAATTAAATATTAATAAATAAACATCTATTACTGAACACACCACATCAATTTAAATAATTTTTAACTTTATTTATATAATTTTTAATTTTTTTTAAAATTTAACAATAAATTAAAAAATTAAACATACCTTAAAAACTCATTACCCGTCCATCTTCCATTGGTTACATATGAATATAATTATAGTTCTTTTGGTAACAAAACTATTAAATAATTAAATAATCAACAAAAAATTTTAATTGTCCAAAACAAGCTAACTCTTTTACTTTCAAATTATATGGTGATTGTCCAACTCTCTTTCCCTTCCCTTTTTTTATGTATATCTTGATTTATATATTAATAAATGAATATCAACATTTATCATACTAAATCTGTGCAAATAAAAATAGTTATGCGATATCCCATCCTAATTTGTACTAGTGGTAGCAGAAGGAAAACATGGAGTTACTAAAAAATGAAAGCTAACAAAAGTTGGAAAAAAACACAAAAAAATAACTGAATAGGAATGCGATACAATACTGTTGTTTTATGCCATACAATACTCTTTATATTAGTAACAGACATTTCAATATCAAAAAAATACAAATCCTAAGTTGTAATCCTTACCACTCCACCCCAAGGTCTTCACACTAATTCAGAACCAAAAATGATCTCAACTGTATATCTTGGGCCACCAATAACCTGAGCACCATAATCCACAAAAAACACAACAGTCATATATATTTGCACCTTGATTAAAGCTCCAAATATGTTTCACAAAGTCTTAGGACTACAAGTAAATTGTTCCAGATCAAGAACACACATGGGCAGAACAATGACATAGAGGGATAAACACATCAGAAAGTCTAACAAAAGTTTCATCAAGCATCAAATATGTAGTACTCAAACAACTTCCTAATCCATATTCACCTTCAATCAACCCATACAATATGCATTACACAAGCCACCATCTTCATTTTTATCACACAAAACAATCACCCTCAACCAATACACAACACACACCGATACAACACAAAACCATCATACTACATCACTGAAACAACATACACACAACAACACCCATAAAACACAAAGACGAAGATGAAGGAATAAACATAACAACATCAGAAGGGAAACTATACACACTAAACTGCTTAATAAAATACAAGCCAGAATTTTAGGTACCATTTTCCTTGAGAAATCAATAACAGTAAGGAAACCGAAAAGAGAACTTGATACTTACATCCAGAAAATACTCTAAAAGCACTAAAAGAAAAGAAGATGAAAACATAAAAGAAAAGAAGTGAGGCATGACAGAACATAGAAAGAACAAAACTTACAAATGAAAACAAAGAAAGACAGCATTGGCATTAAAGAAAACAGCAAACAACTCACCAGAAGTTAAAATCCAAGTGAACCCACCAGGGATCGGTAAAGAATCAACAGATTGTGTTAGCTTTTTATAGGTGAAAAACAAACAGTGGGCAGTTGTGATTTAACAAGTGGAGTTAAATGCTTTCATTAAATAAAAGGGCAGGCAGATACAAAAACCTTCCTTCGTAGCAGTCAAAAACCTTCCTTTGTACAACCTTAAAGCCAGTATACTGTCAGACTTCATTTATATCTCAACCACTATCACACTTCATTTAATAAAATCAACAGATACAAAACAGATTGGTTAAATCAACAGATACAAAACAGATGTAAAAGCTGAAGAATCATAAAGAGTTAGCAGAGTCACAAAGTCATAAATGTTGGAAAACGAGAAACCAGCAAACTATCCCTTACCTTGGCATGATCTTGGTTTAAAATTTGTCCCAATATGGTCATCTGTTGTATCAGTCGCTCAATAGCTGTGTAGCTTGGCAGGTTTGCATGAGCTGATATTATAATGAGCATTCATGTCCATCGCATTCCTTATCATGTTGTATGGAGGTAATGGATCTTCATCACCTGGCCTCTTAGGATGGTCAGAAAAGATTAAAGGGGTAAGCAAAGACCAATAGTTTTTCAGAGCTGATCGCCATATCTGAGAATCTTCCAAGAAATCGTCAGGTTCAACTCCTGCAGGGACAAATGAATGAACAAAGTAAGACAGGTATATAGAGTTTTAGAATCCTTGAAGAAAACTATATATCTCATGAGGATAGTAAAAACTAAGGAAGTTAAGTTGTCAAAAAAAAAAAACTTAAATGCAATTCGAAATAATACTTTCCATGAACTTCAAGATCGGCTGAGCCAAAACTGGAAGCAGAAGATCTGTTCTGGATAGGAATCCAACGTTTGCTGGTGGTCCCACTTATACACGAGATAAGAGGTTGATAATATGATGTGACATCATGCTTGTAATCACAGAGTGGTGCAAAATCCTGCTTGCTACAGTATCAAACAAAAGCAACAGTGTATGTATAATTAGAAATTGTAGATTATGCAAAAAAGCCAAACCCAAACTCAAACACCTACATATGATTGACCTAGAAAAGACATCTATTACACATGATAGCATCCCTTACCGAGATTTATAGCACTGGACAGATGCAGTTTTCTGCCAGATAAATGTTTCATCCTGCTGAGCCAAAAGACTCCAGCAGATTCTCTCAGTGAATTCTCCTATAGGAGTTAGCATGCTTGTCTTCTTCATCCTCAGTGAACCACCATGAGGCTTGCTTGCCGGTGAGGTTAAGACAAAGTAACCTCCAGGCCTGAGAAGCCTATCCACTTCAATAAGGAATTTCCCATCTGTTTTATTAAAACATTGTTAGTGGTAAAATTATGATTCCAAGCAATGAATGCTACAATGTAGGTTAACATCAGTAAAGAATATTCGAGTAGAAACAAGGCTGCAATAGTTGACACTCCAATGTAATAACAGTAGGGGATATTGGCACTCAAGTGTTTTGGCATTAAATCAGTAATCCAGAAAGCTTCAAGTAGCACTGTTTTTAATTATGTCATGCATACACCTATTAACAACAGGAAATAACTAAAACTTAACACAAAACTGTAAATTCTTTCCAAAAACCACAATGTATAAATTGATCAAGCATTTGATGGAGGATTGATACTGGATTTATTCTTTATATTAAACTCAAGGGAGCAGGTTATTAAAGGAAATCCAGTCCAGACCAAGTTTAGCTGCTAATATCTGCGTATACACCAGCAAATGATTTCATATAAAGCAGCAAAGAATTATAAAAGAATAACCCATTACATTTAAAATATAGACACAGTTAACTATCAGGGAAAATTGGCAGACTGAAAAACTGCAGTTATACCTTTTTCATCCCAAAAAATACCACATTGAGCACAATGAACCATGTCAAAAGACATTGATGGATATGGAAGTTGGCGTGAAATGAAATTCCCAATCAGAGCTGGAAGGCCCCTCTCAAGGGAAAGCTGAACTTGACTGCCCGTCGCTTCATATGCAGCAATACAGACAGCCATTAGGTTCAATGATACCAAGTGAGCTCCAAAACTACCAAAACCACAACCAATATCTAGTACAGTTTGCACCTGCAATTAACACTTGAAAATCATTACCCATAAAACATTTACATAAATTCAAAAGGGCAGATCAATAAGTCAAGCTGCATATGTATTTATTATGGACATGAACATGCTACATTATAAATGTCTATACATTCAAATATGTTACTGGTTTTAGAAACCAAACTCTACCAAGAGCTTAGGAGAACGGAAAAGGACTTACACCAGCTTGAAGAAATTCAGTGTCACTCCCTAATCCAATCATCTCAGCAATCTGGCGAGAATAATCTTTGACACCGTCAAAGATCAATCCATCATCAGAGTGAAAAGCAATCTGATTCTCTTCAAGTAACATCAACCTACGAAATCGTTAAAGAATATCAGTTGATCTATCTCACAAAAACGAGTAGCATATGACAGAACAGAACCGTAATACCTTTTAGTCATGCTTCCAGAAGAAAGAAATTGGTCCTTGCTTATCTTCACATTTCCACTCCATATCACATCTCGGCCAGCAGGCCAGCGAAGAGGGATCTTATAGTCCTTAGGAGACCGAACTAAACACCAGTTTCTCGGTCTCGACATCTCACAATGTCGATCAAATTCCTCCCCATCTTTAAACCCAGCCAACAAATTAGCCGTAACATTGTAACAAGGCACAAAATTCTCTCTGTCTCTCCCACAAAACGAAAGATCCTTTTGACTGGCAGATCCTAATGACAGAGTTCTAAGGTCCAAATAGTCAAGTGACGCTTGCTCTCTTAGTCTTCTATAACTGGAATAAATGTCAGGCACAGGAGTGGAAGACACAGGATCAAAATCACTGGGAGAACTGGGTCCTAAAATTAGGATCAGCGCAAGTGCAGCAACAAGGATCACCAACAACCAACCACGCCTCGGTTTAAGACCGGAAGTGACAGATAGTTTATTGAACCAGTGGCTTCTCATGTCCAAAGATTGAACAAGTGAGTCTCTATATCAACTAAATGAGCCCAAATCTCCAGTGCCTTCGGAAACCATAACCTATCATAACAAATAAGCTTCTGCAGATGTTACCATGAACCTGAACAATACCTACAATCATTGAAAGAGCCTCCTTTACGCTACACCAACACCATACATTAGATCGATCTTTTACCAACTTCTCAAAGTCTTAAAAATCCCAAATGGGCATCGAGATCGCAGGTTATGTTTACCAATTCCTCACAAAGAATCGACAATTCACACAATTTGAACTCGCAAAAAGCAGTGTAACCACTCGCCAGTGCGCCAATAATAACAGAGAATTGAGCAACTGAGCAATGTGAGAGCAGTTTCCTGTCGCAAACCAATCAGATCAACCTGCCATTGAAGTCAAAAAAAGAACTCAACAAAACAAAAACACAAAAAGTCAATATCTTTAACCATTTTACTTACGGTACCACAACGCTCTTTTCTTGGGCCTTATCAAGAACAAAATAAAATAACCGATAAAACAAAGGTATACCCAGAAATCACTTTTCACTTCTGATGACTAAAATCAAACAATTCTCGAAGAAAAGTGAAAATGCATCCGCTTTTCCCACCGAAATTGAAAACTACAGATCTTGAGGAAGAAAAAGAAAACAGAGCACAGAGCAGATCAGATCAGATCAGAGAAGGCAAGAGAGATGAAGAAGGAAAGCGCATCAGGGTTTTTGAGGGAATAATACCGATTGGGGGTGGAGATTGAAAGCCAAAATGACACGGAGATTGAAGAATTAGAGAGAAAAAGATGAAGATATTGAGAGAGGAAGACACATATATACATAAAGTGTCTATTTTTGGCTTCGCACAGTTACACGATTCCAAAATGATTTATTTAATCAGATCTTAATTGGCTCTCAAATTTAGGAGACAGAGAGAGCAGACAAAATCATTTCATTTCGTCATCCGATATAGAGAGAATATTTGTATTTTTCAATTTTTTAAAACTAATTAAAAATTAAATATAATTAAAATTTTAAAATATAATTAAAAGAGATTATTCTAATCTATCAAATAATTTGAAGTTTAATTTTAAAAATATTCAATAAAAATTTATTTATTTATTTTAATTTACAAGAATTTATTAATTTATCAAAATTGATCGATTAATTAATAAATTAATCAATTTTTAGTTGTTAAAATAAATAAAATGGAAAAGTTAGACTCGGGTTTTATAATCTAACAGTCCACACCATCGGTCCACAAATATTGTTTACTTTGGATTGTTTATTGGGTCAAAACCTCACTATTTTGCTCTTCATGCACTCAGAAAAACACGTCTACGGGGAAGAAGTATTCATATCTTTATAAGACATACTTTGTTCTCCTCTTTAACCGATGTAAGATCTCACAATCTACCCCACTTAAGGCCTAGTGTCCTTGCTGGCACAACAGGTTGAGAACCGGCTTTGATACCATTTGTAATAGCCTAGACTAACTGCCCACAGATATTGTCCACTTTGAATTATCCATCGGGCCAAAACCTTCACAGTTTTGTTCTTTCTGCACTCAGAAAAACGCATCTATAAGGAAGAAGTATCTATACTCTTATAAAACATAATTCGTTTTCCTCTCCAACCGATGTGAGATTTCACAATCCACCTCTTTTAGGACCCAGTGTCCTTGCTGACACAATAGATCGGGAACCGGTTATGATACCATTTGCATAGCCCAAACGACCAACTCATAAATATTGTCCGCTTTAAATTGCCTATCGGGCCAAGGCCTTCACAATTTTTATTATATTATATTTTATCATAATAATATAATACAAATTTTTATTAAAGAAATATATTAAAATAGTTAAAGAAAAAGGACTTTTGTAAGAACTTAAATCCCATCTCTAAAATATGTAATTTTATTACATTATTTCTTAAAAATACAAATATAAAATTTTAAATATATATTTTAAAAAATATTTCAAGCAAATATATAATATCAAAAAATTATGGAAATTTGTATCATAATTGCTTATTTAATAGGAATTATGATATTGTATTGCAAATATATCATAATCCTAAATAAATTTTAAAATTATATACCATAATTCCTTATTTAATATGATAAAGAAAGGAAGTTATTTATTAAAAGAGATACCTTATCTTGAACTTAAATAGTGGAAGACACCTTCCACAATAAGTGGAGTTATGGTGGAGAATAATATATATATAAGTTTATGATTGCTTAGAAATTTAATTCCAATTTAATGTGGAGTGACAAAAGGAAATGTCACATCACAGCACTTTTTTTTAGGCCCGATTTGGTTTATCTCGATTCGAAGTTAACGGATTAAGTTTAGTTTGATCAAGTCTTGAACTCGGATTACTTAAGCCTATTTTAACTTGAGGCCTGATAATTATAATAAAATTGATATCATTTTATAAAAAGGATATTATTTCATTTTTTAATTTAAAAGATCAAAAAAATCAAACTAATTCCGAACAGAAGTTATCGACCCGATCCAGCGTGGTCCAATCCGTTACCAACCTTATTTGTGTGTTAATTAGTTCGGTCTATTATCATCCCTATTTGTGTATGTTAATGGGACATTGGAGTATTAGCTTACTTTAATAAGCCATGAGTGTTCCATAACAAGCCTACATTGCATTAATCAATACAAAGGTTACAAGCCACAGCCACTCTAGATTCCATTCCAAAGGAATAGAGAAACATTTTTTCAAACAGAAAGCAAACATATTTTGATGGGGTTGGTAAGAGCTGTAGCTGTGATGGAACTTGATCATGTGCATGCATGACGTATTCTAGAAATAGGAATTATAAAAAATATTTTTTAAAGATTTTTAAAATTTTAATATTAAATTTAGAATTTTTAAATTAAGTATCAATAAAAAATTATTTTTTCTTAATAATTTTGCCAAAACGATTTTATTTTGTATCTTTTCTTCGGGTCACCGGTCAGGTCAGACCGGGACAATCTCGATCCGAGCCTAGCTTGTGGCCCAACTAATCTGAGCCAAAGTCGAGCTAAGCCGAACTTGTCTGGGTCAAAATTGTCATCCCTAAAAATAAGTCTACGTATTATTATACTTCTCTAAACTATACGTTTCGGCGAGGTTTTTACTGTAGTAATTTCAATCGACAAAAGCATATATCATCTCTTAAAATTTTAATAATTCATTATAAATTTTTTGCAAATAATTATCAAATTTTTAAACCTAAAATTTTAAATGGAATTTTAAAATATGAAGATCTAATCCTAAAAGTTAAAATAAAATCTTAATTGAATAAGAAAAAAAAGAAAATCACTTTCCTTACTTTCTAAAGATAATATTTCTACTAAACCATTCCCTTGGAGGTTAACTCACATGCATTTTCTTCAAATAAATGTTTAATTAATTAATTAATTTAATAAAATATAATACAAATTGACATTAAAATACAATTATTTACTTAATTAATTAATTTATTTAATGTTTAATAATTATTAATAATAAAATATAATTATATTAATATTAACAATCAAATGCATTTTAATTTTAATTTATAAAAATATACAAACTACAATTATAAAATAAAGGTTAAAAAATCCTTTTTGAAAGAAATTCAAAATAATATAAATAATTCTTAAAAATAATTAAACCATAAAGGAGATGTACTTTTTTTTCCGCATAATATAATTGAGATAGCTTTGGCAATGAAGTCATTTGAAACCTAATCAGGCCGATGCTTCAGGCCCAAGTCTAAATTTAATTGAGGTCGGGTAATTTGAAACTTGATCAAATTTGACTTAAGTCTGAATAAATATATTTTTAAATTTTAAAACTTAAAAAATGACCTTATTTCATTTAAAATTTTTGGATCTTAGGTTGGCTCAGTTGGATAACCTGAGCCTAACTGAGCTTGAAACCCAATTAAGCCCGAGGCTCCAAACCCTACCAAAGTCTAATCAGACTTTGACTTCTTGAAGTTTGATCAAGTTCACGCTAACCTTGATTAAATATATTTTTTAATTTTTAAAAATTAAAAATGACATTATTTTAGTTAAAATTTTAAGGTTTTGATGTATTTTGTCTTGTTTCTTTTGTTTGCTACTAATCTAATGCATTTTATCTGTTTCTGATCGTTTAAACTTTCAGCCATGGGCAACCTATTGCAGAAAGGGTAACATAAAATGGAGGGCTTTGTTGGAACTGTGGTTTTTGTTATCCAAACTTGGTTTTTTGCTTCGAGTTGAATTGATAGAATCAGATTGATTCCCTATCTGCGTTTCTGGATTTTCTTTCTCAAACTGAAAGAACCATGAAGTTTGTTGAAAGTTTGTCAATTTTGCAGCCTGGAAAGCCAAAGAGGGTTCTTCTGCCTGGCAATGCAACTTTTCTAACATTAAAAATTTGCAGGCAAATGTTATATGGCTATACATTGTACCTGGAAGAATCAGAAGCTTAATGAATTATATCAAGAACAAGCATAACAATCCTCCAATAGTCATTACAGAAAATGGTAAACCACTGCAAGCCCTGAAGTTAATGTTCAGGAATGTTGGATGGTATACAAAACCTGAACTG
>JAOSBK010000001.1:1544678-1561479 GCA_027568895.1 Erythroxylum shatona | reverse complement strand
ATATATTTTCATTTATGTTTCATATGGTTTAAAATTATATAATAATTAATATATTGTGCTTTGCATATTGTTTAATAAACTTTAAAATAATAATTATATGCATAAATAATTTTTATTACAAAATAAAATATAATTAAATTAAAAATAGTTTTTATCTACTGTATGAAGTTCTTTCAAAAAAGTTCTTTTTTAAATGACAGCCGAACAGTTAACTTACTTTTTAGAAAAGTTCTTCTAAAAAAAGATCTACAAAAAATAGTTCTACTAACAAAAGCTCTATGGAAAAATAGTTCTACTAACAAAAGCTCTATTGGTATAAGCCCAACCAAACAGAGTCTTAATTTAAAGAATTCAAAAACTATAAATTTTTAATTCAATTATCAATTCTAAAAGTAAAATATTGTTTAACCAAAAAAAAATTGTTTATGTTGAATAATTTAAATAAAGTATTTTTAGGTTATTTTAAAAAATTTTGTGATTTTATTTATATGTTTTTTCTATTAATAATATTATGATATTTAATAATCAATTTGAAAATAAATTGGCTCCAATTAAAAGAGTTTATTATTTACATCTAAAATTATTATTAATTGTATAAATAAAAATGAGTATTTTATAAAATGTTTAAAAAGTTTTATTTAATAGAATTGTCATTCATAACCAGTCTCTATTAATTATGGATAAGATTGCGTATTAAACCTCTCCAAATCTTATGTATTAATTATATTTTTGTTAGGTTGTTGTTACTATTGTACATTATATAATTAGAATTATATTGACTTATTTTTTTATTTTAAAATTTGCAAAATTTACTAAAAATAATTATAATGTAACTTTATTAAATAAAAAGTCAAAAAAACCATAAATTTTTAAATTTGATTTTCAAATATGAAAATAAACTTTTAAAAAATCCACACATCTAGTGTTCAAGATTTTCAGCTTTGCGGGAGTTTGGGAAAGATCATAATGTCCGCATCTTTTTATTTGTATTTTTATAAAGAAGTTACTTCCGTGATTTGAGTAACTTAAACAAAAATTTATCTGAATTTAATTATATGTTCGAGGTTTAATATTGGCTTATTTTACTTTATTTTTAAATTATGAAAATTTTTTAGAACAAGTATAATTTATTTTATTAATTTAAAAATTCAAAAAGTCACTATAAGTTTTTTTATGTGATTTTTAAATATGAAAATAAAATTTCCCTTTTATATGGAATAATTTAAACAAAGTGTTTTTATAAATTAAATAAACAATATTAAATAATTTTAATTATTAATTTTAAAAAATAAAAGTCCAAGTCACACTAATGGGCTTGAGCCCACTGAGATAAAACTGTAAAACCTAACTCGGAAAAGGTTTCATGCTCCAGAAGAATCCATATTTCGTTTTATCAAGTGAAAGCGATTTCTGAACAGAGCCTAAGACTCTCAGTTTCAAGCCCGTAAAATGGACGGTGGTGCCGGTACCGGAGCCGGAGGTGGCGGTGGAAGTGGCAAGGAGAGGGAAGAGGAACAGGATGGAATGTCGGTACACTCTGCATGTAAAGCTCCGCTTTCCTCTGCTTCTTCTCCTTCCAAGGTCTTCTCATCTGTCTATCGCTCGCTTTTTTCCACGTTCTCTTTAGTCGATGTTGACTGTTTCTGTATTCTGTTTGGTTTTTTTTAGGAGCAATTGCAGGTTGAATTGGAGCTTCGGCTCTTGGAGGCTCTTGAGATTTACCCCCCGGTTAAACTGAGAGGTTAGGTTCTTTGACTTTATTTTCAATTTCGTTTTTTATCGATCTCCGGTTATGCATTTCCTGTATCGTAGATAGCTTGATTTCGTACTTAGGGTTTGAATTAAAAAGAAAAGCTTTTATTGAAGAAAGAAGAGAGAAATTAGTGAAGGTTTTCTCTAATTGCTAATTTGCCGTCCTGTTGCTAATACACGTAAAGCCTTGTGGTTTCTGAAATCTTTTCTGGCAAGTATAATATTGTTGGAAGTGTTTGATTCTGTACAATTACATTAGTATTGAAGCATTTCAAAGGAATTAGCTGTGACACAAGGAAAAAGAAATTTTAAAAGAACTTTGAACCTACTCAGGTGTATCCTTTTCAACTGTGGGATTTTGGAGCATCCTTTTTGTTATTAAATATTTTGAGTGGGCAAAAGTATGGCTACTAGTGAGTTTTATCATTTGTTATATGTAGCTAATTAGGATTAATTTATTCTTTTTCCTGTCCAGTTGTTCTAAATCCTGATTCTCCTTCCTCATTAGTATGAAATTTGAAATGCATTACAACAAGGCCCTATACTTTCTATTATTTTCAGCCATAAATGTCTAAATTTATAGAACGAAAAATGTGTTGCCATTTGTCGCATGAACACAAGCTACGCATGGATCTAATGTTGACAAGTTGGAAAATTTCTTGGCTGTAATTTTCTTAAGTACAAGAATATCCTTTTTACTTGATTAACTTGTTATCTTCTGACATAAATTCCCTTTTGTGACCAGGAATTTTTCCCTAATATATAACCAACTACTATATTGTATTCATGCAGGCATGCATCGCCACTTTGTCCTTTATGGTATGATGGAATATCTGAGGAAAAGGTACTTAATTAAGAAGTCTACTATCAATCTTAGGTTCTCTTTTTAACCAGATTTTCTACTGCATGTGCTAATGTGTTGATGACTGTATTGCAGTTTTGATCGACACTTCTCCCCTGATGAAGTTCTACAGTTGCTGGATCGATTCTACAACATAGAAATGCTGGTACTTGTTACATTCTGATAATTCCCGTTATCGATGAACATTGATAGAAAAAACCCAATAAATACTTCATCAACCTCATTTATTGCTCTTCATACTTCCAATTGATTCATGAAGAAACCGAAATACTCAACATTTTGAGTTGATATAGAAGAGATAAATCTTAGCTACCTCCCAGAATTTGACTGTGAACTATACACCTTATTTTGACACAAAAGTTACAGTGCTGAAAAGATCGTATAGGTAAGTCTGGAAGACCAAGCAACTAAGAATTATGAGAAAGCTAGGGATAGAAATTACCAAACGTTTTGATAAACCAAAGCATGTGCATGTTCATTTCTTCCATTATATTCAGGATAGCTCTTGAGTGACTTGGCTGTGTTTACCATGGATTTCAGAAACCGGATGATGAAGAAGCAGAAATTCTGAGTCACGAGGAAGATTTTAGCTTGCCACACAGTTATTTTGTGAAGGAAGAGTGACTACTGACAAATTCAGTTCTAATCATTCATACACAACAGTTATCATACTGTTAAAGACTTATGATCCTGTTACCAAAACTACTGAAGCTACTTGGGAATATGTAAGTAAATATAATTCAAGTAGGTCTGCAGAGTATGGTTTTGTACAGATTTGTTCTGTTTTTTTCAGTCATCCAACTCAACGGGAAAGAGATATTAATGTTGATACGGTGGAAATGAAGACACTTTTGCTGTCATACCTGCTTAAAGTTCAAGGAATATGTTGCATAAACAATCGAAATAACAATGAGAAGTTTGGAAAATTTGGTAAGAAAAGATACTTAAGTTTAAAATGTTTAACCGGTATTACATTGTTATAAAATCGGATAAAGATTGAATAAGATTAAATAGTTTAAAATATAATTGAAAGAAAATATACAAAAATTTGATTAAAAGAAAAGATTGTTAAATAAAAATTAATATATTTTATTTTATAAAAATTTATTAATTTACAAAAATGGACTATTTGTTCAATTAATTAATCAATTTTTGATATCAAAAGTTATTAAAGTAAATTAAACTAAAAATTTAAAAATTGAATCTAGACTGAATCAGTGTATAAATTTTAAATTCATACTAAAGCATTAAAAATAAACTCTTAATGTTTATAAATAGTTCAATTTGCAAGGAAACTTAGATGAATTGATGTTTTATATTTTTATTAATTATATGGATCTCAATTGGAATTTATTAATTTAAATTAAATTAGAAATTAATTTAACTTATTCTTAATTATTTTAATAATCTTAATTATTCTTTTTATCTATTTAAAGTTAAATTAGTTTAAATAAATTAAATTATAAATTAATATTTCAATTTGAATTTTAATTGCAAGGAAATTTAGATGAATTTATGTTTTATATTTTTATTAATTATATGGATCTCAATTGGAATTTATTTATTTAAATTAAATTATAAACTAATTTAACTTATTCTTAATTATTTTTAATAATCTTAATTTAATCATCAAAGACACAATTTAATTAGATAAAGTTTAAATTAATTGATTTTATTTTAGATAATTCAAAACGTTATAGTCAATTTTATATTTTAATAAAAATGTGAGAATTAAATCGTTACTTACCTTAATTTTATTAAAATTTAAATTTCATCATTAAATTTTAATAAAATTATTGTGAGTTTCTAATAAACATACCTTCAATTTAATTTACATGACATCACAATTAAATAATCTGATTTAATATAAATTCTTTATTTTTAATTTCAATCTAATAACAAGAAATATGGTTTTTTTATCATTTTTTAATTCATGATAGATATAGTTTTATCCACAAACTCAAGACTTCACATGCGTTATGGACCATACGTTAGCCTGTAGTATCTTATAAACTCTTCGTCTCTCTGACTCTGCGTGTGTGTGTGTGTGCTTGTGGTTCTCTTCATTTTCAAGCTTTAAATTTCCTCATTTTCCTTCTTTTTTTTAAATTTATCTTTAACGTATTTTTCACAAAAATCAATTCTCGTATTCCAGTAATCGAGGAGCTGAGCTTCATTTTCAGTTTTCTGTTTTCTGTTTTCTGTTTCCTGTTGTCTGTTTTTTCTGTTTTTTTGTTTTTTTTAACTATGGCGTCAATCACAAGCTCACTTCAGTATCCTGTCCACACCGGTCGTCTCCGGTCACTCTACTTGCTGTCTCCAACGAACCGGATTTCTAGAGCCAATGCTCATCTCAAGACTCCGGCCGGGAAACTCCCGTGCCTGGCGTTCTCCCCATTGCCGGAAAACTCCTTCTCCTCTTGGACTCAACACATTCGCCGACGAGTTCCCGTCGTTAAAGCCGCTGCTTCTGATGCCGACGGGTTTGAGTTTTCCGTTTATTGAGTTTTTTTTTCTTTGCTTGGCTTGGTTGGTGAAAAAGCTTGAGTTTTGACTGATTTGTGAGTGTAGGCAGGTACAGCCTGCGAAGAGCTTCGGAGAGAAATTTCCGTTTCTGGTCACCGGTTTCTTCTTCTTCGCTTGGTGAGGGTCAAAATTACAATGATTTGTCTGTAACTGGTTGGATGATCAGGCGATTGATTATGTGCGTGTAATATCATGTACTCAGGTACTTCTTGAATGTGATCTTCAACATACTCAACAAGAAGGTTTATAATTACTTTCCATATCCATAGTAAGTAGTTCTGTCCTGTTTTTTAATGTATTTTTGTTCTTGTTTTGAAGACATCCTCGTTTTTTATTTTGGAATGTTTGGTTTTGCAGTTTCGTTTCTGTCATACATCTGCTAGTTGGTGTGGTTTATTGTCTCGTTAGTTGGGCTGTTGGTTTGCCAAAACGTGCAGTGAGTGACAAGTTTGAGTGTTTGCTTGTTCTTTTCAATGATGAGGTCAATGAAAGATTGCTTAATTGCTTCAATTTGTTTGTGAAACAGCCAATTGATAAGGAGCTTCTGATACTGTTAACACCAGTTGGAATCTGTCATGCCCTTGGACATGTCATGTCCAATGTTTCATTTGCAGCTGTTGCTGTGTCTTTTACTCACACCATCAAAGGTAATGTGATCTTTAAGTGTGATGAGGTTGTGGAAATAAAACTCTTCAACTGTGATCTTCGAGTCCACGGGGTATCGTATTGATCGGTAGTTATAACTACTAATCATTTGCATCGGTTTTATGATCTTGATGGTTTATTACTTTTCTGCAGCACTTGAGCCATTTTTCAATGCTGCTGCATCTCAGTTTGTGCTAGGCCAACAAATCCCTTTGTCACTCTGGCTATCATTGGCCCCTGTTGTTATTGGTATGCATAGTTCTTCTAGCCCTTTTTATGTTTTTGGTCTCATCCAACCACAAGTGAACAGAATATTGACCTGAGCGAATCATTTTGTAGAATGAGTATGAATTTCTCAACTTTTTACACTGAGGTTTATAGGTGTGTCAATGGCATCCCTGACTGAACTTTCCTTCAACTGGACTGGGTTCATTAGTGCAATGGTTTCAAACATTGCATTTACTTACAGAAGTATCTATTCAAAGAAAGCAATGGTAAGCTTATTCAGGGGAGTTTCTCTCTTTCCTTTACATGTCTGTCAAGAGGAAGATACCAGAAATTAAGATTGTATAGGCCCTGAAGCAGTGCTTCTTTAGTTCTTTGCTTTACAAAATTGTTCACCAAGTTTCTAACAATCCTCCTTACTTTAACAGACTGGCATGGACAGTACCAATGTGTATGCTTACATCTCAATCATTGCCCTTTTGGTTTGCATTCCACCAGCAATAGTGGTAACTATACTCAGAACAAAAACTTCAAACTGAAATCTTTAAATCTTGATTGCTTTCTCTTGCATAATGGTCAATCATTCCCTGTGTTCCTGTGTTTACAGCTTGAGGGTCCTAAGTTGATTCAAACTGGTTTCAGTGATGCAATAGCCAAAGTTGGACTTGTGAAATTCTTGTCTGACCTGTTCTGGGTGGGGATGTTCTACCATCTCTACAACCAGGTAAATGCTAAATTTAACCATATAGAAATTTTCAGACAAGCTTAACATTGACTTCGAATCATGTTTTTAGAACAATGGTGTGTTACTTTTGGTCTTTGTCTCTAAATTGCAGATTGCCACCAACACTTTGGAACGAGTTGCTCCACTTACACATGCAGTTGGAAATGTGTTGAAGAGAGTCTTCGTCATTGGCTTCTCTATTATTGTGTTCGGTAATCTCTCTGTATCCCTTCATGAGATCTCGAAATTTTCCTAATGTCAGCAAGGATTTTAATGTTGTCATTGAACTTGGCTTGTACATTTTTGGATTGAAATTTGAAAATTCCCTGAGTATTCATGCTATGATTTGGAATTAGAGTTGCTTGAATGTTAAAAGGTTTCTGTAGTAGCATGTGTTGCTAATCAGATGCCATCCATATTAAACACATTGGTTGATGATGTTAGTTTTATTATGTTCTCTCATCCCTTTTCAATGGTTGCAAACTCTGCAGGCAATAAAATCTCTACACAGACTGGTATTGGTACTGTAATAGCCATTGTAGGTGTTGCCATCTATTCCTTAATCAAAGCAAACATGGAAGAGGCAAAACGGGTGAGTTTTCTTGAACAAGTTGGTTTCTTTTTTTTTTTTTTCAGCAGAATCAAGTTGGTAAATAGTTTTAGGTAACTATGTTCAATGTTCCAAGTCTGCCTGTCCTCAACTTCAGCCTGTAAGAAATACCTGTTTTTGCAATACACTGATGAACTCTAATGTACATACACTGCAGAAAGCTGCTGTAAATCCAGGATCGTAGGAAACAAACTGTTGGAATACCTGATGCTCCACTATTTATTGGTGAGAAGTTTTTGGATGGTTGATTTGAAGACTTGACAAATAATGAAGAATAAAATTTGGTCTAAGAGACGGCTGTCCAAACTCCATATATTTGTTTTTTTTAATCTGTTAATGTTGTCAAATAGAGTACATAAATGTTTTTCTTAATTATTTTAATAATTACAGAGAGTTCTCTTTGCCTATCTAGGCTAGCTTCCAACACTCAATCCAACTTGCTAGGTTTGGTTTTATCATTCAGACCCTAGTAGCCTAAGTGTCAATCCAGATATATATTTGATGACAAAAGATATGTTCATATACTGCAAAACAGATGAAACAATCCTTCTGTTCTGGGCAATAGAATATTGGAGAATTGATCAAAAGCGGATATCCTAAGTTAAAGGTCGCAAATGGTGGCCATAGAAAAATGATCACAAGAAAGCCTGAAGCAGAGCATTTGCTGCTTAAATACATGCTTATAAGCTGTTCAACAGTTTATTCTTCTAAATGCAACCATCTTTCTTGGACCACCAATTTCAGGGTCACTAACAGACTCATCATAGAGCACCAACCAAGACTTTGGAGGTCAAATATATGGTAATATAGATGGCTGTGATCCTAACATACCTCCTGGCCTGTAAATGGCTCCCTTATGATTCCTGCCAAAATACAATCAACTCATTTACAGATGGACAAGACCGAACTTTTGTCGAACATTGCCTTTTGTCCTAGCAAGGATTTCCAGGAATGTGATAAACAAACCTGCAACAATTTAAATGAGAAAACTATCATATGGACTGATTCAGGTAACAAGGACTCTTAACTGGATTAACTTCCGATGAAACCGATATAACAGGAATCTTGAGAAGAGTGCCTATATTGTATTCATTAACACTAACATTAACTTGTCTAATGAGAACTAAATTTACTTTCCTCATGAAACTCAGGAGCAAAATAAAGCAAGGATGAAGTCAATTATGACATACAGTAGCAAGTACACAAAATCAAGCAATAAGAATTGTGGATGAAAGCAAGAGTTCAGTTGTTCTACCTATGAAGCATAATCAGTGCCATAATCCAGATTGAACAGCAAGTCCCTGCGAGTCTCAGCTCCCATTCGTACTTTAAACTGTTTAGCTAAGTCACCCACCAGGTCATTACTTTCATAGTCCATCTCTCGAATGCAACGCCTTCTAACACTTTTTAGAGTTAGCTTCGAGGGGACAAATCCTGCAGATACCTGTCAAACAGGTCCATCAAACACCAGATAGTTTCCCATGTGAAAGCACTCATTACACATCAAAACTGGAGGCAGAAATTTAATAGAGACAGGCATGAGGTAAAAGGAGAGTATTACCATCTCATTAATGACTGAGAGAGCAGATTTTGCATCCCGATTGATGAGATGAGCATCAACAAGCAAGGAGTATGACATTGCATTGGGTTTGATTCCCAAGCTTATTAAGTGCTCAAAAACCTTTGAAGTTTCAACTGTCTGCATAAAATCACAAGAAGTTTTCTCAATAAGACAAAGGATATGAAAAAACAAGCAACCCATGAGACAATCGTTCTATGCAACATTTGCATGTATGCAACTGCATGCCTTTTAGTACGTGTGACCATGAGTTGAACTATAACATGGAACAAACAATTTACAAATAGCACTTTCTGCAGAACCAAACAGTTATGTCATGCATACTAGAATGCAGAATTTATTTTTTTGGTGCATCTCCAATGACTTCGCAAGGTAGTTCTTCAAAGTCCGCAACATATAGAACCCACGAACATGTCGCCTAAATGTGTGAATCAAAGTCCGCAATACATAAAAACAGGGAACCCATGAGTATGTCAGCTATAGGTGTGTGCATGCATGTGTTTGATAAAAAAGAGCGAGAAGAGATGATGTGACTCAAGTGATGACCTTCTTGAGTCTTCCAAATGCATACATCAAAGCATTGTAGGAATGAATATCAGGGGTCAACCCAAAAGAGGAGCTGATTGCCTCAAAAGTCTGGTATGCACGGTCAAGGTCCCATATATTTGCACAGCCAAGAATTATACAATTAAGCGCAGCAACAGATTTGTATGGAGTTTCTGCACGGCTTAAATTCTCTAGTTGAAAATATACCTGAAAAACAATGGATAGGAGGAAATGAAGAAACTCAGCTGTTATGATCTAAATGTTTGAGATGTAATGAGCATATATGATATCGGCAACAAGGTATAAGGATGGTGACAAATAAACACATACCGAGTCCAAAGTCTCAAAACCATTCTTGGAGCAGGCAACAACCAAAGGATATAAAGAGGTAAACGGGGAGAAAATTTCTTCTTTTGTTTCTCTGTCACAATTTCCATAAGCAGTTTCAAACTCCCGCAGGGTACTGAAAGCCTTTTGTAAATTTCCCAATGATGCATAGGCATATATCTTCCCAATATAAGATTCTGGATTAGGGGCCTTCTTGCCACGTAAAGAGCGTCGAAGAATGGCCCATGATGCATCCAGAAGAGTAGAATTGTAAGTCCTGGCAGCCGTTCCTAGTGCCGAGACCGCGAGTCCTTCATCTACAGATAGTAGCACAGGAGGCCTCACATTCTCGCCTCGAGCAATCCATTTGGCCATAAATTCAAGAGCGTAATATGCCAACTTGCTGTTATCTGCTTGCGTTGCAGTTTCAGCAATTGCCAAGCACATGTTCCAACTTGGGAACAAAGCCTTATTCTGGTCTGTAGCCTGACAACAATGTGAACATTGCCACAGAAAACATAAGCATCATAATATCTATAATATTAGCCATGGCGACTCAATTATTAGTCAAACTAGTCAAGTACCTTGCACTTCTCGATAATTGACACTAATGAGTCCAATCTTCCATGATTAACACAGCTTTTAACACAATCACCAAACACTCTCATGGACAAGATGTTCCCAGATTTCAAATTCTTATCAATGTTATTTAAAGCGGCATCAAGTTTGTCAGTAGAGAACAGCAAGCAAGTAACCAACTCATATGATTCATCATTAGGCTGAGATTCTTTCCCCGTCTCTTCCATCCTGAACCATTTAACACACGATTTTTACCAGGGACCCAACTCAAACTTCAAACATATAACTACGTTCTGTGACAAATAATAGCAAAAACCAAAACAAGAATATGACTTTAGGGTCCAATATAAGACTCAAATGCAAATTTATCTTCATACATTTTCTCATTACACAAAAAGAGAGTGAATAGCTAACCGTTGGAGCAACTTCTCGGCAGCCTCGGTCTCCTTAGCCTCAAACATAGCTTTCAAGACCAGATTAAACGAGGCCGTATTTGGAGAGATTGCAAAATCGTCCATTTGCGCAACCAAGTCGAGTAAATCTCCGGCGGTTGCTCCGATCATCAAATTGGCCCTCAAGTAATGATTATACAAGTCCACGTCCGGCTTATTCGGCTTCCCATTTTTGTCCAACGACCGTATCCAGAACTCAAACAACTCCTTGATATCCGACCACCGTTGTGACGTCATCCAGTCGGCGAACAAGTTCAAAATCGAGTTAAGATCAAGAGTTTGCGCCAATGAATGCATGCGACCTCCAGGGGTGTTATGCAGGAGCCCGAATGGGATTATGGACTGAGTCAGCGGCGAGTTGGGAAATGGGTTTGGATGGCGCCAGTTCTCGTTGTAGAGCGGACTTCCGGAAGCTGGGTTGGGCGGCAGCGGCGTGACGCCGGTGACCGGATGGGGATCGGAGTGGACTGGGTCGGGTTCGAGCTGGGGTTCTTGCGATAAGAAGGTGAAAGTGGAGATTGGTTTTGCTGGGTTTAGGGTTTTGATCAGGGTTTTAGTGCGCGTGAGGATGGTCATTTGTGACGCCATTGATGAACTTTGAAGCGATAAACTGCTGAATTGAAGCGTTCTACTGATTAGGGCTAATTTTGGGGGGTCAGTGGCCTTTTGGAAGTTATCTTGAAATTGGTGGGCAGTAAACAAGTTGATATATTGGGCTTAAGATTGTGAATTGGGCTAGGATTAGAATTTATTGGATTAGTTTAACTTGAAGTGTTAAGCCAGGCCCAAACATATAGCAAAAACATTAAGAAGTAATATGCATTTAATCAAAATTAGGAGTAATACATCGAACTATTGAACCTCCTCTAACTCTGCGTATCAACAAAACTTTTACTGAATTATTGTTATTGTAATCGAAACCTTATTAGGCTTGGCAGTGGGTCGGATGGAGCTTGAAATTTTGTACTTAGGCCCATTATCCAAATCTTAATTATGTTCGAAGCTTAATTTTTAAAAATTAAAAATGACACCGTTTTACTGAAAAGATAGTATTTTCTTAAAAATTATCGAGTTTCCTTAAGCTTGAGTCTAATCCAAAACTAAAACTCGATCAACTTGAACAAAAATGGACGGGGGCAAAAATTGTCATTATCAAAATCTTATGAGATGGTCAAATGTCTTACATACTCATTACGAGAATAATCATTGCAATATGACAATTCTTCCATATATTGCTTTTGATGTGGTGTGATAACATAATTTGTATTCTCAAACTTAATTTTATTAATTTTTTGTCAAATCTCACATCATTAATCTCACATGTTATACAATTATTACCACATGTGACTCTTATTGTTGTAATACATGCAAGTATGGTGTGGATGACTAGGTACATGATATACTATTTATGTACTTCATTCAATGATGTAGACTTATCCTCTTCCCTTCATTTAATCTCTTCATGTACTTACTTTATTACTTAGGCTTTTCCCATTCTCTCATTGAATGTAGTACATGTACCAGAGTCCTATATAAGGACATGGAATTTCACTTTGTAAGTACACACATTGAGAAATAATAGAAGTTCATTCTGACTTATTTCCTTTCATTCTCTTGTTTATTTCTATTTGGGTATTTTATTTCCAGATTAATTCTTTTGAAAACATGTATCGTAATTTTGTGACCATATTGATCGAAGAATATGGACCAACTATTACTAAATGTTGTAATAACTAGTTTTGTTTTCAATAATTGTTTTATGTTGTTTGAAATATAAATATTTGCATATTTGCTTTATATATGAGTTGTAGGAAGCAATTTGGCTATAGTGGAGACCTTTTTAAAAGTCATGAGAGGCTATAAAATGTATGCTTATATTATATAATACATAATAAACTTTTGTTTATTAGTGTAAGTAAAGGATCTTTTGAATTGTATACTTGTTTTAATTGAGAAATTTGATTAAAATACACTTTGGGAGAGTTATTGTTGACTTTGCACAAGTTTTATAAAGGACTACTCCTTATCCTGCAATAAAGTAAAATCAATGTAAGGGTTCCTCTTTGTTTATGACAAAGAAGATGTTATATATAAGGTTCTTCTTCACCTATTGAAGGAAAAATATAAGCCAATGGATGTTTAGTTGAACTATTATTATAAACCAAATTTGTTTCTCTTTCTAGTTTCTTTTATTATTTTTGTGCTATAAATTTACCAAATAAGGAATGAACGCTATAACTCACACTTTCCCCTCTTATATGTTATCATAAGAGCAACAATTTGTTATGATGAAAAAATTTCAAAAAAGAGCATTGCAGTAATAAACTGTTTGAGCGCTAGGTGGAAAAATATTGAATTGACATAAATGTGTGGATGAGATTTAATATAATAGGGTAAGAACTGGTTAATTGAAATAGAAAATCTAATACCTGAATTGATAACATGCATACATACATATGGTAGAAATAAATATAAATGACTATGCTTCGTGATGTTGCTCACTTAGGTTATAGGGTCTTGTAATACGAATAGGTTGCTATCAGTATCTATACAAGAAATCTCCATGACATTTAGTTTTATTAGTAGCCAAAATTGTTGGAGTGATAATGATTTTTTATTAATGTATTTAATTTAATAACTGTAGTTAAATTTTCAAACATGTGATCTATATATGAACTTGACATAGTTTGTATTAACAAAGTAGTTTAAATCGGAATTGATGTTTGAAATACATGTTCAAATAAGCATAACTTTTTGACAAAGTAGCAATTGAATATAGTGATACCATTTAATATGTACCAATCACATAGTGTATCCAAAAGCACATAATCTAAAAAATATAGTAGTATCCAATTGTATGATCACTACATGATAGGTCTAAAATATGTGTCTCACGTATAACCAACATGATTTAATTTTACACAAAAGAAATCAAATTAGTAGGGACCATACTACTACATATAATCTTATGTACAAAAGAAAAGATTTGGCCTCCCAAAAAGTTCGAAAGCCTTTAAGTCTTTCTAATCACCATAGAAATAATCAAATCTAAACTTTGATTAAAAAATTTAACAACCAACTTTTTTGATCAATTTTTTGTTATTAAAAATCGATCAGTTTTTGTTTCTCCACAAGTAACCATATTATAAACTTTGATTAAAAAATTAACTGCCAATTTTTTTGTTCTTTTTTTGTTATTAAAAATTAATCGATTTATTAATTAATCGATCAATTTTTATAAATTAATAAATTTTTATAAACTAAAATAAATCAATTAATTTTAATTTAACAATATCGTCTTTCAATTAGACTTCAAATTCTTTGATAGATAAGGACAATTTCTTTAAATCATATTTTAAATTATTTAATTTTATTCAATTTTTAATCGATTTTATAACAGTCTAATATCGGTTGAATCTTTTAAACCTTAAACTTGTTATCTTAATGGTTTAACTTCCAGCTCGAATTTTAAAACATCGATTGTAAAAGAGTGATTAATGAAACGAAATACATTATTTATTTATTAAACAGACATAAAGCATATTCAACGACAAAAAGCAAATGCTTATAACCCACTACCTTATTAAAAAATAATTATATTCAAACACTAGGACTATATTCAATAGAAGTCTCATTTTTTCCCTTATTCATTACCTTTTACACTAATTTTCGAATCTAATTTCTTAACCCACAAGCTAAAAACGAAAACTAATCTTATAAAACTCTTTCGATCTCTTCTTCCAAGTTGATGCTTTGAATGGATAGAGAATAATATAGAAGTTAAGGATCACAACTACACATAATGCATCATTCTTTTGAAATCATAAATAAAAATGGACTAACCTAATTTTTAGCATACTAACCTAATTATACAAAAACTATGAAGAATTTACAAAGTTTGAGCTTCGTGATTGGTTTTGAAGACGACTTCCAGCTTCTGGTATCGAGCTACTACGAAAATTAGCTCAAAAATCAGTAATGTCGAGCTTAAAAGACTTGAAGTGTTAATGGAGACAACTTGCAGAGATTCAGACATAACTTAGGCCCTCCCGAGTTGGGAGTTCGGACGTATATAGGACATGGATGACTTCGTGTTACTATCATTTACACGCTTTGATGGAAAAGACATTGTTGCAAGTTAAAACTTCATAATTAAGGTATGATAATGATGTCGTTTGTATTGAAAATTTACATATGGAGTAATTTTATATCGAAAAGATGAAGTTAATTATGTACAAGAAAAGAATTCGTAACTCATTGTCTTAAAATTTTAAATTAAAATATGATGTTTTAGTTGTATATAAATGATGACTAAGACGATCGGAGCCACGACTTAATGCGAGTTAACATATGAATTTGATGTAATAAGTTATTAATAATTTAAGAAACAAGTGGTAATTTTTAAATTTTGTGGGGACATTTAATAATTATTGGAACTGTATACATCTAATTAATTTAACTTTACCAATATTAAATTCAAACCCAGCTTTAATTTATTCATCTTATATAACCAAGAATAATTTAAAAAAAACAACTTGACTACCCTTTTGTTTGTTATATGAGGAGATTAGATTGAATTTTAATATGATTCGGATTGTGATAATCATATAAACCATTTAACATGTGTCACCTGGTAGCTTATAGCAACATGTCTTTTGAAGTTTTTAGGTATGTTTTGTTACTTAAAAACAAGCAAGAAAAAAAAAGCAATAGCACAACACACAAATTTATGTGATTCACCCAATTTATAGGGTTACGTTCACAACAGATGACAAATTTACTATCATAAGAGAGAAATTATGAGAGGAATAAGGCTTAGGTTTTTCATCCATGCTCACCGCTAAAACAAAAGGAGTTTATATAGCATTTTGCAATTGATTTATCAAAGAATTCATTCTAAATCCATTAGATTTATATTGACTTTTCATCTTCTTCTTTTAAAAAAAGAGGAAAATCAAATTTGAATTTTTACCACAATATTGATATTTACAAAATAAATCAATAATTAAATTAAATAGATGTTATTTAGGGTTAATTCATATTGAAGTGACAATTTTCAAGATACATATTTGTTTTTATGATTGAATTAATTTGAAAAAGACCTAAAAATAAGTATTTATTAATAGGCATGCTCTAATGTCTATCCAAAGGGCTACTACTGGACCAATAAAAATGACAATTGTCGGGACTTCGAAATGCATTTTGGAATTTATTAGATTCAAGGCATATATAACAAGTTTATTCATCTTATATAACCAAAAATTGACTGAAAAATAACTTGACTACCATTTTTCTTATATGATGCTAAAATATATGTGAGAATTTGTTACACATGGAAACAATATATGATCTTAAATATGCATATAAACTTAGTGAGCTACTCTTCTTATCACTAATTAGTTTTACCTAGGATGGAACCTCATTTGAGCTTATGTGTGTTTAGTTTATTTGGATTCAATCTTACAAAATTTAATATAGTATTAGAGTAATTTATTCTTGGGTTAGTTGTTACTACCTCGATATGATAGACCGTGTCAAGTGTTGGGCCTTAAGTTAGCCCACTAGTGAGGGAGGTCATTTGAAATATAAGTGAGAGCTTGTCTTATATGAACGACAGAGTATGACCTTGAGTATGCGTATAAGCTTAGTGATTTACTCTTCCTATCACTAATTAGTTTTGTAATGAAACTTCATTTGAACTTGTACGTACTTAGTTTATTTAGGTCTAATCTTACAAAATTTAACATATACGAGAAGATTAGATTAGATTAGATTTTTAATATGATTGGATTAATTGTGTTTATCATATGATTAATCACTTCACCTAATAGTTTACGTAAAAATAACAAATGTTCTTCAACAACTTTGAATGTTTCAAAATATTTTTTAAAACTAATAAGATTAAGGTAATTAAGTTTATGCTTATCTCAATTATCAAAACCTACTCCAATCGATCAATGGCAAAAGGAGTCGT
>JAOSBK010000001.1:1527736-1538310 GCA_027568895.1 Erythroxylum shatona | reverse complement strand
TCTGTACATAACTTTTAGATCATTCATGTGGGAATTCATGAGATTTTGTCTTTGTTCAGGAAGGATTTATGTGGCTTGAAGTTCACCTTTTCTTTTCTTTCATCTGATCTTGTTTTGTAATTGCAGCACTGTTGGGACTCCAACACCACCAACAGGCACTACTACACCAACACCAGGCACTACTACACCAACACCACCAGGCACTACTACACCAACAACACCAACAACACCAGGCACTACTACACCAACAACACCAACAACAGGCGCTACAACACCGACAACAGGCACAACAACACCGACAACAGGCACCACCACAACACCCTCATCAACTCCTTCCGTGTTTGGAACTGGATTGGGTCCTACAGGAAGTGGCAGTGGCATAAATGACAGCAGTGTTGGAAGACTGGCTTCTTCTAAAGTCACCATAAACTTGATCCTTAGTTCTCTAGCCTCGTTTTCTGGCCTATTTTTCTTGTGGGGTTAGTGAAGCTGAAGAAAAAACCAGAGGAGGGAAAGGAAAAATAATCCAACTTTTGGGGTTTTGTTTGATGTATGGACCAGATTTTGCCAAGACGAGACTGAGAGACCCACACCCCACTAGGGTTGGCTTGTTTTCCTCCGTCCTTTTTGACAAAAAAGCTGGGAATTTGATTCCCTGTTGAGCTTGTGATGTGATTGCTGCTGTGTTAGAACAGAACCTGATCACTTTATCCTTTTGTACATCTAGAGAGGAAGTAGTATTTTTTTAGTATAATGAGGAGTGGTATTCATCACCGGACAGAGACTCTCTAGTTTAATTATTATCAGATAGAATGTGACTTGAGTCCTGTTGTTTGTGGCATTCATCATGTTGAGGAACATGTGTTGATGAGCATATGGATGATTCAGTTTCTGATGGGTATCTCTGAAAATTAAAGAAGATTTCCTCAGGAACGTTGAAATAAAAATATTTCAGGGAACAATATAATAATATTATTAAAATTACATGTAAAATAAGCTCTTTACTTCTGTAATTTTATTCTTATCATAAAAATTATTTAAAGTTGATAATATTATAAATTATGAAATATTTATTTATAAAATAAATTACATGATTATTAAATAGTAGTAAAAAATTTTATTATGATATACTAAACATTAGCATATTAATTTGATTAATTGCGTTTTAGTAATTATTGTAGAATCATTATTTTTACCTATTTACTCTTTTAATTTATCACTGAAAACAACCTCTTTATTATATAAGGATAAGGTTACGTATCATCAGACTTTCTTAAATTTTGCTGGGATTTTAGACTGGATCAGACTTTTTCATATCTCGTTTTATTGTGAGACTTTGGACTGGATGTGATGATAACGATGATTGTAGAATTATTAATTTTATTTCTATTCTATATTTTTATTTTTATCTTTTTTTTGAAAATATTGTTTGCTTGGTTAAGTCCTTCACTTGTTCTAGGTAGTTTACGCCTCTCACTTGGCAAGTTTTGCAATTTTATGCTTAAATTTCTTAAATGAGTAAAGGGAAAATGTATTCAAAAATGTATTTTAAAGATTTTTTTCAAGCCTCTAAATTTTTAAAATTTTCAATTGGGTCATAAATATTTTAAAAAATTTAACAATTTAATTTAAAATGTTATTTTTGATGATATGATGACATCCACTAGTCACGTTACAGTTTGAACCAAATTGTTAAAATTTAAAAGATTGGTAACTAAATTGAAAAGTTAAAAAACTTGGGTGTTAAATTGAAAAGATCCCAAAAGTCGGGCATTTTAAGATTTGATATAGGACGGCTGACCTAACTATCAAAGACTTAAAGCACTGAAGTGCAGTCTGATGTGTGTTTATTGATAATAAGATGCCAACCGCTAGACAATATAGGTAGGCTTGCAATTCAATCTGAGTCAAAATTAATGTGAATTATATTTAGATTAACTAATTTTCAAATTTAGGGATTGGCCTTTTTTATTATCAAAACGTCAATTTAGTATGTAAATTTTAAATTTTAAAAATCAAAATATTGTCGTTTTAATTAGTCATATCAAAATAATGGTGTTATTGCGATCGATTCGTATTTAGGCTGGCTTATACTAAAAACCAGTTTAGTCATTAACAATTTTTTTTAAACAAAGGAACTTACAGTTGTTATTCTTCATATGTGCACTAAGTAAACTTCCAGATCGACGCAATAGTTTACAAATCAGGTCAATCGAGCACTTCGCACTAGGTAAATCCTATATGACAGGCTCGATAAGAAAATTCGAACACAGAATCTTTTGGTCTCAAAGTTTCCACTTTACCAACTCAACCACTTCCTAGGGGGCTCAATCATTAATATTCTTGAATATAGTAAGCTTGTAACCTAATTTGAGTAGAAATTAACGAATTAGATTTGAATTAATTAAATATCAAGTTTGAGGATCGGTCTATTCTTTATTATCAAAATGATATCGTTAGTATAATTGGTCAAAATGTCATTTTAGTTAATTTTAAAATTTGAATATCAATATGTCGTTATTTTAATTAATTATATTAATATGACATTGTTAGTTAAACATGTTTGATTACGTCTATTTTTAATATTAAATGGAATGGAACGACTAGAGAATCAATTTGAATTTAGGTCCTCTTAGGTTAGAGGTTGGTCCAACTCATTATTATTCTTAAATATAGGATGATTATATACATGACAATGGGTCGGGCTATTTTTTGGCTCAAGCTTCGATCCAAACCTGATTAATTATAATTAAATTTATTTGTAAATAAAAAATGAAAATAATAAAAATAACGTCATTTTATGTGAAAATTCTGAGCTTTGAGTTGGATCGGGCCTAATAGTCCTCAAACTCAACCCAAACCTGGTTAAGCCATAAGATCACTTGCATGTTTCATTCTAACTTCTTAGCAATATATATGAAAGTTCATCATGTACAACCTATTCTTATTACTTATCTGATTATCTTCACCCCAAATGATAAGCCAAGCCTCCTCTGCTTGTAACTTGAAAACAAATCATTGTACAATCCTATCGAACTTCCATGGGTTGCAGTTGGTTCCATGTCTTTCTGGGTCTAAATCTGAATGGTGTCTCATTATTATTATTATTTTGAATCACAAGGAACTAACAACCAACAAGACTACTAAATTAAGCGAGGGAACGAAATCTCAGTTATATCTTCGAGGAGGGTTTTACTACACCATGAAGGAGGGCTTTGAAAGGTGGTGACGTCGAGTTCAAAAGATTGAGCGTAATTGGCAACCAATCTGCACATTAGTTGACTTCTTTGTAGATATGTCGATGTCGTACTATCCAATCTCTAGCAAGCAACTCTTGAATAACCCAAATCAAAGGGGTAAAGATACCCTTTTCCTTCTATGGAGAAGAAAGAATAGTGGTAACAACTAGAGAATTAACCTCCAGCTCTAGTCTTCTAAAACCCAAATCCCAAGCAAGTGAGAGACCCGAGAAAGTACCCCATAACTCAGCACAAAACGAAGTAGTAAACCCCACATTTTGAACAAAACCCCCTAGCTAGGCTCCAGTGTAGTCTATGAGGACATCACCCGTATAAGCAGTATTCGAAATGCGCTTACGAGTGTCATTTGTATTGAGGCGAGTCTATCCATGAGGGAGTGTTGACCAACCAATAAGTTTCTCCACTCACTGGTGATATTCTGAGAAGACCCGAGAGTGCATTTCATTAGCCTTGTAAATCCACTCAACATAATTAATAATGGTGTCTCATTATTAGCTCCAAGAAGATGGAGGTAAAGATTGTTATACATTCCCTTCTTTTTCATTTCATATTTTGCATGTATCATACTACGGGTTGGAGCACCCGATCTCGTTAGGATATTTCAATCATGTGTCACTTAATTTTGTCTATATATTTGTATAAACCTTACATAAATATAAATATGCAGATGAGATTTAATAAAATAAGATAGAAATTGATTAACCGGAACAGAAAATCTAATTCCTAAAACTAAAAATTTATTAAAACAATGACGTTATTTTAAAAGTGATAGGAAAATAACGTTGTTTTCTATTTTAAATCAAAATTTCAAACCTCACTCGAGCCTAGTCCATCACCAAGTCTACCGGTTGTTAGAGACATTAGTTAAACTCGAGTTCGACCCAACCCAAAGTTAATAAAACTCGACTCAGTTTGACAGAATTTCAAGCCCATCTTGAAAATTTTTTACAATAATTTCTCGCTTCATTCGGGCCTGACTTGAACCCGGACTACCCAAATCTGACTCGACATAAAACTAAAAATTTATTAAAACAGATAAGAAAATGACGTCGTTTTCTATTTTAAATCAAAATTTCTTCCCCACGTGTCCCTCACGTATCGACAACATAAGCGATCAGTAAACTTGACAAAGGAATTAGCGACGTATGGACAACAATTAACGTTTGCTTGTTTGTTTATTTGTTTAAAACGACAAAAGAATTGGTGACGTATGGACAACAATTAACGTTTACTTGTTTAAGACAATTAATAAATGCCTTGGAAAGTTTGATAGATTTTCTTTCTAATTTTTATTTTTAAAACAATTATTTTAAATTTCAAATAAAAATAACCAAAAATGAACACTAATTAAATTTTTTGATAATTTAATCTAATTATTAAATTTAAATTAATAATTTAATATAATTTTCTTTAATTATTAATTGAAGTTAAATTTAATTAATTTAAGTATAAGATAAATTATCATTGTTTCATTATCTTTTAATTGAAATATAAGAAAAGAGTATTTTTTAAAAAACTAAAAATCAATTTTTTCAAAAGTTTTAAAAATTAAGAGATTTTTTCAAAGTTTGAGAGAATTTTTATCTTTTATTTCAACTTGGATTATTCTTTAAAAATTTAAAATTAACATCATAATATTTTAAAAACCAGATCAGAAAAATTCGATTTGAATTTTAGATTATTTATCTCTTCTTTCTTATCTATTATAATTAACTTTGTGTTACACAAGTAATAAATGTCAATGTGAATGAATAATAATATATTATTATTATTTATTTCCTCCCCTCTTTCTCACTTTCTCACTTTGTTTCTTTTCATGCTGGTCTTTTGAAAACAGTATCTCTATTAATTAAGAGTAAGATTACATACTATTAAACCTTTCTTGATTCTTTTATTTTAGTCTTATTTGACAATTGACTGATTATATTTAGTTATTATCTGATTCTATCAGTTGTTAGCTAATAGCTGATTATATCAGCTGATTTGACTAGCAGATTGCATTAAATGTTTGGTAAAATTAACTGTTTATTATTAGTTGTTTATGTATAAAATGACTTATGAGAACGTGACTTTAAAAAAATTATAAAGAATCCGCAGCCACTACTCTTTAAATGCGCATTAAGTAAACTTCCAAATTGATACAATAGCTTGTAAATCATGACAATCGGGTACTCTGTACTAGGCAAACCCTGTACAACATGCTCGATCTACAGATCGTAGGTAAGGGGAATTATATATATGAACTTTTGACCTTATATCCCTCCACTCTATCAACTCGAACACATTATAAGAGTTCTTTTTGGATCCTATATATCAGCGCGATTCATTTTGAATGTTTTTTTTCCTTGTTAAAAGGAAGACCAATTACAGGGTAAGCTTAAATTATTTTATTAAAAAACATTATGAATTATTAAAAAATATTTTTAGAATAATAATAAATTTATAAAAATTAAAAAGTCTAATAATAACTTTTTTTCAAGTTATGACCAGCTGATGTAATATTTTTATGATATTTTAGTATTTAAAATTATGATATACTTTGTCCCAAAAGGTGGAATCAGCCACCCCAGATACTCCCAAATTCGGGCTCGATCAGATTGTGAGGGGTTAAACTACGGTTTGATCTCGGTCAACCACCTAACAGAGCGGCTCATGCACTTCCGTTACCGGAAATAGAACCTTGATCCTTGTCTCAATTGACTCTGTTAGATTGCCAACCGAACTACCCGTGCGGGCTTAAAATTATGATATACTGATTTCTGGTGATAGCAGAATTCATCACCAATATCAATAATGGCTCCTTCATCTTCAACGTCTGCCAGTTCAACAAGTTCCGTATCTTTCGTCAAACATGGATGCCAATTTTGTCGCTACCAACGTAAAATTGAACAGTCACTCCATAAAGACCGAAGCAGCCAATAAAAAAACTTGTTTGTACTATAAAAATGTCAAACAACGTGGAAAGATTGGATTTTTCATTAAAAAGATTCTACTTTCAACCTCAAGATTCACCCACCACGTTTTCAAACTGAGATACCGAGAACAACCCACGACCCAACTCCAGCTGTGCAACTACTTCCCCTGTTGTTCTTGGCAAAGTTATGATCTTTGGTGCGAATTGAACGGAGGGTGGTTCTCAATCCATATAGTTTTCAAGTTTAAGCAGCCGTGTTGGACTGTGACCCAAAATTTCCAAAAGGGTAGTGAAATGTGAAAAGAGTGAGAGAGAAAATTTAAATTTGTGATTGGGACCGCCTGACCTACTGGGGTTTCTTGATCAGTTGCTTTCGTTTCGACATCGGACGTTTGCTTCATAGGTGACTCCTTTTTTCCAAAAAACGGCATTAATGTTTAACTTTGATTTGTAGTTTCTTTCCTCTTCTTTGTGATCTCTGTTGCTATGCTTTCTTTGCGTCCATGATCAACAAGTGTGACTGGATTAAAAGAGTTGATGATGGTCCGTTTCAATCACCTAGTATGCGTTTGGCTTTTCTCTTGATTGTTCTGTCGCATTTTCTCTAAAAGTCTTTTGTTGTTATTGCACTTGAAAGTCAATATTGTGCACTTCTTTTTCAAGCTTAAAAATGTGCTTTAGATGTTCCTCATAACCCAGAAAGATTCAGGCCCTGGTCGAGTAAATTTTGATAAGGGATTTGCAAATCCAGACTTAATAATCAGTAACTGAAACTGGGTCTTGCAGGATTTTTAAGGAATCCCTTCACTGATATCTCATCTAATTGAGGGGACTATTTGTGGTGAGCTGAAGATGTATCTTGTCGAAAGCAAAGGAGGAGCAATAGTATGTATGTTCCTTGCCCTCTTCTTTTTGGGCACTTGGCCTGCCATTATGACTCTCCTGGAAAGACGAGGCCGCCTTCCTCAACATACTTATCTTGATTATACAATCACCAATCTTCTTGCTGCCATAATCATTGCCTTCACATTTGGTGAGATAGGCAACAGCACATCTGAGTTCCCAAATTTCATAACCCAACTCTGCAAGTTGAGTGTATGTTGGACCAATTAACCTTCTTAATGTTGTTATGCTTTTCTGCATTGCTTGTTACTGGTTTACTTAGCTCTCTTAATCAGGAATCATGGAGCAGTTTGTAAAAGAAGCTGGAACAGCTTAATTTTCCATGTTCTAATTCAGTGATGCATGTGTGGATCCTGAACTGCAGATCTTTCTCTGTAGTGAGACAGAGTACAACTATGAGAATTTTGTAGGATGATTCTTGCAGGATAATTGGCCGTTGATTCTGTTTGCGATGGCCGGCGGAGTTGTACTCAGCCTCGGAAATTTATCCACTCAGTATGCTTGGGCTTTTGTTGGTTTATCAGTTACAGAAGTCATCACTTCTAGCATGACTGTTGTGATAGGTCTGCATCTCTCTCCATTTTGAAAGATACCTGATAATCTGGATATCTAAGGAATATCAGGAACTTTGTTTTGTTCTGTTTTCTGGTGACAGGAACAACCTTGAATTACTTCCTAGATGACAAAATCAATAAGGCTGAGATTCTATTTCCTGGAGTTGGTTGTTTTCTGATTGCTGCTTGTCTGGGGTCAGCTGTCCATTCATCCAATGCAGCTGACAATAGAGAAAAGCTCAACAGTGTATCAAGTAAACAGATATCTGGAACAGAGTATGTGTCTCTATTCCAAAATGAATCCCAAGAGAATGCTTCTCTTCTTTTACTTTACAATTTCATTTAAGTTTTCCCATTTTTATTTCTTATTATTAATTTAGTTGCTCTCTCTGCTTTGATGGTGCCACCAAAATTCTAACTTTCTAGGGTTAGAGGTTCTTCTGCAACTAATGAAGCATCTCCAAGAAAGGGTAAGAAGCTTGAGACTTTTTCCTCTCTCATCTTTAGCTCTGATCTACAGCACATTAAACAAGTTTTGATTTAACATTGGACAGAAAGCTTTGATTTAGAGAATGGAAAATCTTCAGAGAAGGCAAAAGCTGGAAGTGTTGCTTTCCTTCTCGAGCTCGAGAGCAGGCGATCAATCAAGGTTTCGTTCTAGTGCGAATCGGCATTTTTGTTTTCTTAGTTCTGCGATGCAAATATTAGATTTCTAGTTTTCATGAGCAAGAGCTTGGTTTTACACTTGCAGGTGTTTGGGAGGGGCATTTTCATTGGACTAGCTATTACCTTCTTTGCTGGTGTTTGCTTCTCTCTTTTCTCACCAGCTTTTAACTTAGCAACAAATGATCAATGGCACACCTTGAAAGAAGGTGTTCCAAAGTTGGTTGTATACACTGCATTTTTCTGGTTCTCTGTCTCTTGTTTTGTAATTGCCATCATCCTAAATGTTACCTTCCTCTACCACCCTATATTGGATCTACCGAGATCATCGCTGAAGGCGTATGTTAATGACTGGAACGGTCGAGGTTGGGCATTTCTGGCTGGTCTTCTATGCGGATTCGGCAACGGTCTTCAGTTCATGGGAGGTCAGGCTGCAGGATATGCAGCCGCAGATGCTGTTCAGGTTAGTTTAGATGCACACTGGCAATCACTTTCTCACTTTCTTGGTACTGGTTTTTTCTTCTGATTCTACTGGAAATGCTTAACTGGTGTCAGGCACTTCCACTTGTAAGTACATTTTGGGGTATACTCATCTTTGGAGAATACAGAAGATCGTCACGAAGGACTTACGTTTTGCTTGCAAGTATGCTCTTCATGTTTATTGTTGCTGTTGGCGTTCTGATGGGATCTTCAGGGCACAGGAAATGAACCTTCATTTCCATGGTCAGTGACTGTAATCAAAAGCAAAGCCAAGGATTTGGAGCTGATTGTCGGTCCGGCTTATCTGAACATCAGCTTTCGCCTTACTTGAAATCAAACAATGTTCTTGACTCGACTGAAGCTGCTTAAACCCAAAAAAATATGCATGGAACTCGAAGACATTTCTAAAAGCAATGCTATACAGATACAGAAGCATCAATTCTTCACCAGCGCATGTTAAACCAAAAGGTGCGGCAAGGCTGTGAAAACTATTCCAATATAATATAACATCAAAAACATGTTTCGATTCACTTGTAATAATGTTGTTTGACATTTTACAGAACTGGATCACAGAAGTATCATACTAATGCTCGATTAATCATCTATGGAATAATGAAAACCTTGGGTGTAAACAGCAACAAATGCCTGAATGAAATAAATTGCGTCAACAGGGTAAAGAGTAACTCACATAGTCATTTCATGTATAATGAACTACCAGTACTTATGGTTGAACTAGTGCAGCTAGTATTTACAGTCGAACTTGTCACTTGGTGCTTACGGTAGTGTATTGATGGCTCTAAATGCGCTCTCCCGACCAAGAAGCATATCTTGTACAGGGTTGTTGAGATGATGATGATGATTCAAGAACAATTAATTAACTATGCTTCGGAAATGTGAGTCCTTGTCGTACCCAATTTGCTCATTGTACTCATTTCAAGTGTAAATATACCATCTTCTCCATGAGTTACCACTTTGCACAAGTTTTGTCCACACAACCTTGAACATCCCACTTAAACTGAAAACTGCCTCAAGTGTTTGAGTCGATCCTTCAAGGTAAAACAAAAGATGTCGAGATAATAAATTCAGCACCATTTAGAGTATGCTATAGAAGATTGTCCAGCTGTGTTTGCAGATCTTCAATGGACACCATATTAATGATTCCTTGTTCTTCAGAGGAATATTCAGCTCTTACTAAGGATAGTACTTGAACATGTGCTTCCACAATGTTTGTCCTGCACCAATGCGACTCTCATTACAAAATGTCCTTCAAATGCTTTTAATATATATCAATATGCCAAAAAGAAAAAAAGAAGAAAGGAAAACATCAACCAGTTTCAGTCTTCAATACTAGGAAACTTGCAGCCAACAGATACAACATTTATTTTGCGTTTAGTAGAACTTGTGTCTCTCTTGAAACTCATCTTTGGAATGTTATACTCCAAACACTAATTACATTGCACTATACAAATACAAATTACATTGCAATTCAATAATGAAAGTATCTACTTACTTTATTGGTTTGAAAAGTATTGTTCGTGTTGATGGGTTCTGCAGATAAAGTTTCATCTTTGCTAAGACTGTTGGTAATTCTTGCTGGACAGCTGCATGTACCTATTCCATAAACACAGCAAAATCAGCTCAAACTGAATGCACTGTTTTGTTTGTTGTCTGACATTAATTGCCAACATCAATATTGTCAAACATGTTTATGCAGTTCTTTGTATCAAATTCTTCTTGTTCTCGTGGCCATGGACGAACATTTTCCATATATATTATCTTGCTGATATTCCTTTCTTCTGG
>JAOSBK010000001.1:1481765-1520932 GCA_027568895.1 Erythroxylum shatona | reverse complement strand
TAAAAACAAAAATTAAAAATTTACAATAATTATAAAAATTGAAATAAATAAAATAACTAATTAAAAACCTTTGAAAAAAGGAGGGAGGGAAAGATAAGAGGGAGGGAGGGAAATTTTAAAATTTTTTAAAAGTTTTGCAAAAAATCCCCCTATTTTAAAAAATTTTTGGTATCAGCCGGTATTTAGATTTTGAATATTTTTGCTTAGAAGTTTTAATCGACAATCTTCAGGTTCATATTTTTCCTTATTTAACGATTTCAATTTTTATTCTATTTATAGGGATATAATTAGAAACATAAATCAAAATTAAGTTACATTATATAAAATATTATTACATACCAAACACTATAATAAGAATCCACCAAACTTTCCTATTATAATTATTATAAGTATCCAAGCATGTGTATATCTTTACTTTCCATAGATTTATTTTCCAAGGAATCATATTCTAAATTCACTTTACTTTCCCACCAACCAAACGAAACCTAAAGAAATTTTTAAATCTATTCCAGTTTTATAACACTATTTACTAATGTGGATGTTTTAATATTGGTAATGGCACCCTTCACAATGTAGGTCTCACTAATGCATACTAAACTCTCTTATTTGGAGAATCACGTATCAAATTGGACCACTGATAATTCCTTCTCTCTCTCTCTCTTTTTTTTTTCTCCTCCTCTTATTCCTCACCTTCACCATCTCATTATTGTATCACGACCTATCTTTCATCATCCTTGTTGTCACCAATTTATATTTTCTCCTACTTGATTAAATAACTGTCCAATAACTTGTCTCTTTGCCATCAAATCTTTTTCTTTTCTAGTTGGGGTACATTTTATCATGATAGTATATGTTTATGTAGTTATATATCTATATTGTCACATATATTTATGTTTTGCTTATTCATATGCTTTATTAGTAATATTTTTGTTGTCTGACATTTTTAGTTAATTTCTCTTAGTTTTACATATTATAAAATAAATGTAATCAACCTCATAATTTTTTAGTCGTCTATCTTTAAATAAATCCTCTATTATATATACATGATATCAAAAGATTTGTTTTTTTTATACACATATTAGGTTATTATTTGCATAATCTCTATGGAATCTTCATTATCAACTTGTACAACATCCAAATCCAATGTCTAAAGTATGATTTATGGGTTAAATGTTCAACTAAAGACTTCATGGAATGATTACGATCCATGAAGGAGATTTTATAAATGACTTAATTATCCGGTGAGTTGTCAATGACATTTCTTTATAAAATGAAGAAGCTTGTTTCTTATGTAAAATGGTTAGACTTATTTATGTACAAGTTGGGAGATGCAAATTTTTTAACCGATATATTGACAAATTTCTTAATAGGTTGCTAAAATAACTTTTAAGTTTAAAAAATAAGTAACTTTTTAAAAGGTGGTTGGGATAAGGTTGACTAAAGTGATACTCATTATGAAATTAAGTTAGTTAATTGATTGTTAACAGCATCAAATATGAAAAATTAAAGAAAACTAAAGAGATTAAGGAGTAAATAAAACTCATAGAGAAAGACATTATTTGTTGGTAAAAGTGAAAAAAATGTTGAAAGTTTATGTTACTAAATATTGTTATACTTTTTTAACTGTAATTTTTAGTTCCATTGTAAGAAAATTATTATATATTTCATTAATCATTTTGTCAATGTATTTTTGGTTAAAATTGTTATTAAATTGTATGGTTATGCCTATTTGTATTGACATTGTTCAATAATTTGAACGACAAATCAATGATGGTAATGTTATTTTGTTCAAATTGTTTTGTATTAACACTTGTTACGTACATTGAGCAAGTGATAATAGGGATAGCAAATGATAGCTCGCCCCTAGCCTAGCCTAACCTAACCCCTCCAATAGGTAGCTTAAACCTAAACTAAAGCTACTTGATCAGGCTCAATTCATGCCGCTTTAGTCGTTTGAACTGCCTCAAATTATTATTTTGGAATTATTTTTTAAAATAATGTTATTTTGGTCTTAAGTTTCTTAAAATTTTAAATCAATATGATCTCAGTTGGTGAAGTTAAACTAAAATAATATCATCATTGAGAAGGGATTCTGACTGTTAGCTTGAACCTTTAGGTTTGAGTTCAGTTTGAAACTTGATCAATCCAAGCTTGATTCATCAACTTTGAGTCAGGCTAGGTCGGGATTAATTTGTTAAGTTTAAATGGGATATTCAAACAATGCATTTTTTAGTATTGCTAACAAGTGGTAAAAGAAAATGCATTTAGAAAGGGCCAAGTAAGTGACAATGTGTAATTTATCAATAGTAAATGAGCCAAGAAAATGTATTTGTCATATGATCACATAAACAACATTCACAAAATATACAATATTGAAGCAATAAAATTTGATTTAAATTCATATACAACTAGTTATCAAATGATATATGAAACGGAATAAGTTTAACTTGCCTAAAAATTTTATAATATGTGAAATTCAGTCACATGTAATCACATTCATTGTTATTGGTTATACTCCATATTTCATTCTTTAAGGTGCACTAGACTGAGAAACTTGCTTTTATGATGACTATCTACTTTTTTCTAATGATGCACTCTTCTTAGCTTCAACTTGTAACTGTTTTGAATATATACTTGATTTCCTTTAAATCTTAAACCATTTAATTCAAATGATCACTTAAATGTATGAGGATCGACATCTCAGTAATTTTTTTGCCATATGTAGAGTTACCAACCTACTAGCAATCTTGTATTTTAAATAAGCTTGTTATTATTTACAAGAAGAAATATTATAGATGAAACTTGCATTATTGCTTTATTGACTAGGTATAACAATATTTTGTTAACACGAATAACATATATTAGCGATACGATAATCAAATAAAAGTCAATGAACACACACTTGTGAAGCATTTTTCAAATAACACAACATTTGCATTTCATACAGCTATGATGATGCCTCATTTGCAACTTTTGGACCTCTAAAATAATCTAAGTTATAGACTTGAATAAAATATGCCAAATAAAAGTCATTCACATTTTATTCATATACATACTTCAAAATATTTATTTTTCAAAATAAAAGTCATTCACATTTGAAGATAGTTTTGTTGATATTTTTGGGCTTCTTTGATTTATTACCTTGAGTTATGTACAAAATTGTTACAATTTTACATTTTTACACTTGACCCTTTTAAGATAATTTGTTTGGATGCCACACCTTCTTTAGCTTAATTTAATTTTTTCTTCTTGCTCTTTTTGGATCTCCTTGACATAAATCTTTTAGATGGTGAGCATGTTTGTTTATAATCAGTTGTTGGCCAAAAAGCAGTACCTTTTATAGGCCGCAACATATGGTCATAAGCATCGAGGAATCAAACCTTATTGTAGCAATCATCAATGCATATCTCAACCTTTTTCTAAATTGATGAATAACATGGATGACATGTTTGAATGGTACCCATTTATATCACATGCCTTTGTAATTACCAATTCTAAAATTGTGTTTTTCATCTCCCTTTAAAACTTTATATACCTCATCTCTATTTCAGACTATTCTCTATTGCATTGCATTTACTTCTTTTCTATATTACTTACAACTGTTGGTGCAATGTCATTTTTTCATCTACACATATATTGTCTATTGTTTATATGCCTCTTTGTTACTATGGTTCTTATTATTTCAAGTATACTAATTATTAATCTTTCTTTGTTAGGCAAGAACCATCCATTGAATATGTCACTTATATTATTGTCAACTAAGATATTTGGATCTAAATGATTGATTATATCTTATCTACCTTTTATTTAAATATTCGTATAAGATTGAGTTTTATTTTGTTTAGCCTCATAAATTGCTCGTTGATATCTTCTACACAAGTAGACCATGTACAAGTTTGAAACTACCTTTTAAAGTCATTTTCACTCTAGTTCTTATGCTAATTATGGTAAATGTGTGTAACGCACATTCGATGTAAGGCATTTGGTAATGTCACCTCTACATCTCTTACTAATCGATAAAATAGTTAAAACAAATTAATTCAATATAAATATAAAGGCAATATTTAAATAAAATGACAGTATTAAGTACAAGTTTCCTTTTACCTTTTACATATCATATATTACTATAAATCTTTCTCCGTTCTTTAATTCTAGGTTCGATGCAAGGAGATTTATTAACTCTATAAGTTGGTGTTTTCTACATTTATAACAACCCACGTCAATTGATACATCCCTCCTAATTGCACTAAGCAACTAGCCTTATAAAATTGTCTTTAAAAAACGCTCTTCCAAACCTAGATATCGGTTTCAAGTGCCTTCATCATCTCTTTATGACTTTAAAGTAAATGTATAATCTTTTAAATTGTAATAAAGAGGTTTTGTGATTATTTTACATTTATAACCATGTTGTTGATTTAGGAGTGATCACTTTTAATTCATGTACATGCCACTCCAACTTAAATATTCATTCAAAAATTTTGTTGGCATCTTCTTTCTTAATCTCCTCTTTGCTTCTTTATACAACCTAAATTTAACAAATACATTTAACTTATCTTTACATTTTTCAACCATATTAGTTGTAGATATATTGAGTTTTTAAAGAATTATGTCCTTAAAATATCTCATCAAGATCTTGGTAAAAACTATTTTGGTTTGTTAGATGTGAAACAACTACAATCATGTTTGCATATCTTTACTTCGAAACACTTGTTATTCTTGCAACTAGCATTGACATTCTTCGATATGATCAAACAAGATCATACTGCTTTCACTCTCCTACCACCTCATATTAAATCATGTTTGTACTATGCAATCCACAATAACAACTTTGAACTTTTTTAGATTTGCAAACTTTACGTCAAATGTCTACTCAAATGCTACACCAGTTGGTTGATGTCTAATACTTAGTGTTCACAATAATTTACCAAACTCATTTCTAGTAGGATATTCATCACTACCAATAAAACTTTAATAATTAGTGGAATCAATCTCAGCTAGTTAATAGTCATATGAATATTTACTTGAAATTGAACTTGTTCAATATCAATATTTGCTTGTTCTTCAACATCTTTGAGAATTATATATTCAACATTTTATTTTCCATGTTTCCATCATCAAATCCTTCATTGTTCTTAGCTAGTTCCAACTTAACATCATTACTTCCTTCTTCACCATGGCTATCCCCATCATATCCACCCTCTTCCTCAAAAATACTTCAAATATGTTTATCATTTTCCTTAATAATCTTCTCTCCTCCAGTTATAGGCAAATATGCCAGGTGCAAATAATGGTATATCTAGATTATTTGTAACATACATATCAACCATTCTATGATTTTTATCAAGTTGGTTAGCCTTATACAACAACCATTTTATATAACAAGTCTTAAAACACTAAATTTGAAACATAATATCCTATAGTTTATCTTGTCAACTTAAAGATACCCTAGATCCTTCCCTATTTGATATATATGTCTATATCTCACATAATTAAAGTCCACTTTGTTAAAGGTATTTGTTTATTGATTGCACAAGTCAATTTAAGTTCTAATTTGAAATAAAAAAAACTTATGTGGTTGTATTGTACCATTGCAATCCCATTTATAATCATCACATAACATTGCATCAATATTGAACAATTCATAATAAAGTTATTAATAGTACTTAATATAAAGTTGCTGAAAGTGCTTAATACAAAGTTTCATATGCACAATATATAATGTTATATTAACATTGAACAACGTAAAAGTCTACTTTATAGTTTAGCTAATTTTCCTATTATATGATACTATATGATGAAATTCTATGCAATTCATACTCATTTATTATATATAAAGTTGTTGAAAGTGTTTAATACAAAGTTTCATATGTCCATTATATAATATTATATTAACATCCAACAACATAAAAGCCAACTTTATAGTTTAGCCAATTTTCATATTATATAATACTATATAATGAAATTCCCTACAATTCATGCCCATTTATTATGTATAATACTAAAACGTCTATATTACCAAAAATTAATATAATCACGATGAGAATAAGACTTTTACCAATTTGAAATTGAATTTGTGAGAACTATAAATAATTTTGGATTGTTTTCATTACACCCGATGTTAAGAGTCTAGCTAAGATTTTGGGCTTTTTTAACTAGAAATGTTTTTAGGACTTTGATGTGTCTAGGTTAAGCATGGGCCTACTTAAATCTAATTTTACCTTGAAAAATGTGTTCGAGGGTCCAGGCCAAGGCCCAAGCTTTAAGAGGTTTAGGTGGTCCGAAATTTTATTGGGCCTGATTAAATATATATATTTAAAAATTAAAAATGACATCTTTTATTCAGTGATTTAAAAATCCAACCGATTAGATAGATCCAATCGTAAAAATTTTAAACTGTCCGACTTTTCGGTTCAGTTTATTTTAATAACTCTTGTTGTTAAAAATTAATAAATTATTAATTAATTAGTCAAATTTATTTAATTACTAAGTTCTTATAAATCAAAATAAATCAATTATTTTCATTTAACATTATATTTTTTAATTAAATTTCAAATTCTTCGATGAGTAAGAACAATCTCTTTCAATTATGTCTCAAATTTTTTAATTTTATTAAATCTTTAGTCGATTCCATAACTTTAAACATCTTTATCTTACTAGTTTAACTTATAATTTGATTTTTAAAACATTAGTTTTACTCAAAACACCTCATTTCACTTAAAATTTTTGGGCTTCAAACTTCAAGCCGGACCAAGTAATCCAATTTTGAATGTAATTTAAATTTTAAAATTTTGAAAAAAAATTGAATCTAATTTAAAGCCCGAGTAACTCATGTCGAATTTGTTTGGAATTGATCGACCATCATATTAAAAACTTTAATTGGTACATGTACCTACTAATTCAACATAAATTCAAAATAATTCATTAATTCGATGAGGAAAAAAATCACGTGTCCCTTAAACCCAATTATTTTCTTAGGAAAACAATTTTTGGATTAAACTAATTTTGCGAACCGACACTATACAAGCAATTGACTAATTTGAATTCGAGTTGGATTGGACCATATAGCGGCAAAGTTCTCCCTCACGAGTAAGGCTCCATTCCCAAGATTCAAAACTGAAACTTTGGTTAAGGATGGAAGAGCCTTAGCCACTCTACCACAACACTCGCAGTTGAGAGTTTATGATTTTGGATACAGTATGAAGTTACAGCCTTTGACAAAAACGGCAAGACTTTGACACGTGATTAACCAAGTGGGCCTGCGTTTTGACTTTTCGGTGCTATTAGTAGAAAAGTAAAATTCCAAGGGATATTCTATTGTATATTTGTATTTGTCTGCTACAACTTTTTGTAATGTCAAAAGATGAGATACTAATATAGAAACGTGAGATATTATTATACTATCATATTGGGCAAAATAACCAATTTATCATAAATCCCTTAGACTTGTCAATTATAGGAATGTAAATGGAATGAGTGGGGCTCGAGTCTTTCCTGGCTCACCCGGCCCAACCATAGGTTAGATGGCCTGTGGCCCTGCTCGTAGCCTGATAGGCCGAAATAGGTCGGCCTGTGGCCTGACAATTCGGGATAGGTCGGCTCGACCATTGATTAGGTGACTTGTAGTCCTGTTCGTGGCTCGATAGGCTGGGATAGGTCAGCCTGTGGTCCAGTTTATAACCCGATGGACCATGAGTAGGTCGGGCCAACTCGACTCATCTTATTTTAAAAAAAAGGTAAAAGATAATGTTGTTTTTGAACTAATGGTTGGGTGGCCAACTCGTGACCTTAGCCAAAATCGGGTCAGACCAAAAGTGACATCCCTTGCCAACTAACTTAGGCATAATATAAGAAATCACGTTAAATAAATAAAGTTTAAAAATTAGACTGATTTAATCGGTTCTATAATAAAATCTTGAACCAGTCAATTTTTGGTTTAATTTTTAACTTTCGATTATATTTAGTTTAATAAAATTTGTTATTAAAAACCAATTATTTTTTGTAAACTAATTGTTTTTATAAACTTATTAATTTTTAATTAAAATTTAAAATTTTCGATATATAAAGATTATTTTCTTTAATTATTTTTTAAATTCTTTTAATTTTATTTAATTTTTGATTAGTAACAATCTAATACTGATTGAACCTTTTTAACCTTAATATATCAAAGGGTTCTTTTTCTATTTCTCTTCTTCATTTCTCTAATGGAATGAAAAAAAGGATTATTGATAAAAAATTAATATATAGATATATTAGTTACTACTATTATTTACTATTTTAAATTACAACTTAACATTTTTAAAATGGTATTAATAACGATCTAAACTCTAGTATAATTAATTTTTATCAAATTTTAATATATAAATTATTAACTTAACCTTTTTAAAATAGTACTAATAACATTTTAAATTATAACATAATTAAAATTTTATCAAATTTTAGTCTATATGTATCGTCAATTTAATTTATATTATGTCATAATTAAATAATTTGACTAAAACCGTAAATTAATTTTGAAAATAATTTTTTAAATATATAATTTAATTACTATTATTTTTAATATCACCTTTGTACCTATTCAAATGTAATAAATATTATTTTAATAACGTTAAGATTAAAATAATATCATAACTTATTTAATTTTTTTATATTTTATAAAAAAGGAAATTAAGGTATTTTCATAACATGAAAATCCAAATTTCTAACAGCCGCCTCGTATCATGTGCCAACTCGATCTAAGTCTTCAGTTGCGGCTTGACTTAACTTAATAATCGGACATTGGCCAGAATCTCTGGAAGAAGATTCCATTTATATTGTATGTAAGATTTCTTGTTATCTACAAAATCGGCTTTCCAGTTCACTCCTGAGACATAGTTTGGAAGTTTGGACATTAATCTTCTTCCTTGTCCTTCCTTCGTCTTCCACTTGCTTAGTCTGAATGATCATAGACCCCCTAAAGTTTTGAGCTTTCTTCTTTTGTTTATTGCCCATTTGGTCTCTTTCTTTGTTGATTTCAATGTGGGACAAAGTCCCACTTATATTTGAACATTCTTGACTGCCAATTTAGTTCTTGCTGCAGGTTGTTGCTTCTTACTATTTATTCCTGATTTCTTGACCGTTAATTTACTGTTTTTGTATACAATGGCATTTGGACATTAATCTTCTTCCTTGTGCTTCCTTCGTCTTCCACTTGCTTAATCTGAATGATCATAGACCACCTGAAGTTTTGAGCTTTCTTCTTTTGTTTATTGCCCATTTGGTCTTTTTCTTGACTGCCAATTTAGTTCTTGCTGCTGGTTGTTGCTTCTTACTATTTATTCCTGATTTCTTTACCTTTAATTTACTGTTTTTGTATACACGGGCATTTAAAACTTTTTAAAGTATACTTCTTGAGCTGTTTTTGAGCTCATTTTGACGTCAAGGTCAATCTCTTTCTAGTTCTTTGTTGGCCGTTGATCTTTCTGTAGTTGAGCTTCTTATAGATCAATGCATGATCCTTTCGGATTTGTGAGCTGTTTTTGGGTTTGCCTCTTTGTTTCTATTGGTTGAACTTTCTTCTCTTGCTTTATGTTAAGGTTCTCTAAATTTTGTCTCAGATATTTGCTGGGAATGGGAGGATTGAGGCTTATCTTTGCGATTGTTTTGGTTCTCGCAACTCTTAGAGATGCAAGTTCTCATGGAGTTCAGCCGCTATCTAAAATTGCTGTTCATCGGACAATATTTGCTCTTAATGACAAGGCTTACGTTAAAGCCTCTCCTACAATTCTGGGACTGCACGTAAGCTGTTTGATTCTAGTTTACCTTATCCTTCTGCTCCCTGAAACAATGGTAAAACTTAGATTGCTTAGCTAGTGGCTGTTGTTTTATGGGTTGAGGGGTAGGTGTTGTTGAAGAATTAGCTGACACTCCCTGGTGTGACTTGTGAGGAAATAAATTATTCTCTGATTGTTAAACTCCCGGTCCTACTTCAGGGACAAAACTCGGAATGGGTTATGTTGGAATACCACTCTCCGAATCCGTCGAATGATGATTGGATTGGAGTATTTTCGCCTGCCAATTTCAGGTAGATAGAGGTTGCCTTGAATTGCAAAAGGACCTTCTTGGCTTTGACAATGCTCAACCTTCACAATGTTTTAATTGTTTCTAACTTCTAGTTGGAAGTTGGTTTCATTTGTTTGTTTCAATTTCAGTGCCTCGACTTGCACACCAACAGGCTCAAGGGTTTCTCCTCCATTTTTGTGTACTGCTCCTATTAAGGTTCTTCTGCATAGCTTTTCCATGATTGACCTGGTTTTGGTAGAAAGTTACATGATAAACTCATTCTTCTGTTGCAGTATCAATATGCAAACTATAGTAGTTCTTCATACAAAGATACAGGAAAAGGATCATTGAGGCTTCAGCTGATTAACCAGAGATCAGATTTCTCTTTCGCACTATTTTCTGGAGGTTTATCAAATGTACGACCCTTCCTTTTCTCTGTCTTCTCCTTTTTAGTTTGCATATTTGGAGATTATAAATGATAACAGGCTTTAGACAAATGGCAGGGAACCAAAGCCAAAGCTAGACACGTTGTTGACTTTCTTATACTTCTTAGATGGTTTTCTTCCTGCATCAAATTTTCATTTTCTCCACTGCTATAAAAATGTGGTCCATTGAGAAACTACAAAATGTAAAGTCAAGGACCTCAAATCTCTCGTAAATTAGTGCCTCTCTGCCAATTATTTTCTCTTTGTCCCTCTTTTTTTTAAAGCTCTGGTTGTCCTTTGCACTATGCACCCACTGTTTGATTTTCCAGCATTTCTCTTTATAGTCTTGCGACTGTAACATATCTTGGAATTCTTATCCATTTTAACGTGAATGTTGGTAAGCTTCCATCACATACTTAAGCTTAGTGGACTTCAGAAGGGAAGCTTAGCATAATTATCTATTTAAAGATGATCCAAGAAATTATGAATATGAAGGGGGGCAATGGTAAAGTCGTTTGAAAAGTTGTGTACCTATACTCGGTAGCTATAGTATTCATATCAAGCAGAAGCAAACACGGTTCCTCATGTGGTGAATTCCAAAAATTTAGAGAAGAGTGGACACTTTTCATAAGTTTTCTCAAGTAGACTTTTGATTGTGCTGTGTTTTTCTACTTATCTCTTCCTGCATAACAGCTGAATTTGGTGACAGTGTCAAATTAAGTTCCTTTCATTAATCCAAAATGTTTTTTTGTATCTATTTCTTCTCTCTTAACAGCCAAAACTGGTAGCAGCATCGAACAAAGTTGCTTTCAGTAATCCAAAAGCACCAGTTTATCCCCGTTTGGCTCAGGGAAAGAGATGGAATGAAGTAAGTCCAAGGCTTTTATATTGTCTACAAGTTTAGTGATGATATGCACAAAAGAATACAGAAGTTCTATAGGCTCTGTTCATATAAAACACAGCAAACTTGTAATAAGCTGAAATTCAGGGACCATTAAATATGTTATCCTAGTTTCTTCTCTCTCATCCAGGGATATAATACAGCTATGGATATGTAATGCAGATGACTGTAACATGGACCAGTGGTTACGGAATAAGTGAAGCACAGCCTTTTGTTGAGTGGGGTCCTAAGAAAAGTGACCTCAAGCGCTCTCCAGCTGGAACGTTGACTTTTAGTCGTAGAACCATGTGTGGTGGGTGACTATCTTAATACATCTTAACATGACACTATATCTTGGATATTGGAGGAAGTTGTCTGATCTAGAAGAGAAAATCGATTGATATAGCAGTGTAATTGATAGATTGGATTGCTCAGCACTTTAATGTTATACTTTGCAAACTTTGTTTTCTAATTGGACAATTTCGTATGAATACTTTTGTTTCCCTTTTCATTTCAGTTTTTATTTCACCTCTCAAAGCTTATTCTTAAGTTGTTTGTTTTAGATACGCACGGATAACTCATCTTGTCAATTGCATAAGAGCAGGTGAACCAGCAAGGACAGTGGGGTGGAGAGATCCTGGATTTATACACACTAGCTTTCTAGAGGACTTGTGGCCCAACCTTGAGTAAGTTGTTCCTTAGTATTCCTATAATATATAATCCTTTCTATTACTTTTTTACATGACTTCTATTGGTGAAGGTTCTATAATTTTCATAACGTATTTGTGCATGTCTTGATGTATGCCCGAAGTCAATTTTGGCTCAGTTAATTGGCTATCCACCATAATTTTCTTATGAAGTTACCATCTTCATCTTTATTGTTTCTTTATTTTTTCATTTTGTGCCTTGGAGAAACGCTGGATGTTTCTCTTTAGGATAAATTATAGCTTCTTTCTGCTTCTTTATGTTAATCCAGTAACCTAAAAGATGAGTTGTATCATTTTTGTTAGATTACTTGGATTTTTGGAATTGTTCATATGGATTTCTGAGCTTGAAAATCCATTAATAATTTCATCCACTTATGAAATCTTTCTCTGTTTCATTCCTTTTGCAGGTATACCTACAGACTAGGGCATAAGCTGTTCAATGGTAAATATGTTTGGAGCCAAGAATATCAATTTAGAGCATCTCCATATCCTGGTCAAAGTTCTCTACAGCGTGTAGTGATTTTTGGTGACATGGGAAAGGTTTGAACTGCATGTAAACATAGTTCTTTCTTCCATAGGTGACCTCGCTTTAATGTGCATAACAAAGCATACCCCATTTGGAGTAGGTAATTGTACAGTGCACTCTAAATGTATTTCTGCAAATGTGAATATTTTGTTTGATATTGCCTAGCAGGATGAAGTGGATGGTTCGAATGAATTCCATAACTACCAGCATGGCTCCCTTAACACAACTAAGCAGCTTATTCAGGACTTGAAGAACATTGATATAGTGTTCCACATTGGAGATATAACTTATGCAAATGGATATATTTCACAGTGGGATCAATTTACCGCACAGGTTGAGCCAATTGCATCAACCATTCCCTACATGATTGCAAGGTTTGTTATTTTATTAGTCAATACATACTTGACCATGTATTAGCCTTGCAATTCATCTTACCTGGAGAGGTGATTTTTCTTTCTAGTGGAAACCATGAGCGTGATTGGCCAGGGACAGGATCTTTCTATGGCAACACGGACTCTGGAGGAGAATGTGGTGTCTTGGCTGAAACAATGTTTTTTGCCCCTACAGAGAACAGGGGCAAATTTTGGTAAGGGAATTTCTATAAGAGAACTTATATTCATAATTCAAATGCTAGAACAATGGCATTCTTTCGATTTTAAATGGTCATATTACTAGATTTGTATTTTTTCATTCACTAGCGGGAAAATTTTGATGCCCACTCCTCCCCTGTAACTTCATTCTTTTGTGTGAATGAACTGATTTTGTTTATTTTATTCTAGTTGAAATTCATTTCGTAATGCAGCCACTGCTGATGTTCGTATTAGCAGAACTTGTCATCTAGTGGTCTGGCTTCGTCGAGCAGAAAGCTAGAGCTTTCAATACGTGCATATTCCTTTGATCATTGCTTTGCAAATTCTGGGGAACTGATATTGGAAATTTCCTGTTTCACCAGGTATTCTACTGACTATGGTATGTTCCGCTTCTGCATAGCTGATACAGAACATGATTGGAGGGAGGGAACAGAGCAGTATGAATTCATTGACCGCTGCTTGGCTACTGCTGATAGACAAAAGCAACCATGGTTGATCTTTATGGCACATAGGGTACTTGGTTATTCTTCTGGCAGTGGGTATGCTAATGAAGGATCTTTCGCGGAACCAATGGGAAGGGAAGCCCTTCAGAAGCTCTGGCAGAAATATAAGGTTGATATAGCCTTTTACGGCCATGTGCACAACTATGAGAGGACATGTCCCATTTACCAGGTATATTCATTACTTCCAGCAAGTCAATTGTCTATCTTTGCTTTAATTTGCCCAAGTATCTTTTATCATTGACTAATAACCCCGACTTAAGTTGTACTATTCTGCTTAATGGCTTATTTTAAGCTGGCTTACTCGAAACTATTCTTGGAGTGTAGGCTAGCTGTTAAAAACTGGTACACTGAAAACTGGCTTCTTATTGCTTTAAGTGAATATTAGTCTTTCCATCTTCTTCTGATAAGCAGGTCATATCTGCTTGAAGCAGTTGCTAGTAAATGAATATGATACTTGAAGTTCATAATAATGCATCTCTCCTTTGGTATGATTCTTACCTTAGAGCCTTACTTGAACACACCTTCATTTGACTTGCTGTCTTTCGTACAAAGCACCCTCAATCAGATGATAATAGGTAGGTAGGTCTCGGGAAAATTTCCGATAGCAGCATAAACATGTTTTCATAATCCTTTATGGAGTTTAAAATGCCATTGCACTTTCAGTTCATGTGGGGATGCATCTTCAATAACATAGAACCCCATCACTAAAGCCAGGTTTACCATGCATCCTTAGTAACTATATGTGAATGATGAGATAATCCATTCCTATATTTTGACTGCCAACTGCTTCTGATAAGGTGAGTTCATACTATTACAGGATGGTAAAACTGTTTCTATTGTTGGTGAATATCTGCATCTGATATACTTTGGTAGTAATCAACTGATCTGTAACCCAAGTTATGTTCAAAATAGTTACTTTCGAACTGACATTGGAACTTGCTGCTGTTTTTATTTCTACAGAATATTTGCACCAACACAGAGAAACACTACTACAAGGGCACCTTAAATGGTACCATACATGTGGTAGCTGGTGGAGGAGGAGCAAGTCTTGCTAACTTTACATCCCTCGACACGACATGGAGTTATTTTAAAGATTCTGATTACGGTTTCGTTAAGCTCACAGCGTTTGACCACTCCAATCTGTTGCTTGAATACAAAAAGAGCAGCGATGGGAAGGTTTACGACTCTTTCAGGATATCAAGGGATTACAGGGACATCTTAGCGTGCACGGTAGATAGCTGTCCGAGCTCGACCTTAGCATCATGAATTTTTTATGAAAAACTTTTCTTCCAGGCCATAAGTGTTACTGCCTGCTTAAGAACATTGTGGAGCTGTAAATAAATAACTACTTTCTGCTTTCAAGTTTTCTGCATAATTGCAATGTTCAAAAGGGTTCTTAATTTCTTATACAATTCACGCAGATTCACACCCTTAAAAAGTACTGTGCTTGTTTTGAGAACTGGACAACAATTGATTGTGTATAGAATTTTGTTCTCTTTGTTTTCCTGGAAAAACTTGATATGAAAAGGGCTTTTACCTTATAATTAGCACACATCTTTTTCTGAGAAACCTGTTCAGGTAAACAATCCTCCATAGATGTTCTATGTCTTCTAAGACTAAATGGGGAGACTTAAATACGCCACCTTTTTGCGTAAATGACTGGTCTTTGTCAGATAAACTATTTTGGCTGAAAAGGTTTTGAGTTATCAATCAGAGAAACAAAAGGGAAAAAAAAAAAAAAGATGAGATTTTTAACTGCAAACTGATGTCGTTGCTTCTTGTACTCTCTGCAATCATTGTTCAGACACAACGTGTTCCAATGGAAGTTAAACTATTATAACAAGGAATGTTCTCTTGGGATATTCCAAGTTTTCGTTGAACTCCCAAGCCTTACATCGTCAATTTGTAACTACTGTTCTTATCCACAAGTAAGAACTACCTCACCAAGCTCCGACAGAAACTCCTTAGTTCGGCACTGCAGTTATTCTGGTTCTGAACTCTGCTTTGTCTAGTGTTGTTTTAGGTGGAGATGAAAGGAGCGAGATTGGTCATCTCTGCAAATTTGCTGTTACTTTTTCTTTCGATTCTTCATCAAGCAGGATCACATGGGGATCATCCATTGTCGAAAATTGCTATACACGAGACGACTATTGCTCTCAGTGATCTTGCTTATGTCAAAGCCTGTCCTTCTGTTCTTGGATTGAGAGTGAGTTTGGTTATCTATAAGCCTCTATATTCCATTTGGCGGTTCATCAGGGTTTCTTATGATTAGATTTCGTTTCCATGGAAAGATATCCTGATTAACAATCCTGGAAAAGAATCTGCGGTCATGTCCTTTTTGTTAATGGCTAAGCAGAAATCAAAATGTTCTAATGCTTCAGGGACAAAATCCAGAGTTGGTGACAGTGGAGTACAGCTCTGCAAGCCCATCAGTCGATGACTGGATTGGAGTATTTTCTCCTGCAAATTTCAGGTACTTTATATCCTCAGCACAGATTTTACTTATGTGAAAAACCCAATTTGTATATCTTGGTTTGTGATTAGTTCACATTGCTACTTACAGTTGTGCAATCTTTTAATCATTTAAGTCTAACATGTATCGAAAACGACTGCAAATGTTCAGTGCTTCCACATGCCCCTGGGACAATCCAAGAACTTTTCCCCCACTGTTGTGTTCTGCTCCTATTAAGGTTCTTGGTCTTGAAAACAGTTCTATAGTTTGGTTTTTTAGCTGTGTCCTTAAATTCGAGTAAACTCTGCAGTTTTAAGATTATAATGATCTTGTTTTTCTTCAGTTCCAGTATGCCAACTACTCTAGTCCCAAGTACAAATATACAGGGAAAGGATTGCTGAGGCTGCAGTTGATCAACCAGAGATCAGACTTCTCTTTTGGACTATTTACTGGTGGTTTTTTCAATGTAAATTCTTGACTATTCATTAACTGTTTACAATTCTCTTCTTTTCCAATATGCATCGACATATTTCAGTTGTTATTGTCCATGTCTTCTTTTCTAGTTACTACTTCTTGATCATATGTTTTTTGCAGACGCTAGACATTATGACTGTTTCTTATACACTTAACTTCTCAGTACAGTTTGTGACTGCTTTTTTTCCTTCTTGTCCTGATATAAAAGCCAAAGCTGGTTGCTGTGTCTAATAAAGTAACTTTCTCAAATCCAAATGCGCCACTGTATCCACGCTTGGCACAAGGGAAAGAATGGGATGAAGTAAGTCAAATTTCTCCTCACTTTGATTCTGAAAGCTCGTGGTTTATATGTTCAGAATAGAGTTCATGTCTAGCATCTACTGAGTATAAACTCCAGAAAGAGTTGATGTAGTAGCACTGTTAAGGTTATGCATCATTCTGTGTTTGATCATATAGATTGGAGCTTACAATTTCTCATTGAGTTTCTACATTTCCATTCTGATGCTTAGATGACTGTAACATGGACAAGTGGATATGGGATCAATGAGGCAGAACCTTTTGTTGAATGGAGATCTAAGGGTGGTGAACCTGTCCGTTCCGCTGCTGGAACGTTGACGTTTGATCGTAGCAGCATGTGCGGTAGGTAACTCACATTTTATTTACCTCTTCTGCACCGAGTTTTTCGAGAAATTATGAAGAAATAAGCAACTTAGCAAATGTCAACTTAGCATTCAGGTGATTGCTGCCTAAGTAGCTTACTCTAGCAGATCATCAAGTATCTAAGTTAGCATTTGTCTTTGCCCCAAAGAGTGACAAACAAGTGGGAAAACAGAAAAAAGTTAATATTTGGCTTAGGGCTCAGGTTTTTCTGCTACACAATCTCCATTGAACTCTAAATTGGTTGCTATTCATAACATCATTCAGCACAATCCTAATTTATCCTATTGAATTTTTCTGTCATTTACTAACCTGTAAATGTTTGCTTACCTGTCTTTTACATTCCCAACCAACTTCTTCTCCATAGGTGCACCAGCAAGGACAGTTGGCTGGCGTGATCCTGGATATGTACATACTAGCTTTTTGAAGGACTTGTGGCCCAACAGAGTGTATTCTTTTTATTCCATACACCAATTAGACAATCTTGTTTTGTATGTGTTGTTACTTATATGCAGTCTTAGATTGATAATTACTCATCTGGGTTTTATCAAAAGAATATCAGCTGATATGTGTTGTTGGAGAAGATCCTTTTTATGTTAAAAATGCATACAGAAACTAGATAAGCTTTAACATGCATTGGTACAGTAGATTCTGATATATTTATACAGGACACTCAAAACATATTATGCATTTTCAGTGATTTTTTAATTTTGTGAGAGAGTGAACTTCTAACCTGTTTTGAAGAAGTGGGAAACTCATAGCATTTAAAGAAAATCTATCAATCATCATCTCCAGTAATTCAGCATGCAAACTTCGGAATTAGCTAGAACTGTAGCTTTCCTTATGCAACTCCATATGAATTCTGCAGATATGTGTACAAGCTGGGGCACAAATTGTTCAATGGTACATATATTTGGAGTCAAGAGTATCAGTTTAGATCATCTCCTTTTCCTGGTCAAAACTCTCTCCAGAGAGTAGTTATTTTTGGTGACATGGGGAAGGTTTGTACAGCCTTGAATTGTCCTGTGTCGCAATGATCTCATCTAGGGTAACTTCTAATGTAGGATATGTATGATTATGTCATCAAATGCCTTGCGTATTACACTTTATTAGGTACCAATCCTTGTAAATTATCAAGGTTATTATCAGACACTGGGGTTTGGGGTGACGATTGGGAGGTAGGAGTATCTCCCAATCTGCCAGGGTTCAGAACTTGGTAGGTGCTTGGGGGTGAGAGATAGGTTAAGGATATAGTAATGCTTTCCACTGTACCAAAAAGGTTATCAGAAACCAATGATTAACAAAACTTTCCCCAACTTCTAGATGTTTATTAGCTATAGTGCCTTTATCAGTATGCAATCTTTAAAGTAGTTAACAAACTCTGCAGGGTGAAGCTGATGGTTCTAGTGAATACAATGATTTTCAACCTGGCTCTCTAAACACTACCAAGCAGCTCATTCAAGACTTGGAAGACATTGACATCGTCTTTCACATCGGAGACATATGCTATGCAAATGGATACCTGTCACAATGGGATCAATTTACCGCACAAATTGAGCCCATTGCATCAACCATTCCATACATGATTGCCAGGTTCGTCCTGAGACAATTATCATAGAGTTGAATATTACTTCAGCTGGTACAAGAACAGTTGGGTTGTCCTTGCAGTGGTAATCACGAGCGTGACTGGCCGGGGACAGGATCCTTCTATCAAAGCATGGATTCTGGGGGAGAATGTGGTGTTTTGGCTGAGACTATGTTCTATGTCCCTGCAGAAAACAGAGAAAAGTTCTGGTAAAGGAACTTCTGCAAATGTCCAAGCCTTCATGCAGGCATCTAATTTTATTACGTTGCTTTAGTTTATGGTTATGGGACCAACTTGTAAGTGCAGTTTACTGATCAGATGCATATTCATACAGATTCTCTCGCTTCTCTATCCACTTAATATATGAAGAATGTCTAAACCATCTTACACGAAAAACAACCACATCAAGGTTCTGTGTTGCATATCAACATTCTATAGCAACTGAGCTATGGTGTCTTGATCCATTCTTCTCTTTGTTGTTGATGTGCTGGATAGTGGATAACATAAGTGATCTTTTCAGGTATTCCACTGATTACGGAATGTTTCGATTCTGCATAGCTGACACAGAACATGATTGGAGAGAAGGAACAGAGCAATATAAGTTTATTGAACACTGCCTAAGTTCAGTTGATAGACAAAAACAGCCATGGCTAATATTTCTTGCACATCGAGTACTGGGTTATTCTTCTTGCCTGTATTACGCTTTAGAAGGATCAACTGAGGAACCAATGGGAAGGGAAAGCCTTCAGAAGCTCTGGCAGAAATATAAGGTTGACATCGCCATGTTTGGTCATGTGCACAACTATGAGAGGACGTGCCCCATGTATCAGGTATTTGAACAAATTTGAGGGTTTCTTTTCAGCTTTTTGAGCTACTGTTATACCACAGATCTGCATGCAAATAATGGCATGTTTCAGCTTGTTTACTGAACAATTTGCATGCAGAAAGATTCAATGATAAATAAGTTATTTGTTCATGTTGCCTTTCAATCCCTTTCGCTGACTATAGGCTTTCCCATTTTACTTTTCTGCAGAATACATGCACCAGCAAAGAGAAACACTATTATACTGGTGCACTAAATGGGACAATACATGTGGTAGCTGGTGGTGCAGGAGCATCACTTTCAGAGTTTACCTCAGTCCCAACATCTTGGAGTTTATACAGAGACTATGATCACGGATTCGTAAAACTTACCGCGTTTGATCATTCCAATCTCCTATTTGAGTACAAGAAGAGCAGAGATGGAAAGGTTTATGACTCTTTTAGAATATCCAGGGATTATAGGGATATCCTGGCCTGCACTGTGGATAGTTGCCCAGGCACAACTCTAGCATCTTGATTTGGAGGCAAAGAAAAACTTCATTATATCAGTTTCCTCTGTCAACTACTGTTTGTAAGTTGTCCTTATAGCTAAACACTCACCTAAAATCCTTTGAAGTCCCACTCCTGTGTTGAACTTAAATCCCTGGAAATGATTCCTTTTCAAGTTATATCTTCAAAGTTTGGGAGAAATGTAAAACCACTTGCTGTAACATCAGAAGGTTTAGATGTTTTTACTTGCCTATGACTAACATGAAGACTTTTCAAGTCCAGAATCTTACAAGTAGACTATCAATGGTGCATTATTTAGACCTACGATCCGAGCACAAGACAACCGTGTGACACATAATTCTGCAAAGCACAAGAAGCTTGGCATCTCATCTCTGTATTTAGTTTCAGCACTACATCAAACCCTCAAACAGTTGATAATGATCAAATGTACGTCCTCATCTAGTGATCCGGGCATTAATCATTTGATTGATATGTATGTATAAATGTATGTACATACTACTCTATTCTAAAAATGAAAAAGGAAGATGGATAATGATGATACCTTGTTCAGTGATCCATACTATAGTTTGACTTGTTCTTTATTTTCTTTTTCCATTTTCCTGTTCAGAACTCATATGGTCATATAAGAGTTACAGCACTGTTGTAGTCCGTAATTTTTCCTAATAACACCTCCCTCCCTCCACACCATTCTTATTTCTTACCTGATCATCAGAAAAATGTTCTCTTCACCAGTTGAATTTGTTCTTAGACCTTTTGTGGTTATGGCTTCAAACAGCAATTTTAGGAATATCTGAACCATCTTGCCTACTAATCTGCACCACACTTGCAGTTGAGTAAGAAGATTGTCACTCGGGCACATTCCATATTCTTCCTTGTTATTAACACATTTCCAAAGTTCATACCAGGGCATAGATGGAAGCAAGTATAGTTATATCATAATGTTTATAGGCCACAACTCAGCGAAACATCTTGCATATTCAATAATGTTTCACCTAAGGGAGTGGTTACGCTCCCATTCATATCAAATCTTCCATATAAAGGAAAGACTATTAAGATGAATTAAAGCTATTTTGATGATTATTGTAATTGAGATGAAAGCTGAAATTATATTTGACACAGAATGGACAGTACCATTTGTACATTGTTGGAATGTAGGCACCACTTATCAAAATCTGGTTTACAAGTTATGCAATGAACAAAATGTGTGTTTCAGTGTAGCTGAAAAAAAAGTTCACACCTTTATGATCAGCATTAGCAATTGAGAAATTGAATGGAAAGTACACCTACCTGCCTGGTTAAAGCTTTTGAAAAATATAACTCTCTTAAGATAAGTAAAATGTGACTATGAATGACTTGAGAATTATGCAATATATTTGATGAGTCTTATAAATAAAATGGATTTATGGAAATGATTCAGGTTCCATTATAGACCCACCTCTACTCTCTGGCTACTGCCAACTTGACAAACAAAGAATGGACTGTCATTCTTGTTGTTCCTCATGTCTTAAGAGATACCTAACAACTGGAAATGGAGGAATAAAGATTCTGCAACAGATTCTTCCATAAACACACCAACTACCCATCAATAGACTATATTGGTCCAACTGGAATAGCCATTGGAGGAGCTCCTCTGAATGCAACACATTAAATACAAGGCAGTTGTCCTAGTAGTTTCAGTGCCACGCCATCTTCACCAATTCCTTTTACTGATCTGAAACAATCAAATGACTTCTCATCATGGCTATTGTCACAGGGCATGAATTTGCCCCGTAACCACACCTAGCACTTTTGTTTTTCTTCGATTGACCGAATTATTTCAGTATCTCCGGGTCATACTGATATAGTAGAAGTAATTAAACTTCATTCAATATTAGACAAGGGAAAATAAGAACACAAGGCCATAAAACAATTCCAGAAGAATCACTATTGCAATGCAATAACTCTAGTAGTATCCTTGATCAGAGCATATTGCACTCTCCAGTTACAGTGGGAAAAGTTTCTTGTGCTTTAAATATAACAATAATAAGAAGTACAACACAGCACTTACAGCACCTGTTATAATGATCACCCAATTAAATGCATATGGGAAATCAAAAATGGAGGCTTCAAAATTCATCCCAAAAACTCCGGTCACAACCGCAAATAATGTAGCCACAAAGGTTGCGGCAGTAAGAAGTAACTCAAATTTAATAAGTTGATTCTGGACATTGCCCTGTTGATATACGAGGAGATACTAACTGTAAATTTCTTTATCAACCAGATACTGTTGAAAATTGTGGAAATTGAAAGTTCAAACTTTACCAATTTAATGTTTATCAAATCTTCAGTATCATCAACGTACTCTTTGAGCTGCAACAATTATAGAAAAGCTTAAACAAGCATTTTAAAATCTGATTCATAATAAGTTCCTGTCCTAGTAAGCCGTCATAGAAACATTGATTAATGTTACATGAAGATGGCACGATATACAGATTCAATATGACCAGTAACCATTGTCAATTCATTTAACTAAGATCAAAAAGATGTAATTGTATACAATATGTAGTTGTATATAATCAGTCAGTTTTGCAATTAATAGGGTTCTTTAACTCACCTATATTTTTTTCTCATGTATTATCCCTCCAGAATTTCAAGAATTTTCTCAACTAACCCCTAGCTTCCATGTAAATTTTAGGTAAGTTCACAAGGATTATGGTGAAAAGGATCTCTCACCGAGAATAGTTTGCTGAGAGTGTTATCAATAGCAACAAAATATGCTTCCAGCAACATTTCAAGTTGGTCAATATTCTCACTGTGACTGGATGAACTTGTTAGACTCCCTTGTTTACTCATACTAGCAATAGTGCTATATGCCCTCTGCAATTTTTGGCAGCCACTTATTGTTCTCACTGGAGAAACCGGTGCAGATTTTGAAACCACTTGTCTTTGACTCGAGACATCATTTTGAATACATAGCCCACTTGGTGAATAAACTTCTGACCTCTGTTTCTTCTCCGTCAGATACATCTCAGCCATGTCACCATCATCATCCATTAGATGCTCTATCTCATCCCTAACCTACAATTTGAATCTAAGATCAAATGACATGGCAAATGGCTGCAAACAAGAAAAAATGAAAACAAAAGGAGGAATGCTTTGACCTTCTGGACTCGTTGAGTCAATGTTAGGAGATGTGCTTTGAGTCTACGAACACGTTCCAGATTAAGAGTATTGATAGATGATGTTAATTCGTCCAAAACAGGATATATCTCTATCTCCAGCTCTTTTACCTTCAAACTCGAGAATCATCAATTAGTAAGTAACTGACAATTTACTTCAACTCATGTTAGGCTGACTTCGGGGAAAGAAAACATGGTCATTATAGAAAAGACTGAAAGAGTAACTACTGACGTGAGTTGAATGCTGAAGATAAGTGACTGTATATGAAGGATTTCTTAGCAGGAGCTGAGAATATAGGGAAATAAAATAATACAGGAAGGACTAGCCACCTAATGTGATCTAATTCAAAAGATGGACAAAATACTAACATATGGACCCCATCCAAGAGTTTGGTCAAATATATTGAACAGTCTTAATAATCATGAAATTGAAACCAGATAAATAACAATCAAAATGGAAATCTGATCTGACTATTGCTACAAAATGCAAATCAGGCACCATTACAAAGTGCAATGTAAAAATTTTGAACCTTGCAACCAGGCTGTAGGTCCTTTTGAATATCGTAAGTTCACAGAAAATTGATAAACTTGGATCTATTTCAAATTCTTGCTCCCAAGAACTGACCATTACTTACACAGGCTTGCATACATTTAGTATTTCATTTAATTTATATTGAAGAGTCTTGCATCGTGAAATGACGACTACTCCATCTTCATGCGGTTCAATTGGAAATGATAAAAAAAAATGGAACAAAAATTATGTTCAGCCAATGTCTCCCAGAATCAATATTAGTTCAGCTCTCTTCTCAAAGAGCCCTACCTTCTTTTTGCATCAACAGATAAAATAACTTATGAAGGCTCCAAGCACTTGATCAGATTGTACGTTGACAACCTTCAGACAGCCATTTATCACAATGAACACGGACAGCAACATTTCTACTAAAAGGACTTTTTACATGTGGAGCTAGTCATGCAGATACAGCATACCTGGGAGTCAAGGGACATGCAAGCTAATTCCAAGGCCAACTCCAGAGCTCTAAATTCAAATGGCAAGTCCTCTGAATCAAATGAGTAGCAACAGTAAGTAAATTATGTATTTTAAGTTTTCTAGAATTTAAGAATCCAAACTGATTAGAAGTGATCATGAGAAAATTCAGCACCTACTATTAAGAGAAAATTAATTGTTGCTACTGAAGGGTGAATAAGTACATAACCCTGTTTGGTCCACGATTTTAGAGCTTTTGAATTATTTTCCTTACATTGCTCATTCGCACCACTTCTAATGAATCGAAACAGATTTTAAGGCTTTCCTTACAGGAAGCCTTTTTGAATTTGTATATTGAAGCCATAGCATATTCCTACATAATTTCATGCTCAAGGACAAATATTATTTCCCAGTTTTTTAGTAAATCTACCTAATCATAAGAAATTAAATGTCTAAACTCCCACTAGAATCAGTAATGTGTCTATTATAAACATCTTATAAGCAGCCTTACCAGCTTGATCCTTCCTTGTCTGAAGACGTTTACAGAATTCTGAGTTGTACTGAACTACGCAACTATCTAAGGAATTCATTAGGATAACCTCATCAGCAGTGATGATACATCTAATCTGTTCAAGATTAACCACGATAGCCTTCTCCCGTCCCAAAATAGAAGACGGATAAATGAAAATGGGGTCTAAAAGCCGCAGATCCCTTGCAGGCAAGGAACAATGTCTCATTATAGTAGCCTTATCAAGTTCCAAAACTTTTGAGTTGCCATCTTGATCAATCTTAATCCATGAACGATTTCCGTGTCCCTGACCTCTCTTCTTCAAGCCTGGAAAGGCAGATCCACGATTTCCATGTACTTCAAAATTAAGGCTTCCAGTGATATGAGAAGACCTGAACTCTGGAAGATATGAAGATAGAAGTGGTTTTCGTGCTTCTTCCATTTTTACTTCAATTTATTCCAATTTGGATAATATTTCCAAGATGAATGCTGCACCAATAATCTTTGATTGGAGTTTAAATTGCTGCTCTGCAACAGCTGAGTTAGCCATTGAGCACTTGGAAGCTGCCGTGGTTTCTATCAACATTATCCATATTCTTTCTGCATCTCTCAGTCCAGACCTAAATAGCAATCACAAGAGTGCTTAATAATCCAAAACCACTTGTCTAGATAAAAGCAATCAGTTTTACTCGAAGAAACCTATGAAGTTTTGAGAAAGACAAATCAGAGAAACTACAATACCTCCAAAGAGTTGCCTATAATTCACATCACTCACCATATAAATTAACATAATTACACATGACACGAGTGTTCTACTAAATTGACAAAAAGTACAACAATCAACCACCTCCAAGCAAATCGTGATCAAGTGCACCAATCTTGAACCGAATCACAAAACCCAAAAGACTACTAAATCACTCTGCTTAGTTAATTATAACCAGAGCCCTGTCTTGGAGCTATCTCCCCTACACTTACACCAAAACTGAACGCCGCCCATTATCCAAATGCAACCCCGCTCATTAAATCAAAGACTACCAAACATAACACAAAATTAACGAAAACCCATTTGGCAGAAACAAGAACCGAACCTGTAGGACAAGAAACCTCGGACTACGAATCCAGAAAAGGATAAAAGTTCCAAACTTGAAGGTCTACACACGGTTCAGTTCTATGCGAAAATGAAGAGAGAGATTTTGCAGATTTGATCATATCACAAAAATGGGTCTATATGGATTTGGGCTCCTGAAACTTGGGGGTGACGTGAGATTATTGATACCTTGTAGGATAACCATGGTCGGGGATGGCCGTTGTCGGCTTTTGCTTTTGTTTACCTGTCGTTTACTGTACGTTAATTTGGCTAATTGATGATCGGATCCACACCCGACACGTCGACAGGTTATTTATCATACCTCTTCAAGCTCTGCTCCAGGATTTCAGGATATGAAGATAATGATAGCTGGGGATTTATTAATAAAATAAAACGAGTGTAATATTACGAGGAAGATTTATAATAAAATGAAATAAAATAACATATAAAAAGAAGTTTCATATTATATTTCATTTTATCTTAAATAATAAAAACAAAAAATATCTAATTTTAAAAATTTAAGATAGAATGTAAAATGATAAACAACTTTATATTATATTATATTATAAATCCTTCAATCAGACAATAATTCATTATTTTACATTATGAACTTTTCTATCCCTTTCAAACAACAATTTTCTAACATTACATCCATTTATATTTTATTCCATTACAAATTATTCAATTATATTATTTTAAAAACCTTACGTTTAACTAAATATAACCTTAGTAATGTTATTGAATATTCAATATGTGAGATTTTAATTAATTCACATTCTTCCTTTCTTCATAACTTATTATAAGGGTATAGTATAAATCTGTGTAGTATTAATCAAGATAATCAAATTTTAATTTTTCTGAGTTCGTTCCAGATTTCATCGATTCTTAATCTAAGATTAAAAAAACAATATATTATAAGAACTTAATTTAATATTAGTCTATAAAAAATGATTTTAAAAAATGGTTCATAAAAAATCATTTTTCTAATACAAATCAAGGAAAAAATTATAATTTTCTAATATTAATTTACTATTAATAATAAGACTGCATGTTACTGAACTTTTCAAGATCTCACGTATTAACGAGATTCTTACTGAATATTGTTATAATATTACCTTATTAAAAAGGCTAAATTAAAATTTTACATAATACTCCAATAGTAATTAAGAAATGGCTTGAGTTTTAAAAATATACTCGTAAATAATATTTACACTTAAAAAGCGAGTTAAAAAATTTAAAAGTCAAGTTTGAATTATATAAGAAAAGAAAAAAATAGATTTTTATAACTTATAATTGTAGTCTAATATTTATTTTAGATTAATTAGTATTTATACAAGGTTGTATTATTAGATCTTATTAAATTATAAATTATAGCTATTTGTCTTATTTTATTTTATTTTTATGATCAACATTTTTGCATATAATAATGTACGAGATTACATTATAATTTCAAAATAATTATATATTATTTTAATAAATAATTTATATTTTGTATAATTGTAAGAAGCTTTTAAAATTTAAGATTTAATGGTTGACCTAAAATTTAATTTTTTATAATTAATCAAAATTGAATTTGAAAGTAAGGTCCCTTTCATTTTATAAAGTAAGCCTCGGTTAAACTCAATTTAATCTAGTAAACCCGAATTAGGAGTCGATCTGGGCTGGGTCAAGGTTGACATCCTTACGGGCCAGTCCGTGGCTTGATGGGGTAGAGCTGGTCGAACCATGGTGGGATGGGGTACAAGAGGGCTTAGTCGGATCGACCATCCTTACTTAAAAAAAAAAATTACAAAACGATATCAGCTTGTGGCTTGATGGGGGCGGAGCTGGGTGGCCCGTGGTTGGATGGGCCATAAGAGAGCCTAGCCAGGTTTTGTAAGTTTTTTTTAAAGGTAAGGATGGCATCACTTTTGTTGTTCTGGTCGAGCCACAGGCCAAGGTCAGGGCGAACTATTTTGGCCCATAATCTGGTCAACCCCGGGCCAATATCGAGCTGGCCGAAATTGACATCCTTATTTACTCGAGCTTTCTTATAAAATAGTTAGATTAATCACAAGAAAACCCTAAATTATGACAAAAGTTAGCTTTTGAATCAATTGGTTATGGCATTCATACTATTATTAGCTAACATAAATCAATATTCAATAGTTAATATATAGAACTAAAGCCTAGAAATATGAGAAGAGGATTTTTCAAATAATAAAAAATAATCAAAAGATTAGGATTTGTTATATAGTTATATGTTTTTTATTTCTAAATATTTTAAAGAAAAATTGGCTTCAATTTTTATTTCTTATCAATATTTTTAAAAATAGACTGGAAGTTAAATCAGTAAGATAAGCAGTTTAAGGTTTAAAAGGATCAATCGGTATTAAATATTACAAAACCAGCTAAAGATTAAATAAATTTAATGAAATTAAAATATAAGTGAAAGCGATTGTACTTACTTAAATTTAAAGTTTATTTGAAAAATAGACTATTAAATAAAAATTAATTTATTTATTTTAGTTTATAAAATCTTATTAATTTATTAAAATTGACTAATTTATAACAATAAAAGTTAGTTATTAAAGTAAATTGAATCAGAAAATTTAAAAATTGAACTGAAAGATTTAAAATTTTTACAATCCAATAGATTGAACAGGTTGAAATTTTTAATCATTATTTCTTGTAACTTCTTATAAATGTTGGAGATAATTACATATATAACCGAACTAACGATAAAGGAAAGATCTTTTTAGAAAAAGAAAAGGTGTCTTTTGAGAGGTGTAAGAAAGAAAAAGTTCGTTAAAACATTAACTTTGTCAGAAGGTAGTTAAAATGGCGCCAAAGGTGTGTTAGTGCTCAACAGCTTCCAGCTCCGTTCAATCCAAAATTTTAGCAATTCCAGAGTTTCTTTGCATAACCCCTAAATCTTTATACTTTCTCATATTTATCCGAACAACAACGAATTTGAGTTCAAATCTTACGATCAGATTGTAACAGAAACAACCTCTACAAGATTTGCATAGCAGAAGAAAATCATCAAGCAAAGATCGATTTCGATTTCCAGGATTTGACTTCAGGTAAATGGGTTTCCTATATTTTTTCCCCCTTGTCTTGTTTTGTCAAGCTCTTTAACGTAAAGGGTTTGATGCAAACCCTTTCTCTTCTTGTTTCCTCAATCTTCTTTCTCATCCATTTCTGTGATTTTCGTATCATCTTCGTCCTATTACCCTCAGGTGAATGTGCACATTGAAAGAACTAATCAAGGAACAGGTGTTCTGATGTCTGCTGCTACAAGTTCAGGGGCCAAATTGTTAAGATTATTGGAGCATAACATGACGAAAAAGTGAGTGCTTGATTCTTATTTTTCTTGAAAGCAATCTGTACGTCCTTGTTTTTCTCAATTTTCCTTTCCGGGAATGGAAGAGGGAATCAGAAGGAACGTTGACAAGAAACTGATATAAAAATTGAAGCTAGTTGTGTAATGACGACAACAAAACTTGAGGAATAACTAGAAATGGCATAAACAAGTTCCAGTTTTGCGATCATTATCCCTGTAAGAAGATTCTGAAAGCCTGAAATCATATAAAAGGTAGAAACACAGTGCTGGAATTTATGTTGCAGCATTTGCCGTGAATGATATGAGCTTTATATAGTTACACAGAATCTTATAACTTTATGGGCCATGAATGAATGTTTGTGAGAGCAAATCAAAAACCTTTTTCTGGGTTCTTGATAGGAATTTCATATTTTTTCCTAAAACGCATTTGTTTTGATCATGAAATCTGAATTTGATCTACCTTCTCAGGTATGGACTTTGATGTTGATAGTGGAAGCAGTAACCTTTCAGATTCATCACGAGAGGTTATTGGTTCAAATGAGAGCTTCAGTCGCTTCCTGCCATATGCGAAGCTTCATTTCCGGGAAGCAAGCAATGAATCTGATCAGTTAAAGATACATCAGGATATAAATCATGGAAGTAGCAATAGTATAACTTATTCATTATCAGACTATGGTGGTAGTATTGATTCTCTAAACATTCCATTCACTCACTTAGGTTCTCGTTCATCTCTATCAGCCCCATTGGAAGATCTCTTTCCAATGAAGAAAACTGAAGGTTTCAACTCTATACCTCTCACCACTGACAAAAATGATGGAAATGATACCTCTAGTAGAAATTCCTCAAAACTGAAAGATGTTGGGAATGGCTCTTCAGGTCTGGCTACAAGATCTCCAGCTTCTGATATGGCTCATCAGTCTGTAATACATGGTTTTTCACCAACTCAGTCCCCTCCAATCCAGGCCATGGAACAACCACAAGTTTTCGACCCACATAGGATTCCTTCAAATATCTTTGAAAAACCTCCAACGCCAACAGAATGGAGTCTTGCTTCAAATGATTCACTATTCAGCATTCGATTTGGGAACAGTTTCGCTAGAGACCACGCCTCTGTGAAGAATGATCTAACTAGGAGCGGGAGTAAAACAACCAAGAATGCAGAACTCCAAAGTTCAAGCGAGGTGATTATGATTACCCCACCACCTCCGATTGTAGTAACAAGTATCCGAAATCAATCTGCAAATCCTACAGTGGAAAAGCACAAGACAGATGAACGAACGAGCGAAACTGGCAAAGATGGTTGCAAAGTTAATTCTCTCAAACTTAAGGATATTACAGAAGGTGGACTAATCAATGTAACCATCAAAGATGACATAAAATCAATTACAAACCCTCAGCTCGAGCCAATAAAACAAACTCCAGAGGTGTCCTGGATACCTACTAGCACTTCCAACCCTTCTGATGAAAGAGGAAACAGAACTCTCTCTTCCGCTCCAGTGTAAGTAGTTTTAAAGAATGTGTATATCTACTGTGATATCATGCCTATATCATGCACTACGAATTTATCAAATAACATTTCCAACCTCTTATGTGTTGCAGAAGAAAAAAGAGTTCATGGCCATCATGCTACTGTTCTAGTTGTAGCCGATCATTGTGCTGTTGTACATGGCCAAAGTGGAGGTTTGGATGTCCAAGCTGCGATTGTAATTGTCCAAGCTGCGACCTTAGGTGTCCAAGCTGCGATTGCAAGACAAGCTGCGATTGCAACAGTCCTAGCTGTGATTGTAAGTGTCCGAGCTGCAACTTTAGGTGTCCGAGCTGTAAGTTTGGGTGTCCAAGCTGCAAGTTTGGGTGTCCAACCTGCAGGTTTGGGTGTTTAAGCTGCAAGCTTGGGTGCTGTTGTTGCCCTCCTTGCAACTTTTGTTCTAATTGTAGTTGGTCTTGGTGCTGCAACTGGAACTGTGGCTGTAAAAGATGTTGCCCTCCTTGCAACTTCTGTTCTAATTGTAGTTGGTCTTGGTGCTGCAACTGGAACTATGGCTGTAAAAGATGTTGCCCTCCTTTCAGTATGTACGTCCCTCGCTCTCTTTCTCCCTCTCTCCCCAACCTCAGCAGCTACTTGTAAAAATTTGCACATTTGCTAGCCATCCATATTGCAATGCAATTTTGCTCACTGCTACTTAATAGCTCATCTGATTTATGCAGTTTCTCAAAGAGACCAAGGAATAGAAATCAGCAATCAGAGTCCAGAGTGATTAGGATACCTGCTCATTATCATTGGTTTCGTTGCTTTCATTGCTGGTCATGGTGTTCTATACCTCGTTGCCGATGTTGCTGAGAACTGATTCCTGCAGAATCTCTACTGACACCACACATTTGGATCAATACCACACCAGCCAAACTCAGGTGTTTATGAAGTTTGAGAAAGAACCTGTACATGATTTGTCTTTGGAGTTAAAATCTGTAGATCCCCGTCAGTTGATATTTGTAGTTGTATCACACAATTGCTTCTCGAATAATTGCAATTTTGTTGATCAATAACTATGGTACATGTTGCAACCAAGATCAAACATTTATTTATTGTGATCGTATGAATAAAATGCAAATGAATTGAAAGCCTGAAACTTTCCTGTTACTTTGTACATCTTCTCCAAGTCTCAAAAGAAAACCAGAACAAAGATGAATATATGAACATCGAAAAAAGTACATTGTAAGAGGGAATAGAACTAACCATTATATTGAGATGGAAATGGATGTCTTTCAAACTTTATTTTAGTCCCCACTTGATCCTAAATATATACAACAGCCCAAGTGACTGATACTAATACAGAATATCAACACAATCTTTGGTTTTTACTAGTAAGCAAGTTCCAGAACTCGTAATATCCAGATACTTAATTCTATACCAAACTTATCTTGATCTGATAGAGCTTCTCTTTCTTCACTGTTAGTTGCCAGAACTCCACACTAAAAACCAACATCTCCCTTACATGTATAGTATAAGGTTGCAGGAGAATAGTTATTGCTGCTGGTTTTGAATAGTTATTGCTGCTGGTTTTTCTTCTGCTTACAAGCTTAGTTGCTAACTTCGGACATAGGAACGAAATGAAAGTGAAGTACTAGTTTACAGCCTGAAAGATCCATTTAAAACTCAGCTAGAACATCAAAAGAATAGTCAATTATAATTAAGTTCGCTTGAAGAACTTAAGAATAAAGTTAAGACCCATCTTCCTGAAATTCTCTGGCAATTTGCTCTTCCTATTTTCACATCCTCAAGTTTGCTTTTGATTTATGAAAATGAAGCACCAGCAGGGTCTGCAACTTTTATATGTCTAAGAGGATTATCGACATCACCTCCGCCTGCATGCTTAACAAACTCTGCAGGGGAGAGAAAGTTGCCATGGCATACGCACATTATTCTCACTTCCTCTCCCTTACCATACTTGTACAGGATTCCTTCTACTGTCCTCGCATTTGGACCATCTCCTTTTGCAAACACACAAGGCATGTCTTCCATTGCTTTCGTCCCAACTTCCCTCTCTTTTTTTTCCCAGGGATCAAACTTCTTGGATGGTTTCTCAAACTCTGATCTTGAGGTTCTATGTAAATTTTCATTTGTTTTTGATGCTGAAAAATCTACACCTTCATGGTGACTTTGCTCTTGAGCTGATTGATTACTGCTAGCGCTTTTTGCTTCACCAACACTGCTTGATCCTGGATACAAGCCACAGATTATCAGAGAAGAAAATTTTATTCTTAAGCATAGACCAACTGAAAATGCTTCAAAGTACCGATAACTACTATATGTCAGGATAGATTAGTGAAAACGTGTATTTCCTACAGATACTTTGCCTATTGGGAAGGAAGAATGTGAAAAATCTTCAACAACCTGAAGAAGGAATGCTTTCACTTCTTTTATTTATTGCAGGTACTACAGGAAGCATTTGTTTAGACCTCAAACATTTCCAATCTGATGGGCCTAAGTAATGGATAACACTAATCTACGAAACAGAAGTTTCAATCTTCTGAACATGCTTAAAGAGTATGTCTCAGTATTGATGAAAATCTATTTAAGAATCAACCCTCAGCTCTCAAACAATGCAAATCCTCAATGTTCTTCAAATCCTAAAGAACTACAGATACAACAATACTATTACAGTTTTTCTAGAATGTCATATATGGTCGTCTCAGTATCGTCTCAGTATGAATCTCGCTGAGATGCAGGGTCTAGTTGAGAGGCTCTAGAATGTCATATGCGATGCACAAATATCGAGCTAAGTTGAAGACAAAATACTTAACTGCTAACTAATGCTCTAGCACAAACAAGAGGATATGAATCCAAAAAGAACAATGCATTAACTCTATCTGAAACTTCTCCTTCTTGAAACTGAGAAAATTTCAAGAAATTTCTAAGCTTTAAATGGGAAACATATGACATCAAAGGATTCTTTATCATCATTTCACCTCATTAACTCCTAAGACCAATAAATTTAAACAAAAACAAATTTTTTGCTTCATTAGAATTAGAATTCATTCACTTTCTTCAATGTTTTTGAGAGACTAAATGAATCTCACGCAAAGAGCCTAACACTACTACTTCAACCAGTAAAGTTCCATTTTCTCAAAGACCAGACAACAATCCCAAGTTAGTTCCTTTCTCTATGGTTGAAAGAAACTCCTGTTCCAAATAGTTAATGACAGTGTAGCTGACAACTCCAAACATTGAATTCTATCCTGAACCAAAATGATCATTATAGCATAGAAATCTAGAAACTCCAAAAACACAGAAACAGTGAACTGGCAACCAAATAGACACAGTGAGGATGATAAAAAGAGTACTTTGGACATTCTCCATCTCCGAAAAGCTCGAGGAATCCCCTTTATGAGACTCCTGAGAACCTTGTGAACTCTGTTTCTGCACCAACAATCCATGCAAGCTATTACTCCTGTTGGCATTCATAGTCCTAATAAGACCCTCCCTTGCCCATGTTTGCATCCAATTGCCTCTATTCAAATTCAATTCCCTCCTCTCGTCCTCCAAATTCACTTCACCTCTCAAGCCAGAACTCACGTTCTTTTGCTTCTCGCTTCTCCTTCTCTTAGCCTCCATCCTTCTCAAACTCTGCATTTCCTTCCTCTTCCGCCATTCTTCTTCTGTCTCTGCAGGCAAAGAAGATGTTCTCATCAGGGGAGGATATGACACAGCTGGTGTGCTGAATACATCATGCTCTCTGATTAGAGGTATGGAGCCAGCTATAGAAGATGATCGCATCAATCCTCTCTTTGTTGTCTTATCTACACCGAATCTTCCTCCTAATGACAGCCCCAGGTTTAACTCAATCTCGTTTTTATCTTCTTCCTCGGTCACCTGTGTACTGTGTTTCTGTTTATCGCTTGGCATAAATCTCTGCAATAGATCTCTCGGGTACCTGCTAATTTCCAAGGAAAGCCGCTCCATTGCTCTGCTGCTGTTACTACTACTTCCTCTGTTTTCGTTCTCGTTTCCGTCTCCCATGCGTGCAGTTCATACAAAGAAAAACAAAAAAGAGAAAACAGAGCAAGAAGCCAAGTGCTTTAATGGATTAGAATCATTAGATATCAACATCATGCCCTTGAAACAGAACACTGAGAAGAACCACCAGCTGATCAGATTGAGCCAAACCCATGAGCAAAAACGAAAAAGCTTTCAACTTTCTTGTCCTTATCAAAGACTCCTTACTTAAACACCAATTGTAACACCACCCCAGCTGCTTAAACAAAAGCAAAAGCTGCTTCGCTTGTTCTTTTCTCACAACTCATTGCAAAAAACCACCAGTAAAATAATCCGAAAAAAGATAAAAAAAAAAAGAAAAGATTAAACAAGAGAGAAGACTGTAAGCTACTGATTTGTTAGGACCAGAGCTGAAAGGGAAACAGAGTCGCACTGACTCAGAGACCAGACGGACAGAGACGGAGAGCGTGTTGAGTTGGTGAATAAAGACTAAAGAAATGATAACGTCAATAATATCTTGAATGACCAAAATACCCTTTTCAAAGAAGAAAAGATGCCTGACAGACTGCCAAGTGGCAATCAATAAAGCATTGGATGGACACGTGGGTGTGACTGACACAAACCTTTTTCTAATTATTTGTATTTTTTAATTTAATTTATTTCCAGTTTCCAAGTGTTTTGTCCTTTCGGCAAGTGCTTGTCTTCGTCCCAAACAAAAGTTGGGTTTAGGTAAGGACGCGTGTCGATAACCCAGTAAGCAAGAAGAAGCTGCCAAGTGTCACTCCTTTAGGCCTCTCGAAATTAGCCACGCGTTGGGTTTTTATTCACAAGAGAATCCTAATGTTTTATATATATATTAAGCATCTCAATTTTGTAGGAGTAATCCTAAGTATCTAAGACCCCACTCTAATAACCTTATAAGAGGTAAATGTGGGATCACAAGATCTCTCAGGTTCTTATATAACCTGTAGGCTTCTATACACAAGGAGTTGTCACATGATTGATCACTGGGCCTATTTAGCATTAAGTTCCTAGTAGCCTTGAGTCTCTAGTAATTCTAACTCTCACACTGTTGTTGAAAGCGAGACGTTCGTAATTGATCCGATTAAGAAGCATGCCTAGGAAGCTAGAGGATAGTTAACAGGAAAAATTTTCCTCTCCCTTTCATTTTGGTGACTTGAACTCAGGATCTCCTACAAAGGAGAGGCTTAAGTGAGAAGTTGAAACCAATTAAATCACTCCTACTTGTCAAGAATCCTATTGTTTTGATTAGTAGGGATGAGTATGGTTGGTAAAACTTGAATAGCCTAACTTGATTCGAATTTAACATACTTAACTTGTGCTAATCAAATTTTAGGTAAAACTTTGAGTTTTTCTTTTTATTTCTCGCTTCGAGTTGAGTTTGAATTTGAATTGTTTAATCAAAATTTGAAAATTTTGCAAACTATTGATCAAACTTTTAGTTGAACTTGAACATGAATCCTTTTTTTTTTTACTCGACTGAAGCCTAATGTGTTACATTGGATTAGGTTAAACTTTGGTCTAATTTGCACAATTTCTCGTACTCAGTTCGATATCAATTTGAAATAATAATTTCTAGTATAAATAATATTTTTACTTTTAAATTTAAGTTTAATTCGATCAAATTTTTAAGATTGAATTTCAAGTATTTTTTATTTAAACCTAATTCATGAAATTCAAATCAAAGTTTCATATAAAAAATGTCATCATTATTTAATGGTGAAGACTTTGTCTTAAGTGTTTTTAAAAGAAAATGGAATGTCAATATCTTTCGCTTCTTAGATAAGATTTAAAGTATTTGAGTGTAATATAAAAGCAAGCAATGGATGTGAATGTCACACTAATGATGAACATTACTAGCACTTTCATGTCAAGTGGCATCACATCCTTATAAACGGCGCCGTTTTTGAAATCAATTTTCTTTTTTACTTCAGCAACTTTTGGGTAGGGGCAAAAAAGTACTTAACCTTTCAATTCTTTTTATAAAAATTGATATTTTTAGAATTATACGTCATTAATGAACTAAATAAATAAATAAATATTTTGGTAAATTTAGACAAGTTGAATTATACAATATTTTAAAAATCGAACCGGTTCGATATATTTAATATTGAAAACTCTAAATTAACTAACTTTTTGGTTCAATTTTTAACATTTTATTTGATTTAATTTATAATTTTTGTTGCAAAAATATATTAATTTATTAATTAATCAGTCATTTTTGTTTACTAATCAATTTTTATAAACTAAAATAAATCGATTAATTTTTATTTAACAGATTCTTTTTTCATTAAACTTAAAATTTTTTAATGTGTAATAATAGTCTTCTTTAATCAAATTTCAAATTCATTAATTTTATTCAATCTTTAATGAGTTTTATGATAGTCTAATACCCATTAAATCTTTTAAATTTTAAATATTTTGTCTTACCAGTCTAACTTTTGATTCGGTTTTGAAAACATTTGAATTATGAATCTTTCGAATTTGTGACTTGAAATCTTTAACTCTTATAATATACATTAGTTTATTATAAGAAATTTATTATGCCTTTGTTAAGTTTGTTGTGTGGAAATATATCATTTTCTTATTACTAAATATTTATAAATTATTATTTTTAATACCAATATGTTCAAGACTTAATTGAATATTTATAAAAAAATTAAAGATAAATCGATAAAAATTTGAAATTCTACTGAGAATGGATATCTTCAAATTAGTTAAATCTAATTGAGTCATCTTCTACTTAATATATACCTGCCAAATTTTCTATTATGGAGATCATTGAAATGAAATTAAAATTAAAATTAAAAAATATTAAAAGACACAATAACTTTTGAAATTTTTTAATTTTTTTAGTTTTTAAAAATATTTCTCTTAATTTTTTTCAAAATACTAATAAAACATATGTGACATTAATATTATGCATAGATTAATATGTAATAATTCAATTCAACTATTAAATCTGACTCGAACTAATTAAATACGATTTAAATTTAATAATTTAATTAAATTATTAAACCAGTAATACTCAATTACTCCATAAATAATATTAATATCGTGTTTTTCTATTATTTTTTATAGGAAGTATAAAAGAAATTTTTTTCCAAAAATTGAAAATTATAAAAAATTTAAATATATATTATTTTAAATAGTACTTTTGCTTTCGCCCTTTGTTACTTCATTACAAAAATAAATACACATACATTGTTAAAAATATTTACCTTTTTAGTATTTAATCTTTTAATAATTATTCTTCCAAAATCTGTTAAATCCAATTTCAATTAATTATCTATTTACCTAATTTTTGTTTATTAAATTAAAATAGAAAATAAAGTACTTTTAATTTTCTTTAAAAAAAGAAAAGATAATATCAGAGATTTTGTTTTAACGGGACTATTAAGTAATGTTGTCGTCGTTTGAAACAACTTTTATATTAATAATAAAATTGTGTATTATTAGACTTCTTTATGATTAAGTTTAGATTCTTTGTGTCAATTATTCTATTTTAACGATCGAAACGATGTCGTTTTATATCTATTTATATATAAAACAACGTCATTTAAAAATAAAAAGTTGAAGTACCCTATTTTTATTAAGATATTTCAACCTTGTATAAATAAGATTTAGGCCCTGTTTAGCAATCAGTTGATTGCATTAGCTGTTAGCTATCTGATTATATCAGCTGATTTGACTAGTGAATTGCATTAGTTGTTTATTAGAGATGTTTGGTAAAATTAGCTGTTTACTATTAACTGTTTATGTATAAAATAACTTATAAAGACATGACTTTAAAACCATTTTGTAATGTCCTTTATGATGCCCTTCAAAGTCAATAATGAATTCTTTATTTAACTTCTAAAAAATAACTTATATTTACTTTAACGATTAAAAATCAATAATATTAATTAATTAATTTAATTATTTATTTTAATAAAATATAATTCATAAATTATAAATAAATATTATATAAGAAATTTACATAAATTTATTTAATTATCTTATTTAAAAATAATTTTAATTTTATTTAATTTATAACAGTAGTCATTAATAAAAATTAATTGATATTTATAAAAATAATATACTTTTAAATTTATTTGTTTTATAACTATTATCAATAATAAAAATATAATTGCATTTCTATTAATATTAAATTATTTTATATTTTATTTTAAAAATACAAACTAAAAATTAAATAAAAAAATAGAAGTTCATTAATATCTCTTCCCAAGTCCCAAACATGAATTAGAAAAAAATTTGTACAAATAACGTAAAACACAAGAATAATATAATAAAAAGATACGAATTATTCCTAGCTATAAAATCTCACTATTTTGCATAACTGTGCTCATTACGATAACAGGTAAGATTGTTATAAACGAATCGATTAACTCCAGACGCTGTATTTAATAAACTTGTCAAAAAT
>JAOSBK010000001.1:1445447-1455649 GCA_027568895.1 Erythroxylum shatona | reverse complement strand
CCTTTAATTTCTCTCACATCCTAATTATACAGATTATATTTTCAAGACAATTCAATATGTAATTAATAAGGGTATATTAAATATTTTACTAGTTTTCTTAATAAGTGTACGTTTCTCTAAAACAACACTTATTTTAGACAAGAAGAAGTAATTTTTAATTAAAAATTTAAAATATTAGTCTTTGTCATTTCAGTGATTACTCATCAGTTGGGTCAGACTAGGAGGAGCTATACTGATAGTGATGAGTAAGAACACAGCACAACACCAAGTAACCACGTGAAGTTGTACACATCTTGTAATGGAAAACCTTTCTTTCAGGGATCAAGCGAGGAACAATTACATCATCAGCGTACAAAATTTTATGGATACAACTGCACGGCTAAGATCGACCTGTGAGTGTGATCATGGGAAGCACTGTCAAGCTGCTTCCCTTTCAAAACAATATATGATGAATATGGTACAAATTCGCTTGTTCATGCGATATATATTCCTGAGGATGGTTACTGTTCTGCTCACCGTCACTAGTCTAGAACATCCTGTCTCAATCACTTTCTGGATTTTAACTACGGTTAATTGCTCAAACTATGGTTGAATCTTTGTCTAGCTCCAAACTATTTAACCACTCCTTCCCCCATGCTTTGTTTCCTGAACTTTTCTAGCCAACTTTCTCTCCTGTTGTGTAAAGATTCGAGCTTTCTTTGTGTCGACCGCTGGAATTCCTCAAAGCTTCTTTAACTTCTTTTTTGAGCCTTTTTCTTAAATACCCAATTAAGGAAATCGAAAATGGTGTCTGAAAGTCACCTTCTTTTTGTTCCTGATTTGGTGGGTGTGGGTGGTTTTGAGTTTGTAGCCTGGGTGTTGGCTTTTGTTGCTATGTTTGCTTTGTGGTTGTCTCCTGGTGGACTAGCATGGGCACGAGCTCGTCCCAAGGCTTTGTCTGCTATTACTGGTCCTTCTGGTTTGCCTTTGGCTGGGTTGTTGAGTGTGTTCTCTGGATCAATACCACATCGTGTTCTTGCTAACCTTGCTGAGAGATTCAAAGCCAAGCGTTTGATGGCCTTCTCTGTGGGTTTCACTCGGTTTGTGATTTCAAGTGACCCTGAAACCGCCAAGGAAATGTTGAACAGCTCCTCTTTTGCTGACAGGCCCGTGAAAGAGTCAGCATACGGGCTGCTTTTCCATAGGGCAATGGGTTTTGCACCTTACGGTGAGTATTGGCGCAACTTGAGAAGAATCTCATCGACTCATTTGTTTAGTCCCATGAGAATAGGTGCTTTCGAGCCTTTTAGACGTGAAATGGGTATCAAGATTGTTGAGGAGGTTAAAGATTCCATGTCTAAAGTTGGTCAAGTTGAGGTTAGAAAGTTGCTTCACTTCGGATCTCTGAACAATGTGATGATGACCGTCTTCGGTAGAAGCTACGGGTTTAACAATTACCAAGATGGTTTAGAGCTTGAGAACTTGGTCAGTGAAGGCTATGAGTTACTGGGCATTTTCAACTGGAGCGATCATTTTCCTTTTATTGGCTTTCTTGACTTGCAAGGTGTGAGGAAGAGGTGCAGGAACTTGGTCTCAAAAGTTAATGTCTTCGTCGGAAAAATCATTAACGACCACAGAACGAGAAGGGCGTCGGAGAAAGTTGGTAGTACAGGTGATTTTGTTGACGTATTACTTGATATGGAGAAAGATCAAAAGCTCAGTGACTCAGATATGATTGCTGTTTTATGGGTAAGTTTATATTATTATTCTCTTTATATGCATATCTTGTTAATGGAAGTTATCTGAAGTTTTTTCATTTGTCTTGTGATCATTGTTTTCCAGGAGATGGTTTTCAGAGGTACAGATACTGTAGCCATTCTACTAGAGTGGGTTCTTGCTAGAATGGTGTTACACCAAGATATTCAAGCCAAAGCTCAAGCTGAGATCGATGGTGTTGTTGGGAGCTCAAGGTCTGTTTGTGATAGTGATATTCAACACCTTCCCTATCTTCAAGCAATCGTGAAAGAGACTTTGAGGGTTCATCCACCAGGACCTTTACTTTCCTGGGCTCGTTTAGCCATTAATGATGTTCATCTAGGTGGTAGCTTCATTCCTGCAGGAACAACAGCTATGGTCAACATGTGGGCAATCACACATGACCAAGAAGAATGGGCCGAACCAGAGAAGTTCAAGCCAGAAAGATTCATTGAAGAGGACGTGAACATCATGGGGTCTGATCTGAGGTTGGCTCCATTCGGGTCTGGACGTAGGGTTTGTCCTGGAAAAGCTCTGGGATTAGCTACTGTTCATCTATGGTTAGCTCAGTTGTTGCAAAACTTCGAGTGGGTGTCTTGTGATCAATGTCAAGTCGACTTAACTGAGTGTCTGAAGCTGTCAATGGAGATGAAGAAGCCATTAGTTTGCAGGGCAGTCCCTAGAACTGCTTAAGTTGTTTGTCTGTTCAAGATCATGGACTTGTTTACCTATCTGGTTACTATTAAAGAAAGGGTTTGTAGGGTTTTCTAGGTAGGTAGCTTCCAAGCTTGCGGGGTTTGCTTGTTTCATTTTAAGTTGCTTCTCACCTGTGCTACTTTTGGCTGGACCTAGCTAGATTCTGGTGGCTCCAGATTTTTGTGTTTGTGTGCGGTGAAGAAGCTGAAGGATTATTATTATTAGTATTGGTAGTAGAAGCAGTAGTAGAGTGTGAATCTGCTTTTGTAATATACTCTTCTCTGGCTTGTTTGATTATGTATTTGCATGAAGATATATTCTAACGGTATTTTATGTACATAGTTTGCTTTTAGCATTCAATCTCTTTTTTCTTTTTATCAACTTTCGTTAATTTCTACTTCTATTTGATTTCTTGGAAATGGATGGAATTGGTTGTTAATGCAATTTAAGGATACAAATATATTAATAACTCAATTTCCTTTGAAGGATGAATGGTTTGGTTGAGAGGATGTGCAATTTATCATGGAAATGAATGGAATTGAATGTTTTTAAGCGATTTAAGGACATAAATTATAGAATAAAGATTGAAACTGTTTACGTTGGAAGTTGAAGGGATTGGTAGAGAAAAAGTAGCAATTTAAGGCACATAAATTACAATATGATGAAAAACACTTTTTACATGGGAAGTTGAATGGTTTGGTTGGCAATGCAAAAGGTACTTGTTAAGTCGCCTGCCTCAATTTTTGCTATTCTTCAGGTGATCAGGTAATGTTTAAGAGATAGAAGGTAAAATGATGATCTTTATTAAAATTGGAAGGAGGGGAAATATGATAGAAGGAGAAATAGAATGTAAAATGGTGATCTTTGTTGAGACATAGGAGGTAATGTTACTGAGTTAGGGGGTGTTTGATTATGCGAATTGGAATTGGAATGAATATAATAAGAAATGAGAATGGAGGATATCCTAACAATTGGAACAAGTATAGTAAGAAATGAGAATGGAGGATATCCTAACAATGAATTTTATTTCTCTTAAATGTTATTGACTTGGGAGCGAGGGTAGATAAGAATATGAATGAATACAGTAACGAATAAAAATAGAGTAGAGGATAAGAATATGAATGAAATAGAGTAGAGGATAAGAATATGAATGAATATAGTAACGAATAAAAATAGAGTATAGTCGTTTGAAAATCCAGATCTAACGGAATGAAGTATTGCTGAAAATATAGAAATAAAAATGGAATATTGCTGAAAATGGAGGAATGTATTGCTGAAAATATGGAAATAAAAATGGAGTATTGCTGAAAATGGAAGAATGAAACTGTTCAATGAGAGGTTGATACTAAACATGAGTTTTTCATTCTTATACTTGTTTTTCTGTTACCTCTAAACAAGCACACTCTTAGACTTATTGAAAGGAGGGTTTATAATGAAATAAAATTATAATAAAAAAGAAATGAAATATGATAGAAGGAGAGATAGAATGTAAAATGATAAATAAAATTTAATAATTCAGTACATCACGAATATTTCTTTGAAATAATATTTTATTATATTATTTATGAATTATTTTACCCCTCTTAAATAATAACATTTTTAATATTATATTTATTTATATTTTATTTTATTATAAACTGTTGAGATTTGATAGAAAAAAAGGGATTTCCTTGTAATGAAAATTTTGTTTCTTCATCTTTTTATTCTTTTTGGTTTGTTCTTGTGCATATGGCCTATAATGCTGCACATGGCCTATAATGCTTTTATAGATACCTTATACAATTCCACTCTTGGCCTCTTTATGGCTTTGCACATTTAAATGTTATCTACTCTAAATGTAACTATTTCATTGCTCAACATCCCATTTATAATATATCCTCCATTCATTCACACCTTTATTCTCATTCTCCTTTTTTATATATTTTTTGGAGATTTTTTTGATTCCTTAGTATTTATTATACTTTTTATTTCTTTTAATTTGACAGATCGATTTTAAACCCTCGCTCCCTCTCTTCCAATTGCTCAACAAGGATTGGTGATTATTAGAATATAATAAGACTCATGACTATGAGTCTTAGCTTATGAATATCTATAAAGCTAAACTGCTTTGGGATGGAATTGTATCAATTCTCTAGGAACTAACAGGCTTTCAACTCTTGTTTTTTTTTTTCTTATAGAGAGACAAATAAGCATTCCAAACCTCCACAACACCATAGTGGCAAGAGGGCAAGTCTAAATATTGTATTGACATGGTGTGAAGTGGGAAGATCAAAACTATATTAACACAAATGGTAGAAACAAGCATAGATGGTGTGACTAAAAAGCATAAATTATTTAAAAATGATATAAAATTAGAATACGATCAAAACCCATTTACATTGAAAGTTGAATGGTTTGATTTAGAGAAAGTTACGTTTTGTTGGCAATGCAAAAGAGCACTTGTTAAGTCGAATTGAGAAAGATGTAATTCTTAATTTAAAAATTATGTTATTATAGATAACAATTTTTTAATTTTCACATGTTTTTTTCAGTTCTCTTCATCGATACGTACATGTTAATTTCCATACAAGTTTAAAATTAGAAATTAATAGTTAGAAAATTAAACTATTGTTTTCTAATTTTCTTGAATGAATATTTTGTTTCTTCATCTTTTTTTTTTTTTTGGTCTTATGCATAAGGCCAATAATGCTTTTTATATATAACTTGTGCAATTCCACACTTGGCCTTTTTGTGCCTTTGCACATTTTAATCTTTACCTACTCCTAAATTGATTCTCATTCTCCATTTTTTTATATTTTGTTGGAGTTCTTCTGTAACTCTGTTCCTTAGTATAAGAATATTCTTTAATTTGATGGAACTCTTTTTAAGACCAGATTCCCTCACTCCCTGTCTTCCAATTGCCTCAGTAAGGGTTGGTGATTATTAGAATATAATAGACTCAAGACTACGAGTCTTAAGTTATAATATCTATAAAGCTAAACTGCCTTTCTTTAGCATTTTAATTAAATTACAGAGACTAGGAGTACTAAGTAGTGTTAAGATTAGCAAATCTTTGGGAAGATAAACATAGAATTGCATCAATTCTCTAAGAACTAATAGGCTTTCAACTCTTTTTTCTTTTTCTTATAGAGAGACAAATAAGCAATTCCAAATTTCGGATACGTCTAAATTGAGATGCTTTATACAAATATAAGAAACAATCTTTCAAATATGAATTTTGGGATAGATGGTAATACTAAAAAGCTCAAAAGAAGTGCAAAATTATATTTAAAATGGTATAAAGTTAGAAGATTAAAACCATATTCACATGTTTTGTACAAATATAAGAAACAATCTTTCAAATATAAATTTTGGGATAGATGATAATATTAAAAAACTCAAAAGAAGCGCAAAATTATATTAAAAAATGGTATAAAGTGAGAAGATTAAAACTATATTCATATGTTTTTGTACAAATATTAGAAACAATCTTCGAAATGAGAATTTTGGTATGATTAAAAAGGTCAAATTTATTTTAAAATTTTGATATAAAATGAGAAGATTGAGACGATTTTCCAATGAAGAATTGGCAAAGATGGTGTGATTAAAAAGCTCAAAAAAGATATATACCACAAAAATGAAAAAAAAAAAAGAAGAATTGGGTTTCAAGAAAAAGGTGTGATTCCTTGCTAGTGGCTGTGGTTGTAACTATATATATACCCTATCTAGGGCTCTTTACTTTCATTTATACTTTACAGTGCAGCCTCTGCAAATGATTGAATGAATGGTAGAATAAGAACCAAAAAAGGTAAACACTAATATGGTAAAATATACAATTGGGATTCTTATTCTTTACAAGGACCTAGCTAGCTAGGTGGGTGAGTTTGTGCTTCAAAAAAGCCTTTGTCTTTTTCATTATAAAAGAGATGCAATTTAGATTTGGATATCCAAATCCCACATGCCCATTGAAGTGCAAGTTGCTTTCATGTTTTATTTTTGTGATTCCTATCTCTCTTTATGTATACATATATTCCTTGTACTAGGATAGAATATAATTGCATTAATCCTATAATTTTATTCACATGTCCTATTAACAAGACTTTTTTTTCAGATTATCAAATATTTTGTACACTAAAATTGTTTTATTCAAAAAATTAAATAGACCTTTATATTTATTTTTAATTATATTTCCAATTTAATGATTTTGATAAATTTAAAATTTTTAATTTATAATTAAGTTCTACGGTGTCACACGTAAACACTGTGAATCTATTTTAAATTTGAACGCTTATAAAATATTAAAACGTTAAATTTTAACTTGAAATGTTCAAGTTATTGAAAATATTTACTAAATACAAAAATATAAATAAATAAATCAACGTTTATAAAATATTAAAACGTTAAATTTTAACTGGAAATGTTAAAGTTATTAAAAATGTTTACTAGATAAAAATATGAATAGATAAATAAATAATAAAAAAGAAAAAAGAAAGTATTCTATAAAACAGTTAAAATTTAATAATTGAATGGTTACAATAATTTTTAATTAATGTAATAATCGTATATGTGATTGGAAATTGTTAAACTTCAATAGGGTTAATGATTGTTTAATATCATACTATAAGATATTGTTGATGGTTACATAACCCTAGTTATGGAAACCCCAAATTGGCTAGAGTTAATTCTTCTGTTTTCATTTTTGTGAGTAACTTTTGTTAACAAACGAATAAATGGTCTCGGACACAAAATGACGCATGAAAACGAAAAAAATCACCTTATGCCCAAATTGGCTTGTCTAGACTTGTGTATTTTTTGTCTCAATCTAACACATGTTGGAGTATAATTTCGGACATTGGAACATTCCAAGAAGTATTGTCTGAGTAAAGCAATAATAACATTATTATAATTTACAAATAAGACAATGGATTTGAGGATGCATAGGTTGCGACACCTATTCTAACCCCTAAGGTTCCTATGCTTGACGGGAAGTTGGTCCAATCCTAACCCCACTTAGATTTTTTAATGCTGAAATACTTTGTATTATTAGCAATTTGGTCAATATCTTAATGATGTGCCAACTTGATTGTTCACACCTATTAAGGATGACACAAAATTTTTAGCGCATTCTAAAGTTAAAAGAATCAATCCGAATCGATAAAATTTGAGATTTTTTTAGCTTTAAGTGGTCTATTCTAATTTGAAGCTTGAATTAAGTAAAATAACGTTATTTTGAGTAAAATAATATTTTTAGTTCATCGGCTGAACTCGAGCTTGAATTAACTTCAGGGCGTCTAAACCTGATTATACAAAACTTAATTTTTATAAAATATAAAAAATTAAATGAGAGAACTTTTCTTACTCCTAACCCTTAACGATATTTAAACTAAAAAGTAGTATAGGTATAGGTAGCAAATCTACTAACTACTAGTTGAGCATATAATATTCATCAAATCTAAATTATGTCTTTAAAAATTTATTTTAGAGATTGTGTTACTATTAATCACATTAATTATTAGTAAGAGATAGGGATGAGATAAGAAATAATGCTTTTCAATTTTTTAGATTAGTGTCATTTTAACTAGAGCTAGGTAGCTAATAGGGTGATGCAATTAGGAAAACCCTTAATTGTATACAATCTTTTATTTTATAAAATTATTCTACCCACTCAATATTTAAAAAAAATAAGATCATAAAAGGGAATCTCACTTAGTGAAATATGTATTTAATTTAGTCATAAAAACCCTTTTTTTGTTCTTAAATTTAAGAATCATGTTTTATTGGGGAGCAAATCTTTTTTTTCCTAAATACTCTATTCAGATTGTTTTTGAAAACAGAAGATCTGTCTTTATTTATTGGTGGTGGTATCCATCCAATAATCATTTCATTGTTGCTGGTCTAATCTTTAAGATTTAGGAACATATTCTAGCAAAGGTATAGAGTGTAAAGAAATTCCTGATTCCATTATAATGCTCACCAGAATATAAAGCAGTCTTAAAGCCTTGGAAAGTGCCTTTGCTTTGCTTTTTCCTAACATGATAGTTTTGCTTTCTTTCTTTTTCTTAATTTGAAGGATTTAATTGGTAGTTGCAAAGAAAATATCATTGCTGTAAGAACCGGATCAGAAATTAAACCTATATGACAAGAGTTTAAGTCTTAAAAGTTTCGATCAGTATTAAATAAAATTAAAGAATTTAAAATATGATTTAAAGATGTTGTCTTTACTTATCGAAGAATTTGAAATTTAACTGAAAAATAAGATTGTTAAATAAAAATTAATTGATTTATAAAAATATTAATTTATAAAAATTGACTGATTAATTAATAAATTGATCGATTTTCGACAACAAAAATTAATAAAGTAAATTAAACAGGAAAGTAAAAAATCGAATCAAAAAGTTAGACAGTTCAAAATTTTTACAGTTGAACTGGTCGAAACAATTAAATTTTTTAATCATCAGAAAATATAAATATTTGAGATTTTCATTAGGACGTTGGGCCTTCTTCTTTTTTCAAGTTGAAAAGAATGATATAACAATATTCTAAATTTTTTTAGAATGATTTCTTATGTGTAAAAACTCCATAAAAATTTAATTAAATGCTAACAAAAATTGAATTTTTTTATTGAATCCTCTACAAAATGGAAAATTTTAGTACTACTTTAAATAATAATCTCAATGAAGTTTTCATAAATGAAAATTTAAAAGATTGCAATTTAAGTAGAATCTTAATTTGACCAATTAGCAAAACTTAAGAAACTGTTTGGTTGCATTTATATTTTTATTGTAATTTTTAGTTTATGCTTTTCTTTTAAATAAAAAAAACATTTTAGGTTGTTATTATTCATAATTGTAATTAATTAATTACAATATTAAATTAAAATATTCATAATTCTTATTAATAATTCTTATTAAATAATATATTTAGTTGATAGTAAATTATATTATAAACAATATAAACAGAAAACAAAAATTATTTTTATAATTTTCATAAATTTTAAAAATAGGAAGAAATCTAAACCAAAACTCAAATAAATAGGGCAAGGGATCAATCAAACTAAACTTGGGGTCGGCTTTGTTAACATTGCTTAAGTAACTCTATTGAAACTTAATGGGTTTAATTGAAATCCAACTCTATTGAAACTTAATGGGTTTCATTGAAATCCAACAAGAGGAGCCTACTCAAAGCATTTTATTGAAGTAAATAGGAATATTGGGCTAAGTTTTAGTACTAAATCCTTTTTTTTAATAAGAAATAAACTCAAAATTCATTGCAAAAATATCACTTTTAATTAAAAAAACCTCAACCGACTCAAGTGAGTTAATAGTAAAAATCTTAAATTTTTTAACTTTTTAATTCGATTTACTTTAACAACTCTTATTGTTAAAAACTGATCAGTTTATTAATTAATTAGTTAATTTTTGTACATTAATATGTTTTTTATAAATTAAGATAAATCAAGTAATTTTTATTTAATAATTTTTTTAAATTAAACTTTAAATATTTCGATAGGTAAGGATAATATCTTTTAATTATATCTTAAATTCTTAAATTTTATTGAATATTTGGATATCTAAAAGTTTGAAAATAACTAAGGGGCTTTTGGTTTGAGCGCAGGGTTGGGAATGGATATGGGTATAATAGTAGAAAGGGACGGGGATGGGTAAGAAAAAAAAAAGATGTTTGGTTTGTAACTTGAGTTTCTGTATTAATACCAATAATGTTGTTTGGTTTGTTGCATTAATGGAAATGAAAGATAATATAATACTATTTTTACCCTCAATAAAAATGAAAAT
>JAOSBK010000001.1:1424371-1435732 GCA_027568895.1 Erythroxylum shatona | reverse complement strand
TATATTTGCATAAATATAAATATATATACATGAATTTAAAATCAAACATAATTTAAATCATGCAATTTAATAAAATTGGGCTAATATGTCAAAGCTGAAATATTTATAATTTGTATATCTAAATATCCAATAAATATTAATTATAATATATATACGGTATATATTCATTGACGCCCTACTGAATATAAGCTTCAATTGTCCAGATTTCATGTATGACTTCATACAACAATAAAGGTAAATGGTGGGCCCCATGAGAAGCTTTTTGACTCATGAAAACAAATGCTCTCCATAATTCATTTCGGTCAAGATTTCATGTAACAACAAAAGCAAATGATGGACCCCTTGAAAAGTTTTTAAAGTTACAAAAACTGATGTTATTGCTGTAAAACTAAAACTTGCAATAATGGCCACGAAAACAAGATTTCTGCAACATGTATTCAACAACTTTCCAAACAATGGCCCAAAGTAATAGGTGTTGAATGAAAGCAAACACCAGTTCACGCTTGTAACCGTGAGTCCGTGAAATAACAAGGTTTTCTGCATCCTTTATTCAAAAACTGTGCAGACAATGGCCTATGCATCCTTTTATTTAGAAGTCGTGCGGTTTTAATGCACAAACAATTAAAGCACACGTGGTGGGCAATGGTGAGAATTTGCAATTTGGCACAGAATGAAAAACGCAGTCTTCATCTTCAACCTCTTGACGGGTCTACTTGACCTTCATCTAACCTATATTCCGAAACCAATTATATCTTAATCTTTAAAACTCTATTCTTAATGATTCAAAAGCCATTTTAAGTAGAATGGCATTTTGAACAGTACAGTGACTCCTCCGACATCAATATATGCAACAGAAAAATCACCCAATCATGCATATCATTATAGAAAATTAATTACATCAAGGCATAGAAAAGTTTGGTCTGATACCAACTATTAGACATGATAATAATCTATACACATGTCTATTATAGAAAATGAAATGTGGAATGTTATTACATACCTCCTGCCATTAATGTTGAGAGAGGTCGGACAAATATGAGAGGACTCTTCTAAGCTTTAACAAAACGCAAATGATGGTATATGCAGAATAAATGCTAAGCCTAGGGACCCAATCTTTATATATGCCTAGTTATCTTCCATCAAAACAACTGAAGGACATGATGGTTCAAGTGGAAGAGCGTGACTTTTCAAAAGAAACAGATACAACCCATAAGAAATGAAACTAACAGATAATAATAGTATTAACTACTACAATGATGGCACTAAGTATCCTTATGACAACCCAAAAGCACTTGGATGTATCAGAGTGAATCAAATTTTCACCAATCTTTCAAAGTTTCAGTAACTGTAACTTCCTCCAAGAAGAAACTAATGTTTCTGCGTAAACACAACCAGGAAGAGCACTTGGCCATACGAAAAAGCAAAAATGAAGATGACCCAATTGACAAGAATGCTTACAAGTCCATGAGTTTGACTCGTGCTATAAGTTGTCACCATCTTGATATCAAAGTTTCCCTTTTTTATTAATTATGGTATTGAAATTTCATCTCGAGGTTGCACGTAATATTCAAAACCTTAAGATTAGCAACATTCGTGAATAGGATATTGAGAAAAGCGCTTCAAGACATTGAATTGAATGGTATAATTCTTGCTTGCTGCTTGTTTCTTGTGTATATTGAAACTATAGTATTCTAAACAATATTTCAAGTCTAGAATTTTCCTAAGATCAAGCATGACACAATTGATTCAACTCATTCAATTAACATTCATATTATAAGAGAGAATTAAATAATAACCTTTATTCATATTTATTATGTGTCTACAATAATATATCTTTAATCTTTTTTATTGCAAACACTTCTCATCGTAAAGAAGTTTATCCACTCTCGCCTTTTGCTTTTCTTCGTTTTTATCTAATGGTGCAAGAACATACACTTTTCTTTTGGTAACTTTTCATTTAACTTAATGGGAGAGGAAAGGGCTTTATTAATTATACGTTCTTGCACCAATGGAAAAAAACAAAAAAAAAAGCCAAAGGTGGACCTACCTTACATTAGAGTCAACCCAAGTAATGTGAGCTACACTATTATGATTATTAAATTAATATAACAATTTCTCACTTGGCCCATTTTATAACTTAATGATTCAACAATATAAGTGTATACCATATATTGAATCTATCAAGTCATCAAACTTCAATGAATTGAATTGAAGGGATCATGGCTGTCAAAAGTCATATAACAATATGATTCCTTCCATGAATCACTTAACCAACTTAACTCAAAATAACTGTAGTCGAGAAACAATGTAATGTTTTCTTAAAGCATGTCACAAATTCAGCCTCCATAGTGGAAGTAGCAATAATAGATTGTTTTTCACTCTTTTAAGAAATTGCTCCTCTTACTAGTCAGAATAGATAACCGAAACTATATTTCCTTGAGTTCAATAACTAGCATAGTCTGAATCTGAATAATCAATCACTTCTAAGTGATTTTATTTTCTGTATGTGAGCATGTAATCCTTGGTGCTAGATACATACCTAAGAACTTTCTTTGCAGCTTTGCAGTGGTCCACTATAGGATTACTTTGATATTGACATAACATTCCAACAACAAAACTGATATCCTAGTCTGAATATACATTAAACTTCCAACTATAGATGCATAAGGAACATATTACATTTCCTTTCGTTCCAAATCATTATTGGGACATTACGTTTCACTAAATTTTTCCCCTTTTTGAATTGAAACTACCCCTACTGAGTATTTTTCCATCTTAAAACTCTCTAATACTTTATTGATATATCCTTTATGAGACAACCTTAACAATCTTTGTGCCTTGTCATGGAATGTTTCTATTCCAATCATATAGGATGTCGCACTCATATCTTTCATTTCAAAGTTATTAGAGAGAAATTTCTTTACATCATGTAACAACCTTAAATCACTAGCATCCAAAAGAATATCATCAACATATAGTACCAAAATAGTGAACTTGTTTCCACTGACCTTTATATAGATACACCTATCAACAGTGTTCTCTACAAAGTTAATACGAGGTAATGATATCATTAAACTTAAGATATCACTATCAGGAAATTTGTTTCAAACCATATATTGACTTCTTTAATTTACACACCATACTTTCCTTTCTTTCAATCATAAAACCTTACAGTTAGTCCATATAAACTTCTTATTCTAAATCACCATTCAGAAAAGTGATCTTTACATCCATTTGGTGAAGCTCTAAATCATAATGAGCTACCAATACCATAACAACTCTTAAAGAGTCCTCCTTCAAAACTGGAGAGAAGGTCTCTTTAGAGTCAATGTCATCCGTTTGAGTATAATCTTTGGCTATAAGTCTAGCTTTATACCTTTCAATAGTATCTTTCGAGTCCCTTTTGGTTTTAAAGACCCATTTACAGCATTCTTACTTTGAGCCTTCAAATAACTCAACTAGTTCTCATACTTGATTATCATCCATAAATTTAAACTCTTCTTTCATAGCATTAAGCTATTTTTCTTAATTATTATATTTCATGACTTCTTTAAATGAGAATGAATCCTTATATACCCTCGCAATATTGTTTCTTATGGTATAACTTGATCATTTGTGACTTGCATATAATTTACTAGTTCATTATTGACATTATGTTCTTATGGGTTTGGAATATTAACTTGTTGCTCTAATATGTTGCATGAATGTGATACAACAAGATGAATAACAACTTAAGAAGAGACTTTGGGTGAAGGATTTTTCACCTAATTTTCTTGAATATCCACCTTTCGTGATTCCCCACCCCCATTTGTCCATTTCAATAAACCTAGCATTACCAGACTCAATTATTATTGGACCCTTTAGACTTTTCTAGATAACCAACGAAGTAACCACTAATGGTTCTTGCATCAAACTTCCTTTCATAAGGATTATAAATCCTTATTTTTGTTGGACAACCTCAAACATGCAGGTGCCTCAAGCTAGGTTTCCTACCAGTCCACAATTCATAAAGTGTCATAATAATTGCTTTACTAGGAACCTTATTAAGTAGATATGTTGTTGCCTTTAATGCATGCATCCATAGAGATAAAGATATATTAGTATAACTTAACATACTCGTAACAATATCTATAAAAGTACGATTCCATATTTTAGCTACATCATTTTGTTATGGTGTATCGGGCATTCTATATTGTGCACAAATGCCTCGAATTTGAAGAAGATTTGCAAATAAACCTGAACATATCCATTCTCATCATATTTACCATAATATTTACCACCTCTATCAAACCTTACTACTTTTACTTTTCTATCTAACTGCCTTTGTACCTCGTTAATGAACATCTTAAAAATGTCCACTGATTGAGACTTGCTATGCAGTAAATAGAGATAACAATAACATGAATAGCCATTAATAAAGGTGATAAAAAAAAACTTTAATACGCCAAGATGGAAATGAAAAGGACCATATTTATAAGTGTGTATTAATTAAAGTAACTTAGTACTTTTATGGACGAATTCTTCGATGTGTGTTTGGTTTGCTTGCCTTTAATTGCAATCCACACACACATCCCATTCAATGAAATCTAGTTAATGTAAGATTTCACTTTTTACTAACGTCATCATCCTTTCTTTAGATATATGACCAACCTTTGATGTCACATGTAAGCATAGTGTTCATTATATGCAGTACGTTTATTACCAATATTGGGTTCAACATGAAATAAGGATTCAAAAAAATTAATATCAAGGTTAAAATGATATAAACTATCCACTAATGTACTAGAACTATAATAGTATTATTGTTTATATAAAGGGAAAAAAAACACCGTTTCTAACATTGAAATTAAAATCTATCTTATCCAACTTTTTAATAGAATCTAAATTTTTAGTATATCCAGGAACATAAAGACACTTTTCATGATCTAGACTGCAACTAGTTTCTAAGATCAATCTATATGTCGCAATTGTTACCTATATACATGAATTCTTCAGTTCCGTTTATGGTTTGATTAAAATGAATTCCTGCATAATATGTGACACATGAGTAGTTGCACCTAAATCTAACCACTAGGTATTATTAGGCACCTTAATAAGATTTGATTCAAAATATGCTGAAACATAATACTTACCTTTCTTTTTGAACCACGCCTTTCTCTTAAAGCAATCTTTCTTAAGGTAACTAGCTTTCTTGCATAAGAAACAACACTGCTCTTTATGGATTTGCCCCTCATTAACCTTCATTGAGGCTTTGTCCTTCTTATTGTTTTTCTTTCCTGGCTTTCCCTTTCTACTGCTAGCTTCACAGTATACTGTAAGATAAACAGAGTATTCCTTCATTTTATTTAATCTCCCTCCTTCCTATACCAACATGGCATTGATTTCTTAAAAGTTCCATTTCTCCGTAAGAATATTATAATTCACTTGGAACTAACCAAATTCAAGAGAATGTGAGTTAATGATTAACTGTACTAGGAATGATTCACTCACATCCATGCCTACTAATTTCATATTTGAAGTCAGATTTGACATGCCTGTTATATGATGATAGATAAGTCAAAACTAAACAAACTTCTTGATCGTTAATTCACTCATCAAGTTTCCTACAAGAAACTTGTCAGCTATGTTTGATTATAAGTACTCCTTGATTTTCATCATGAACTTCCTTGCATTATTTGCATTATAAGCATTAATGACTTAACATTTTGAGCTATTGTCAATCACATCAAGTTTAGACTCAACCTATTATACTTTTTTCAAGCCTCAAAATATATCTTTTTGGCCTCTGTACTAGACTTAGTAATGGTTGCAGGTTTCTTGGCAACTAATGTCAAATTATTATCCTTAATACCCAATTGAAATTGGATTTGCTTAGACTAATTGACATAGTTTAGCCTATTGAACTTGATCAGACTATTGCCAAGCTACAAAAATAAAAACAAACTCACACATTAATACTTTGAGTACATTTGATATGTATATATAGACACATACATACATATCGTTTATTCATGTCTATGTATACATATTGTTAATTCATAATGATGCTAACAACATATATATACACACACTTTAATAGTCAGTGAATCATACTCAAGTTAGTATTCATGTTATATTTGGATATACAAACATATTCACCAAGTAGATAAGTCTCTTTAATGTTATTAATTATAAGCAATGATCCATCTTTGAGTGATTCCTTAGCATTATAATTAATAATCTCAATTATTTTCTTCATCTTTATGTCATTTATTAGCATATAACCTGAACAATTAAAAGAACATATAATTAAATGTCTAGATGCCTTTTCAAGCAAGGTCACTTCGGTAACTAACAAGCTTTTTATGCAGTAAACATTTAATTAAGCATACATAAATTTAAAATTTAACTATAATGTCGAAAGATCATACTGTAAAGTCCAAAAATACTTTTAAGGATTAAATTGTAACTTTTAGTACCAAATTGTAATGGTCATAATTTTTGTTTTTAGAAATAAAATTAACAAAGATAATGTGCTTCCTGACCGTCCGTTGTAGAATGAAACATGTCAAAATGACAAGCTAGAGCTATTTCGTAACTTCTTTGTTCTATATTTGATACTCATCATCATTTTCCTTGACAAAGTTACGAGCATTCAACACACGTTCGATGTGTTTGACACAGGATTACGTAAAACTCTTGAGATTTGGAATAGATTTCAGTTTCAGATAACGATTTTGATCACATTTTTCATGCAAGAAAGTGATGTTCAGCATGCAAAATCATAACAGAGAGGCAAGTTTTTATTATAAGATGGAGATTGAAAGGCACAACACACGTAATAAAAAGCAATAAGATGAAGAATCAAAATGCAAGCGAAGCAGAAACATGTGATATGTAAAGCTATTCACGTTCAAACCCCATGTCGCAGGTGAGTTGGTAAGGGGCTCTCCTGGTTTAAGTGAGGTCACAGATTCGAACCGTCCTCATGTATGCAGCCGTTTAAAATTTGGGGCTAGAGCTTTGCCTCCCGTAAGAGACCTACCTGGCTCGAACAGGAATTAGTCTGGATATGAATGGCTTAAAGGTGCCTTTCCATAATTGAAACCCTCCTAGAACACCTCGTGGGCAACCAAAAAAAAGAAGCTATCTACGTTCGAGATCTGCAAAAAAAAAAAAAGGCATTGATTGGATAGTACACATTTTCTGGTATGAAAACCACTTGAAATTATGAACAACTAAAGCAAATTCCATCAACCCATCTTTCAAAAGAGACTATTATAAATAAATAATAATGTTTTAAAAACTAAACTGGTTAGATCGATTTAACAGTAAAAATTTTAAACTGACTAATTTTTTTGTTTGATATTTAATTTTTTAAATTTGATTTGTTTTACTAATCTTTATTATTAAAAATTGATCAATTTATTAATTAATTGATCAAATTTATAAACTAATTAGTTTTTATAAACTAAAATAAGCCAATTAATTTTCATTTAATAGTCTTTTATTAAACTTTAAATTTTTAGATAAATAAGGACAATTTTTTTAATTATTTTTTAAATTCTTTATTTTTATTAAATTTTTAAATGATATAATAACTCTTTAATATCGATTGAATTTTTTAAATATTAAACCTCCTATTTTACCAGTTTAACTTTCAATTTGGTTTTGAAAACACTGATAAATAATACACTATGCTTTTTATTTTTATGATTAAATAATTCATAGGCATAAGGAGTATTTTTTAACCTCTTATTAAGGTATAATAATCACTTATTGATATTTAAATTTCACATAATTTAATGACATCACTTGTGTTCATCTATAGATTTGATTATAATAACAGTATTAGCCAATTTCTTGTTTCATAAGAAAATTTTAGATTTTTTTAATATCATATATTCAAATAAATTGACTTACTTATTCATTTATGTAAATTAATTTATGTAATACTTACATAATAAAAAATACTTTCATTTCTTACTTTTATTGGATTTCGATCCCTATAAATTAATAACAAAAGTAATTAAATTTCAAGATTTTTATTATAATGCAATTTAAATTTTAACTTTTTCAAAAAGTTTAAAAGTAAGTTCAAAATAGACTCTTAATATATAAAAAATTGAATGAATTAATTAATAATGTGATATTTTTATCTTTTTATAATTTTTTATGAACTTTACTGTCTAAATCACATTATATTGCACAGATTTTAACAAAAAATTTTAAAATATTTTTATTTTTTAAATTTATTAGTAGGGTGGTATCATGCCATATTTAACATTTTGAAAACGTTAAAATTGAAATTAAATATTTTTAAAATGTTAGTATTTAAATTGTATATTTTTAAACATTTTTAAAATGTTAATATTTAAATTGTATTTTAATACAAATATGCATACTCTTTTTGACCTCTAAGTTTTATGTCATAATGTAAACAAATAACAATATGCCAATTTCTTTATAATTGCATTATGATCTTTTCTTTTTTATAATGGAAAACTTATATAATTTTTAGATAGACGCCATAAAATGTTATTATTGTTTAAAATCCGAAACAATTTTTATAATAGTTAAAGATAAGATTTCATATTAATATCATTCTTCAGATTCTAAGTTAATTATAAAATCAAAACAGGTGAAAATTCCCACTTTAAGTCCCTGTTTAGGTTTAAAAAGGAAAAAGGAATAGACCTAATAATCAATAATTAGTGAATTTTAATTATTATTATTATTATTAAATGAAGAAAAATTTATTTTTATTATTTATAATATTTGGTTTTTTTCTGTTTCTTATTCTTTCACTATATTTAATGAAAACCAAAACCCTCAAAAGGTGTCAACTTCTTATTCCAATTTTGCCCCTCATGAACGTCTATAATCGTTCTCACAAACAGAATGAGACAGAGCAGAGCAGAGCAGAACTGCACGAGGTTGCTCACTTTCCTCTTACCTAGTAGCTGTGTAAGATACTCTGCCAGTTTCGTGCTCATTCTCTCCCATCAATGGCGGGGTCTTCCATCAAACCCACTCCTCTCTTAACAGATGAGCTTGATATTGTAATACCCACAATTCGAAACCTCGATTTCTTGGAGATGTGGAGGCCATTCTTTGAGCCATATCACTTGATCATAGTCCAAGATGGTGATCCCTCCAAGACCATCAAGGTTCCTGAAGGCTTTGACTATGAGCTCTACAACAGGAATGACATTAACAAGATTTTGGGTCCTAAGGCCTCTTGCATTTCCTTCAAGGACTCTGCTTGTCGTTGCTTTGGCTACATGGTCTCCAAGAAAAAGTATGTCTACACCATTGATGATGATTGCTTTGTGAGTTCCTTTTTCTTTCTAGTTCTCCTGATTCCTGAATTTGCTTAAATTCTCTGTTTATAAGATGGTTTATGATCTAATTTATAACTCTTGCTAAATCGGACTCAAACATCCAATCTTCAAGCTATAGAGTTCTTCAACATCTGGTTATGGAAACTCTACTGAAGAAATTGATGAGCAATTCAGATCCTCAGTGACAGCCTCCAGTAGCATGTCACCTACATTTTTTAGAGTAGCTAAACCTGTGACTTTTCATGTCTGTTTAGGTCCTAAACTTTGCATGTTCATGTGCAGGTGGCTAAAGACCCATCAGGCAAAGAGATCAATGCACTAGAGCAGCATATAAAGAACCTGCTAAGTCCATCAACTCCATATTTCTTCAATACTCTTTATGATCCATACAGAGAAGGGGCAGACTTTGTCCGTGGATATCCTTTCAGTCTTCGGGAAGGTCACCCTACTGCTGTTTCTCATGGTCTCTGGCTCAACATTCCTGATTATGATGCTCCCACCCAACTTGTGAAGCCTATGGAGAGGAACACAAGGTATTGGGACCCCTATAGATTTGGAGTATCTGCGATCATCAGGAATTATGTAATCCTGACACCATTGGAGTTTCTAACTCATTTCCCTTTTCCAGGTATGTTGACGCTGTTATGACAATTCCTAAGGGAACCTTATTCCCTATGTGTGGTATGAATCTGGCATTCAACCGTGAGTTGATCGGACCTGCAATGTATTTCGGTCTCATGGGTGATGGCCAGCCAATTGGACGATACGACGACATGTGGGCAGGCTGGTGCGTGAAGGTAGATTTTGCTCACAATTCCCTGGAGCCAATAGCTCGGCATGAAATCCTCTGTCTCCATTTTTGTGTACCAACCCTGTCCCATTTGATCCAAGCCATTTATTTATGTGAGATCTACACAAATGAATGGCTTTGATCAAATGAGACAGGGTTGGTACACAAAAATAGGGACAGACCAATGGCTCTCCTTCCATTTTGCAGCCTAGCTTAGCATGTGCTTAAACAAACAGTCTTAACTGAACATTTTTCTCAACTTTCAGGTGATATGTGATCATATGGGGTGGGGTATTAAGACCGGCTTGCCCTACATTTGGCACAGTAAAGCAAGCAACCCTTTCGTGAATCTGAAAAAGGAGTATAAGGGGATCTACTGGCAGGAAGAGATAATCCCATTTTTTCAGTCAGCTGTGCTTACAAACGAATGCAATACTGTTCAGAAGTGCTATATTGAATTGGCTAAGCAAGTGAAGGAGAAACTTGGCCAATTAGATCCTTACTTCATTAAGCTGGCAGAGGCCATGGTTACTTGGATTGAAGCTTGGGATGAACTCAACTCTCCTCAGGGAAAATCTGTAGAGGAAAAACCTGCAAAGTTAACTAATGACAATGCCAAGTAGATGCCTTACTTATAAATTTGATTGCTGTTTAATTATATCTTAGATTCTGTATTTTTTTTTTTCCCCTTCTCTTCCTCTTACCTGCTTGGAACTTGTACTACTATGAGCTTACAGAAACAAGATATCAGGTTTGGAATGTATATAACAGCTTCAGTTGCTGGTATAATACAGATTTGTGTTTTGTTCTAAAGAATCCAAAAGTTTAGTCATTGTGATGAGACTCTGATGGTGAAATCTGATTGTATGATGAGTTTGAAATTGAGCTTCTGCCTCCAGAATACACACCAAGGAAGTGAATACCACTACTGAAATTTACTGTCAAACACGAGGTCCTGCTTGGTGGTTATGCTGTAGTGAATGGCTTCCTGCAACATAACAATGTGTTTAGTTGCTGTCCCGTCGGTAGGGACAGATGACAGGGACACAAAAGTTTCATACTCCGTTGTATTTGCTTGCTATCCCCATCTATTTTTGTTTCATCTCCGGAGACGGAACAAATTTCTGTTCCTGTATTCCGAAGTACAGGGACAATTATTATTATTATTATTATTATTATTATTACTATTAATTATTGCTATTGCTGTTATTATTAATTATTATTATAAATTTTGTACTTATTATTATT
>JAOSBK010000001.1:1400068-1416037 GCA_027568895.1 Erythroxylum shatona | reverse complement strand
AAAATTAAAAATTTTGAAATATAATTGAATGAAATTGTCCTAACTTATCGAAGAAATTGAAGTTTAATTAAAAAATTAATTAATTATTTTAGTTTATAAGAACTTGTTAATTGATAAAAATTGACCGATTACTTAATAAAATGATCAGTTTTTAACAAGACTTATGAAAATAAATCGAACAAGAAAATTAAAAACCGAACCTAAAAGTTTGACGATTCAAGACAATTCAAAGTTTTTATGGTTAATAAACAGAACTGGTTGAATTTTTTAGTCATTTCATATACATATTTAAATTAGGGGGTGCTTGGTTAATAAGTATAAGAAGAAAATAATTGTAACACCCCTATACGTAACCTACAATCATCCATACATAAGACAACTAATTTTCTGTACATACATTCACGACGTGCATTTCGGTTCAATGCTATACATATACATATTACAAAACTCCTCAATACTTGACATTATCATTAACAATAGTAAAACATTTTTTTATCTGTTGGCCATGGTCCCTATAGATGATCACTGTACCTCACTTCTATGACTTGGACCTACACGGATTAATACTCGTGTTAAGCTTAAAAACTTAATGGGGAAACACTTAGTTTGATGAATACCTACAGCAGTCATCCGCTAAGAATATACATTATTGAACATCGCACAAATATGAATAACAATGACATAATTAATCAAATAAATAATGCAAACATGCTTCAACATTTTTTTTTCATATATCATAAATTCACCTTCAAAATTCAAACGTTGAAATTCAACACTCAATGATACAAATTATCAATACAAATGCAAATGCGTATTCATATCCTGATTATTTATGTTGTCATATTGTATTTCTTACTTATATCTCTTTACTTTACCTTTTGTGTTAGGCTTGTACATTTTCTGTGGGTATGGATAACGGATGCTGTGGATACTCGAAGGTATCAAAATGTAGATACCTGAAGGTATTGAACTGTAGAAACTGCTAGTATGAAACTGTAGTAGCTGCACTGTAATCCTATAAGCACACCTATCTATCCATAACCAAGATAATAGAGCAGGCACTATAACATTTCCTTTAACCATTTGCAAATTTCATAATTCATATATCAACAAATCATATGATATACATTTCAAGTCATAAAATCTGTATATGTGATCATATATGCAATTCATAACTAATCACCATTAGAAGTGTGTCAAAATCACAGTTATATAATCATACTATACACATATGAGCAATAAATATGCATACAGATCATTTACGTACATTTAAATTTTCTTTAGAATGTATTATGCTCAATCTTATATTCCAACATTCAATCACCTAATTCACATATGGTAAGTACTATTTCATTTAGTTATAAGTGTTTGAACATTTTCACACACATTTATAAAGGTTCGGATAAGATGCGGTAAAAATCAGAAGCAAAAACAATGTCACGGTTGTGACAGACACTCTTTCCATTCATACCACAACTTGTTCCTTGATATGCATATAGAATAAGTCAGAATTGATTTTTGAGGTATACTAGACATTTTTTTCTCTCTATGTCTTTAGTTTCTATAGAACTAACAATCAGATCATTTGAACTTTTAAATCACGAGATATAAGCAAAATATCACAAGTTGCTCCAAATCAATGGCAGTATTAGGCCACCTTGGTTGATCTTAATTTCAAATGTTATAGAGCTAGAATTAAGTCAGAGTCCCTTCTAAAGATATTTAGCTCTATATCTTAGGTTTCATATGAAACTGAAATCATACAATTTGGAGGTCTATAGGCTGAGTTATGACTTAAACAATATGACTGACTCAAACAAACCCTAAACAAAATTCCACTAAACAATACTCTCTCTTGTCATATTCAACCAATTATATCCAAAATAACACCAAAGCAATATCCCAACAACAAATTCACATCCAAAGGAATCTTTATATTCATTCAATCATACACAAATACATAAATCAACTAAGTGAAGTCTCAAACCTGAAAATTGACAAAGTAGATCTTCTATTGCCTTTCCTTCCCTTCCTCTTATAAAATACTTCTTTTATCAATTATCCTCACATTATATTCATAAATCTAAGCAAACGTATCAAAAATTTTCCTACATATTTCACGTCTAAGTATGTATGTCCATGCTGAAGTGAACAAATTATCTATTTACCCTTGTTTTTACATTAAGTACCATTATATCTCTTACTAAGATGCACTTAATTCATTATGTTCACTTTTTAATACACCTTAGATATGCTATAATACTTTTAGGGTAGAAGTTGGTGTATTACAATAATAGGTAAAGAATGAAATACAACTGTTTGGTGATATATTATCACTGAATGAACATTATTTCTATATCCAAGATTGGGGTACTACACCATACCTTCCGATTTATGAGAGAAATAAAAGTCATTTTACTAAAAAAAAGAAGTGTGATGCGTGTGACAGGAGCCATTACCAACGTGACAGAATTTGTTACAGGAGTGTCATACATGTGACAAGAAGTGTCATGCGTGTGATATTTTTTTCTTTTTAGCAAAACAATATTTTGAATGATTAATTGTATTTTGAGAACATTATGTAACTGATGATACGTTGATGCAAGCAAATGATAGAATAGTTTTTTTTCAAGAGCTATTGGAAAAGAAATACTGCAATATTCTTGATTTTAAACATTTTGTTATCATAAATGGGTGCATAAATTAAATATAATTAATTAAAATATATTAAATTTGATATAAAATATTTGTTTTATTAATTTACAAAAATTGACCGGTTCTTAACTACGAACATCGTCAAAATAAATCGAACCGAAAAGTTAAAAATATAATAAAAATTGAACGGTTGAAAATTTTTACAATAGTCAAATCATTCTAAATTTTTAATCATTAAAATTATGTTGTACGGTGTTAATTAATTAAAAATGTTATGCCAAAAATATCATAATTTCCGATGACAATTTTAGCCTCGTATATAAAAAAAAAAAAACACTACACTGTTGGCGGGAAGATTTTGACCCCTAGCCTGTACAGTTCTATTCCCGCCGTCTCAGCTCTAGCTTCTCTCTCACTCTGCGCAATCCAATTGAATCGATTTGTACGTTCTCTTCTTCTCCAATGGATGAGCAGTCGGACGGTCTGGAAATCATCTGCATAGGATCTCTCTACACGGGGTCCTGGGACAAGAAGTATTGGAGCTCGTCTCGGGTCTGATTTTCTCTTTGACTTTTTTGTTTTATCCGGTGGACTCTGATCCGCTTTTGTGTGTGTTTGGACGAGCTAAATTCAAGTGTTTAATCTTGTAGGGAAAAGATCGATACCCGTATCCTGTGGGATACGAAGCTCGGCGATCTTATAATGGAGGCGTTTATACCATGCAAATTCGACAAGGAACTAAAGGCCCACTGTTTGAGGTTTGTATCGTTTCGTAAATGTCCTGATGTTGTTAATTTTAGTGCATTTGTTTTTTCTTTTTTAATTAATCTTGTTTTTAGATTACTAGTGTGGATGGTCATTTGTGTTCTTCTGGCCAAACTCCGGATATTGCATGGAAGAAATTCCAGAGGGGAGGTCTCCAGAATGTCAAAATTTGGCACGGCAAAAGATCTTCGTGCAAGATTGATGGCGTGGAGGTAATGCAATTTAGCTTTTCCGTTTTGACACGTATTGAGCGTTCAAGCTAAGTGATCGTGTTACCATTCTAAAGTACATTATTTTGTTGTCAATTAGGGATCTGAATGTTTGTTTTGTTGGCTTTACTAAAGCAGACAAGTCTGAAGTGGTTTAATTTCTCATGTTGAACAAAAACTATAATCTACGCTTCAGCTCTGGAATCTTGGGTCATTCTAACTATACATTCAAAGTGCTAACACTCTGGAAAGTTGAATGTCATAAAATTTGGACCCTGTTTCCTTTTATCTGTGGCACTAGTCTGAATGAATATAGATGATGGAATATGAAATGCTTCTTTCCAGTTATTCTTTTTGCTTATGAAGTACTTTATGCCTGGCCATTTGGGACGATGTCTCTACGAGTTAATCCTATTGCTGTGTGCTAGTCATGCATATTATTCTGCTGGCAGTTGACATACTCAGTTCTTGCATAGAACTATAAGAAACAGGAATTTGACTAATTTTTCATGATTTAATTTCGTATTAATTGTTTTTTACAGTTTTTTGGGTTAAAAAATCCGTTGGTCCAGAGATTGCTAAGGGAACTGATGGCTGATGTTAATGGATCTGCAGAACAAAGTCTGGCATCTTCCAGCTTCTTGAATGAAGCCTGCAGAACATATCCAAATGATAAATACCCGGATGAGCGTGCTATTCCTGATTTGCTTTCCTGTTTTTCTACACCACGGATTACTGGGAAGAGAAATAAGAGATGTAAAATTATAGATCCTAAGTCATCAAATGCCGGTGAAATTAATAGCACTGAACAGAAAGATGTGACATGTATCGCTAAAGCATCAACAGCAACAGTTATCAAGCATATACAACAGAATTCCTTAGCTTACTCTATTTCAAGTTTCAATGAAGAAAATGGACTTGACAGCCTTCCACAGAAAATGCCAGAATCTGGAAACTTACAATCTCTTGGTGGAGAAGAACCTAGTAATTTGTCAGCCCAAGGTGATACGCAAAATTTTCTCAACAATTCTGTCCATCTGATGGAGAAGTCTGTCCATGGACATGAAGAAAGCAAACCTGATGCTTCTAATGACTTGCTTATAGATGAAAAATATGTAAGCATCTCTACCTTTTGTTTTGGGACTTCGTTTGCCTTGAAATTTCCCGAGTGATAGTGATGTATATTGCCTTGAAAGTTGTCCATATTTCTTATCTGCAAAGAAATGATGATTGGGCATTACCATTTACTAGGTCAAGTCAGCTCTTCTTTTGGTGTGCCCATTTGCTAACCATCAATTTTATCTATTTTCTGCAAAACAGAATTTTAATGTTTATGCAGTGATTTGCTATGGTAGTAGAACTGTTCTTACGTTCTTATAGCTTCCTAGGTCACAGCATATTGAAGTGAAAAAGCCAAACTCTCCGATATCGGTCAACGAAAAAGCAGAAAATGCCTTTACAGCAGAGGATTCTCAAGGCAATCATCGTATGAGTCTTTTTGTACCCGATACCGAAGATTTTGGGCATGGTACTTGTTAAGATATCTACACCTTTAATTCTAAAGTATCAAATGCTAGAACGTAGGTTTTCTGAATTTCTTCATTTGCCGAATCCATGATCGCGACTAAACCTCTACTCTCTGGGCTTCTGGACATGGAAACTAGTTTGATGCAGATAAAATTATCACTCTGTTTCAGGTACTCAGGATAGAAATTCTTGCGGGTTGTCTGACGTCTATATTTTAGGTGATATGGGACTTTCTGAAGGATTGGTGACTGAGTCGCATCCTGAGGAAGACATAGCCACATCTAATTCAAACATTAATTCTGGAAAGAGTGATTTTGATTCAGTTGGTGAAGAAGTAGCAAAGTCCATGATGACAGTTCTACTTCCACAAGCAGTACCTCTACTCAAAAGATCCTCTAGCAAGAAGAAGAAGAAAAAGAAATCTGCTAGCCCTCTACAGAATTTACCTTCTTCGCCGAAACCTGATGAAGTATCTCAAGAAGCTGATGGCTTGGCGGAGGTTCAAACTGTCCAAGTTGATCATTCTGTTATATCAGGTTCTGAGAAGCTCAAGTGTATTGGTTTTCACAGCTTTAATGATAATCAATGTGGGCTTCATGCTACAGAACAGCAAATTATACCTCCTTGCAACTTAAAAATTGATCTATCAAATATTGTTAGAGTTCCTCATCCTGCCTGCAATGATGAACATTTTGCTGATATGGGTGTGAAGGATTCCTCAGTTTGTCATGTTAATGCCAGCTCTAATCAAGATATTCTCTGCCATGATGGAGTTAAATTAGCAATACATAAAAGGCCTCATGATTCTGAGGCTCTTGATCACATAATCCCTTCTGGGAATAAAGCTTTTTCTGAAGAACATCAGAATGTAAGTGAATATTTGCATGGAAACTTGACAGATGCCAGAATTGAATCTCAGGAAAAGAGTTTCCTAATGGAACCTAATTCTGTGGGTGATGCTTCAAATTCATTTCCTATGTCTGCAACTATTTCTACAGAAGCAAGAGGTTCAGGGATATCCGTGCAATTACCAGAGGACATCATTCCTAATCATGGAACAGCCTCAGTTCATGATGCTTCAACTGCTGGTACTGCAAGAAGAGTGTACAGCAGGAAGAAAGTCCGACATGCAAATTCTGCTACAACTCTACATAATGTTCTGCTCTCAGAAAGTATATGCAGAAGTTCTGAAGAAATTTGTGTCCGACCAAATACTGAAACTTTACCTGATTCGGAGCTGTTGCAAATGCACCATTCTACCGACAAACCACATACAAGTAATTTTTGCCATGCTGAACTCACAATAGAAGGGCATGTTATAGAACCCCTTTCATGTTTTAACTTCAATTTTCTGCTTGTACTTTGACAGACAACAATACTAAAACCTTTTTCTCCATCAGGTTCAGATAGAGAATTACATTGCCAGCCTAAAGAGAGGCTGCTTGGGGGCACTGCTATATTAGGTTTTGGAAATCCTGTATCATCTCAGAAACAAGGAACAGGATGGTGTAACAATATCACATTCAATGACAATGATGTTTATGCACAATCACACCAGAAGCCAGAAAGGAACTTGGAGCTTAAAAATGAGCTTTCAGACATTATTGAACTTCTGGGATGCTATTTCCACCATATGCCTCTTTCATTGGTGATGTTGAGAACAAAAGGGAGTGTACTCTACATTGTCGCATTATGTGGTCCAACAGATGCTAAGAAAAAAACCTTGTATCTTTACCAAGTAGCCATTGAAGAACTAAGGATAGGATTCCCTTGCTCTTCTGGCCACACGTTGGTTTTCTTGCCATCTTTGACTGATCTTTCTGGTAGAGAGGTAAGATTCTTTCGTGTAATTATAGCTGTCATTTTTAATCACACGTAATTTACTGGCATTCCGGCTTAGTTTCATAATATAAGTTTCGACTCGGATAGATTGCAGCTGAAGGATCTGGTTTGCAGCTCACCCCAGATGGGCAGTGCCTGGTTTTAATTGGTAGCATAAAAACACCTTACTGCAGGTTGGTCACTTTCTGTAGCTTGTTTCTCTTTACTCTATAAGATTAAGTTCCAGGCTGTAACTTCGCTTGCATGCCTTCAGTGAAGGAAGAGTTGATTGCTTGTGCTCAAGATGCAAGTCAGACTGTTCCGAAAACTGTGAGGTGAAAGTTGTGCAAGTTAAGGCCGGTTATGTTTCACTTTTACTAAAAGTGAGAACTACTGAAAGTCTCCATTGCATCTTGGTGTCAGAACCTAACCATCTCATTGCTGCTGGTGAAAGTGGAACACTACATGTGTGGACTATGAATTCAACATGGAGGTCTATACAAAATGTCCATCCCTATTTTTTTCAATTTCTAAGCTCAGAATTTATGCTATCATGCATTAATTGCTTATAAGCTTATTCTCTTCCATTACGCAAATACAAAAAAATCTACTGCGACTATTTTAGACGTTTCAAAAGTAACTTCAGGACCCTGGCATTTGCATCACTCTTCCACCATTGCAACATAGATAAACCTTTGGTACTAATGATAATTCTTTCACAAGAGACAGGTTTAGGTCGTGGATTTTTATAATTAAGATGCACTATTCACATTGAATTGTTTAGTCAAAGGGGACTTGCGGTCCATATTTTCATGTGAATATTGAAGTTGATACGACGAGGTTTTATTTGTTTTCAATTTCACAATCTATTATGGTAGGTAATGTCAATTCATAAAAAGAAAAAAGTGAGCAATTCATCCATGTAGAACTACAGCATACCTGTTGGAATATTGTCAGTACTCAATTACCCATCTTGTTATATTCATATATTGTTAATTACTTTTTTTTGGGTAACATTCACTATTTACTTTGGTTAATTAGTCACTTAAACTTATGGAGGGTTTTATGATTTAACTAGTCCCTCATGCACCACACAACCCTTTTCTTTGATTCTCGCTGTTAGCCATTCTATCACTTTTATTGTTTATATAAGTTTAACGGCTTCATGTATTTTCTGCTTTTTTACCCTTGCAGTGCACAAACAAAGGAATGCACTATACAAGTCAATTATTCCATATCCCCTTGCATATTCGAATTGAAGAGAATTTCAGCTTCTCTAGTTATTGGCCGTAATGGCTTTGGAGAGTTTACCATATGGTACGTGGCTTGCATAATACCTTCATCAGTCACTGAAATGTGATTTTTTAATCAATGGTTGTATGATTTTTTATTTATTGGACAGCACTAGAACAGATCTTTTGATGTATGAATTTTGGTGACATAAAATTGTTATTTTCTTTTACTGAAATTGCAATTCTTTTGGCCTCTGTCAAATTATTCGACCTTGTACTCTTCACTTCCTCAACCGACCATTACTTGCCATCTGAAGCTAACCTGCTCCTGTTACTATTTTGGAGTGCTTCTTAATTAGTTGATTTTTACTTCATACTATCCTCCCATGGCAAAAATGGAAGTCTTATATTTAGATTCTCAAATTCTTATTGTATTTTTCAGGGATATTTCAAGACGTGTTTTAGTGTCCAAGTTCTCTGCTCCAAGCGCTTCAGTCCTTGAATTCTTTCCTATTGGGTTATTCAGCTGGCAAAGAGAGCTTGGTGGCTTAAATTACACCAGTGTGGAGGAGCACATTGATAAGATCATGGATGCAAATTGGTTTCTAGAGCAGCAACAAAACCATTCCTTCCAACTACTTGATGGGGAGGATATTGCCATCTGGCTTATTGTATTAACTGCCACTGATTCTGATACCCAAGATGATACATCAATCGAGAACCATAAAAGTCCAGTTGGGAAATGGAGGTTGGCTCTACTTTCGAAGAATAAAATTTTCTTGGGAAGTTCATTGGATTCGAGGTACATACAGGTTTAATTTTCTAATTTTATAATTTAACCTTCCTCCTAACTGGCAGTGCTACTTCTCTTCGACTTTGGTTAGATGTCCATCTGAATGCTAAGAATCATAAAAATAAAGCTTACATCTTTGAACTGGAAATAACTCTGCAGGGCTACTGCTATTTGCTCTTCGGCTGGTCATGGAATCATGGGCACAATTGATGGAGTTTTGTGCGTATGGAACTTGACAACAGGAGTTACACTTGGCAGACTGCATCATTTTAGTGGTACTTCCTCAACACATCATCCATATTCCTGAGTTCAAAAACAAATCATTTCACCTTTTCCTTTTGAAGTTTTCTTCCAATACCAAGTTTGTTGTCCATGTTTCTTGCCAATTATCGTAACTTTAGTCTTAAAGCAAACCTCCCTTATCAACACCACATCACGAAAATACAAGTGGGCAATCTAGGAAACCACAAACAGTCTTATGTAGGATGTGATAGGATCTTGGAAATTCTGCTGATGATTGTTTTCTATTTTTTATTTGTAATTAACCAGTTGACTTTGGCATCAGGTTCACGTATCAACTGCATAGAGACTGATCATTCAAATTCAAGCTTCTTCGCGGCAGCAACTGACAAAGGGGAATTGCTCGTTTATCGACGTTCACAAAAGAAAGCTGAAAACCAAGATGGGTAGAAAAAGGTTCCTTTCCTTCACAATATGTGGCTTATAATTGTTTTTAGAGCTTTCAATCAAGTTGAAATCAGTTCTAACCCAATGAGTTTCGTACTACTGGGCCTTGTGTAACACCAATCCAAAGTTAGTGGAAATTTAGGCTCTTCAGTATATAAAACTGTTTACTACTTTACCCTATCAAGCGATATACACATGTTAATTTTCACAGGTTCAAATAATCTTGCATTCCCATCTGCCTTTTGAGTCACTGGAGTTGATATTAGTAAATGCTATTCCAATTTAAGCTATGTAGTTGCTTTTTCTTTTTTTGGGGGTAAGGTTAAGAATAAAAGGCTGCTAATGGAGCTTTTAGCACGGCTAAATGCCATTATCATATCTTCTATAAGCAGATTCTCGCAGTTAAACGAAGACTCACAAATACGAATTTTTACAGATGCATCAGTAATTTCAACAAAATTTTTTATTTTGTTGGATAAAACACGCTTCACGTCTTTAGATAAACTAGCTAAAGATAAACTAGAAGATAAATGAACTGAACCTGTAGTTTAATGTTTGGCAGACCTTGAAAGTCAATATTAGCATTTAAAGTTTGCTTATTAAATAAAAAATTAAGAAACAAATTATATTCAGCTAGTTGCTTGTGCCATATTCAAGTAGATTGCGACAAATAATTAAGCATTTGTTTGCACTGTATATGTACATGTATATGTGTACATATACAATGAGACATGTTTGGAGTAATTGTTGTGAGAAGATATTAAAAATAAGGTAAAAAGACATTGAACTTCAAGAAATTTTTAGGATTAGTTAAAAAATTTTAAAATATGCTTAATTTTACAATTATAGTTTGAATTTTAAAAAGTGGTAATAAAATATTCAAATTTTTAATTTTTTGTTCGAACTTTAACAAGTAATAATAAAACGTTTAAATTTTTATTTATTTAATTTTTGCTCAACATTAATGTTTCAATTTAAGTATGTTAACGTGGTTTGTCATTTATTCTAAAAATCTTAACTATTAAAACACGTCAGCTAAAATTAACACAACAAATGAAGATTAATAAGATGATGTTTAATCACCTGATTAGAAGGACATTGTTGTTTAAAAATAACCTAAAAATAAATCAGATAGCCCTTCATGCTTATATTTTAGTTTTTTAGTTTTTATTTTATTCTCTCGATGTTCTCATTCTTTGATTTTTAAATTACGCAGTTTCGACGCCCTCACATTCAGGGCATTGAGAAAACGAATTGAAAACTAAAAGTAATATGAGATGTCAAAAGAATAAACAGAAAACAAACATAATAATTTGGGATGTTGGAAGAACAAACAAAAAATGTCGAGGTAGAATTAAAAAATAAAAAATTTAAGCATTTTATTGTCACTTTTTAAAATTCGAGCTATAATTACAAACTTGAGTAAAGTTTGAGATTTTTTTATAATTAACTCAAAAATTTAAAATGTCTTTTAATATTTAAATTTTTTATTTTTAATTTTTCAAAAATTTTAATTTTAGTTAAAAAAATGATGAAATACATGCAGTATGAATTTGTAACATAGATTAATTAAACATCACTAATATGGTAATCTAACTTAATTTTTAAACTTGATTTGAACGAATTAAATTTAAGTTAAATTAATAATTTAAGATAATTAAAATAAAATATTAATTTTATTAATTTAAAATAAGTTTAAGAATTGTATTGGATCAATATGAAAATAACATTTGATTAATTACGTTTGGTGTATATATTGTATATCTTTAATCATTATTTTTTAAAAGAATTCTTAAAAAAGAGAATATTTTTTGAAAAATTAAAAAATCAGAGACTTTTAAAAGTTTTTAAATTTTAAGGAGATCTATGTCTTTTGATAATTCGTACCATTGAACAATGATCTATTTAATATTTATTTTTATATTCAAAGTGTTTATTTCTATAAAATTATTCTTAAATATCTTCTGTTTGTTGTACATTGTATAGATGCATAGTAAATAAAATATCAACCATGGTATAATTTATATGGTATGAAAATACAAATCTAATTTAGTAACATATCAAGCTTTTAATGTATTTTAAATTAAAAATATCTTAATTCGAGTAGTGATAAGTTTTATATGGTCATGTTTAATAAAAACTCCTAATTCATATTTGTTTATTGTAAAAGATTATTAAAACGATGGTTTTAATATAAAAAAGAGATTGAATTAAATTAAATTACGATCTAACATTCTATCAAGGCATGACAATGGGTCGAGCATGTCCAGGCCAGAGTCCAGCCTAAACATGGCCTATTTTTTATTTCTTGAAAATAAAAATAGAAAAAGATATCGTTTATGCAAAATGTCCAATTTTATTTTTAAAATTTAAACAATGACATTGTTTTGTTAGGCCTCGGGCTGGTCCGAGTTTGGGCAGCCCAAGATTCCTTTGTTCTGATAAAATTGAGCCTGATGCTCGGTCAAAAGTGAAGTCAACTTGGGCCTACCAGGCCAATTTGGGCCTAAATGTCATCTCTAGGCATTTATACATGTTTTAAATGTATGTATATGTATACTGAGTTATTAGTTGTATCAAGGTTTATATCACACAAAAAGGGTATTTATTGGAAAGAACGTACTAATCTTTTTTCATTATTATTATAATGAGATAAACTCCTCGAAGTATTTAAATCTTTATTTTTGTAAATTATATTATGTAATGTTTAACCACCTTTTCTTTATTATGTTGTATAGATGCATACTAATGAAAAACAAAAAAATGTGATCTTATTTATGTGACATGAAAATTACGTATCTAATTTATAGTATATCAAAAATTTTCATAATATTTGTTAAAAGAATATAACTTTAAGAGTACAAAAAATAAATTTAATGAATACAGTGAAAAATAAGAATAAATATAATCATTATAATTATGATAGTTGGTTAGGATAAATGAATGATTATCATTATGATTGGTTTGTTAAAAATCTTGAGTAAATTTTTATAGACTAAATTAAATTAATTAATTTTTATTTAATAATATCTTTTTTAATAAACTTTAAATTCTTTGATAGATTAAAAATAATCTCTTTTAATCATAATCTAAACTCTTTAATTTTATTTAATTTTTAGCCGATTTTATGACGATCTAATACAAGCTGAATTTTTTAAACTTTAAACATATTGTTTTACTGGTTTAACGTCCAATCTGGTTTTTAAAACATTGCATAATTTTGAATTAATTTGGTCATTTCATATTTTATATATTAAAAAATGTAAAAGACTATTATAGCAATGCCTGCGTGTAAAAATTCCTAGTAAAGCATAAAAATTTTTTATGTGTACTTTAATTATTCTAAAAAAGGTATTTTTACGATTTAAAATAAAAAAACCACTTTGTAGTAAAATTTTAAATCTTCTAATAAGTGTTTTAAAATTATTATAATATAATTTATCATTAAAAAATCAAATCAATGAATATATATTAGGTTATTTATAAGTTTGATTGAGTTTGACTACTTCAAAAACTATAAGAAATTATAAGCACGTATCTAATCTAACTAATAAAATAAATCATATTTTTATATTCAATTTCCATGTATCATAAAATCAAGTCTAACTTATAAGTTTATATATTTTAAATTTTAATAGTAAATATAAATAAATCATTGAATCATTTATTAATAAATATGTAGTTGTTTAAAATTATAATATATTTTCAAAACTATATTTGGTTGTTTGTCCAAAAATGTTCAAAATGAGCCAAAAGTTGTACAAAAATGGGTTATTAAAAAGAACCCTTCACTAGAAATTCAATGTGATGCTAATGCTATTCTTGGTGATACACAAACTACTGCTTCTGTTACAGGGATGACGGATGTTCAATTAGAATGACAGGAGGTACATAAAAAGCAAAGTCTTACCTTAGTTGAAAATAGAACACAACTTGCAGGTAGTAGCATGTCTCTTATGGTTGAAAATGGTTTGAGAGTATTGGGATTTGTCTAGGAGGAATTGGTTGAGAAGGTGTTGGGATTTTGAGAAAAAATAGAAGATGAAAAAGGTGAGATAAGATAAAGATTAAACAATACGGATCACTTCCATGCATTTATTATTAAACTTGATTGCCTTATATAAATAAAATACAAACAACTAAAATAGATTTTTCAGCCACCAAATCTGGCTTATAAGATAAACTTAAAGATAATCTAAGACTTATTCTAAGATAATCTAAGACCTATTCTAAAGAAATTTTAACAACTATAAAATTTTGAATTAATTCTCAACATTCCCTCTTAATTCAAACTTTCAAAATTGAGCACTTCTCCACTAATTTTCAGAATATTATGTGAAGCACATCTCTTCACCAATTCTCGTTAATGATAATAAGCTTGTGGTTCTTGCAATTCTTGAGACAAGAGTCGGGAGGCAAAATACTGGTAAGATTCTTAAAAACTTGATTAGATGATGGACTAGTGTCACTAACATTGATAAGGCAAAAAATGGGAGAATTTGGATTCTATGGGATCCTAATGTGGTCAATATCAAGAGTTTGAGCTTTTCTGATCAATTTTTTCATTGTGAGGTATCTTTTCTTAATCTTTAATATACAATTTTTGTTACTTTCATCTATATGCTCATAATTCTGCTAGTAGGAGAACACAACTATGGGATGACCTTAAACTTCTTGCTAATTTGGTATATGATATTTGGTTTTTGGATGGTGATTTTAATTGTGTTTTGAATGAAGCTGAAAGATTGTATGAAAATAATACTACGACCAATGTTACCTTAGAAATTTCAGATCTGTTGGATGGTCTAGATTTGCATGATATGAAGTTTTCTGGTCATTTTTTTACTTGGTGTAATAAACATGAAGATAATACAAGAATGTTTAGCAAGCTAGACAAAGCCTTGGTTAATTAGAGGTGGTTGTTTTCCTATCCTGATGTGCAAGCTCATTTTGATGATTTTGGAATTTCTGATCATTGTCCTATGATGGTCTCTTTATTTGTCTCTCAAAGAACAAAAATAATTCCTTTTCGATTTAAGATTACTTGGGCTGATGATGATGGATTCCTATGCTTGGTTAAAGAGGTTTGAGATTCTAGGGTTGATGGTTTTGAGATGCATAGGGTGGTGTCCAAATTGAAGATTTTGAAAGTGAGATTGAAAGATTTAAATGTCAAGAAATTTGGTAATATAGAGCAATAGATTTCAGATGTTTAATAGTGTAGCAACTTAACGGCATTCTTGACTTGGTAAACTCAGTTAGTTGTAAATATATTTACTGTATGTTAGCTGCCTAATTCCTAGGAGTAGATATGGGAGTTTCAGTTTGTTTTGAACTCCACCTGGTTTGAATTTCAAATGTAAATAATTGTAATCTGTTTTGAGTTTAAATACTCACAATCAATAGAAGATCAACACAGCTTTTTACAATCCTTTATGGTATCAGAGCCTAAACCTCTAAAGAGTTTTTTTTCTCCTAAATAACCCGTCCCCTACCTACTCAATGGCTCGCCCAGCTACTGTCCTTAACTCTGATAATACAACCATCACCACCATTGTTCAATTTAATCCAGCCAAGCAGCTCCCGATCAAGCTCACCGGCTCCCAAAACTTTGCCACATGGAAAGCACAAATCTCCATGTTGATGAATGGCCACGACTTATTCGGTCATCTCGATGGTTCCTCCCCAGCCCCAAGCAAAACTATTACCGAAAACAACAACACCATACCCAACCCTGCTTATAATACATGGTTTAGACAGGATCAATTGATCCAAAATGCACTCATGGCTTCCGTTGATCCTACCCTCGCTTCCTCGATTGCCAATGCCCCCTCCGCTCACTCTGCTTGGAGCACTTTACACACGGCTTTTGCCAATAAATCATAGACGCGAATCTTCAGTCTTCGCGATCAGTTAGCTCGCCATCACAAAGAGTCACAATCCGTGGCCACGTATCTTCACGAAATCCACTCATTGGCTGATGAATTGGCTACTGTTGGTGCACCTATATCGAATGATGAAATGATTGTCAAGATTCTCAGTGGTCTTGGCACTGAGTTCCGAGAAATCTCGGCTGCTATTCGGTCTCGGGACTCAACTTGTTAGAGTAGTGCCCTAAAGGCAATCGTCTTTAGCGTGTTTTGTACAAAGTTGTGTACAGACTTTATGAATAAATAAAGAAAAGGCATATTTCATTAATTTGATGTTCATTATTTATGAATTGATGTTGATCAATAAGCAAATTAATGAAGTCCATGATATATGACATAGCATGAAGGAA
>JAOSBK010000001.1:1385937-1399968 GCA_027568895.1 Erythroxylum shatona | reverse complement strand
CACTAACTCCTTATATATGCCATAAGTCCACTTATTTACAAAAATGCCATCCTTGTTCTGGTTTTTAAACATCTGCCTGAACAATTTCCTGTGACCATAAAAAAAATCATACATCATTAATTTGATGTCACTAAAATTATTATTCACTATTATGTGATTTTAATGAAATCAGTCTCAAATACCGATTTATTCCCAGTGTACTGGGTAAACTAGATACCGAGTATTACACTATCCCTCCATAAAAATTGGTAGCTTTTGGTTTTGATATGAAAAAGATTGATAGAAAGATAGTGAGAGGCCGATTGAGAGAGCATTACTAGGTTATGAACACACTTTGGCTTATTTAACATAACTTCTTCTATAGAGTTCCAATTGAGATAATTCTTGCTTCAAATTAACTAGAGTTTGGAGCTTTAAGTGTTTTGAAGAAGTCAATTTGTGATTTTGGTGATTGACTGGTATGGGTACATCACTCTTGTGGGATGAAGGCTAATAAGGGTTCATGGAAAAAAAACCCTTCAAGGTTATATGCACGCTCACGTCTCATGATGACTCCGAACGTCGGGTTCTAGAAACGAGGTCCAACAACCCAAGGAACCCATTTTGATTAAATTCCTTAGGAAAGTAATCTAAATACCAAGGGGGTGATAGGATTTAGAATCCAAGTAAAGTGCTACTACTTTCCCTAGATTGGGAAAGTTTTTACTTTCCTAACTACTCAAAAAAATGAACCAAAGTGATAATGTAAATTTTAGGAAAAAGATTACTTTCCTAAGCAAGAATCCATACCAACCAAACAAGGCCTAAATGGAAAAATAATACAAAATTAGAAGAAAGAAACCTTAAAAATAGCCTCCATTTGCTACATTTAGAAAGAATTTATGAAAGAGGAGAGAAGAAGGGAGAAGTGGGGAGGGAAAGAAAGAGTTGCTGCTGCTACTACCGTCACTCCTAGTGAACTTCTTCATTTCACTTATTATTTCTTTCATTTGACATATAAGATGGATATGATGATGATGAATTTGGGTTTAAGGATGTTTAAAACTCTTTTAGTGACCTTTTCTTGAATCAATGTTAATTTGATTCCTTTTAATGTTAATGAGTTGGGTATTGTGATTGTTTGTCATATTTGCATGCTTCGATAATAAATAAAGAGAGTGAATTCATAGAAAAATAATTAGGTAAAGAGAGTTAAAAAATATAATATATCACACAAACAATCAAATTGGTAATTTATACGAAGAGAGATATCGTATGAGGACTGATTATCTATTAGAGTGCTTAAGATCTAATTGGATGTGTAGGTTGTTTACTAATTAATATATTGCAAATACTTTAATTCAATTCAATTAGGGTTTATGATTTAGGGTTAAATGATTATAACTCAAGAGAGAATAATCCACCTTTTGAAATTCTAAGATTGACAATGAATTAACTCAAAAGTGATTAAGTTAGCAATAGATGATAAGATAAATCCCTTTCTCTAATAATTGATTATTCTTCCTAGTGTGAATTTACAATTATTAAATTGGTTGTGCTCAATTTTGATTTACAATTTCACTTTCAATCAATCCATATTGAATTACTTAATTTTCTGCTCATTTTAATTACACTTTTAGGCCTTAGACAAATAAGGGTTCGATTAGTACACTAATTCTTTGTGGGATTTACACTTCAAATACTTAGCTTATGACCTGTGTGCTTTCGAAATATTGAGGGTTTTATAAGATTAAAACTTACTTAATAAATTTTTAATTAATACTGCTTGTTTAGTTCAATTGTTTGATTTTAATTTTCTTAATTAGACCAAAATCAATCCTTAGGCTAGATAATAGAACCACAACAATTACTAGTACTCTTTGTCCTTATGGGATTGACACCTATTTGCTAGTACTAGCTATAATAATTAAATATAATTAGTTTTTATATTTAATTCTTGATCTTTTCACGTTTGTCTGTCTTTGTGTGTAAAAAAGACACGTTGAAGGGAGTATGTCACTACTGGATATTATTAATGCTATTGGTGTCAAATTTTCCTATAACCCATATTCTTAATCCTATATCCAAGTTTGGAGTGATCATATGAACTTTAGTTATGGAGAGGATAATAAACAAGACTATTTCCTAGATGAGCTGCATGATGCACAACAATTCTCATATAGACCACAAACCTCTTATTATAACTCAGGTACGTCACTAAAAGATTTTGTTAGGTATGCTGCTACTAATAATCTATATTTTTAGTAGGATGTAAGGCAATTTTTTGCAAGATACAAGGTCTTGTGTCCAAAATATGGAGAGAGAGCAAATTCAAGTACATCTTTGGAAGACTTAGTTAATGCTATTGCTACTAAAACTTTGCAATTTCATCAGGATGTAAAACAGTTCTAGCAAGATGTAATGTTTCGATTCCCAACCTCGGTAAGTCAGTTGGGTCATATGGTGGGAACTATCAACCACTTGGAATTACAAAGCAAAGAGAAGTAGTCATCTCAATCCGAGGTGTACCTAAGGAATGTTAGTGCAAAAACTTTATGGAGTAGAAAGGAGCTTGAGAATCTTGGGAGGACTACTCAAGGGATTACTTGTGAAGAAGAAGTTGAGAAGGAGCTCAAAGGAGAAAAGGATATATCATTTAGCTCGAAGGTGAGTATTGAATCCCTAATTGTTGTTGAGACTAACTCTTCACCTTTACCTCACAGATTAGAGAAATTGAACAAAGAAGAAAAGGCTGAAGAGATATTCAAGATATTCCAAGAGTGTAGGGACTCAATAGAGATTAAGAGTCTAAAGATAGGGAAGACACTTAATGTGAGTGGTCATCAACTTAGGCCCTATCTTGAAGAACCTTGAGTGGAGAAAAAAAACAAGTTATGACATATGAAGATCATAATTTTTTCACTTGAGGAGGAAATTATGGAGCCAATCCAGGGGCAATAAACAAAGGCGCTGCTTAGGAGGCAACCCAAAGGAAGTTTATTTCTTTTCCTTTACATTTTCATATTTGTCAGAATATGCGTGTGTGCTTTTAAGGCATTTGTTTCCTATGTGTATGCATATTTTAAGTTTGTTTTTTACATGTTTTAAAGTTTTCAAACAAAAAGACAGAGAATCAATCATTTGAATAAACATTTTCTCTTTTTCTATTATTTTTAAGAATGTTAACCATAATTAAAGAGTGAATTGACTAGAAAGTTCATGGTAACTTGAGCATGTAGTTTTACTCTTGTGATTGGTCAGTATACATTATCTTTAGAAGTTGTGACTAGCAGGTGAGCACAAGTTAGTGAGATTTTAATCCTTTATAGACTAACACATCTATATTAGTCTCATTGTCTTTTGCTTATGTATGAGCTTCATTACATGTACATCCTAATTTTTCTTTGATTTTCTATTCAATACAACATTTTTATCACATGCGTTAATATGGAAAACATATAGGCATTTTTTTCATAAGCTATATAGCCAAATAGCCTACCAATCAATTTGATTTTCCTTTTGATAAGTCCCCCTTGAGCTTTATTAGACTTTTCTTTTTTTCCTAATCACTTTATACACCTTAAACCTAACCAAATTTCCTACTCAAGCTTTAAAGTTAGTGGAGCATTTGTTGATTGTTGATGATTAAGGATGCACAAAAGTGTAAGTGTAAGGGTGTGCATATATGCTGGTTATAATTTGTGGAATTCTATTTTATTTCTTATCAATGTATTCCATTGTTTATGTAGCTTCTTTCAAATTTTTCTTAAAAAGAAAAAAGAAAAAGGAAAAAAAAGAAAGAAAATTTTATTTAAATAAAAGAATCAAGGAGTGGAAAAAGGTGCATAAAAAGTGAAGTCTTACTCTAGTAGAAAATATACCACAAATTGTAGGTAGTAGCATTTCCTTGATGGTTGAGACTGGTTTTAGGGTATTGGGATTTTTCCCAGAGGAATTAGTTGAGAAGGGGACATTTGATTTATGGGAGATTTCCACAAACCTAATGGATAGGTTCATTATTACTATATGGAATATTAAAGGCCCCAATGACCCCTTTAAACAAAATGCTATTAGGGACTTTGTTAATGATAATAAGCCTATCATTCTTACAATTATGGAGACAAAATATTGGTAGGATTCTTAACACATTGACTAAAGAATGGACTGGTGTCACTAACATTGATAAGGCAAAAAATGTGAGAATTTGGATTCTATAGGATCCTAATGTGGTAGATATAAGGAGTTTGAGCTTTTTCGATCAATTTTTTCATTATGAGGTATCTTCTTTTAATCTTCAATACAAAATTTTTTTTACTTTTATCTATGCCCATAATTCTACTGGTAGGAGAACACAACTATGGGTTGATCTCAAACTTCTTGCTAACTTAGTTTATGATCCTTGGTTGTTGATTAATGATTTTAATTGTGTTTTGAATGAAGCTAAAAGGCTATATGAAAATGATACTATGACTAGTGCCACCTCAAAACTTTTAGATTTGTTGGATGGTCTGGATTTGCATGATATGAAGTTTTTGGTCACTTTTTAATCCTTCCCTTGGTCAACAAGGTTTGGAATTCTAGGGTTGATGGTTTTAAGATGTACAGGGTGGTGTCTAAATTGAAGCTTTTGAAAGTCAAACTTAAAGATTTATATGTCAAAAAATTTGGTAATTTAAAGTAGTAGGTTTTAGATATTAAATTGCATTTAGCTCAAGTCCAACATTAGATTAAAGGTGATCCTTTGAATATTGAGTTGGCTACTAAAGAAGGATGTCTATGAAAAGATTTTTCAACCGCTATAAAAACTTTATGTTCTCAGGTCTCTTAATAAGCAAAGCTCAAATGGATGAAATATGGTTATGATTGTTCTGCTCTATTTCATGCTTCTATCAAGTAGCAGAGAAGTCAGAATAAAACTAATTTACTTTTTGATGATAATGGTGCCCAGATTATTAGTTCAAATGATATTGTAGCCTAGGTTGTTGATTCTTATAAGAACTTATTTGGTACTATTAAAGATTCTACTTCTTTCCAATATGATGTTTATGATAGAGGTCTTGTTATTTCTCTGTCTCAAGATGCTACATTGCTTGCTTTTCCTTTTAATAAAGATATTAAAAGAGATTTTTTTAATGTTGATAATGATAAATCACTCGATCCTGATGGTTATAATGTTTATTTTTACAAGAGGAGCTGGGATGTTATTGGGAAAGATATTTGCTTGTCTATTAAAGAGTCCTTCCATTCAAGAAAACTTTTTGGTCAAGTAAATGCTACTGCTATTTCTTTGATTCCTAAGGTTAAAAATTTGACATACACGAAGGATTTTCTCCCTATTTCTTACTTTAATTCCCTATATAAGGGAATCACTAAAATTTTGATTGAAAAATTAAAGGCGATTTTGGATTTGATTGATCTAGCTTAAGGGCCTTTTGTTCCAAGTCGATCTATAATGTATAATATTTTAGTTAGTCAAGATATTTGGAAACATTATAGATTGGGTAATATTTCTCCTCGATTTGCTTTTAAAATTGACATTCACAAAGCATACGATTCGATTAGTTAGGAATTTTTTCATGATTTACTGATTGGTTTTGGATTTCCCCAAAAATTTGTACAACAGATTATAAGATGTATTAGAATTGCTAAGTTTTTTTTTATCTTTGTGAATGTTAGTCTAGAAGTGTATTTCCATAGGACTAGTGGTTTGAGATAAGGAGACCCCATGTCCCCTTACCCTTTTGTGCTAGCTATGGAGTATTTGATGAGAAATTTTAAGGTGGTTAAGCGTGATAGGGAATTTCATTATCATCCTAAGCATAGGAGGCTCAATCCAACTCATTTGAGCTTTGCAGATGATCTTTTGTAAAGTTGATATTTATTTTGTTACTAGGTTGAAGACTTTGTTTGATTAGTTTGCTGCCCAATCTAGCCTTTATGGTAATATGACAAAAAGCATAATTTTCTTTGGGGGTGTCAATGATGATTTAAAGAATCAGATTCTTAATCTGCTTTACTTCGAGGAGGGAAGACTCCCTATTCGTTACTGGGTATTCATCTTAGTTCTAGCAGACATAGAATTTTTTATTATGTTGTAGTAATTGATAAAATGACAGATAAAGTCAAGGGTTAGTGTGCTTATTTGTTATCTTATGGTAGTAGGATGGAATTGATTAGATTTGTGCTTTATGGTATTTAGAAGTTTTGGTGTTCTATCTTTCCCATTCCTAAGTTTGTGATTGTCAAGATTCAATCTATTTGTAGATCTTACTTGTGAAGCGATATTGATGCTAGTAGGAAAAGACTTGTGAGTTAGCAAACTGTTACTCTTTAAGAGAGGAAGGTGAGCTTGGATTTAAGGAATTGCTTGTTTGGAATAAAGGTGCAATGACTCAGCATTTAACTGAACTTTGTTCAGGTTTTGCTTCAATTTGGAAAAAATGAGCTCATACAAATATTCTCAAACATCGCTTCATTTTTTCTATTAATAATAGAAATTAGTGATGTGTGGTAATGGGAAATTTTGCTGAAAGTCAGAGATGAATTGTTGTAGTTATATCCTTGACTTATACAAATTTGTTTGGTAATATGAGAGGAAAAAATGGTAGACTAAATGTTGGTACTGTTTATGATTTGTGTTGAAAGAAAGGTCTAACATCCCTAATCACCTAGAATATGTGGCATGGTTTTCATATCCTAAGATGCTCTTTTCTTTTATGGCTTGCTAAAAAAGATAGGTTGGATACACATGTTAGAATGAAAAGGTTAGGCATAGCTCATGGTTATACTTTGGATTACAAATTTTGTAAGCAACACATGGAAAATGTGAATCACCTTTCTTTAAATATTTTTTCCCTAGTTTGCCCTACAGAGAGTAATGAACTGGCTTAAAGTTTCTCATATTGATGATAACCTAATGCCTTGGTTGAAATGGCTTAATACAAGAACTAAAAAGAACTCTAAATTTGTATGATGAGAGCAGTTGGCTTCTCTTCTATTGTTTATTATATCTGGTAGTTTGGAAATCAAATTATTTTTCACTAGAAAGAGGCTTCTGTTGATAGATGTGTTAGGGTTATTAGTAACCAACCAAAGCTTAGATTTAGTGTGTTGACTTTTCCATGTAATAGGAAAATTAAGAGTTGGTGTAAGTGTCTAAATATCTCTTCTAAAATTATTGCTAGTTGATTTCCTGAGGTATGTCAGGGTGTAATTGTTCTGCAAGTCTTTTTGGTATAATGGAATTTAATTCACATTGTTCTAAAAAAGAGTATTAAGGAGGAAATGTAATAGTTTTGAAGAGTTATTTATAGAGTTTCAAAGCAATGTTATCATCGATTTTTATGAGTGATCCCTTCTAATTGGTTATGCTTCATTTGGTTTATAGTGTGAGAGCTTGAATCTAAGATGTGGAATATGGTTTTTGTATTCATCATAATTGATGGTACCTAGTTTTGAGTGAATCTTAGTCTTTATGCTTGATATTCTATTGAGTGTTTTCTTATTTCATTAGTTTTGATGGCTTTTACACTACACTATCAAATTACATCTCACCTTAAATCTTAGTGTTTACGATCCTTACTCACCACTGCTATAAATCTTAGTGTGTAGAGTTAGGTTTATTTTTTGGTGCATTTGACACACATCAAAAACGTTCATAGTTAACTGACATAGATGTAAACCATATTTAGGAGGGGTATTTTTCACAAGAATGGGAAGTAATTTTTTTAATTTCTAATGATTAAAAGATAATTAGTCATCTTGGGATAGGGTATCTTATTACAACTCTTGTTAATTAATATGATATAGATGTTGAAGGAGTAAAAATTGTTTTGCTTGAGTTTCTTAATCATACCCACTTAAGGTGAGCTGAGATCTTAGCAGTCATCACATCAAATTTTGAGATATAAGTTCCAAACTTAAGCTGAAAATAGGACAAGATAAGCTAGTTTGAGCTTTGCACTAGAACAGTAACAAAAAGAGGTCTCATCAAGTAAAGAAACAAAAGTCGATGAAGAGGAAGGCTAGGAGAAGGTCTTCAATTTGGCCTCCCAAAACAAGAAGCTTCTAAAGGAGATGGAAAAAGAACAACAAAGACAATAACATGATATCAAGAATATTTTTAAGTACTTCACTGCTTAAGGTGTTTAAATTCCGTAACCCACACTGTCACCATCTCACTCTCTATAAGTGGTTTCGTGGTTTAAAATTTTCTTTTTGTTAATTATATATATATATATGTTTTGGTTTGTTTTCTCATATTGAGGACAATGCGTTATCTAAGTGTGGGGATGATTGTGCATTAGCATGTCATCTATATGTAAATTTTGCATATCATATTGTGTTAATTTTGATTAGGTTGACATTGTGTGAATTTTTTGTTGCATATATATGAATTGTGTAAATGTGTTAATGGAAAGAATTTGATGGAATTAGTTTAGCTTTGAACATGGTTATTTAATTTGTAAATGCATATTGACTTGTGAATTTTATGTTTTAAGTATCTTTGGATGAATATGCATGTTAATTAGGATATGGCACTTGTTTCATTCACATTAGTAAATTTGTTGTATACATTTATAATTAGAATTTAATTGAGGTAGTCTAATAAATTAAAGAAAAAAGAAAAAGCACATGTTAAATAAATAACTATTCTGCTGATCTTTTCTAAAAAAAGTTAGTTTAAAAATAGAGTTAGTAGCTAGTTAAAGATGTGATATAGCTGAGTAGTGAGGGCATTCATAAAATTTCTTTTTCATTCTGACCAAACTAAATAATAAAAATGTGGCCTAATGTAACTGATGGACATTCAAAAAAAATATTTATCTTTGCATCAAAAGACTAAGTTAATGTTAAAGAAAATAAAAATTGGCCTTTCGATAAATAAAACCTACTAATCTTTTAAAATACCAAAAGTTTTCATGAAAGGATGTTTAGTGATAGTTGCTTGTTTGATTGATTATTGTTTATAAATGTATGTGTACAAGTGCCTTAGGTGTATGAATAGGGAGTTAATAGTTTGATTGATACATATATATATATATACATATATATATGTATATATGTATGCATATATGTATATATATATGCATATATGTATACATATATATATATACATATATGCATACATACATGCATATATGCATACATACATGCATATATGTATACATATATGCATACATATATACATATATGCATACATATATACATATATACATATATGCATACATATATACATATATGTATATATATATACATATATATATATATCAATTAAGTGTTTAATCATAAAAGGAATACATTAGTATGCTAGCAAAATTTGAATGATTAATGTTTGCGATTAAATTGATTCCATAAAATTTGAAGTCATTACCTCATTATTTCATGTTACATAATTGTATGCTTATGTGTTTTTGTACTTTCTTTGTATATTTCTTTGTCTTTGCTTGAGGACAATCAAAAATTTAAGTGTGGGGATGTTAATGGAAATACTTTATACTATCTTTTCCTAGTTGTTTTAGTGTGTTTTCAGGTATTTATTAGATTTTTATCGCATGTATAGGCTTGGAATTGTGTTGATGTGAGTATTTATTTATATTATAACTGTCAGTATGACTTAGAACTTGATTTCCATCTTAATTTAACGTTTCATGAGGTGTTTAATGTGTTTGTAAGTGATGGAATTCAAATAATTGATGATTAAGCAAAACAAGCATGCATGGGGTTGCATGGATAGGGTTACCATCATGACTCACTTGTCACAATCGTGACAGAGAGGAATTTTTGAATATTATGATCGTGATTGAGACTTTCCAAACTCGAGTTTTTTCATCTGTTTTAGGGTTTGGGGGCATTTTTTGAAGCAATCAAAGTGGGAAAATCCTATACACCCCCAAAACCCTAATACACTATTTAAGGACATGAAAGACACAAAAAACGCATCAATCAACACAAAAAAGAGGATTAAATAAGGGGACCAAGAAGAACATAAAAAATGAGCTTTCTACATCAAGACATAGATAGAGTTTTTTTTTCTTTTCCTTTTTTTATTTCATCAATCTTGCTGTGTAATATAAATTCTAAGATGTGTAATATGTTCATGAGATTCTAAATTTCAGATTAGGGTTTATTTGTGACTTTTATTACTATTGATTTCAATATATATTTAGGTGTTTAAAATGATTGAGTATTCTTATACTTGATAATAACTCGAGAGAGTGAGTCAAAAGTAATCAACCATCATTTTGTTCTTTTTATTGATCTTTATAATCTAAAATAATATTTCTAACTCTTTAAAAAATTAAATTAGATTAAATCGATCCTAAATGAATTAAATTCCTATTCTAAATGAAAATTTAATTTGATTTGAAAGCAATTTTCAAATACAATTAAAAATTTTATTACTTGAAAAAATTTCAATAACACGTTCTAATCCAATTAGAAAACTATTTATAATCTTATTAGAAATAAAATTTTCTTAATTAGAAAACTATTTTTTAATATTAAAAGGAAACCACTTTAAAAATGAGATAAAACACTTTTAAATTTAATTAAGAAAGTCCTTTATATTATTTGTTTAGAGATTAATTTCTTAATTAGTCAAAAATTTATTTAAGAAATTAGAAAACTATTTTAAAAATTTTAAAGAAAACTCATTGTTCTTAATTAATAAATGAAAACATTTTTCAAAATTTAAAGAAGAAAATACCTTTTCTACTAAATCAGGGAACTTATTATTCATCAATCAATAAACAAATTTCTAAATAAATTGAATAATAATTCTCTAAACAAATGAAACTATAAATTTAATTTATCTCAATCAAATTGAAATAAATATATTTATAGAAGAAACATCTTTCTTTTTTTTTAAGAAAAAGAAACATCTTTCTTAATTAGTTAAGAAGACACTTTTCTTATTTTTAAGGAGTCTAGTTAATTAGTTTCGATCTAATTGAAACTAATTAATTCAATTTTTTGAAAGGAAACTAATTAATTCTATTTTAGAAAAAGAAATTTCCAAAATTTAAATTAGGAACCAATATAATTATTAATCTTAATCAAATTAAGAAAATAATTTCTTTGCTTTGGAAATTAAGATCTCATCTTAATTAATACAATTTCATTATAACAATTAATCTAACATAATCTAATTATGACACATAACATTTTTTAAAACCTTTGCTCGGTGCTAATTATTAATTTGATAACTAATTTAATTCAATAATTCATCCTTTTGAAAAATTAAACTAAATTCTTAAATATTCTTAAAAAATCCTTTGAAAATAATTTTTCAATCAATTAAAAACAATTTTCTAAATTTATTAGTTACTTGATCCAATTTAATTTCAATTAAAACATTTTAATTTAAAGAAGGCTTAAAAACACTAATAAAACTAAAATAAAATGGAATGGGAGTAGTTTAGGGAGTGTGGTGCACGAGCATAATCGTTTTGGGAGGCACGTGTAGTGCAAGCACCATTAGTTTTTGCCCATAGAGGTTTGCCCCTTGACATGTACCGTATTGTTTTCTATCTAGGTTTTTCTATTTTCTTCTTCATTGCCTCTTACTAATTTATCTATTCCTACTGCCTTTTTCATTATTTTTTGGAAACTTTCACCTTAGGTGCCTTCATTAATGGTGCTAGTAAGTGCTATTGGTGACACTTAGACCAGATACTCGGTTTAAAATAAAAACTCAAACCATAAACCTAATGCTCAAACTCCATCATTAAGTTTTGAAAAAATTAAAAACATGTAGTAATTGTGTGGGTGTGTGTTAATCTTGTATTGCTAGAGAAATTAGAGTGATTTTATTGGCTCCCAAAAATTTTTCTTGATGAGTAAGCATGATTTAACTAATTTTGAGGTTTTGACAGACTAATCATTTTGTAATTATTTAATTATGTCAAATTTTGCAGGAATTATTGAATGGGTAAGTGGAATTAAGGTGTTAAGGTTATAAGAATGTTCAAGGGTATTTTTGGCAAGACACTTAAGGTTAAAACAACATAAGCCAACAAAGAAGGGTAAAATGGACTTTTTAGACTCATTAAGGGTAGAAATGGAAGAAAGAAATGTAGTCTTGCATTTAAGAGAAGGAAAAATGTGAATTGGGAGAGAAGAAGAGAAAATAAGAAAGAAAGAGAAGAGAGTTTTGGGGGTTGAGAGAAAAGAAGAGAGTTGTGCTAGGGTTTCTTCATTTCTTAGCTTTTGAGAGAGATTTTGAAGTGGTTCAATAAGAGAAAAAGGTGAAGGAAGAGAAGAGCTTGCATTTGAGCCAAAGATCTCTTCATCTGGTGAAGAACCAAAGTAAGATCATTTTAAATCTTTTGAATTTTTGGAAGGATTTTAGTTCATGGAGTTTAGAAAATATATGTGTTTAAGTATTCTAGAACTAATTTTAGTGATTGTGCTTTTTGAGATTTTCAAATGAAAGCCCTATTGAGTGAGATTTTTGTTATTATATAAAGGGGATCAAAAGAGGCAAGAGGAACAAGAGGAGGCATTTTGAGCAAGTCTATAAGCAAGGAAATCAAGGTGGGTATATGTTTATAATAGAGTAAATAAGCCACTATTGTCTTCTTTGAATCAAAGAAGTTTAATGATTTCAATTGCATCATAAGTGTCGCATTTATTGTTTTTGAATGATTTGAGAAATTGCAATATATTGTTCTATGAATTGTGTCATGATTTATGAAAAGACTTTGAGAGTGATTTTTGAAAAGATATCATGTTTATGAAATCATGTTTTCGAAATATATCACGTTTATGAAAAGTCAAGATTTGGAAAAGTGCCATTTTGGGCAATATGTTTATAAGATGTGAAATACATGATTAAGTGGGTTTATCGTGGTCCCCTAACTTAAGTCAAGTGCACTTCGACTAAAAGCTTCTCCCGCCTACCCATTAGTGGCATAGAGCTCCTTCAGGGGCTCTCATAATTTCATGGCTGCGCAAAACCATTATGTGGGATTGTGTTAGTGCGTTCTGTTCATGGCTACACAGGACCTTTAAGGGAAATGTATAGTACATTCTATTTTGGATCTACCCAAACCATTCTGATGTGCTTATGTGCTTATGATTTGTGAACAAGTTTGATGAATTCATTTTTTAGGGTTCATGAATTTGACCTACACGATGAAAATTTGAGAAACATGTGTTTTATGAACTCAATGAAAAATTTCTACGACAAGTAAAAATGTTTTCAAAGGTTTTGCTTATTTTTGTGTTATAAAATGTTTCCCACGAGCTTTCAAGTTCACCACCTTTTTTCATCCCATGTTCAAGTGATAGCTAAGAGATCAAGTGAGCAAGAGCCTAAGGAAATTACTCCAAATTTGCTTATTTTGTATTTTGGAGTTGGTTTGGGGAAGGCACAATGTTTTAGTCGCATTTCAAGTTTAATTATTCAAGAATCTTTTGTAATTTGAGATTTTGAGATGATGACATATTATGGCTTGAAATGTTGTTAAATATTTGTAAAACTTTATTTTTTAGAGTTGGAATCAGATACATATGTAGAAGTTATCATTTTGAGATGATGATTTCGAGCATAAATGATTGATACGTACATACATACATACATATATACATATATATATTGATTAAGGGGGAGCCTACTTGTTTTTTTTTGGAATTCAAATTCAAATTATGAATTATGCAAAGTTGATTTTGCAATGTTATTTCAATGATTTATATGATTGGGGGGGAGACCTCTAACTAAAAGGACAAGGCTTAAAAACCTTGATTAATGTTTTTTTGTTTTCATTTCTTAAACAATTTCTAAATGTTTTGTCATTATCAAAAAGCGGGAGATTGTTGGACCAATGGTGGTTGACAAATAAATCCTACTTATGTTTTGATAATAATAAAATGTATATAATTGGTTAAGAAATTATTTAAGGTGTTTTGGATTGAAATAAATCAAGACAAGCATTAATCTTCTATGGGCAAGATATAAATCATTATGAAATCTAGATGGAAATAATCTTCAACGTGCAAGAGATTCAAACATGAAGATTATGGGAAGATTTTGTTAAATCTATCCGTTGG
>JAOSBK010000001.1:1363564-1385837 GCA_027568895.1 Erythroxylum shatona | reverse complement strand
ATCCAAATGAAGTTTTTATATAGTTCAAATTAATTTTTAATCTTAAATGAGAAATTTAACTTTTTAACTTTTGAGTTTAATTTATCAGGTTAAATAAATTATTTTTAAAACTAAAACTAAAAATTTTAATTTAATTAATTATTTTAGTTAATTGAGTTGGATCAATTTGTACAAATTTAGAATCCGTGTTTAATATGCATTTACGTAACAATTTGTATTAGAATAACATCACAAAATTTAACCAAAATGTTTTATTTTAGTACTTTGATAACACAAGATATTTTTAATATTTTTTGAATTAAGTTAAGTTATAAACATATGCATCTTTTATTCTAATAACTTAGTATGTTGCTTTTCCTTGCCATAGAAAGTTCTTAGAGCTTTCTCTATAAATTTTGATAAAATATTGACTTTGAGGTAATTTAATAAAATATTAAAAATTAAAAGCAATGCCTATAATTGACCATAAGATATTTATGTATTGAATTCAAATAAGAGAACTTGATGGAAGAAGCACTTGAGTTTATCTTGTTATTATCTATTAATCTATGTTTGAAATTTTGATTATAACTTTTAATAGTGGTTGAGAGAGTATTAAAAGTTAAGAATATTATCCATACGTTGAATAGTTAAACTCTAATCAAACAAATAAGCAAAAGCACTCTAACTAGCCAAACTCTTCAATAAGTGATTTTAAAAAATAAAATTTGGAATTTTTAAGGTATTTTTATGCAAAATTAAGAGAAGAGAAAAAAGTAATTAAGTGATATTTAAATAGTTCTCATATTTTGAAAACTTATGATAAATTTATATAATTAACACGTATTACGTGCTAAATAGGATTTTTTAGGTTGCTTGTATTATTAACACTTATTGCATACTAAATAGGTTTTTCTAGGTTGATTGTGTTATTAATAACGTGTTAAATTACTTAATTAGATACGTACTTTAATTATTATTATTTGAATATAATTATAAAATTTCGCTTTGAGGTAATGGCATATTTAAGATTTTCATCGAATTGTCAACTTAAAGAGACAATTATGTGTTATGAATGTGAATTGTGTGACTCTTGACATATAGTTTTGGCACGAATAGATTATGTAATTTTGAGACACCAATTATATATTTATTCATATCGTGCATGCTATATGCTACGAATTATTACTTGATAAGTGCATATTAAAATTCCTTAACAAATATTTTGGAAAATAAGGTTTGTTGTATATAATGTAGTAAGGATTGATTTTATTTTTTAAATTTGTGTTAAATATGTATTATCTAGTATATGTTATCTATCTATCTATATATATATATATTAAGAGAGATAGTATTAAAGCAATGGGTTAAAGTTTGTTCCTTGTGACTAAAAAGTCACAAGTTTGAATCTCGAAAATAGTCTCTTTGTAACGGAAACAGTTTTTTTGTAAAGATACAAAAGGAAGGTTGTATATATTATGACCCTGCTCAGACTCTCATAAAGTGGAGAGTCTTGTGCACTAGATACGTTGACTTTATCTATTTTTTTAAAGAGAGGAACCTATATCACAAGAGTTCAAGGATTAAAAAAAAAATATGGAGTACTTTTTTTGTTTATTTCTTGTTTGTTGAATCTAAGAGATATTATAATCTAAATTTGTAAATTGTTATTAGAGGATGACATATATACAGTATAGTTGATATTTGAGCATATGAATTATTTGTAAGATACATAACATACTATTACTTTTTGCTACGTGAGTGTCACATTGTATTTGTGTCACGTATAAATTTTATTATTTATTTTGATATTTTTAATTTATTAAATAATAAAATTCAAGTGTAACATAAATATAATATATGTCAGCCATCTAGTAAGTCACGTCATTCACATTAATAAAAAACTTAGTGACAGTCTATTTTTGCTAAAAATTAAACGTTGAAACATTTTATACTTACTTTTTAAAGTTCAAACTAATATTATAAAATTGAATAAATTTTGAGATTTTTTAATAATTAACTTATATATAATGAGGCAATAGTGAAAAATATGTTTGGCATTGGAGTTTGAGATTAACCCGAAACCTAATCAAACTCAAGTGAAGCTTGATTTAAATTTTTAATTTAAAATTTGAATTTGATGTTATTTTTTAATTCAAAAATAACATCATTTTACTAAATATTTTTTAACTTTGAACTTTAGGTATAAAAGTTCAATCTCAAACTTAATTTAAAATTTAAATTTTTTGAAAAAGTCTATATTGAATTTAAAATTTGATTTAAAGCTTGATTAATTTTTTCAATTTAAAATTAAAAAATTTTATTTCATTCAAAATGACGTCGTTTTAGTTCGGGTCAGAATTCAACCAAACCGGCCTACTGAAATTAAACCAAACCGGATCGGACTAGACAAAAATCATCATCCCTGGTGAAAAAGAGGCCCATAGGGAGATTCAAAGTTTATACGAACAAAGAAAGGTGAGAAAACCAAGTAGTTCTATGACTTTGTTACTAAGTATGGAAACTAATGAATCGTCCCGTCAGTAAAAGACATAGATTTCTTCTTCACCCGACTTCTTCCCTGATAAAAATGAAACCCTCATCTCATCCGTGGATTGTGACAATGACCTGTGAATGTTAGCTTCTGTCTCTTTCAGCTTTCCTCCTTTAGCATTGAACCCACAAAAGATGGAACTCATCAACAGCTTCCTCTCCTTTAACTATCTTTTCATGCCCTTGCTAAGTAAAAACCTACTCCTCTCTCTAGCCATCTTGTCACTTGGGTATCTTTAGATTTTTCTTCAGCCATCATAATAATAATTCTATAAAAGCCTATGTTTAAAAGAAGTTAAATAAATAATTAAGAGTTTGATAAATTAATGGTTATATTTTATATATTTATTAGTTATTTTATCTCTATATTTTTGTTCAAGATGATTCAAATTGAGTAAAATATAGAGACGAAATAACTAAATAAATACATAAAATATGACTACTAATTTACCTTATACTTGAAATTATCAAATTTTGTTAATCTTGAAACAAAAAGTTAATTAATAATTAATAATTTCAAATATAAAGTAAATTAATATTCATATTTTATGTATTTATTTAGTTATTTTATCTCTATATTTTACTCAATTTGAAAATTTAACATCATTATTAATTAACTTCTCTAGTCAAATTTTAGCGAAAATTGATTTAAATTATTTTGAATCTCCTCAATCCATCTTATTAATATTAATAAAATTATATTTTACTAAAATTGATTCAATATGAAAATCTAACATCATTATTAATTTATTTCCCACATCAAGTTTTAATAAAAATTGATTTTAGTTCTTTTGAACACTTTTAGTACATCTTATTACTATTGATATAATGGTCACTAAAAATTGATCCAATGCTAAAAATTTAACATAATTATTAATTTGCTTCTCATATCAAATTTTAATAAAGACACATAATCTCTTAGCAACGTTTTTATTGTATTAAAATTTACTTCCTTTCAATAATTTTTTAATAAATAAAAATATACTTTATGAACAAATAATTTCTCAAATATACTTTAACATAACATAGAAAACATGGGATTTGTTTTATTAAGAAATTTTGTCCGGATCTCTGATGGGAATTTGGTGATCAGTGCACGAAGGTGACAAACATAGCCGTGCAAAGCTTCAGGTCTGCAAATTGCAGAACAATGGTAGCTAGCTAGCTAGCTGGCTTTTGTCTAGTATTAGTAAGCCAAGATCTTCTTTATGATGACACTTTTAATCACAAACCTGATCCTTACACTACACTTTCTCTGACTTCTTTCTCTTCTTCGTCTCTTCCCTTTTGTTCTTCTCTGAGATATGAACATGAACATAGAAGATAAAGTCACCATGGACTTGGTTCCACCACCTTCTGAACATCTTTGCTATGTTCGCTGCAACTTCTGCAACACTGTTCTTGCGGTAATCTGTTTTATGATGATAAACTTAAAACCCTATTGTGTAGAATAATAACTCTTTCATGGTCGATAGGTCACTGCTTTTCTGTTGAGATATGTTCATTCCTTTTCAGTTTAATGTGTGTTGATTTGGATGCTTGTAGGTTGGGATTCCATTGAAGCCGCTCCTGGACGCTGTGACAGTGAAATGTGGTCATTGCAGTAACCTGTCTTTACTTACCACAAGAGGTCCTCTGCAAGGTCAATGTCTTGATCACCATCAACTGAGCTTTCAGGTTCGTACTCATGCCTCAATATCCTGATATTATTAGATGAATGTGTGTGTGTGTGTATATATATACAGTTATTAACAATAGGTGAATCTGTATCAAGGAGAGGCAAGAGCTTTACGGTGACTTGAGGAGAGGCCAATCTTCTTCATCATGTTCGTCCACAACCAGTGAGCCATTATCACCAAAAGCACACTTTGTTGTAAAACGTACTTAAACTTGACTGTGTCATTTATATTTTGCACTTCTTTATGATCTTCTTGTGTTATAGTAATCAGGACTTCTTCTTCTTTTTTCCCTGCAGCACCTGAGAAGAAGCACAGGCTCCCATCTGCTTACAACAGGTTCATGAAGTACGAGGATGTTTATATATATATATAAATAATTCCCTCCTCAGTTCAGTTCTTCACTGTTCTTCACGATCATATCAAAGTGTGCACTCGAGGTTTTGTACAAATAACTTTTTCTTTGATCATTAGGGAGGAGATTCAGCGGATCAAAGCAGCCAATCCTGAGATACCACACAGAGAAGCCTTTAGTACAGCAGCTAAAAATGTAACCCTTTTTAATTTTTCTCTGCTTTAACTCATTATTTTCCTCCAGTTCCTGATTCTTTCTAATGCTTAATTTGTGGACTACAGTGGGCAAGTTACATCCCAAATTCTGCTGCAGGAACTGTTTCTCAGAGCAACAAGATTAATGTAATTAAGCATTGGCCCTCCTCTCATCTCTAATTTCCATAAAACAATTAAAGATCTAGCGACTAAATGGAACTGAAGTTGAAAAAGAACTCATCTTCGATTATTCTTTAAGCTTTCAGATAGAATAAACAATCGAACCTTGTGAACTAAAACTTCTGCAGAATTAGTGAAAGGTCTATGAATTTAAGGTTTATTATTTGTTGGATAAAGTTTGGAGATTGACGTCATTTTAGGGGTTGCATTTTGCAGGGTTGAAGTGAAGCTGAGGAGAGTATAAGCACGACGAACATTTGACTTCATGTCAATGTATTGCCATTGCCAGAAAGTTTCATGTCTCACTAAATTTCATGTCTTGAGAAATCTTATTTATGTATTACTAACGTTGTTGGCTTCGGAAATAGTTGGGTTGAAGTATGAGATTTAATACTTTAAAGAGTTAATTAGTTGATATTGAATTTCTTTTAGGTTTTCCCTTAAAATTATGAGAAAATAAAAGGACTTTATATAGGTGATTGATGATAAAGTGGAATCTAAGGTTCTGTTTGACAATCAGCTGATTGCATTAGTTATTAATTGATAACTGATTATATCAATTAATTTGATCACAGGATAATATTAACTGTTTATTAAAGATATTTGATAAAATTAGTTATTTAGAATTAGCTATTTATATGTAAAATGATTAATGAGGACATAAATAATAATAATAATTCAAAAAATTTAATAATAATTGACAAGACGATGATTTTTAGGTGTTTGGAAAAGACAACTTTAGGAGATTATGGAAGATCTACACACTAATCATAGTATTTTCTTTTTAAAGTGAAAAACTTAAGGGCTACTAAATATTGCTTAAGATGATAAATGAGTTTGAGACCACAATTGTCTTTGAGTAAGATTTTTATTAGCTATCATCATCATCATCATCATCCCACCTAGTCTGAAGTCCCGCAGTGAAGCGGAGTCTGGGGAGGTTTTATAGTACGCAGCCTTACCCCTACATAGTAGAGAGGTTGTTTCCCGGTAGACCCACATGCAGATGTGACAAGTAAAAAATGATGCAAAAAACAGAACCAATAACTAAAGAACAGGCATGAACAAAAATTTAGTGATATGAAATGCACTACCAGACAAAAGGACATACTTGCTGGTTGGCCAGATCGGCCATTACCTCACCGTGTGTAAAGACCGGTTCTTATTGTCACTATTCACATTAGAAGTCGCCCCTACCCTGGCACTCCTACTGTTTTAGGCGACAATTTTGGGCCGCTCTTAACTATTTCAGACCTGAAGCCTTGACCACAACTAACTATCCGTAAAGATGTAAAAGACATGAGGTTGGACGTCCTATCGTTTAAGTAAAAGACTTGAGGATTCTAATGATTGTCGTGTATCCTTATCCCATCACGCCAGACTTTTCTAAATCCAGCAACTGCCTCAGTGAGAGTCAACTCCGACATATCGTTCTTGATCACTTCCCTCCAGGCTGTGTTTTTAAACCCGGACCGGACCGGCCGATCCGACCGGTCCGACCGGTGATCGGTCGGTGGTCCGATCCGGTTTATCCTTCAAAACCGGCTATAAATTGACCCAGTCTGAACCGGTCGGACCGGTCCGACAATTATTTTTTGAATTTTTTAAAAATATTTTTAATATTATATATAATTAAATATAATTATTGCATAATTATTACGTCACATCGGTTTGACCGGTGGTTGAACCGGTCAAACCGGTGACCAGTAAGGCCATCGGTTCGATGACCGGTCCGGGTTTCAGAACATTGCCTCCAGGTCTTGTAAGGTCTTCCTTTCCTCCTCTTGTAACTACTAATAAGTAAAAATGCTACTTGAAGGAGCTTTTCAAAAAATAGCTGGTTGAGTTGAATCAGCCAACTCAATCAGCTCTTAACCAAACAAATATACTAGATGTTTGACATAGTCAAACAATTAATACTCTTTAATTAGCTAAAATATAACTTAAACGGTATCAACCAAACACGTCCCAAATCACTTTTATTTTAGTTTGTGAATAATAAAAAAATCCAAAATTCTATGGACTTTTAAAATAAACAATACAATGTCATTTTTGTCTTAGTTGACCAGGTTAAGTCGGTTCTTAAACTCAAACTTAAGTCTAAAAAATAATTTTTTTAGTTTAAAACTAACTCAAATCATAACTAAAATAGATTTTTCTTGTTGGTTTTGGATAAAGTCGATTGGGCATAAACTATTTTGCTAATCCAAATTATGGTCATTAAAATGTTATCTTAGAATGACATTAAAATAATCATAATATAATTTTCTTTTATTTAGTTATAAGTTAAGAAAAATGGGAGTCATAGTCACGATTGCCTTTGTTTACAGTTAATATTGTAAAAAGTTTTATACGTCTAAAATCTTAAGCAATGTTTTAAAATTAGATCATAAGCTAAACCGGTAAAATAAAAAATTAAAAAATTTCACACTATTATAAAATTATTTAAAATTGAATAAAATTAAAAATTTTAAAATATAATTGAAGAAGAATATCCTTATCTATTAAAGAATTTAAAGTTTGATTAAAAAGAGACAACTAAATAAAAATTTATTTATTTATTACTTATTATTTTTAACAAAAAAGTTATTAAAATAAATTGAACCAAAAAATTAACAATAAAATGAAAAATTATTCAATTCAAAGTTTTCACGGTTGAACCGATTTAACCCATTCGATTTTTTTATCATTGATCTTTATTCCTTCTAATGAAACAAATGATTTGCAAGAAAAATATGGCTATTTTAAATTAAATATGTATAAAGAACAAATTTGAAGCAAGTCATTCATTTCTCTTTTTAAAATATTCTTCATAAAATTATTAAAATTAGTCAAGATACTTATTTTTATATAAAATGGCCTAATGAAATATGTAGTCTTAACCTATCAATATGAAAATTTAGCCATCCTATTATTTTTGGTGTGAACTTTGAAGCATAACATCATTAGATTCCAATATGACAAATTCACCTTGCCTCGAAAATTAATGAATTAAATTAAGATTAATTAGTTTTTAAATTGAATTTGAGTTTGAGAGGCTATTCAAAAATTTAACTTCCTAAATAAATTACTTAAAATATATAATTGCAGTTTCTACTCTTATATCTAAATTATGTCTTTTAAGAAAACATAATTAAAGTTAAAATTAAGTAAAAATAATTTAAATTAACATAAAATTTAGTTTTTATATATAACAATATCAAAATTAAAAAATTTAATTATAACTCAATGTTACTATCTCCGTTAACTTTGATGACGTGACTTGCCACATAAAACAAACACCCTTAACACTCATACACGTTATATTTAATTAAACTAACTAATTAAGTTTCACTAAGTTGTTTAACTAATCTACATGGTTTTGGGATTGAAAAACCTTAATGAAACTCGGTGCCCATAGTTCATTAAGGTTTTTCAATCCTAAAACAACATAGTTTAGTTAAATAACTTAATAAAACTTAATTAGTTAGTTTAATTAAGTATGATATGCATAAGTGTCAAGGGTATCTGTCTTATATGACAAGTTAAGTCAACAACATTGATGAAGATACTAACATCAAGCTAGAATTGAAAAAAATTGAGCATTTAATTACTATTTTTTAAAGTTGTGGCTATAATTGTAAAATTAAATAAATTTTCAGATTTTTTTATAATTAACCTTTTTTTAAATCAAATGGGAGGATATAAAAATTTTCAAAACTTTAATCTATATTTAGTTGGACGTAAAGTTTTTAATAGAATGGAATGTAATAAAATTGTAAAATATTTGATATGGAATTTCTAGTATATGTTCAGTACCGAAGGTTACAATGTATATAGTTGTATAACTGCACTATTTTAGGAGCTAACTTTTGTACATTTCAAAATACAAAAATATTTGATTGCTGCTAATTTACAGGAATTGATTGAATGACTTTGAATTGCTTGAGCTGGAATGGATGGAAGTCCTGCCAGTTTGAATGAAAGGAAATCGCGTTGGTTTGAGTGGAACCCGGAGTCACAAGGAGCAATCACCCCCCCCCCCCCAAATTAAAAACGTTTAGTCGTAATGATGGGAAGTTTGGACTTTAAGTCAAGGAACTGAGACTTGTGTAAAGGCTTCGTGAGAATGTCGGCCAACTAATCTTTGCTAGACATGAATGAAACCTGGAGATGTTTATGTCTTAGCTCATCCCGAATGAAGTGGAAGTCCATCTCGAGATGCTTGGAGTGTGAGGGGAAAACAGGATTGACAACCAAGTATGTGGCAAAAACATTGTCACACAACAACCGTGGAGGCATACGGACTTGTATCCGAAGTTTTTTTAACATTGATTGTAGCCATTTAACTTCTGAGGCTGCGATTGCAAGGGCTTGATACTCTGCATTTATACTCGATCGAGCCACTGTATTTTGCTTTTTTGAAGATCACAAAATGATATTGGGACCATGATATACAATATAATCTGTTGTACTTTTTCTATCCCGAAGCTCACCTCCCCAGTCGGCGTTGGAATAGCCCAACAAGTTTGGTGAGTGACAAGGTCGAATAATGAGACCATAATGCATTGTGCCACAAAGGTAGTGAAGAATTCGCTTAACGGCTAGTCAATTATTAACCAAAGGCATGCATGAACTGGGATATTTTATTGATAGCCATGGTTACGTCTGGGCGTGTTAAAGTCAAATACTGCAGGCTTCCCACTATATGGCGATATAGTTTAGGATTATGGAATGGTTTAGCTTGAGCGTATATATCCTTGGTTTGGGAAGCGGCCGACGTTGCAACTGCGGAAGCTTCGTGCATTGTTGCGCGATATAGTAGGTCCTGAATGTATTTGGTTTGCCAAAGATGAATACAACTCCTTTTTGTCGTCACATCCATCCCTAGTAAGTAAGTCAATGGACCTAAGTCCTTTACTGCAACATGATTAGTGAGACCATAAATAATATTTTCAAGTAGGACAGGAAATGAACCTGTTAAAATGAGATCGTCAACATAAACGAATAAGTAAGCAACTTTTGAACCATGATTGTAGATAAAAAGTGATGTGTCGAGCTGTGATCCTTTAAAACAAAGTTTCAAAAGTGCATTCATGAGACAATTACGCCAGGATCGAAGTGCCCGTTTAATCCATATAAGGATTTTTTAAGAGCACAAACATGATTAGGAAAATTACGATCAGTTAATCCTTATAACTGCTCCATAAAACAAGTTCATCAAGTTGGCCATGTAAAAAGGTGTTGAAGACATCAAGTTGACGTATTGGCCATTAGGAAGTCATAACAAAAGACAAAATAAGAAGGATTGTCACTGACTTAATAATTGGGTTGAAATTCTACACTTAATCAATTCCTGGTCTTTGGTGAAATCCTTTAGCCACCAATCGAGCTTTTTAGCAATCAATTGTTCTGTTCGGTTTATGTTTGATTCAAAAAATCCATTTGCATCCTATTATATTTGATGCATGCTCTTGAGGAACTAGATCCCATGTGCCATTCATCATCAAGGCAACAATCTCCTCTCCCATTGCCTTTCTCCACTCTAGGTGTTTGGCAGCTTCTGTATAATTCGGTGGTGCCATAGTGGTGTCTGTGTTATGGGCTTTTGTTTTTAAGGATCCTATTTTTGACCTAGTGACCATTGGATGAGTGCTGGTACTTAGGTTATAGGATGAGAGGTCGACATTTAGTGAAATTTGTGGTTGACTTGTTGTTACTAATTGTGGTACCACAGGATCAGGTGAGGCAGGTGGGCATATGACATGTGTTTGGTTGTAGATGATAGGTGTTGTGGAATTTATGACTGGAGGATTGGATGGAACAACAGGTGGTGTTGTGATAGGATTTATATGTGGAGCTATTGTGGGTTGCTGAGCTAGGGGGACTTGGATCGACTAGCGTGGTAGTGTTTGGGCGATTGGTTTTGGTAATGGACTATTACTTGGTTTTAGTAATGATTGTATAGTGGGGAAGGTAGGAACTACCAGGATAGCGGACTTTTGATCAATGCTCTTGAACGAGAAAACCTGCTCATCAAATAAAACATGGTGTGAGTACAAAATTTTGCAAGTACTCAAGGACATACATTTATAACCTTTATGTAATGTACTGTATCCCAAAAAACACACGGAGTGGAATGAGGTTCTAATTTATTTTTGGTATAAGGCTTAAGTCAAGGAAAACAAAAACATCCAAAAACACGAAAAAAGTTGTATTCCGAGCATCGATAAAACAAATTTTCAAATGGGGTAAGGTGATTGAGTTTGGGTGTGGTTAACCTATTAATGGAATAGATAGCTGCAAAAAATGCATGACCCCAATATTTATGTGGTACAACAGAGTGATACAAAAGAGCTCTTCCGGTTTTAGTAATGTGATGATGTTTGCGCTCAACACAGCCATCTGGCATGTGTAGGCACGAACTTCGTTGAATAATGGCATTAGCAGATAGGTATTTTTTTAGAGCTTGAAATTCCCCACCCCGTTCCGATTGGAATTGTTTGATAGGAAAGCTAAAATATTTTTCAACAATTTCTTGGAATTTAACAAAGGAATTAAAAACTTCATATTTATGCTTGAGAAAATAAATCCATGCAAATTTGCTAAAGTTACCAAAAAAGATAACATAATACTAATAACCATCAATAGTAGGGATAGGAGCAGGTCCCCATAAATCAGAGCATTTAAGTTCTAGTAATGATTTTGCTTCATATGAGGATTCTTGAAAGCGTAATTTATGGGTTTTGCTTACAACACAATTTTCACATAAAGAGTGCATAGACTTGGTAGATACTGATAAATTATGTTGTTGAAGAATTTTACTAATGGTTGGGTAGGAAGCATGGCCAAGTCTATTGCACCAATCTCAAAAGGTGACTGAATGACAAGAAGGAGGACATGTGGTGTTGGATGTGGGATTGAGAGCATAGAAACCATCCTTAATCGCTCCCTTGTGGAGGTGACACCCTGTTAGGATATCCTTAATGACAAAACAATCAGAAAAATTCAAGTGAGACGTTATTTGATTTAGAAAATTGAGTAACAAATAAAAGATTAGTGTTAGAGGAGGAAACATGGAGAATATTATCAAGAGATAATTGATTTTAATTGAGAAGTAAAGTATTGGAACTGATGTGAGAAATTGGAATGCGTTTACTATTGCTTAAAGGTACTTTGTCTGTGCCCGAGTACTTTGAGTATAATCCAAGGTTTTCCAGATTAGGAGTCAAATGATGAGTGGCACCGCTATCCACAATCCATTGGTTAGGTGAATTATGAGGTGGAGGACAGGAAATTTGTTGGTTTGGGTGTGTTTTGGTTGGGTTGACTATATTTGGGGCTCAAGCATTTATTGGATGTGTGTCCTACACCGTTGTAATTGAAGCAAATGGGGGTGAATGCATTGGGAGAATTAGGTGCATGATTAGAGTGGTCTCATCCTTTTCTATTATTGCTATTAAAGTTGCTATGACCACCACAGCCTTTTGTGCCTCTGCCTCAGTTGGAGTGGTGTTGTTTAGTGGTCATGTATGCCACGGCTAACGTGAAGTCAAATTGGGAGGAGCTTTTTAGTTGCATTTCTTCACTTAATAGTAGTATGAATAAATCATTAATTATTATAGGAGTGAGCCTTGCTTCAATACTCCATGCAAACGGATGGAATTCAGGTCCAAGACCTTGTAAAATATAGTCGACGAGATCCTCTTCAAAGATGACATGAATGGGAGAATTAATTGGTCATAAAGTCGTTTGGCACGTAACATATATTTGGGAATATTATCATTGCCTTTTTCAAGTTTGTGTAAAGATTGTTTGAGGCTGCGTATTTGAGCTCTAGAGCTAGAAGCGTATGTGGTAGCTAACTAGCTCCAAGCATCATAAGCAGTGGTAGATTCAACTACTTGCGAAATGACGGAATCAGATAAGGAGCTTAGGATCTAGCTCAAAACAAGTTGGCCTTTCATAAACCAAGTTTGATATTCGGAATGTGGTTGGCCATCAATGTGGATTGGTGGAGTAGTGACAGTTCCATTTATGTGAGAAGAAAGGTTATTGGCATAAAGGAGAGGAAATATTTGAGTTCTCCATAATAGATAATGAGAGGAGGTGAGCTTAATGGTGACTTGATGATGAATAAAAGGTAGGATTGTTGGAATAGAGAGTGTTGAAGACGTAGCCATCGAGAAAGAACTTGGGTTGGAGAGGCCTAGAGAGAGAAAAATGTTTAAGTCAAGAACGAGAAAAGAAAAGAGGGTGTTTAGGCCAAGAATTGCTCCGATACCATGCAAAATATTTGATCTAAAATTTCTTATATATGTTTAGTACCGAAGGTTACAATATATATAGTTATATAACTGTACTATTCTAAGAGCTAACTTCTATACATTTCAAAATACAAAAACATTTGATTGCTGCTAATTTACAGGAACTAATTGAATGGCTTTGAATTGCTTGAGCTGGAATGGACGGAAATCCCGCTGGTTTGAATGAAAGAAAATCCCACAGGCTTGAGTAGAATCCCAAGTCACAAGAAGCTGTCAAGAATGAAATGGAATGGCTTATAATAGAATGTAATATAAACGAATGTAATATTAAAAAAATTATTATTTGGGAGAAATAAAAATGTTCATAATGTAATATAGTGAAATGTTGTTTGAATGAATGGTTTATAATGTAATATATTATAAAATTATTTATCATTTTACATTTCATCTTAAATCTTCAAAATCAAAGATTTTTATATTTTTATTCTTTTTATCTCTTTTCATTATAAACTTTCCTCTTAAACGACGTAAAATGTTATATTCTATTTTATTCCATTAATAAACCTCCCATCAAACATAAAATCTAAAACAGTGACTCTGCAATCCCATTTTCCATATTACCGAATCACTGAAGCACAAACAAAAGAAGATTATGCATACGTAGACACCACCGACGTATTTTATGCACGATACTTCACTAGCTGCATTTTATAAGCACATCATGACATCAATATCATACTGATTTATTTATTTACTATAAATATGATATGCTAAGAAGAACAGTTTTAAGACATGACTATTAAGAATTTTAATATTACAAAATGGAGTATTTATTTAATGGAATTAACTGAACTTGCATCATTGCTGACGTTTCATTGTGGTGGTCATGCGTATATAAACTTATCTTGAACTATAAAATACTAGTTTCATGGAATGGGCAGACCTAAAGATTTTGATTACTTTAATACCAAGTTGCTCAAATTCTTATAATAAAGTTAACAAGAATCATAATTGATTATTTGCAACTTTTGATGATCTTCTTCTTTTACGAGTCATAGCAATAAAAAACAATATTTTAAAAATTAGATTAAAGTTTAAGGTTTAAATAAAAAGTTTAAAGTTTAAGGTTCAAAAGATTTAACTAGAATTTTATCGTCGTGATAAAACTGATTAAATATTAAATAAAATTTAAAAATTTAAAAATGGACATCTTTACTAATAAAAAAGTTTGAAATTAAATAAAAAAAGAGATTGTTAAATAAAAATTAATTGATTGTTTTAGCTTGTAAGAATTTATTAATTTACAAAAATTAACTAATTCATTAATAAATTGGTTAATTTTTAACAATAAGAGTTGTTAAAATAAATATAACCAAAAAAATTAAAAATCGAACCCAAAAATTAAATTGTTCAAGATTTTTATAACTAAATCAGCCGAACCAATTGAATTTTTTAATGGACATTGTTCTTGTTGCTTGAATTGGAAATAAATTGAAACCAAAGAGACTAAAGATAGTGGAAAAAATGAAACTTCAATATTTAATTATTTATCTTGACAAGGTCAAAGTTCCTATGAAACTTAAGAAATTTTTTTTTTTTTTAATTGTTGAAAGATTTCTTGATTTTAAATTTTAAAAAAAGGCAAAACAGAATCATCTGAACTAACTAATAGTATCATATCAAACTAGCATCAACTTGCAATACTAAAAATCATATTAATTTGACCATCTGAAAGGCTTTACAGCCTTTAGCTTTCTGCATAACATAAAGTCATTTGATGCCTCCACCAGATGCCAGGGCACTGGATGTTTTCTTAAATGTTCAAAAGATGGAACTTAACAGCACCAGAATGCATGTTATATCCTGCCATGCCAAGTAACTCTAAGCAGCAATTCTGAGGGCAAAAGATAAATGAACATCTAGTCAAGAACTCAGTAGTATTGAAACTAAGATTGTGTTAAAAGGAATCTGTCCAGTTTCAAAGCTCAATATCAAGAAGCTATCAACAGAGACTTTCATATCGTCATTTTTTGATACCTAATGACTTTTAGATTCCATAGGTTGTAAGGAAGTTGCATAAATCTTCATGTTCATGCTTAACCTGTATGATCCTCCTTTGCTGTTCCACCCTTTGAAGATGTGATGATAGCTGAAGCAAATCTACGGTAGTTACATGTTCAGGAGAGATGGAATACTTGGCATTTAAGAATTTTGGTCGTTGAAGAAATTCGTCTGCCTCGAATTGAAGTTCAGTAGCATGACTGATGTCAGAATCCATGAAGGATCTCATACAATGAATTTCACTGGTATCAATTCCAGATGGAAAATTGCCATTTCTAATGCACTTCTCTTTAGTGTCTATACCCAAAGATATGTTGGAGTAACCGAAAATGGGATGATCACAACTGACTTGACTCGTTTTGGACGTCATACTTCCCAGTGAGTTGCTTAAATCCTGTGTTTCAGCTGACAGAAGAGAGAGAGCACAACTAGAGTGCCATAACCCAGATAAATCATTAACAGTTGATCCTGCAGCTGTAGAAGTGTAGTCTTCTGTTGCTGATGGAGACAGTCTACATCTATTAGTTTGTTGGTACCTTTCTGGATATGGAATCCCATCTGGATCCATGCTTGGGAAAAGAAAAGGTGATTTCTTCAGCAAAGAATTCCCCAAAAATTTGGTGCCTGTTGACTCAGAAAGGATCAAAGATCAACAAATGTTGGATAATGACATAAAACAGAATGAGTCCGTAACTCCAGAGGGAATCCATGAGTGCCACAGCCTCTCTAGTTATGATGGAATTGCAAGATGTAGCTTCAAATTTAACTTCAATAGGAACACATTTACCACAGATAGAAAGGAATTCGAATGTTTCCTTTATCAACTATGAATCACCTCATATAAGCCAAATTGTGACGTTAATTGTTCCTTGTAATGCCAAGTTGAAAATTGCATTTCAAAACTAGATTATTATGATTAATTACAATCATATTACTTTAAGAAATATGAACAATAGCATAGGAAAACATATGGTCACAAATGCGATCGTGTCAGCATTTGGCTACAGTTGAAAGGCTTGGAGATGTCCACGTGATTGAAAACTACAAAACAGATCAAATCTGAGAGCTTTTATTCATTTAAAATGGGAAGCAGAGGAGGTTACATTTGTTGACTTGTCTTCTTCATTGCACTACCGTATAACCATCCTAAGCAGCAGAATACATAGTTTATTGTTCATACCTTGATATGAATGCATTAACTTGTGCACTTTAGTGGAGAGGGTACCAAATTGAGGCTTCCTTCTTCTTTCATTATGACCTGCTAGCCGTTTACGACAGCTACGCCTACCATCATCGAATTCAGCCAGCAAATGGAACCTGATTAATCAAAAGGTTTCAGATTACTACTAACAAAATAAGGTTTTTCATAAAGGGAAGGACAAATCCTAGAGCACAGGACGACAATAATTAGAGTAAATCCATAAAAACATGGTTAACAAGTGCTCAACGTCATTAATATATGCAGTCAGGTGAAGCACTTTCAATTATAAAAATGTTGTGTCAATCGACTATGTACCATAAGAGAAGCAACAGAAGGAAAGATGTTGACCTGCTACACTGTTGGCAGAACCTCTGTTCAATTCCGTTAACAACTACAACAGGAGTCTTCGAGTGAGCCTCACAAACTTTATGCCTCTTGTGGTAATCCTTTGAGGAGCTAAGATCCTTGTTACAACAATATACCTGGCAAAAGGGAGTCTGTATGCGTGAACTCACCGGCCGAGCTCTTTTTGCTTTTGGAAACTCAGAAGATAACATCGACCTTCCTTTCATAAATTTATCGATGCACACATCTTTACCATCAGATAGTTGGCCTAGCTTCAAATCAATTAGTGACGAATCCTGACTAGATTCTATACAAGAAATCGAATGATTCTGCCCAGATTCCACTGATGAATTTGAAGCAATCATACAAGTGGGAGAATCTATGGCCATTTTACTAGAGTCCATACGAAATTCACTACATTCAAGCAACCCCAAGCCAGTGTTATTAACAATGAAAGGCCTTTTGGGCATTTCAGGGGATCCCAAATCAACAAATCCCATGCTGTCAACTGATACTCCATCCCATTCGATTATGGGCTTTCTACCTCTATCACATGCATCATTTGACAAACCTATTTCCTCCGAGAATAGAAGGCCTTTTCCTTCTGAAGCATAGAACCAAGACTCCATCACAAAAGCTGCAATTATAAACAGTAACAGTAGATGTAAGTATCTAATAACATATCATAGGATAAACTAACAGAAACAGGAATTTGCATGCTATAATGGTTCACGTTTAATGGCCACACACTTAACTACGCATCATAGATTAAACTGAAATTGCTGCACACAATTTATATTCATAGCAACCGATTAAAAACAAAGACAGGGTTCATGATTCTGGTAGATTGTTATGAGACAAACCCTTTAGACATGGAAGCCCTCGTGCTAATAGAATAACAGAGGTTGACAGTGACACAAAAAACATCAATAATTAACTAAATGATTGTTATGATGGTGAAAACCGGATGAGTAAAAAGTGAAAAAAGGGCCAATCGTCTTTTATTTTCTGAATAAAAGTGAGGGAAAGCGAAAGCCACCAAACAACTAGTTATTATTGAAACAAGGAGCTCAGATCATGAGTTTTAACCAGAATTTTGCTCGAGTAGGACAAGATTTCTGGGATTTGTTTCTTTTCTTTATTTCTATTGAATCAAATTCTAGGATCAGATAGTTCATAAAAGCTACCATTCACTTCACTGTCTTCCACTATTCTCAGGAACCAAACAGGACAATAAGAACCAGCAAACAGAAGTAAAAAAATATAAAGATACGCTTACACCAATCTTCGTTCTCGGTTCGACAACAAAACCCAAATTATAAAACTCGAATTCCAGCTACCGAACCAAACCAAAATTAAACTTTCCTTTTCAAATGCAAGCTTCAAACCTCAAAGTTCAGCTTATAAGAGCAACCATAAGAGGAAAACACTAATGACCATTATTTAGAAATTTGCAGAGGAAAGAAATGAGGACGTTGCTGACTTGCTGGGATTCCAAAGTTTAAAGCTTTTTTTCCACAGTTTCTTCCAAAGCAAACAGCAAAAGAAAAAAAAAAACAGAGAGAAAAGAAAAAAGAAGCAGAACAGCTCTTACTCCTTCCTTACCGTGGAAAATGGCAGAGGGAGAGAGAGGCGGTGAGATTGAAAAAATATTTAGTTGGTAAGGGAAGAGAATGTGGAAGCACAAGCAGTCTGAGTCAACATGATTTCCACTACAAAGCTCACTCTCTGCTCTCAAAAAGGACTGCTTTGAGTGTTCTTTCTTTTTTTCCTTTTTCTAAGCTTTTGAGAGTGATTGTAATTCCCTTTCTATCCATCCATCTCTTTTGGTGTGCTCATGTTTTTTTTCTTTTGCTTCTTCTTTTTTTCAATGTTTAAATTAAGAGGATGATATGTTTAAAATTTAAAAAATGTTAATTGATCGTTACAAAATTAGTTAAAAATTAAATAAAATTTAAAATATGGTTAAATTTTTTTATTAATTTAATAATTTAAATTTTAAATAAAATTTATTAAATAAAAATTAATTTACTTATTTTAGTTTATAAAAACTATTAATTTATAAAAATTAATTGATTAATCAATAAAGTGATCAATTTTAACAATAATAGTTATTAAAAGTAAATCGAAATGAAAAATTAAAATTCAGATTAAAAAGTTGAAAGAATTAATATTTTTATAATTAAATTAGCTAAACTGGTTAGTTTTTTTTTTTAATCTTTGCTTAATTTTACTATGATATTATTATATTAGAAAATCCTTTCTTATTATTTAATATTCAAATTACTGTTGTTGCATATTTATATTTATTTTCTCATTACTTTTTTATTATATTTGTTTAATAATTGAATGAAACCTTATGTTAACTAATTATGAAAAATAATAAGTGATTTCATCCAAATTTTTAACTAAATGATTTTGTATTTTGTTCCTTTCTTGTAGCATTTCAATTTTCTATTTAATTACAAATATAACTAACGTGTCACTAATATTTAATTCAAATTTAAAAGGTATTAAAATACAATTTCTATAAACTCCAAAGCCATTAGAAATATAATTGACAAAAATACTAAATACTAATTTCCTTTAATATTTATGACCTTCTTTTCAATTGATATTGGGTTTATTAATTCATTTGCTCATTATATTATTTTTTATTAATCTTAAATTTGGTATTGAATGAAAAATTAAAACATAATTATTATTTATAATTTAGACCATTAATTATGTTTTTCTATTAATAAAAGTGAAGGATGATGTTGTAATTCGTGGAGATGTCGAGGGGCATTTTGAGAAATTAAGACATGAGGAGAGAGTAGAGAATGAATCAGATAAGATTGGAGAAAGGGACAGGAGGGCAGCCACTTGTAGGTGGTAGTGAGCAGACACGTGTACCAATTAACCACAACATAGGGGCACGTGGGAAGTGACCCCTGCGCCTGCACCTGCACCTGCAGCAGCAGCCATGCATATGCTCACTTACCAATTCCAGTTACAGAAAAGCCAACCCATCCATCCATCCATCCGTCCATCTGTCCCTCCATCAACGTAACAAACGTAAGTGCCTTTCCACACAACTAATTTCACCCGGTCCGGTTTAGTTCGAATTTAACGAATAAAATTTTAAATTGATTAGTTTTTGAGAGGGTAATCTGATTCGATCCGGACAATTTAAATTATTCTTAATTAAAATAATATTATTTTATTTAAATTAATTAAATAAAATAACAATATTTTACCCCAAGATCAAACATTAAGTTTAAATCAAACAAACTGAACTCATAATTTGGGATATTGTGAATATCATCCTCGTCGCCATCACACTTAGTTCACAGCCCCATAATAAAGTAGGATCTGAAAAGATCTAATAATATGCAGCATTATCCTTATATGGTAAAAAAGTTATTTTTAGTAGACTCACATGCAGATGTGATAAGAAAATAGTGATGTAAAAAAAATATTTAAGAAAATAAAATTTCAATAAATACATAAGGATATACCTGATGATGCCCAGATCTGCTAGTTCCTTATACCCTGAAGATATGACAATCCTAATGTTTTAGACGGCCATCGATGGAATTTTTTCCCACTATATTTTACCTTATATCCTGAAAATATGACAATCTTACGATTTTAAAATGCTATCGCTAGAATCTTTCCCCGCTCCATCTGACGGTTAACCTTAGTCTTATCTTTATTAAATGAGAATGAGTTGATTAAATTACAACAACAACATTACCCAGTGTGAATCTCATTACTTTGCGAACTTTGAGAAGGTCAAATAGGATGTAATCTTACCTCTAACCAATAGAAGAGCAGTTAATTAAATTGAGTTAATTATTTAATTTTAGTGTCATTAATTTCTCTAAAAATTCATAGGAGTGTGTAATTTATACATACATTCAATATTTTACTTGAAATGATAAGAAAAAATTTAATCTACCTTAATTTGAACTAAGCAAATTAGTTTAACCGACTTAGGGTAAGATAATATTGTTTTGTTAAAATTAGTTGATCAAATAACATTGTTTTGACCTTTATCAACTCTATCCTTAATAAATGAAAATAAGTTACAATCCCAGAAGTTGCTACAATAATAACAACAACAATTCAATGAAAGCCTATTGAAACATAAAATATGGAGAAGTCCATTTTAATTAGTTGTCTAATTTCTAATTGGTAGAGACTATTTTTAAGATAATATCGGAAGTTGCTATAAACATAAAAGAATGTCAATAACTTCATTACTAGTCCCTCTCTACTCTATATTACCATTATACTCTTAACATGACTACATATTTTGAGAGTTTTTACTACTCACACATTTAGATAAATTTCATAGCTCAAACTAATGATGTTAAGCTATTAATCTTATGGCTTAATCTCCATAATTTGGCCTTTTGATCGTTTAAACATTTTCATATTGAGATTGATTACGTTTATTATGTCAAAACCTCATATATTTGTGACAGAGTTTGAAGAGAAATTGGATTAGATCTAAGTAAATTTACATATATTCGAAAATATTAAATATCAAGAGCTCCTTCAAGTGAAACACAACCTTAACTAGAGAAATTAAATTAGATTTAAATAAATTTATATATATTCGAGAACATTATATATCTAAAAAATTTAAAACATTGAATTATGAACCCTTTTTTGTGTAGGTAAAAACATGAATCTCTTGCATAATTTAAAAAATTTTTATTTTTAAGATTTAAAAATCTCCTTATAATTTTTGAATTTTCAAAAATACTTTTTGTGAACTTCAGTAAAAAATAATGATAAAACACCTGTAGTGTGAATATCATTCGTAGACCACTGAAGTAATTAAAATAGATTTAAATTAATTATTTATATAATTATCTTAAATTAATAATTTAATTCAAATTTAGTTAGATTGTATAAGTTTAAGAGTTAAATTGAATTGCTATATCAGTTACATTTGATTAGTATTAGTCCATGTATGATATTCATACCTTATGTGTTTTGTCATTATTTTTAATCGAAATCCGAAAGAATTTTTAGAAAATTAAAAATTAAGGAATTTTCATGTGCCTAATCTTTTATATATAATTCATTTACTCTTTATACCCTTTTTGATGTAACACAACTAGGGATGGCAGTAGGTTTTCAACTCGATTAACATCCGCCCTACCCGACCCAAAAAAATAGATATAGAGGCTAAAAAATAGATTTTAAATGGATGTTGAAAAATGGATGTGGATTTGGATTTGGATATGGGTCTAATAATAACCCGAATCATGGATACCCATATCCTACCTGTTTTTTATTAACTATATTTTTTCTTTTTTTTTTTGAATATTTATGGTTAAATATAATAAAATATTAATATTTTATGAGAAGAAATAACTTTAAAATCTTCACTTTACTTCTCGGTACTCAACTTTTTCATCCTATTTTATTTTCTTATAGGATGATAATAATGCAAATGATATGGAGATGGAGTTTTGAATGTTATG
>JAOSBK010000001.1:1338219-1363464 GCA_027568895.1 Erythroxylum shatona | reverse complement strand
TTTATTTTCTTATAGGATGATAATAGTGCAAATGATATGGAGATGGAGTTTTGAATGTTATGGAGTTCACGTAAAGACAATTTGAAGCTTTGGTTATTTCAGTCTTTGTTCCAATTTTTAATTGTAAAAAATGTATGTTGTCTTTGTATTAGACATTATGATTTTTATTATTCTAATTTTATGATTTTTTAAGACATACAAATCAAAATCTTGACTTATTATTAAAGTAATTTTGATTTAGAGCATTCGCAAAAATTTGCTCTTTATATTTTCTATTTAGAAGTTATATTTTTATGTGCTATACAACCCGATGGATATCTAAAAACTCGAACAACCCAATGAATTTAGATATGGGTAGTAAATTGTAAAAACCGATAGATATGGATATGAGTTGAGTCATAAAAAATGGATATGAATATAGGTAGAGCAATACCCGAACTGAACCCTACCAATTGTCATTCCTAAACACAACTTGTAAATTTTTAATGTTCCAACCCGAACCACCCCCCACAAGAGACACACAAAACGAATCAATTATATATGAACTTGCTGAGAAAATTGATGAGTGTTATGACAAATTTGCAGATGCCGACAATGTAATTATCATACAGCCCTATTGCAGGAAAATTCTATACGTACTAGTTCTCTTTGTTCTGCTAATTTAGTATTAAATAAATCTAAGTCATTTTTTAAGGTGCAGTGGTCCATATTACAGAACAGTTGTTGTTTTCGTGCTAATGTATCTCTGAAAACGAAGCCACACTCTCCATCTTTGTTGCTGTTTGAGACATACGAGATTGGATATGGCGAAAAAAGAAAAAAATAATTAAAAAAACCCTTTTTTTTTAGTTGCCTATGAGGTGTCTTAGGAGGGTCCCAATTATGGGAAGGTACCTTTAAACCATCCATACCCAGACTAATCCTCGTTCGAGCGGGTAGGTCCCTTGCGAGAGGCAAAGTTCTGGCCTCAAGTTTTAAACGGCTGCATACATGAGGACGGTTCGAAATCGTGACCTCACTTAAGCCAAGAGAGCCCCTTATCAACTCACTTGCGCCCTGAGATTAATTAAAAAAAACCTTGAATGTGACATTGCAGAATATTTGCATGAATTTGTATGGTTGTGTATCAACGTCACATCTTGCATATGCCATTTTTTGTTTTCCTTTGAACATTGTCTTGTGAGTTGTTATGATATTGCAGTCGTAAGTCGATCTTTCTCTTTGAACAGATTAGACTAAAAAAATCCAAGATATGAAATCGTCTAACATGTAATCTTGGAATCAACTTTAGTCTTGTTGGTTATATAGATACAGGCTCTTGACTTCAGTTTTTTTATTAAACTAGAAATTCAATATGATATGAGACACTCAATTTTAATTAAACCTCGATCAGGCTTCATATACTTAAAAGTAACTATTCGTCAAATATAAAACGAAGTCGTTTTGTTAGACGTAGAAAATGATTTTGTTTTCCATGTGAAAGATGTTCAAATTTTGAGATGGACTCGAATTTTATAACCCAAATTCTATTATTTAGCATCTAATCTTGAATCAAGTTTTGTATTATTGGATAGAGAGATATAGGGTTCAACCTTGGCTTGAATTTTTTTAACCGATTCACAACTCAATTGGACCCAAAATGTTTGACTTGAATTTGAGCCAGATTGGATTTCATAAGCTTGAAACTAACCATTCATCAAATATGAAACGAAGTTGTTTCATTATATATATAAAACAACATCCTTTTTCAACGTGAAAGAAGTTTGAACTTCAAGTTAAACTCACATTTTACGATTTGAAGTCCCAAAAAAGCCCAAACTCAATTCTTCTGAAATTTTAAAAAATTCAAGTTTGGTTAAAATTAGATTCAAAGTCTAGATTTTTTAAAAAGTTTAAACTCGATCAAAATTTTGATCAATCAAATTGAACACTTTAATCTTTGAACATGTTGAGCCAAATCATGTTCATATAAAATCATTCGGAGCAACTAGGCGATGACAAAATTATTTGGTCATATTTTTTTTTTCATATTTTGACTTTTATAAAGTTTCTTCTTTTAATCGGGATTAGATTCGGGTCCTTTTGACATTCTTAATTGGATCCAAATTATGACTACCATTTCTTTCATAATCTCGATATTTTTACTATAATTATGACCGTGATTAATTATGGTTTCGAACCATTAGACCATGGAAAACATCTTGGTGTTGAGAAGCTTCAATAATTGGTTTTGAGGGTGTTGTCATTATGTGAAAATAAGATATGATTACTGTAATCACCTGAGCATAATATCCCTCTCATGAGAAATTTTTAATCAATAGCGGTCCCAAGAGAGATTTGATTCTATATAACATGAAAATTAATATTTGTCACTAGTCACATCCATCTAGGAAGACCTAAAACACTTAAAAATAAAGGGAAAAAAGACAAATAAGCTCACAATCATTAATGCTTTCTTTATTTAAAAATTAAAATAATACCTAGTCCAACCAATCATATATCCTATATTAGTTAAATAATATGAAGGAATGTTTAATCAAAGTTTATAACAATTCTTCAAATATTGGCACCTCCTCATATCTTAACTTTGACTCGTTATCATTCAGTCTGGTCAAACTTTTATTAAATTATTGTCGTTATTATATTAATCAGTGTTTTGAAACTCAGATCAGACATCAAATCGAAAGTTTTACTGATCACCGGTTTGACCGATTTGACCGATTTAATCACCGGTCGAACCGGTGTGACGTCATAATTATACAATAATTATATTTAATTATATATAATATTAATAATGTTAAAAAATACAAAAATATACCAAATAATATAAAAAATATTTAAAATTATAAATTTATTGAACCAGTCGTCGAACCGGACTGATTTGACCGATCAATTGACCAGTTTTAACCGGTTCCTACTGGTTCAATTAAGAATTGATTTTTACGAGTGAACCGGACTTGATAACCAATCGGTTATCGGTCAAACCGGCCGGTCCGGTCCGATTTTTAAAATAGTGATATTAACTCAGACTAATCGCATTCGTGTCTCTTCGAATCCATGAAAGCAAATGGGCTACGAGAAAGACATGAGAGGACGTTGAGCAAGTAGGCTCAGCGAGACCTGTTAAGTGCTATGAATTGTATTGGGCTGAGTAATTAGCAGTGATTTTGTGAATAGGGCTTAGGCCAACTCCTACTTTCGAATTAAATGAATACCATAATAAATAGTACGAATGCAAGGCTTTGATAATGAGATTAAAATTCCTTAATTTCTGATTATGGGATAAGTGTTTTGTGCTTCCATGAAAGCTGGAGCTGCCTTGCCTTCCATGGCGGCCATTTACAAGATGAGGGATCATTTTTACTACAAGCTTTCTTTTATGGTTATATGTTTTTAGTTAAAGTTACGAGTTATTCTTCAATATTTCTTAAAAAGTTGAATTAATCTCTATTTTTATTTACGATATTATATTACAATTTAATGTTTTCAAAATAGTATTAATATCATACTAAATTATTCTTTTTTAATTTATAGTTCATGACTACATGACTCGTCGATTTAAATTATGGACAGAGGGCAATTGTTCTCGTTTTTATATGTCATCCCATGTTCGGGCATAAGGCCGTACACAGAAACGAAATCAGGAGAATTGATCCCTTAGATTATATGACTTCATAATTAGACAAGTGGACCTATTAGATACTAATATAAAATTTTAAATATTGCCTAAATGTATTATTTTCATCTTAACATTTTATAAAAAGTATAAACAAGCCCTCATTATTATCTTTGCTACAATTTTTACATTCTTCGAGATGCAGTAAATACTATTTTAGTAATATTATGTTGTAAAGTGGTACTAAAAATAACAATAATCAACAATAAATGCCTACTTAAATATTTGAGTAGAAGTTATAGATGTCTTATGTAGTTTAAGAAACTTTAAAAAACTATTAATCTTTTAAATTTTCAAAAAAAATTCATATAATTTTTATTTAAAAAAATTTGTCTTAGATTTTGGTTAAAAATTAACAAAATATATGCACTAAGAACATCACAGTTGCACCAATCAAATGCTGCATATATAAAGATTCAATTAAATTCTTAAACTCGAGCTGAAGTAATTAAATCTAATTTAAATTAATGATTTATTATAATTATATTAAATATTAATTTAATTTAATTTTAATTAATTTAGGTCGAATTTAAAAGTTGAGTTGAGTTATCATATTAGTGATATTTGATTAGTTATGTTTGACACGTATATATTTTACTGTTATTTTTTAAATTGAAGTTGAAAAGAAGGAACTTTTTAGAAAACTTAAAAATATAAATATTTATTATTTCTAAGAATAAGATCACTTAATTTTCTTTTACTAAATATTGTATTTCATTTATTTAGCTTATTAATTTGATTTTCGAAGTCCAAACTTCAAACGCTCGATATTCAATATTGTAAGTCTGTTGAGAAAAAGCTCACAAGTCAAAACTCGGATTATATTCTAATTCATTACATTAAACTTAATCTTAAATGTTTAACCTAATACATACGAAATATCATTATATAATTAACTCAATTGATCGAACCTCGTTCTTATCAATTCTAAGTCCTTAAGTATAAAATACAAGATGGGTACATTGTTGAAAAGATTTAAACAGTAACTATATCACTTGTTTCTTAATTTCAATGATTAAAGAATTCAATCAGTTCGGTTGCTTCAAGTGTAAAAACCTTAAATTGTCTAATTTTTAGGTTTAATTTTTAATTTTTCAATTCGATCTACTTTAATAATTTTTGATATTAAAAATCAATTAATTTTTGTAAATTAGGAAATTCCTATAAACTAAAGTAAATAAATTAATGTTTTCTTAATAATCTCTTTTTTCAATTAAACTTTAAATTTTTTGATAAATAAAAATAATCTCTTTCAATCATATTTTAAAATCTTTAATTTAAATTAATTTTTAGCCAATTTTTTGACGATTTAATACCGATTAAACCTTAAGTATCTTATCTTACCGATTTAACTTCCAGTTCAAATTTTAAAACATAACTTAAACTTATGAATAAATCATTATATAATTAACCCAACTGATCAAACGTCATTTTTATGAATTCTTTCAAGTCCGTGAGGATGAAATACAAGGTAGGTATATAGTTGAAAAGACTTAAAAGAGTAACAAACTGCTTAAACTTTCCTAACGTGTTTAGTTCCTACTCAAGAAAACTAACATTTTTCAATCTCTCAATGTGTTGAGTGCATCAATCTTGTAATGAAACCTCACTCTTTGAAACAATCACACACATTTGGGGACCCTCCACCCACTTTGGACCTAACCTTTTTTCACTCACTACTTGCCAACCCCTGGATAGGCATCATTTAGCTATGTCCATGCCTTCTCGTGAAGCTTTTTATGATATTTCTTTATGCATCATCATTTTGGTCCATCATTTACAATTTTTTCTAAAGCCTATCCTTAGCCCATCAATAGCTAAAGTAGCTAGTTATAGGATAGTGCAAGGGTTTAAGCTCTTCTTCTTCTATCCATCTTCATATTGCTCCTTAAGTGTTCTAACATCTTGACCTCAGGATAGCCCTAGTTCTATATCTATAGACTTGCTGACGAACTCCATTCGTATAATTGTGTGAGTTGGCTTATTTGTTAAGAAAATTAAAAGGGTCAATTCAATATCTTTTAAATTTACTTGAAATATTTCCAGTTTATCGATTCAAGTTATAGCTTTCGAGCTCGAGATCTCCATAAATGAAAGCTAGAAGTTTTATATTTATCATTTGTTTTTTATGTGAACATTCCTTTTGAGTCCACAAATAGGATTCAACACCGCCAATCACATGTTAATAGCTCCTTTATTAGCTTGGATCACCTTGAGTAGAACTTGATCTCCGTTTCAATCTAATATGCTTCAAATCTCACTTTAGTTGTTATTTCTTTGAAGTTTGATCAATCCAATATCATAACTTACTCTTTTTAGTGCTTCTTTGATTCTCTAAGTTCTAGCTCTTGTAATCAATATTATCAATTTCGTATGGTATTGGTTGGTATCAATCGTACTAATTAAAAAACTAAATTGAGTTTTAAATTACTTAAATATCAAAATATTATGTACATAACTATAATTCAATATTTCCACGAGTATGCATCATAAAGGAAGTTTTGATCTGCTCTCTCTTTTAGAGATGACATCAAGCCAGACTAGGTCAAGCTTCCCTCGGCTTGAGGTCTACCCTAAAATAAAAATAGTGATGAACTCGACTTGAGACTTGATTAGGATTAGGACTCATGCTTTTGGGCGACTAGAAACCCAATTGAGTTGGACTAGGACTAAAATTATTTATTTTTAATTTATAATGACAAAATGACATCATTCAATTGAAAAAATAATTGGGCTTTAGTTCGGCTGGGCTGGGCACAGAGTCTAAGCCTAACCCAAAGGCTAAAAATTGAAAAAAAAAATCAACTCGTAGATTGACCAGCTAGAATAAAGTCTGTTAATTTTAGATCGGGCAAGGCCCAAACTAAATTACCAACTCTTCCTCTTTTTCCTTAATAAAACATACATCAAAGTTTATGTTACTTTAATTAAGCTTATAAATAGTATCAAATGTACTAAGCTACTATATATCACCTTCTTAAGCTTACAGAGTAAAACTATATACATCACCTTTACCTGGAAAATTGTTGAAGCTTACCTATAATCCTAAATCCTTCCATTGCTTTTTGGTGTTGTAAAAATCAACCGAATTAGAATAGGTTCGTAGCTAAATAAGATTGAAGAAATAGTAATGAACATACAGATTTTACATAAAAAACCCCCAAATTAGGGTAAAAATTACGGAAAAGGATAGAAGAATTTTATTACTAAAGAAAATGAAGAATTACAAAGAAAAATTAGACCCACAAAAATACATAGAATATTTTTCTCTCTTTCTCTTTCTTTTCTCTCTCACCTCACATCTCTCTTCTCTACTAATGGGATGCACTCCTAGAGGTTGAAGGTATGGTTGGCCAAACTAGCCAACCATTATTTGTCTTATTAGGCATGTTAGGCATTGAAATTCGGCGCCCAACATGCCAAGCCTACTAAGTTTGACAATTCTCATACTTGAAGATTTGATTGAGAATCAATCATATCTTCACATAATTCTTTCTATCTTGCCGCTTCATGTTGCTTACGTCTCTTTCAGCCCGTTTGAGGATCGACGCCACATAAATTTGTTAGCATTGATTGCTTTTTGTCATAAAATTTGTCAAGTTATCCATTGTATGAATTTTCTGCATGCCTACTGTTCCTTCTTCTACATTCTCATGAATGAAGTGATACTGAACTCGAATGTGCTTTGTCTTTGAATGAAATGTTGAATTATTTGTAAGATGCAAAACATTCTAACTGTCACAATACAAAACAATATTCTCTTGTTTATTCCCAAGTTTTTCCAACAAAATCTTCAACCACGTTGCTTCTTTATTGGCTTGTGAAGCTGTTATATATTCTGCTTTTGTTGTTGATGTAGCCACAACTGATTGTAGTTTTTAAACCGAGCTCATAGCTCCTTTAACTAGTGTAAACACATATCCTGTAGTTGATTTATTTTTATCAAGATCACCCGCATAATCAACATCGATATATCCTCTGACAATAAATCTAATTCTCCATAACATAATGCAATATCTGAGGTTCTTTTGATATATTTTAGAATTCCTTAATAGTATTCCAATGCTCTCGACCAGAAGTCGCCATGTATTGACTAACTACTCCTATTGCATGTGCAATGTTTGATCTTGTACAAATCATAACGAACATTAAACTTCCCACTGCTTTTGCATACTTGTGGATAACTTGAAATTAATAAAAAGAGGGGCATAAATTGACTTACAATCTTACATGTTGAATCGCGGCAAGATCTTCTGCAAATAATTCTTCTAAAAAAGCCAAATCTTTCTATTATTTCTATCTCTATAAATTTGCATCCTTAGAATCTTGTTTGCTAGTCCCAAGTCCTTCATTTCAAATTTTCTAGCCAATTGTGCCTTCAATTCTTTGATACGATCATTATTGGGCCTTGCTATGTACCAAGATGTCGTCTACATATAACAGCAAGACTATAAAATCATCATTCTCAAACCTTTTGAAATATGCACAAGGGTTTCCATTCAGTTTGCTGTATCCAATGATCATGATAAAGGAATCAAATCTCTTATACTTAAACCTCAGCGCCTACTTTAAATCACACAGAGATTTGTTCAACCTGCAAATCAAGTTCTCTTTCTTTTTTCCTTCAAAACCTTTTAGCTGGAGTATATAAATTTCTTCTTCAAGATCTCTATGAAGAAATGCAGTTTTCACATCTAATTGCTCAAGATGCAAGTCAAATGTAGCAAACATCACCAGGACTACTCGAAATGTGGTGATTTGAACCACGGGAGAAAATGAAGTCAATTACTTCCTTCTAAGCGTATCCTTTTACCACCAATCTAGCACGATATCGCTCTACTTGATTGTTACCACTTCGCTTGATCTTATAAACCCATTTATTGCCAATAGGCTTTCTTCTTTGTGGTAGTGATACCAGCTCCTATGTTTTATTCTTATGCAGAGTTTCAATTTTTTCCTGCATTATTGCCATCCGGTGAGATCCATCTAAACTATTCATTGCTTCTTGAAGAGTTGATGGCTTTCCGTTCTCAGTTAAAAGATAGTATGCAATATTGCTCTCTATAATATAATCTGAGTGCCAGCTCGATGCTGTTCTTGTGCGAGTTGATCTCCAAGCATCTGAAACATCATATTCGACTGGTTCTTGCTCCTTGTGCTCTTGTGCAACTTTAGAAAAGTCATTTTGATCAAATTCCCTTTTCACTTGTAATGTTGTTTTGAAGTGCTAACATCTTTTATTTACTTTTGATCATTATCTTCCAAGAAAATAGCATCTCTGCTAATAATAATCTTGTAGACAGTGGGATTCCATAGATGATATCCTTTTACTCTTTCAACATATCCCAAGAAAATACATCTTCTAGATTTTGGATTCAACTTTATAGTTTATTGGGCATTGAACAACACATAGGTAGGGCTTCCAAATATACGGAATTTGAAATAATCCATTAGTTTACTAGTCCACTTCTCCATTGGTGTCTTCAATTCAATTACAGTTGATGGAGCTCAATTCACCACATAATATGCGGTATTGACTGCTTCTACCTATAATTTCTTATCTAAACTTGCAGTTCTCAACATCATTCTTGTTTTTTCAACAGAGTTCTATTCATCCACTCTGCTACTCCATTTTGTTGAGGAGTGTATGTTGTTGTGAACTGCCTTTTGATGTCTTCTTGCTTGCAGAATTCATCAAATTTTTTACCAGTATATTTGTCTCTATTATCTGAGCGCAAACACTTGATCTTCTTACCAGATTCGAGTTTCACCTTACTTTGAAAATTTTGGAAGTTGGAAACATATCTGCCTTCCTTTTGATAGGAAACACATAATATCTCCTCAAATAATCATCAATGAATAATACAAAAAAATTTGCTCCTCCTAGGGACGTAACTAGTGCTTGTCATACATCAGAGTGAAATAATTCTAAATTTTCTTTGCTTTTGAACTTTGATGTGTTGAACTTTAATCGACATTGCTTACTCACAATGTAATGCTCACAGAAGGATAGTAATACCTTTGAGAGACCTAAAACTATATTCTTCTCTGTAAGTATCTTCATTCCTTGTTCTGACATATATCTAAGCTTTTTATGCCACATGATTGTAGATTTGTCATCTGAACTAGTCACCACAATGGATGTCTCTTCTTCTTGCAAAGTTACTCCCTTCAGTATGTACGGATTTGCCACAATCTTCTCTGCTTTTACAAATACCATCACTCTTTTAATCATTTTCATGATCTTATTTTCAATCTCAAATCTGAAACCAAGATCATCTAGCTATCCTACAAATAACAAATTCTTCTTCAAGCCCTTCATATGTCCCACTTTTTCAATAGTCTGAGTTGTCCCATCATATATCTTTAACTTGATGGTGCAGATACCAACAATCTTCAGAGCCTGGTCATTACAACTATACACAGAACCCCAAAAGAAAGATTCATACTGATGGAATCATTCTCTTCGAGAGGTCATATGAAAAATAGCTGCTGAATTGAGAAGCCATATAACAACAAATCTTCTCTTACCTCCGATAGTCATTGTCACTTCACAGACCATTACACCTCCATCGTCTGAAGTATTTGCTGCATTTCCTTGAGTAATATAATTTTCTTATTCAAATTCAAACAATTCTTCTTCAGGCGCCCTTTCTTTCCACAATTGTAGCACTTGAAATTCGTTTTACTCCTAGATTTTGATCTATCATGATTATGACTCCCACTTGGGTCATGTTCCATTGATCTTCCTCTCGTCACCGCCAAGGCCTCTGCTTGTTGCGAATTTTCTAGCCTGTCTTTCTTACTTTTGTGTCGACTCTCTTTTTTCAAAATACCAGTTGCAATATTGTCGAAGGCTAGAGTGTCTATGTTGTTTGTTAAATTAATAATGAGTTGATCATACGAATCTAGTAGACTTTGGAGTAGAAGTTCCACATGCTCACTTATCTCTATTATGTGTGTGAGTTAGAAAAATAGAGTATTTAAAATATTTAAGTGCTTCGTCACCGAAGTAGATTATGTCATGCGTAAAGTGTATAGTTTTCTCTTCAGAAAAATTTTGTTGTAGAGTGATTTGGTCTCGTACAATTTTCTGAAATAATCTCAAATCTCTTTTGTCAACTTCTTCTCCTCTATGCTTGACAACACCCCATCTACTAGTGCCAAATAAAGATTTGCAATAGTATTCCCATCCATCTCATTTCACTTATTATCATCTGTGAATGTTAACGGCCTTTCGCTGATGGCTACTAAACATTAATCTTTTCTCAAGATAGTCTTTATCTTCAACTTCTATAATGAGAAATTACTCCCATTAAACATTTCAATCTCAAATTTTGTTGTCATTGCTTCTATCATGAACAAAATTTTGGCTCCCATTATTTCACGTAAATAGTACCCGTATGTATGAATAGTATCTATAAGTGTGAATAGTTTTGTATATGTAAACAGTACTGTATGTGTATGTATAAATAATATCTTATATGTGAATAGTACTTTATACTTGAATTACAGTAACTGTACAGTTTAATGCATAAACAGTTGTCACATTTTGTAATTACTATTTACCAACTTTTACTGTACTCATCCGAACTCTGAACGGATTACGTCAAAAAATTCATCGTAATTTTCTCAACTAACTCTGATACCACTTGTTGTAAAAATCAACCAGATTAGAGTAAATTCATAACTAAATATGATTGAAGAAATAGTAATGAACACATAAATTTGACGTAAAAAACTCCCAAATTAGGGTAAAAATTACGGGCAAGAGTAAAAGAATTTTACTACTAAAAAATAGATAATTACAAAGAAAAACTAGACCCACAAAAATGCACAGAATATTTTTCTCTTTTTCTTTTTCTTTTCTCTCTCACCTCACATCTCTCTTCTCAGCTAATAGGATGCACTCTCTTTGTTTATCTCCTGCCTATTTATAGGCAAGAGATTGAAGATACGGTAGGCCAAATTGGCCAACTATTATTTGTCTTACTAGGTATGTTTCGGTGCTTAACACACCAACCCTACTACTTTTGACATTTCGTATACCAAATATCTGGTCTTAGCACTTCACGATCTTTATATTAACAAATAAAAAATATCACGTCCAGATTCAACCTCAAACCTAATTTTCCTTCCATGCTTTTACTATTAACATCAATGGTTCTAATCATTATTCTAAAAATCAAATCAGTTCGACCGATTTAACAGTGAAAACTTTGAACTAACTAATTTTGTAGTTCGATTTTCAACTTTTTAATTTGTTTTAGTTTAATAATCTTTGTTGTTAAAAAAATGATTAGTTTATTAATTAATTAGTCGGGTTCGATAACTAATAAGTTTTTGTAAACAAAAAAACTGATTAATTTTATTTAACAATTTCTTTTTTAAATTAAACTTTAAATTTATCTATGGGTAAGAAAAATATTTTTCAATTAGTTCTTAAATTTTTTAATTTTATTCAATCTTTAATCAGTTTTATAACAGTCTAATGCCAGTTGAATATTTTAAACCTTAAACATCTTGTCTTATCGGTTTAACTTTCAGTTTGAATTTTGAAATCATTAGTTCTAATTAATCTTTAATCAATTTTATAACAGTCTAATGCTGGTTGAATATTTTAAACCTTAAACACAAGTTTAAACAAAGGCGAGGAAACCAAAAAAGAAAAAACAAAACAAAAGGGTTATTGTAAAATGTTTTGCTAAATGGATATCTCCAACCAAGTTTTTCTTTAGCTATATTTTTAAGGATTGTGTATTATTCGGTAATTATTTGTGACCATCACTATTAAATAAAAAAGTTATTTAATAAAAATAATATTTTTTTACTATTTATCATCAAAATCGACTGATAACAAGTACGTACAATCATACACAGTTGGATAGGATTGCTCGATCTTATAGGGAATCTTGGATAATTTGGCATGTGAAGGGTTATTCTTAGTTTCGATCTACATTTTTGTTTCTTTCTTATCCTCGGTAATTACAAAAGCGAGTTATAAATAAAAATATAATTATAAATGAAAATAATTGAGTAACCAGCACTAGTTGTATCATTCCAGCTGCAACTGCCACAATAAACTGTAACTTAGCTCAAGCATTAATGTTGGTTATCTTTTTTATTCCTTGGTATAAAAGATGAAGGCAACAAAGGGTAAGCACAATCTAAGCAAGCAACTCCAATGGTGGATTTTCAGTGACGTAGTTGCACTCCAGAGCAGGAAGAAGAAATGATAAAGGAGAGACAAACAAACATTCGATACTGTACATACTGTGAACAAAAGGCAATCAAGAGAGAAAAAAAAGCAATGCAAATTCTAATACATGAAAAGTATTCTGCTCACATCTAAAGTAATAACAGAAAGTTGAGAATTCATCAACAAATATGGAACTATGAATGTACACATTCTTATATGGTGGCATTGGAAATTGATGTTCCTCTTCTGATGCTATCCATATTTGTTGTCTCGTACACAGGAAGGCCACTTGAGTAGATACCCAAGTTATGGTTTTCCAACTCAAACAAATCAGAGCTTGAATCACTATCAGCCCCATCATCTATCTCATTGAAATTCCTGGATCCTTTTTCTTCATATGGATCCTGATCAACCCTTTTCCTGTCTTTTTCCAAGTACTTGATATCATCATTCTTGTGGTTTTGCGATGAGTTATCTTTGAGTTTAAACTTCTCATCCAACGAAGATGGATCTATGTTTTTCTTGCCATTCTGCAATGAAATGGATTTCGCATTCCCATTTTGGTTCGACAAGGAAGATAGTTGCTTATGATCTGATAAGCTTCTGAACTCTAGTTGCTTATGATCTGAAAAGCTTCTGAACTCCTTGTAGTTCTTGATCGGAGTTTGTGCAGACGGAGGTGGTGTTCTGAAACCAGAACTTGCAGAAGAACACAACGACTTTGCATCAGTAGAACTCAAGCTTGGAAAATGACTAATGCTGCTTCTTCTTTTCCTCCTCCCGCTTTGGTTCTCGTCCTCATCTTTCATGGACTTTGCTGAAGACTTGGATTTCTTCTTCTTCAAGCTGGTTTGGCTGAAAAGAGAATTCAAGAAACTGGCTAATCTACCACCTGGAGAGCTTGGTTGTTTGTGTTTCTTCTCTTTGAATATTTGCTTGTCCACTGAATGTTGGGACAGCTGATGAGGTAGTGAAGTTATCATAGGTACATCTAAGCTCATTCTTCCACGATGTCTATGATCTTCTCGCACGTATCTCTGACCATAAGTTACACAATTGTAACCTGCAGCTTCATTGTAGCCTGAGAAATATCCTGCTGCCTCAAACACATCGATCTCATCTGAATCCTTCCTGCAATGTAACGATTTCCGGTAAAGCTTAGCGGCTCCTGAAAGTCCTGTCACGGACATGATTAAACCTGAAACCTTAAAACTTTCCTGATAGTCCGAAAAAGTGTAAGCTTTCAGGGAAGAGAAGTGCTTGAGAAGGGAGTTTATAGAGGAATAGTATTGAGAGATTTCAAGAGGGACTGGCTTTGAAATGATAGAGCTTGTGGGCGAAGTGAGCTTTATAATCATCAAGTACCTTACACTGCACTGTCCATGATACTGCATCATGAGGAGTGTTTTTGGAGGCTGTTCAGGTTAGGCCCACGTTGGTGTGAGTTTTTGTGCTTTTATATAGATTTTTTAGAATTACAGTGGGGTACAAAGGAATTTGCTATTGTAATTAAATAAATCCTTAAGTGCATATAATAATTTATAAATAACTTATTTTGAATAAAATATTTAATGAGCTAGTGATTTATAGTCAACTAATAGATTTAATTTAATTAATATTTATAAATTTAACCTATTTTTTTCTCAACCTGTCATTTTCAAGAATGACAAGAAGTATATATATTTTGAATTATATGGTTCTATCATGTTTTTTGGGATTAGCTTCCACATAGGTGTGGGAGTTATAATTTTTTCTCAAGTTAAAGTCAACGACTTCGACTCAAGCTAATCATGTTTTAGATCAGACTCTAACTTCTTTTTTTACATTTTAAACTTTAAATCAAATTTGAGTTTTGGTTGTTCAAATCAACCAAACTCAAAACTCAAACATGTTATATAAAATAATATCATTTTAAATAAAATGATATTATTTTTAAATTTTATATTAAAAAATTAATCAAATTTGACGCAAACTTGACGAAATTTTGGATTGCCGAATTTTAATTGAGTTCGGGCTTAGGCCTAAACTTTGGATTCAATCGAACTTTGGGCTGAATTTAATCCCTCTGGCTTGAGATTACCAAACCTAAGTAGGTGTTGACTACTATGATCTATGAACAAGTCCCTAAAGCTTGAATATCATAGAGTTGGAAGCATTGGGTAGATCTCATCCATCTTTTTAGAGCTTGAAATATACTCTTAGTTATTTAGAATGTAAGATGACAAAAACCTTCATTTGTTTTCTAAGACCCTTTTGACTCATAAATCAACATCATGGTCCACTAACATCTACTTGTCTCTTCTTTTGGGCGTTCTGGTTTGTGAGTATTTTGATAGAAATGATGTCTTTTCATTGAGCTAGGCATTTATATATTGGATTAGTTATTTTAAAAAATCTAGTTTAATCCTTAAAATTCTATTAAAATTTTATTTAGTATTTTAAACTAAAATTTCTTAAATACATCCTAAATTTGTAAAATATAATTTGATACAATATATTAGGAACTCTCCAATTATTTTATAATGATTTTTAATTTTTAATTTACTTTTTCTTAAAGTGATCAATTTAAAATAGTTGTCAATCTAATTAGTGAATTAATATGTATATCAATTCTCATAATTTAGGAATTTAATGTCTTCAAATATAATTGAACAATATATCAATACATGTTTATGACACAAACTATAATAAGAGAATTTAGAAGATGAATACTTTTTATAATGCTTCACTTTAAGGAAAAGGGTAACAATTTAACTCTTCAATTTATAACTAGAATATAAAAAAATCAAATTTAACCCGACTTAAAGCCAATATAATATATTTAAGTTATCTAAATTTTAAAATCGATCTAATCTAAACTAATTTAATAAAATAATACCGTATTAATACAATTGACTAAAATAATTTGTCGAACATGTTTTGAATTAAACTCGAATCCTATATTCAAAGAGTAAGTAACTTGAACATCATCCCACTCATTATTACCTATTTGCAACCCCTATATCTAAGGTCAATGTTATCTCCACCCAACTTGTTAACCTCTCTAGCTCTTGTCTTTTCCCTTTTCTCGTTTCTTAAAGAACAAACACTCGTACACTACTACAAACAACTTATGGGATGGGACCGTGGTCACCTATGGTGGTGGTAATTATTGGAATTAGGTTGTGAAATCATAATCTCAGCATCATGTTCTTGCCTTGTCGTGTTGCATAAATTCCAATGTCATTTCAACTGCGTCCTTATCAGAACACGTTAAAAGAATTTTGTTTTCCATGAAGAAAAAGTGAAATGCTTTATGAATGGAAACTAAGATTAAGAAGAACAAGTTGGCTTCCGAGTATATCGGTTCTTTATCACAAAATTGATGTAAGTAAGCTAAATAAGGAATTAAAGTTCAAAAAGTGCACGGTCATGGCTCAAATCTTTATCTTGAGTACATGCTAGCTTCCATATAGTATAAATTCTTTATGTTTCATGTATAATCCGATGATATTATAATGAATCATCTGGTTTGGTAGTTGTTAGCAATATTTTAAAATGTGGATCAGAAATTAAACCAATAAGATAAAAGATATAAAATTTATAAATTTAATCTATAAAATAGATATATAGTAAATATTAAAAAAAATTGACAATTTTGAAATAAGATTAAAGAAGAAACTGTCTTTGTCCATTGAATAGTTAATAATTTAATTGAAAAAGCATACTGTTTAAAAAATTATCTAGTTTATTCTAATTTATAAAAATTAATTAGTTAACAAAACCGATCGGTTAATTAAAAAATCATTCAATTTTTAATAAAAAGTTATTGAGGTAAATCGAACAAAAAAATTAACAGTTTTAAAGTTTTTAGAGTTCAACTGATTTGATTTTTTAATTGTTAATAACTATTGATTATTATTATTAAACAAAAATTTATTTTATGAAATAATATTTTAATATTTATGATACGAATATATAATTACCAATACCCATCAACCACAAAACTTTTTCTTATTATAATTCAATGGACATTTATTTTCTTTCTCTTTTTATTCAATAACTAATGACCATAAAGATATTTTAGGCTCTTAATTAGTCAACATTCTTGAACTGATTCTGGTTAAGAAAGACCAATCTTTAGAAGACAGATTTAAAAGGAATCCTCATCAAAAGTGGGACAAAAACATATGTGGCTCAAATTGAATCTAAAAAACTTATTTGTCTTTCTGATTAAATCCATGAATGCCATATCTTTGCAATGCTACAATCTCTTGCATACCCTTTAAAGCTCAAAGTTTGAACTACACAGAAGTCCCACCAAAAAGCAAAAAAAGTATACATCGAGGAGCTGTCTTTGTAAAATGTGAAGAGCCAAGATATTTGTGCAATGAACACCTTATTTTTCCTTTTAGATAAGTGGGTTAGTCCATTCATTTAGTGCCTAAGATTTAAAGAATCTAAACCCATTCCCTTCGTGTTGATGTTGGGGAAAAAGGAGACTCCTAAGGATAAGTGTATGGGCACTAGGACACATGCACAGAAGGCAGATAGATAGGTACTCACGTTCGCTTGCCTGCCACAAAAACTTGTAACCCTCTTGTAAGTTAGATATTTTTTAATTTTAATCTATAATTTTTTGTAATTAATCATTTATTCGTTTTAGTCTCAAATTTAAATCTTTCATTAATGGAATTTTTTTGATATCTTGCATATAGCGTTCGATTTAGTTCTTTGAAAAACTAAAAAAAATCAATAGAAATCTAAAATTACGTTTTCAAACTGATAAAAGTTGTTGTCAAGTGACTATAAAAAATAATATAAAATCTAAAAGATGAAAACTTAAGGATAAAATAGTCTTTTACCAATAAAATAATTAAAACTACTAAAACACCACTAAAACTCTGTGTCAATCTCCTTCACTTGAAAAGGACTCGTCCTCGAGTGCACATAAGTCCTCTAGGTATAATGGATTATCGGAATTATGGAACTTGGACAAATCTGCTATGTTGAAAGTTTTGGAGATCCCCATACTATTTGGAAGGTCTATGATATAAGCATTGTCATTAATCTTTTTTAATATCTTGTATGATCCATACTTCTTCGGCTGTAGTTTATTGTATGTTCCTACAAAAAATCTCTCATTGCGTAGGAATATTATGACTTGATCTCCTACATCGAATGTCTCTAGTCACCTATATTTATTAGTTGCTTGTTTATACCGTTAGTTTGCCACTTCCAATTTTTGTTTTACCTCTTGATGTATTGCTACCACTTGTTTGCCCATATGCTTAGCACAAATATTGGTCCCCTCACCTTTAGGTTTCTTGAGCAAGTCTAACATATGTTGAGGTGCCTTGGTATAGACAATAAAGAATGGTAATTTACCTGTTGCACTATGGATGACATTATTATATGCAAACTCTACTTGAGGTAGTATCAAGTTCTATTGTTTTGGCTTATCCCCACAAATACTGCAAATTAAGTTTTTTAGTGTCTGATTGACAGTCTCTGAATGCCCACTAGTTTGTGGATGGGCTATGCTACTAAAATTTAAAGAAGAATCGAATAACTTCTATAAGATATGCCAAACGTAACTGAGAAACTTACTATTACAATCCGAAGTAATGGTCTTGGGTACTCCATGTACGTGAATCACTTCTTTAAAAAACAATCAAGCAATGTTGACTACATCGGAGGTCTTCTTACAAGGGATAAAGTGAGCTATCTTAAAAAATCTGTCAACCACAACAAATACTGAATCTACCCCTCTTTGAATACAAGGTAGTCCCAACACAAAATTCATATATAAGTCTTCCCATATATTATTTGGTATGGCTAGCGACGTATACGATCCAGTATTCTTGGAGTGTCCCTTTGCTGTCTAACATATCTAACATCTTTCTACAAATATAGACACATTTCTTCTTATCTGAGGCCAAAAAAAGCCCCCCTTCACTATCGCCAATGTTTTATCACGTCTTAAGTGATCTGCTAGTCCCTCTGCATGCAAATCTCGAATTACCTTCTCTCTTAAAGATGATCTAGGCAAACATGATTGGTTGTCATACATCAAGTACCCATTGTTGATATAAAATCTGTTAATAGGCACACCATGAGAAACCTTGTCCCAAACCTCTGTGAAGTCGTCATCTTGCTCATATTTGTCTCGCGGTAGCTCAAAGCCCACAATTTCATTATTGAGAGTAAGTAATAAAGATGCCTTCCTACTCAAAGCATCCGCAACTTTATTTTGTATTCCTGACTTGTGCCTTAAATTGAACAGAAATTTTTGTAAAAATTGACACCACCTTGCATGCATATCACTACTAATCCGTTTTTGTTTATTCAAATGCTTTAAGACCTCATGATCTGAATATAAGACAAACTCCTTAACAACCAAGTAGTGCTCTCAATTTTTGAGGGCTTGCACTACCGAATAGAATTCTTTGTTGTAAGTACTCCACTTTCTCTTGGCATCACTAAGTTTTTCGCTAAAGAATGCCACTAGCCTTTTCTCTTGTGAGAGTACAGCTCCTATTCCAACTCCACTAGCATCACAGTTAACCTCAAATAACTTGTTAAAATTTGGTAAAGCTAGTACTGACGTTGTACATAACTTTTCTTTAAGCAAGGTAAAGTTTTTATTTGCTTCTTCTTCCCACTAAAATTTGCCTTTCTTTTGGTACTCTCTCATGGGCGCCGCATTGGTGCTAAATTTTTTTATAAACCTTTGGTAAAAGATCGCAAAACCATGAAAACTCTTCAATTCCTCCACATTGATCGGTGTTGGCCAATCTTTGATTGCCTTAACCTTTGCTTCATCCACCTTTATCCCATCCACAGACACTATATACCCCAGGAATACTAAAGTATCTATCACGAAATTGTATTTCTTAAGGTTGACGTATAATTGGTTGTCCCTTAAGGCCTTTAACACGTGCTGTAGGTGTAACAAGTTTTCCTCCTCCGAATGACTATAAATCAGGATATTATCAAAATAAACCACAACAAATTTACCAATAAAAGGCTTGAGTACCTGATTCATCAACCTCATGAAAGTGTTTGGTGCATTGGACAACCTAAACGGCATCACTAACCATTCATATAGGCCCTCTTTTGTTTTGAAGGCCATCTTCTATTCATCACCTGGCTTTATGAAAATCTGGTGATACCCATTCTTCATATCAATCTTCGAAAATACTATCGCACCATGTAAGTGACCCAACGTGTCATCCAACCGTGGTATAGGAAATTTATACCCCATTGCAATCCGATTAATGACTCTATTGTTAATATACATCCGCTAACTTCTATCCTTCTTTGGAGTCAATACTGTCGAAACTACACAAGGACTCATACTCTCTTGTATAAACCCCTTTTATAATAACTCCTCCACCTTCTCCTTTAAAATCTCACTTTCCTTTGGATTCATTCGGCAATGTAGCAAATTTGGTAAACTGGATCTGGGAATGAGATTTATATGGTGTTGGATATCCCTCGTAGGGGAAAACCCATCTGGGATATCGTCTGGCATCAACTTCTTGAACTCTTGTAGTAGGGGTCGCATTATCTCCGGATGCTCCTCCACTTGAAACTTTGCCTCACTTGTTAACACATGTTTGGTCACTAACGCATGTACTTGTCGTGTTTCCTTAATCTCTGCTTCAAAACTCTTGTCTATAGACAAGAAAGCATTACCCTTAGAGGTTGAAGTCTTGGTTTTAAGAGGTAGGAGCGTGTACTTGACCCCATCCTTCTCCAATTGATATTGATTGCTCCTTCCTGAATACTGAGCATCCACATCAAACTGTCACGGTCTCCCAAACAACAATTGAGAAACATCCACATCAATAACATCACAATATACTTCATCTTTATGCTTGCCAATGGAGAATGGAACTCTACACCTCTTTGTGACTTCTATCTTGTCTACTGTGGTTTTAATCCACTCCAAGGTATAAGGATTAGGAAGTTTTAGTAATCCTAACTTCTTCACTTCCCCCTTTCCAATAATGTTCTCACAGCTTCCAGTATCAATGATAACTCAAGATACCGTGTCACGAATGGTACATCTCATGTCGAACAGTTGATTCCTTTGGGTTGGATCTTCCTGCTTAGGTGCTAACATCAGTTTCCTCACCACATACGCTGAACCCTCGTCAACTTCATACTCATCCTTCTCATCTTCATCTGCTTCACAAGCGATTCCCTCGTCATTTTTGTTCTTCTCTATAAAGTTAAATGTCTTTCTCAAAGGACACTCGTTAGATCTGTGTCCAAGTTGACTACACTTGAAGTACTTCCTCACAATGGTTAAGCATAGGGGTTCTCATATCTCTTCATCTCTTTATCTCGCGCCTTAACTATATGCCTTTTTCCCATAACTTTATCCTCCACACTCCGCATCTTATGACTACGAGGAGTATGCTCCTACACAGCTTTGTATTTATCAGGAGATGGTAAAGTCCTATAGCTCTCTACATTCCTTCTGTTATGCTCTTGCTATATTATCTACATTTTTAAGGCCATGTTCTTTGCTTCCGACAACATGCAGATAACCTATACTCCGATTCTGTCCCAAAGTGTCGGTCTCAACCCTTCCAAATATCGAGCAACCTGTTGTCCTCCATATTCTAGAAAGTTATTTCTCTCTGCCAACCTTATGAACTCTACGGTATACTCGTGCACTGTTTGTCCTCCCTGACTGCACCTTTGATATTGCTGCAATCCGGTGGTAAGAGTTCTTGCTTCAACAAAAACTTCATTCTATACCATGTATGCACCAGTCCCTTCCCTTCGTGCTCCCTTCGTGACTGAATCCTTTCCCACCATGTCGAAGCTCCCCCCTTCAGTCTACAAGCCACAATCTGAAATCTTTTCTCTAGTGCAATCTTCAGATATTCGAAGAATCTGTCAATTTCTACAAGCCAGTCTAAAAAATCTTCAATACCTAAACTACCATTAAAATAAGGGATATCCACCTTCAGTCTATAATCCCCCGCGTCTCTATCTTCAAATCCACCATAGGCGTCTCTCCTCCTACGCCCATCGCGTTGTTGGAAATGCCTAAGTCTACTCAGCTCATAGTAATCTTCTTCCTCCGAATCTACTCATAGATTGGTTGTCTCCTTGCAGGCACAATTCTACCCATAGGTTCACCACGAGCTATCTCTACCTTTGGTCTTCTACCTGCCTCCTACGTGTATCAATTCCTAGAGCATCCAAACATTCCACAATCTCTTCAAGACGCTCCTCGAAATGTCGGAATATGTGTTATATCTGCTGCTCCAGACGTTGCAACGCTTCGTCTCCTAAAAGAATATGTGTTATATCTGCTGCTCCAGACGTTGCAATGTTTCGTCTCCTAAAAAAGGAGTCCTAGCCACTTGACTTTGTCACGAGGACCGTTGCTATTGCTTCCAGTCGACATCCTTTCTCTGATACCACCTGATGTAGTGTATACCGTTCGATCTTTCAAAGGTTGTACGAAACCCTTTGAAGAACCAAAGAATATTCAATAGAAACCTGAAATAATGTTTTCATATTGACGGAAGTTGTTACCAAGTGACTACAAAAGATAATATAAACTCTTAAAGATGAAAACCTAAGGATAAAATAATCTTTTGCTAATAAAATAATTAAAACTAAAACACTGTTCTAACTCCATGTGAGCAATAGCTTGTGTTGCTCCTTGTTTCTTGTTTAGATTGTTCATACCATTTATACATAATGTTTTGATTTAAGGTTTCAATCCTTCTATGTTTTTGAAATAACACATATTATTCCATGTTCGTAAAGTGTTTCCACAGCTCTTTCACCTAATTTTTATTTTATTCAAGAAAAGTCATCTAAAATTATCATTTAATTTTATAAAATTTTATATTTATATAACATATTTAGACGTCATTTTTAATTAAAAATTTAACAAAATATAGCTAAAGAACATCACATTACTTGTATTTCATGACACAAATCAAAACAATACAATTTTCTTACCATTTTTTATTAATTTTTTCAACCGACAATAATCTTAAGAATACGACTAATATCAAAATACATATAATCTCAAGAGATAAATGGTAATTTTTAAAGATTAGAAATTAAAATGAAAAAGATCTAAATTGTTGAAAGATTGAGTATAATTTAGCTATATTAGTACAATCATTAATATTCTCTTTATTATTAAATAAATCTTATTCAATACATATAGTAAAATTTGTTGTGAAGAAAAATATATCGTGGTGGTGAAGAAGATTTTTGAGTTCCGTAAGAGTTAATACACTGAACACCACAACATCAATTGTGCCTCATCCAAATACCAGTCTTGAGACTATGACTTTTACTGTCTTTCATCTGCAGCAGGATCTGTTGCAATCTGCTTGGCAAATACATCTAGCAACAACACAATTTGTCGACCACTTGATGCGAAATTTGACTGGTATCCATTCTAGTCTTATCAAGTTAGTAAAAATTCTAGCAAAGTTGGAGTTTCCAACTTTGCTTCTTTCCTCCATTAGTTTCACGTGGAAGCTACCTGCCAACTACTAGACCGGGACCAACCTTCAACTCTCGTACATTTTCCTGACCTAACAGCATTCATTACCCTGTACTGTCAGAGTTGATTTCTTCTAAACGATTCTGATGTTATATGGGTGCATTCGAAAGTGATGGTCCACACGATCAGCGTACCTTGTGTTAGGAGCTATAATGTATCAAAGCTTTGTTCGAATAGGTACATTGTGTGCCTGAAACCTTAGGTTCAAGAAGGACCTAGGCACAAAGAGTAATACAAAACCTGATACATGCTTGATGTTTTGTTGCTTTCTTTTGTTTTGGACCGTGTGTTCTAAAAGTTACCTTCCATGGTGGAGATTCTTTGACGAGTCATCTCTTAAATGCGTCGCTACCTTTTCTTTTTTTCTTTTTTTCACTGAATCTGACGTCGTGCTTAACAGATCATGGGTATAGTTCCCAGTCCTGATCATATCAGTTGGTTTTTCGTTCTTACACTGACCCAACACTACTTTTGGATACCTTGCCAAACCTGATGGATTAGGACAGCTAGACCATGTGAATTGGCAAATTTTGAACAGTAGAACACATTCACTTAATGTCATACGGAAGTTATGCCCTCTCTTGTCTCTCAAACTTATCTAAGTGGTGCTGTTTTTGGAGACAGATGATACCCTATCATAGGTGTCCTCTTGCTTTTTCTTACAGTTTGCTGTTATATGCAACAACACACTTCCATCAGGATTGACGCACAAGAGACCGTGATTATCTGAACTTCCCTCCGAACTTAGCAAAAACCATCATGGAATCTGCAGTCAGGAAAATTATTGTTAGAGGGTGGATTTCTCTTGTAATTTAAACTTTTTTCAATATTAAATTTTAAGATATTTGAAAAGATCATTCCAGGAATTGGGTCGATAAGTTTTTAGAGGGTTGTAAGGTCTGTATGCTTGAAGTAGTGATAATGATAATGATAATCAAGTGGAATAGATGAAATCTCATCCTCGTCCACAAGCTCACCCTTATCATTCCTTTTCCCTGACTCTGGGAATAAAAGAAAGGGGAAAAAACCTGAAGCTGAAGGTGGAATCTTACTTTTACAGGTTCGAACAGATTGTGTTAAAGCCCATGTGATCCACGAGTAGCTTCATAGGGCATTCTTCTGTTGCTTGGAGGCTATTATTACTCATCGCCTCGGTTCCTAGTTGGGCTTTATTTTGGAGTTTCTTGCAAGCTCTCATCAAACAACGAATTATAGCCAATAGGAAGCTAGTTTAATAAGCACAGAACCAATCGGAAATAACTTTTTTTTTGGGCGAAAAGTGAAATTTTAATTAAATTACAAAAGTACAAATTTAGGATCTGTTCTGTTTGTCTCTATTTATATTTTTAATTTTCTATTTTATTTTCAAATTTAATAAAAATTATGTTTATTCGAGTTTTTAGTTTTTAGTTTTCCTTTTGCTTTTGGTTTTTGTTTTTTTTTCTAATTTTTTAAATTTAAGAAAACCACAAAATATGATTTTTATTTGTTTATGGTTTCTTTTTTCTAATTTAATTTACTATTAACTAAATATATATTATTTAATATTTTAATTATTAATAAGAATTATAAATAATTTAATTTAACATTATATGTTTACTTTATAAAAATTAATTGTTAATAAAGTTATGAACACTTTAATTGTTATAATTTATGAAATTAAATTAAATTAATTATTATTAATAAATATATTTAAATTTAAAATATCTTCATAATATATATATATTCAAATAAATTTAAATTTTATCTAATATATATTATCATCAATAATAAAAATATAAATACATTAATATTAATAATCAAATATATTTTTGTTCTTATTTAAAAGAAAAA
>JAOSBK010000001.1:1307547-1338119 GCA_027568895.1 Erythroxylum shatona | reverse complement strand
TAATATTAATAATCAAATATATTTTTGTTTTTATTTAAAAGAAAAACTAAAAATACAAAATAAAAATTCACACTAGAAAACAGAAGTGATACGACCCTTTAACGTATAAGATATGAAAACCCAGATATAATTTTTTTTTAAAAAAGAATTGTCTGATTTTGTTGGAGACTTTTTCCTAGAAAAGAAAAAGATTCTTAATAGTAACCCTTAAATTTGCAAGATAATCTGCAATTATATTATCCTTTATGAGAATTTCAATCGAAAATAATTACTTAAGTTCAGAACCAACATTTTGTTTACCAATGGTATGTTTTGTTTTGTGCAATTAGAATTAGACTTATAATTTCAAGTTCCAACATTTTAGTGAACAAAATTTAGTTTTAAAACAATATTTACATCCAAACTTTTTGGAATTGAATAATTATTTGATAAATTTTGCTTATATTCAATTCAATATAGTAAATAAAGCAAAATAAGAATTAACAAATGCATTCCGATTAATTTCAAAACTCTCAAACACAAAATATAACTAATTATGGCTTGAAAATGTTAATCTGATTATTAAAAAGGGATGTGACAAAAGAGGATCATAAGTTTAATTTTTTTTCTTTTTATTCAATAGTATTATTTATTTAATAATAAAATTTAATATTTTAAAAATCAGACCAAAAGTAAAATCGATAAAACAAAAAGTTTAAGATTTAATAGGTTCAACTAGTATTAGACTATCATAAAATTAGTTAAAGATTAACTACAATTAAAAATATTGAAAAATAATTGAAGAAGATTATCCTTATCTATAAAAAATTAAAGTTTAATTAAAAAAAGACTGTTAAGTGAAAAATAATAAGTTTATTTTGAATCATAAAAATTTATTAATTTATGAAAATTAATCGATTAATTAATAAATTTATAAGTTTTTAACAACAATAATTGTTAAAATAAATCAAATCAGAAAATTAAAAATCGAGCTAAAAAATTAATCAGTTAAATGTTTTAACTCTTAAACAAATCGAACTAGTTCGGTATTTAAAACATTGGTCAAAAATGAAAACGTGCATGGAGGTTGATTTAGATATATGCCTTTTGTCTAACTTTTGGCAAAGACCAAGACTTGGGGAATTTTATAAGCTTAAGTTCTACGATGACATGTGAACTGCCCCAACTGGAGTAGGTGGGTACTAGTCACGTTCTTCACTACTTTTTCCTTTTTGGTTGTATAAAAATCATAATCATAAGTAAAATTAATCACTTCATTGAAGTAAAAATATTTAAATCTGTAAATAAAATAAAATAAAAAGAGAAGATGATGGTTATTGAACAAAGAGAATTAGATACTTAAATGTTACATGTAATGCTAAGTTAAATGCTTACCTAGATGCCTATGTTGCCTTTATTGTGTTGTTTGCAATCAAGTATCATTCATCGAATACAAGACATGGATGGCTCTCCTTTGAACCTCAAATTTAATTTTATGATCATTATTCTAATTATATGATTATTGAATCACTAAATTTGTAAGCACTTAAACAATTATTAAGCTCTTGGCATTGACTATACTCACTTTCTTTCTTGTCATTAAACTTACTAGTATTCATATCAACTTGATGTTAGTAATGTCCTTCTTCAAGAGCTAAGTTTTATGCTTCAACCTCTTGGTTTTGTTGAGCTTCATCATCCATACTTTACGAAGTTTTTTACGATATTAAATAAGTTTATCGTGCCTGATCTTATCGTCTAAACATATTCCTACTCGCATTAGACTTATCTTACTTTTCTCCAAAATTTATATCACCACTTATTGATTCCACAAAATGCCGTACCATTATTAGAGACTTACAACACCTTTGTTTTACTCGAATTTACATTCAATTTATTGAAAATAATATCTCCTAATTCCTTCATTGCCATACCAATGTACACTTGACTATGTTTAGTAGATTACATATTATCTAAAATCTCCACCCTCGTATGATATTCACTTAATTAAAGTCACTTCTCTTATTCTTAATACCAATTGTAATATTAATTAGATTGATTATCCTAATATTCAATGATCTACATCTACCTATTATATTTTTTTGAGTTATAGTCTTTTCTCTTAAAGTTACAGAAAATACATATTGTTGCTCATTCAAGTACTGATTATAAATAGCAAAGCATTGCACTTATCGTTTTTGAGCTATGGTAGATCACTTCCTTACTTGAAGAACTTGGTATTTCTAATGTACAAACTAATTTATGATGTGGCAATTTTGGTGTCGCATTTCTTACTATTGATCTTGTCTTTCATCAACTCACCAAATATCTAATTTATTAATAAAATGTTATAAAATTAAACAACAACAACATTTAGTAAAAATCTTACTAATAAACGAGATAGGGAAAGATTTAACATATGCAGTTTTATTTTTAACTATTATAAAAATAATTACTTTGAATAGAATAGCTATTTCTAGATTAAAAACAACATTATAATAGTATACTTTAAGTATGTTTTAAAAGAAAATTTTAGAAATACATAATCATAATTCAATCGGTAAACAAAAGAATTCAATTTAAAGCTACCAATCTCCATTTAAGTGAAAGTGATCGAACATTAACTTTACTCTTTCTTTAATGTTGCATAGATTAGCGAGGCATAAGGAATAAAGATAATAAAAGGTAAAAGTTTGAGAAATATGGGATGGACACGTGTAAAAAACCCAGAGTACGGATTATCCTATGTACATACTTTTTCACTGTCCCCTCACACAGTGAATCATGCGTCCGAGTGACTTCCAACAAACTGTCAACACGTGTATTGATAGAGACTTTGACCAATGTCGACTCGACATCTTGTGGGACGTAGGGTGCGGTCTGTCTACATGATAGGTGACTGCTTGCTTTCGACCTTTTGATTTCACCAATCACATCATTTTAAATATGGACGTTTAAGATAAAAAGATGCTTCTCAAATCTCAATGCTTTTCTTAAGTTCGAAGTTCTAAAAAAGATTTTTAATAAGAGATTAAAGCAACCAGTTGGAATTGATTAATTATAAAAATATTAAATTGATCAATTTTTAATTTTTAATAATTTTTATCATTAAAAATTCATTAGTTTATTAATTAATTAGTTGGTGTTTGTAAATCAATAGTTTTTGAAAAAAACCGTAAGGGCATAGTAGTTTCGCAAAATCTTTGATTGTCCACGATCGTTTCTAGCACAATCAAAAATTAGAAAAATTAAACGCACAAATATAAATCAACACCTGAATTTGGTACATCTTACCTACGTTTGCAGAGCCCTCACTTAGCTTAATTCTTTCACTAACGACAATAGTTTGATACAAGATTTTATTGAGCCGACACCACTTAACTTTTAACTCTATCCTTCATTCTCACTATTCGTGAAAGAATTTCACGCCCTATAATACGACCGTCTCGTACTAGCTTTAACAGAGGATTTTTCTCAACAATCTTATAACGAAAAAACACTAAATAAATAACCCAAGTAGTTAAACAAAAATCAACATAAATAAAAACACTTGAAAAAGAAACAAAGAATAACTTCCCAATATTTTCAGCTCTTCCAAAGATTAATCTGACTATTGTTCACCAATGACACTAATTAATTCACAAAGTCATAACTGCGTCGTTAACACATCCACCAACCAAGATACACACAGCTCACAAAAAAATCATCAATAATCGTTGCCGCCCAAGATGGAGTTGTAGACACATACCACATGTAGTCAACCAAAAACAATGTAGCCAATAAGTCACACACCCACAGAGTCGCACCTGCCCAATCTGCCGCTACCTTGAAATATTTTGCACTCCACTTCAACGTGATCTAATATACACGTACTCCTATTCCAGTTTTCACTCACACATCTTCAGCAACGTCCCTTAAATCACCAAAATCATTAGATCAAGGTTTCACAATTCACCCACGGCTGCAATCAACACTGAAACCAAAGAATCACCAAAATCACTCACGTGTATTGTAGCAAAAGCAAGATCACACACACCCTATCAAGCGAACGCTCAACCAAAATCTTCACCAAATCATTAACTTTTCTGAGTGCAAAAGTTGGGTCACACACATAGGAATCTCTTTGACAAGAAAATCAGCCACACTCTTTTAGCTATCTTACAGTATACTCTTCCCAACAATAACATGATGTGCCTATACATGCTTTATCAACCAATGAAGACATCAACAAAAAATCACTCACATAAGCCTACTTTGCTTCAGCAGAAAGAAACACGATGTTTATTCATAATCTAGGATAATCCACTTAAACTTCAATTAGAAATAGACTTCTAATTTCACTACAATTCTTATACCAGAGTCCAACTCAAATAAGAAGTGTTACTTATTTACATTATATCTTGATTTGGATTTTTAAACATTATCTTAAAAGCTCAATAATAAAAAAATGCCAAAATTAAATAACTGAGATATAATAAATACCATAACAATATCCTCCTTTTTGACATTTTTGTCACAAATAACAAACTTCCCTTGAATTTTATAATCGAATATTTATAAGTATTGAAGTCACAGTACTCTCCCTCAAGCCACACGTGCATCTATTATCTATCATTAAAGTTTGTCACAATGTTAGATAATATGTTTAAATAAAAAGACACAATTACTTATGGAGAATAATAAAATGTTTGAAATTAATCAATTACTTAGAATTCTTATTTTTCATATTTATGTATGAATATTAAAACTTTTATAACTCTTGTTATTAAAAATTGATTAATTTATTACCTAATCGGTCAATTTTTATTAATTAATAAGATCTTATAAATAAAATTTTTAATAATCTTTTAAAATCAAACTTCAAATTCTTCGATAAGTAATAACAATATATTTCAATTTTCTTAATTTTATTCAAACTTTAGCTGATTTTATAACAATTTAATACCAGTTGAACCTTTTAAACTTTATTTTGTTTTATCAATTTAACTTTGGTCTGATTTTTAAAACATTGGTTCCTACCAACAACTCAAAAAATTTTCGTTTAATATGGAAAAGTACTAAAAATAAGAATAATTGAGACCTTTATATAATATAAAAGAAAACTCAACATTAAAACTTTGAATTTGTGGATATAAAATTTTCAATTAAAATATGTTATTTATTTCTTTTTTAATGGACTTAAATTATGTAGTTTTACTTAAAAATAACTAATTCTCTTATTTTTCTTCCGTTATAAATGAAGTTAAATTTAATATCTATCCTTAACAAAAGGAAAAAAGTCTAAATTGTTTATCAAAGAACAAAAACAATATCTGGCGAGAGTACTACCGAGCACGAGGTTTGAAAATGTTCAATAGTATGCAGCCTTATCTTTATCAGATAGAAATATTGTTTCTAAAGACCCACATAAATAATATATATATTAAAATAAACTAAAATAATGCAATACTAAACTGTTTCTCAGACCTAGTGTTCAATTTTTTTAGTGATTACAAACAAATAAAACTTTTAAATTCTTACCCCATCTAATAACATATGCTCAACTTTTTTTAACTAATCTAAGCTACTCTAATACACATTCTTAATCTTTTAATTTTGAAAAACACTAAATAATTTGTCAACTTTTTTTTAACTAATCTAAGCTACTCTAATACACATTCTTAATCTTTTAATTTTAAAAAAACTAAATAATTTATCAAAATTACATATCTGCTAGTTTTATCAAATGCTTTAAATTGAAAGTATAGAAAATAAATTGGATAGAAAAAATTGGTAGAGTATGAAACATAAATCATTAAAAATTACTATAATTGGTAGCCTTCAAACTCAAGAGTGAAATGTAATGTTACTATAAAAAAGGACAGTATAGGATCTATGGTTCTAAAAACAAGCGAAGCATTACACTTCCTAGTTCCAAGACAAGAACTGTTGTTGTCTTACTGTAGCGAAACCTTACATCAATACATCCTATGGCTATGACTTCACCTACCCGTAAAAGATAAAGAGAAGGAACAAAGAAGTGTTGTTCTTGCCCTAACAGGAGCATAGACTTGAGAAAACAAGATTAAATCTTCTATATTTAGTATCTGACATACTGTTTCTTCATACATGTATATGTATATTTGAACAAAGGAAAAAACAATTTGATGGGAAGAGGAAGGGTAGAGCTGAAGAGGATAGAGAACAACATAAACCGACAAGTGACTTTTGCTAAGAGAAGAAATGGGTTGTTCAAGAAAGCTTACGAGCTCTCAGTTTTATGCGATGCTGAGGTTGCTGTTATCATCTTCTCCAACCGTGGAAAGCTGTATGAATTCTGTAGCAGCTCAAGGTGTAGCTCATTCACTTCACTACCTTCTTGTTTGATTTTCTGTGTCAAAAAGCTCATCTGGGTCTTGGGTATTTTTTGCTTTTACAGATCCTTTAGGTCACAGATCAATTCACTAATTTTTTACATGCATGTATAGGTAGGTTTGTCTGGTGTTGTTGGATGTTTTATATTGGATTTATGCCTCAATAATTTTCTTAATTACTTCCATCTGTTTGTTGCTCCTGGAGAGGTATATGCTTGTGATACATCCTTTGAGATAAATTCTTGTTTTATTTGCTATATATCTTTATCTTGTGTTTTGATCTAAGTGTTTATTTCAGGGAGATCTGACCATTTCATCAAAATGAAAATTGCCGATGGTTCTTTCATTTTTCTTGTTTACTGGATTGTTGTTGTTGATGTTTGCTTTTCCTGAGTTTTATGATTATTGGTCAGACCAAAGGCCATCTATTGCGAGTCTGTGGCTCATCTTCAAAAAACATTAAGCTATGGCCAATAGCAGAATGGTTCTTAACCTCAAAATTTTCCTCAATAACTGAATAAATACAGACCTCAAGATAACCTCAAGATGCTATACAGTCGTTCTGTTCTTGAGCATTATAGGTTTTGAATAGCCACAAATTTGCATATACAAGTGCTAGAGATGCTGAGATTTTCAAGTTTCATTCAATTTATAATTCAATTATAGATCTTTTTACTCAGTTTGGTGACTATATCGGATTGATGGTGTAAATTAGCACTATTAGAACCCTTTTTCCCCCTATAAGTCTAGCTTTTTTGTTCAAGGATAAGGTAGTACCTGGATTGACTATTCTTCACACAATTTATCATTGTACAACAATCAAAGTCCCAGTTTGAAGTGATAGTAACTGCTAATTTTTAAGATAAATTGTGTTTTGCATTAGATAAACATCAGCTTAACAAGAGAAATTGCAGATTTAGTTTCTCATGAAAGCTAGACAACGTGCCATGGTTTTAAATTGCAAACTATAATTATGATTATATTAAGTAATATTGTGATTATGGTCAGAACTGTTATCATAATTTATCGTAATCAAGTTTACATTACCGTAACTCGCAATTCGTAATTAGAACCCTGATATTTGCTTGTTGTGGTGCTAAACAGTATTGTGAAGCCAAGGCCGTCCCAATAGATCATACACAATTCACACCAGACCTTGTTCATTTCTTAGGAAAGCTTTTTCTCTGTGTGAATTTGACATCTTTACACTTTGCTATATCTTGCTTGAATATAACACAGCATGCTCAAGACAATCCAGAGGTACCAAATACATACTTATGGGGCCCTGGAAGCAAACCATGGAAATGACACACAGGTTTGTATCTTAATTTGACCTGAACCATAAGAACTTTTGAGGCTTATTCACGTCTGTAATGTATATTGTTTAACTTGCATTGCTCATGCAGCAGAATTAACCCAAAGGAAAATGGGCTTTTAAATCATTTCAAGTCTTCTTGCAGTAGATTGTTGTTAGTAAAAATTATGCTTTTGCTTAATATATAATGCATTGTTGGAGGAATAAAATTCATGTGCTCTTCCAGAAACACTACCAGGAATATTTGAAGCTAAAATCCACAGCTGAGGTTCTGCAACGTTCGCAGAGGTAAATCTTAATCATCTATGATAGGATTTGTAGTGAGTTTTCACTTGCACCATTAAATATTTAAGTTAATCTCTAATGTTATCACTCACTTCCTGAGGTTGTTCAACAAATTAATCCATCTTTTAACTGAAATCGTATAGGAATATTCTTGGGGAGGATTTGAGAGATTTGGGCACACAGGAGCTTGATCAACTTGAGCAGCAGCTTGACATGTCCTTGAATAGAATCAGGTTGAAGAAGGTACTTAAAAAGCTCTAAGTTACTACTTCAACTTAGTAAATTTTTATGTTATTTTCAGTTGGAATTACTCCACATGATAGAACATGGAATAAATGCTGTTCATGGTTGCTTCTGAAAAGGACAATATGAAAGTTCACACTCTGTGCAAAAGCTATTAAAGTTCAGGAGGTAACACTAATTCTATCAGTTTTAAATCCTGATTCGGATGAAATAAATTAGTACTATATATATTTGGTGAATAATATAAATTTACTTGTAGTTTTACTCATTTTAAAAAATATTTGTATTATATAAAGTTGTTTTTAAAACACTTTGTAATATTAGAAATAGTTAATCCTTATTGAAGTCAATTCAGAATCATCATATAAACTCTTATCATATATCGATATGAACCCAATAAAAAGTGTTCTTTTTTTGTATTTTTAATATAAAAGTATTTTAAAAAATAATTTAAGATAATAAATATTTTTAAAGTAAGTTAAATTATAAAAGAGTTAGTGTGTTTCACTTTTATAAATCATTTAATTTTAAATATATTAAAAAAAAAGACTTGTATAAATGAATGTTCTAAACATATTTTCCGTGGAACTTTTAGGGTTTTTTGCATCTTAAATTTGACAGTAGGGCATGTTCAATTTCTGTTTATGCTGTTCATTCTGTATTGGAAATAAAATATGAGCACCCTTCTGAACTTCAATGATTCTATCATGCTTCAATATTGACAAGTGACATCCAAAGTGTTTCTTCTTCTTCTTCATGAGAATGAACAAATTTACTCTGCCTCTTGTTTGGAAAATTGAGATGATTGGCTTAGGGGAGAGTAAGTTGCTGTTTATCAACAAAGGTTTAGATTCCTTATCATGTTAATCCATTTATCTTACTTTACTTAATATTATGACTATAATTAGATTCTTATTAAAGAGATAGTTAAACTAGTGGATTTGGTTAATGCATTTCATGAGGTGAAGCCATTTAATGAGATATGAAATGTAACTAATATTACATTAAAGCATCAATTTCCTTATTTACTGTTGACCAAAATCATAATATAGATTATGGTTTTTAGACTTTAGCCATGTAATTATATTATATCATAATTAAACTAATCACAACCTTGCTTTTGTTTTACTTTAAATGATCTTATTATATTTCAAATAACAGTAGTCCATGAATAAAGAAATTCATCACAAATATTTAAATTGCATATAATAAAAATAGTCCTTTTAATAACTTTCTGAGATTATCTTTACTTTGCAACTTTCATGATTTTGCAGGCCAAGTTCATGCTTGATCAACTTTCTGAACATGAAAGGAAGGTATATATTCCTTAGCTTGAACATAAATGTGTTGTGACTTGTGATTGCTCTAGGTCAGTCAAAATTTTATTCCTTGAATTCTATGCTTTGCAGGTGGAATTGCTAATGGAATCCAACAATGCTTTAAGGATGAAGGTACAATCTTTTTAAAAAAAAATAGTAATTAACAAATTTTGACACTTTATTCTTCATTGGTTTTAACTGTTGTCCTCTAATATATCCCTTTTCCTTTTTTCATGTCTTCCTGGACATTTGTCATTTCTTTCAGAATTTCAATTATTGGTTACAAATTATCACTAAAATATAAATAAGTTGATTCACCAATTCTATTAATTATAAATTATAAAATTAGATAGATAATACTTATTGTCCATAAACTTTGAGATAATTAAAATGTACTAACAATTAATAATCTTTAATATTTGTAAATAGACATTGATTACTCAAAACATCAATATATTTATTTTTACAAATTGGAGTTGCATTTACCAAAACTTGTCATATACCAAATTATGGTGAATGTGGCTAGCATATGCTCAAAATGTGAGGTTTGAGGGATTCAGTAGTATATAACCTTACCCTTATATAATAAAGAGGTTATTTCCGACATATCCACATACATATATGGATGTTAATACTTAGATGAAATTCTTGAAAGGATTAAACTAAACCAATTGACATGAAATTCTTTCTATTAGTGCTTAGATTTTGTTCGATTTTCTTTATCCGAGTAGACTCATAAATTATTTATAACATATCAAAATATCATAAGTTTAACCAGATTCATGAATTTCTTCTTGGGCAAGACTGACAGAACTTGAAAGGTTTCTTAAAATATATGGAAGTCTCATCCATTGCAGTATTATCAGAAATCATTATTACCCTGATATATTTGTCTCTTCTGAATTCTATGCGACGCATTAATGGTTCTCGATGGTGGCAGCTGGAGGAAATTGAAGCAGCAGTCCCTGCAGCATGGAAACCTGGGGAACAAAGTAATGGATACAGTCGTGAGCCTGCGAATTCAATAACTTTGGAGCCTTTACACTGGAAGAACAGTTTGCAGATAGGGTATATGACGATCATAATCTTGAACTATACCATCAAGGAACTCTATTTTATGATTTCAGCTCATTCATTAACAAGGAAAGTTATAAACTTGTCTGGTTTTTGTTTTCATGTACAGTCTCAGTTCGGTGGGATCAGATCAAGGAGCTGCTTCTACTGCAACCCAGAACGTTAATGGGTTCGTTCCAGGATGGATGCTTAAACTCTCAGAACTATACACATACACAGACCAAAGAAATAATTAAGACACTATACTAGCTAGCTATGGAAGGTGTATACGTTATTCAGGTTGGCTTTAACATGAAAATTACAGACAATGTATGCTTGATAAGCTGTGTGTAACAAAGCTGTGATGATAATAATTCAAAATTACGTATGTGACAAATTTATATGAGATAAACCGCCGTGTTTAGTTTTAGAAATTTATTATGAATCTTGCCATCTTGTTATTTTATGGTTTTATACAAATTATGGCTGAGCGGTTTTGAAAACCTCTCTATTAGATAGGGATAAAGTTGCATATTATTAGATCTCTCCAAACTCTGCACTTAAGTGAGACTTTAACCAAATGTCGATGATGATAATGATGGTACTAGAAAAAGTCAACGTATCCGATACACAAGGCATCTTGCTTCGTGAGAGTGTAAGGAGGTTTATAACTAACGGTACTATAGAAGGGATCCCTAAAATTTATTGCTTATAATGAGTTCTTAGGGTAGGAATCTAGACGCTAAAGTTTGATTTCTAACAATATACCCTTATTCTATAATACTAATATATAATTATGGATTCACATAAGTGCACATTTAAAATATAAACTTTAACTAGTATATATTAAAAAATATTAATTAATAATTTTCTTATGTCAACAAAAAAGAAAAAGAAAGTGTAGCTCAAAATTTTTAATTAAATTCGACCTAAAATAATAATTTATTATAATTATATTAAATTATTAGTTTAAATCCAGTATAATTAGTTCGAATCGAATTTAAGAGATTAACAAACTTATCATTTCAGTAACATTAGATTAGTCAACATATAATGTTTATGTTATATGTGGTTCATCATTATTTTGTAAGAGAAAGAATTTTTAAACAATTGATTATTTTCAAAATTTTTAAAATAGAATTTTTAAAAATAACTTAAACTACTATTGAAATCTGTAATTTTTACTTTAATACTTAATTATTACATATAATTACAGGAACATTTAAATATAAAATTTAATTAGTATATATTTAAAAATTAACAATTAATTTTTACATCCAGAAAAAAATTAAAAATATTCAAATTTTAAAAAATCGGATCGAAAATTATGCCAATAAGATAAAAGGTTTAGAGCTTAAATGTTTAACGCTGAATTCAAGAATGAGAGACTATTTTTCTTGCCAAAACAGTCAAATTTTAATTTAAAAACACAGTTAAATGAAAATAACTAATTTATTTTGATTTACTAAAACTAGTTTGTTAATTAATAAATCAATTAGTATTTAATAATAAAGGATATTAATGTAAACTAAACTAAAAAATTGACCGGTTAAAATTTTTTACATTCAAACTAGCTATCCCAGTTCCATCAATCATTGAAAGTATTAGCTTGCATCTACCATTCTCGTTCGAACTATTTCTAATGTAGGTTAAAAATTCAAAATATTGGTAATAAACTTAATAACAAGATAAAAAAGCAAAAATGAAAGCATACACCCCACATCTAAACCAGAGAAGAAGAAGAAGTTGACTTCCCAAGTATAGGAACGGAGGATAGCGTACATATCTCAGGGCTGATACCAGAAGAAGTGGGGTTGCTCTCCCATTGATACATCGTTTTCCATCTCAACTGAGCTTTGGTCCACTGAAAGGAACGTATCAATTCTCATAACAAAACCTAAGTGCCCTGAATTGCTGATGTCCATCTTTGTTCTTTTCCAATATGGAGCTAACCATTGTCATTTCTGACTGCAAATAGCAATAAACATCGAATAGTCTCTGACCCATTTCACGTTACAGTTTCAGAACAATGAAACAGCAAAAAAAAAAAAAAAAAAAACAAAGAAGAAGACATTCTTCCAGCCATGGAAGAAGTGTTTGATTTTATTCTGAAAATGGTTTCTTCACCATTTTAGACCACAACCATCGTTCTTTTAGGACGTGTACTTACTGCATTGGCAGTGCCCATTCACAATGCAAAATGTGTAGACATATATACATTACCTGGTGATATTAATTATGGAAACATTGGCTAGTCGATTTTTTTTTTTTTTGGTATTGATATAAATTTTATTGCCCATTTTAATAAAAAATTATTTTTACTTTTTAATTTCTTTTTTATTTTATTGCTTGTTATTCAACTTAATTTATAATTCTTATGTTTAGTTTCTATCTTTTTTACATTTATGTAATTTTACCACATATTTTGAAAGGAATATCATAATATATTTTTATCACTAAAATATTCATTATTAAAATACTTATTTTATATCATATATCCCATATTTTGCTATATGAATTCTGATATGGTGAATATAGTATGTGCTTAACAAATATGTAAATTCATGCCTCCTTATAAATGATTTGCTTGATTCTTTAAATAGTATAGGAACAAAACGTGAAAGAAGGTCAAATGAAATTGATTAGTTTGTAAGATTACTACAAATTTGGTTATCTCTTGTTTACTACTAAACGCATCCAAACGAGAAAGCTTAAGAATAGGAACTTCATCATCATATTTAAACAACTCCATAATAATTAACATAAGGGTTGGAATGAAAATGAAAGGCCTGGTTCGATGTTATTATGCAAGGCTTCTAGCTTTAGATTTTATCCGAAGGTAAAAAAAGAAAAGAATAAGTAAAAATTTCTTGTTAAAAAAGGAAGATTAGTATTTATCAGTGATTAAAAAATTCAATTGATTTGATCGGTTCAGCTATAAAAATTTTAAATCATCTAACTTTTCATTTTGATTTATTTGAATAACTTTTATTTTTAAAAACCGATCAATTTATTAATTAATCGATCACTTTTATTCAATTAATAAGTTTTTATAAACCATAATAAATCAATTAATTTTTATTTAACAATATCTTTTTTCAATTATACTTCAATTTCTTCAATAAGTAAGGGCAATATCTTTCAATTATATTTCAAATTATTTAATTATCCAATCTTTGGTTGGTTTAACATCGGTCGAACTTCTTAAACCTTATACTTCTTGTCTTATAGGTTTAAGTTCCGGTTCAGTTTTTAAAACCCCTTTTTTTGTTTTAACTCTTAAAATATATTTAATTTACTTCTGAATAATTGATGAAATTATTTGTTTTTAATATTTGTGGTTTTAACTTTAAACTTTAATTTTTATTTTTTTTTAATTTTCATATTAAAAATACAAAATTAGTATTCATTACGAGTAATTTAAAAATAATTTAATATATTTAAGATTTTAGCCGATCAAAGACTAAACGATTTCTTACTGCCCACCATAAAAAATAAAAAGAAGGTATATGATTTCTTAAAAGACCATTTAAAAAATGCCCAATAGAGAAGTGGTCTAATGGATTCAGCTCCTCACTTAAGACTCTCCCTTCCAGGAGGTCTTGAGTTCGAGTCATGCCAAAAGAGGAGAAATATGAACTGTTCCTATTAATGATCCTCTAGACCCCTGGACAAAGCTCTTTGATCGGATCAATTACGGACGTCTCGCTTCTAGCTGCAGTGTGAGAGTTGGAGCTACTAGGAAACTTGGGGACTGATGGGAACTTGTTGATGAGCAGGGGGAGGCCAGCGATCAATCATCAAGTATGTGAAGACTCCATGTGGGCAGAAGTGTACAGGCTACGTAAAAACCTGAGGAATCTTGGAGTTCCAAGTTTATCTCCTCTAGGGCTCTTGAGGTAAAGTCTTAGGAGCTTAGGATTAATCCAACTAAGCCTATATACCTATTATAATTAAAAAAAAGGGGCCAATAGCTTCCAAAATAAGTGCTCCTTTCAGGTATACGTCAAGCACAAAGTTGTGTCCCACGACCACTTTCGTGGACGACTTTATGACTTCCCATTATTATAGAAGATCTACGGATCTACCTCCCCCAACCGTAGGACTTTTCTGGCTGCTCTTTTTTGTTTTTACACAGGAAATGCAATTTAATTAAAATTACTTCTGAAAAAGGCAAGCATTGCTTCAGCGACAATTCAGGTAGCCTTTATGGCAAAAAGAGGAATCAATCTCATTCAAAGTTTAATTAGTATTATCATATTCTCACTTCAGATTGAGGATTAGGATTTAAACCCAATTTGTAAGATATACATAACCTTAATTAGGAGACTTATATTAATATAATTGATTAAAATAAATTTAAGAATGAAAGACACGAATTATCTTGTAATTTAAATAATTTTTAACATTATCGAAAAACTCTTTGTAATTTATTTTAATTGTGTAAAAAAATTCTTCTTAGATTTCTATTACAAAATAATTGCAAACACATATGATATAAATCTCACACATGAACCGATCAAATATTCTTTACGTGAAAAACTAACTCAATTCTTAAACTCGACTCAAACTAATTAAACCTGATAAAAATTAATAATTTATTATAACTGTCTTAAATTATTAGTTTAGGTCAGGTTTAAGAAGTAAATTGCATTAGCATGTTAGCAACATTTTGATGATGGACATCTATTATTCATATAAAATATATTTCGCTATTTTTTTTTTTTTACAAGTTTGAAATTACTTAAATCATAAAGAAGTCTCGTATCGCTTATTCTAAATTTAAATTAGCCTCTTCAACAAAAATACACAATAAGAAGTACTTTTTACAAGTAAATGTCACATAGCAATCTTTTGGTGAGTCTTGACCCACAACCACCACCTTTCCTCTTCAGCTATCTCTCTCATTTAGTCCTATCACTTCCACCTTTTGGTAAACAGCATAACTCTTTTTGACTACTCACCCATTACCATTTTCAATGCAAGTGTCCTAATTAAGAATCATATGTAAAAACATATGATTACGGGTTTCTATGAAAGGCTAATCAAAGCTAAAGATTCATGCATGCATAGACCTTAATCATTGCTTAAGATAATACTTCTGTTCATTTTCCTTGATTGTGGATACATATAATGGAAAATGAAATACATACTGCGGAGTGACATTGTTGACTGGGACCTTAAGTGAATGGACCATGTCCATGTGCTTGCCTATATAATGCCCCTATCCCCTATCCCCTATGTTCCTCTACATAGAGTTAGAACATTATTTTCAATTATCTTCTTCCACAAGTTGTAAGAGAGGGAAATGCCATTCTGTACTGTCAATTGAGTCCATCTCAAAGGGTTTTAATTTCATGATACATACGTCGATGGAGACTGATGGAAATATATGAGTTGTCTCATTATTATAAATGGATGTAAGATAAAAGTCGTTTATATTAAAAAAAATGACTCATACCTAACATTTTGAATTCGAGAGATAACATATTTAAAAGTTTCTAATCTTTTAAATTTTTTAAATTTAGTGATTAACCTTTCAAATTTCATATAAGTCAGCTCAAAACATTAGTTTTGCTGATGTAATTAATAAATGGATATCCTCGTAGCATTTGGTGGATACGTAATTTATACGGTTTTTAAAAAATTAATTACTAAATTGATATATTAAAAAGGTTTGGTACTAAATTGAATTTTTTTAAAAAAATTAGACACTTTCTGAATCTATTATCTCTTAAATATGACATTTCTAACTAGTTTAAGATTAATCTTTTAAAATTAGTGAATATGATATTGATTAATTTGATTTCTAAACTAATATTTACAAAAGTTTTCATTTTTCCAATTTTTATATATAAGTTTTTATTTTACTGATATATTTATATCTATTAATACTAATTAAGTAATTAAAAACCAAGTGTTAACATCCTTTATCACATTAGTTACCCCTTCGAGCTATAGATAATGGATGCATTAAATTTGAATTTATTGTGACAAACTTTGATGATAGAATTTAAGTGGGCAGCCTCAAATATAAAATACTCCATTCTATTCAAAATAAGTGTCATTTTTAGAGAAATGCACACTTATTAAGAAAGCTAGTGAAATGTTTGATATGCCCTTATTAATTATATGTTGAATTGTCTTGAAAATATAATCTGTATAATTAGGATGTGAGAGAAATTAAAGGGTAATTTTAGAAATTATAAACATATATGAAAAATCGTGAACGACACTTATTTTGAATGATTAAAATTCCTCTAAACCGATACTCATTTTTGATAGGATGGAGTAGAATATTAATTTACTCATAAGTTCATTAAATTTTTTTCTTCAATTATAACAAAATTCGGTGAGAGTCAAACTGATACATGAGGTTTAGATAAATTCAATAGTACATAATCTTACTCTTTGAAATTTTGACACGGGAAAAGCCACACGTGCATGATCATAAATTAGCTGAGAATTATTGGGGTTCTATTTTATGTACATAACATCTCAACCTCCGCCCCCACCACCACGAGCTCTGGATTCTCTCGGTTTCCCCATTTTCGTTGTGTTGTCACAAGAGATGTGAAACTTTGTGTAGCCTCAAACGGAAATGGAAATGCAAATACTTACTTAGCTCATTCCAATTAATTGCATCACCTTAAACTTTCCACCTTAGTTAATTCTCATTTAACATTACAAGTATTTGTTGATGCTAATATGTTATTATTGATTAGTGTTAAGACTTTGAAGTTGTAAATTACCATTATACATTTTTTAACTAAATATATTTTATTATTGTTTTTTTATTTTGGGTATGTCATATCTTGACATAAAGTTGCCTAATTAATGAATTGGAACTCATTCCATAGTGATGGTGTATCCGATTTTACTTTTCACACTCCACATAGCCATCGTAGATATATATGCTTACCTATGGATTGAATTATTCCCGGAACTTGGTGTTATTTTTAGGTGGAAGTTATGCCTCCATTTTATCTTGTCCACCAACTTGAAGACAATGACCAAGCATGTTTTACACTGGTGGCTGGCTAGGTTTTCCAATGAGACTAGTCCAATGCTAATCAAATCAATGACTTGATTTGCTTGACTATATGATTCTTTTCCTATCATCTAATTAGCACAAAAGTAGCTAGGAAGATTAGATGAAAAAAATGTAATGAAAACGATACTTTTTTTTTGCATAGTGCATACTTTAATATAAAATTTTAATTAATATGAACATTTATAAAAAGTAAAATAAAGGCAAACTATATGACAACAATTTGGTAAAAATCTCGTTAAAATGAGGAGTATGGAGAGATTCAGTATTATACAGTCTTACTTTTAACTAAGAGAGAGGTTTTTCTAATAGACTCGTATAAAAAATAAAAAATGCATATATATTAAAATAATAAGATAATACTAATTAGAAATAAATTTAAAAAAGACATAAATAATAATAATAAAATAAAAATATAAAATAAGTAATAAAATAAATATAAAAAATACACAAACAAGGAAGAAAACAAGTAAACAAGAGGCTTATCCTAATAATTCTTGTTATTAAAAACTATTTTATTCATTCCTTATATTAAATAAAAATCGTTTGGTTTATTCTAATTTATAAAAATTGACTAATTAATTAATTAATTGTTCAACTTATGTAAACTAACTAGTTTTTATAAACCATAATAAATCTGTTGGCTTTTATTGATAATATTTTTAATTAAACTTCAACTTTTTCGATAAGTAAGAATAACCTTCTCCTTCAATCTTATTTCAAAATATTTAATTTTGTTTAATTTTTATTGTATACCGATTTTATGACAATCTAATTTCAGTTTAATCTTTAAACTTCAAACTTCTTATGTTATCGATTTAATTTTTAATCATGTTTTTAAAGTATCGAAAAACTTGAAAGAAAACTGAATTTTTATTTATAAAAAATTGGTTATTATTGTTTGTTTGAAAAACAAAATTCGGCCATTATATCAGTGTGATGAATCTCATACCAGACTGGGCGGTATAGCAGAGAGTTTTGGAAGTTGTCGATTACCCAGAATGGGTAGTTAATAAAGTTCCAGTCTATAAGAAGGATGGGAAAGTCAAGATGTGTGTGGATTATTGAGACTTAAACAGAATTAGCCCAAAGGATAATTTCCCATTGCCTCATATTGATGTGCTAGTTGACAATACTGTTGGACACCACATGTTCTTTATCATGAGCGTACCATACCGGTTGAAAAATGGTACACAATGAGATGTTTCGGTATCGGGTCTAAATACAAGTTGTTTCACTTGGTACTAGCTGGCCATATATCGGTTAGTATCAAAAAAAAATAAAAAAAGGGACATGTGTGTGAAAAATGAACATTTTTTAAAAACCCAACCCTACTACCTTCTACTTCCTCTCTTTATTTTTCTCTCACACTCTCACTCTCTGTTTTCTTCACTATCATCATCTCTTTTTCTATTATTAATAATATAATATTTAAATTCATGTAGTAAATAATAGTTGTATTGTTTTACAAAGAATACTCAAAAATATGTTTAAATGAAAATTAAGAGGCCTCATATTTTTGTATTTCTTTTTTATATTGTTAATATAAATATAACTATATTTTATTACTAATAACAACTACATATTAAGATAAATATATATTTTTATGATTGAAAATTAAATATTAAGATCGAAATTATATTTTATTATTGACAGTAATTTTTCTTTTTATTCGATATTTTGATGTAATTATTATTTATTATATGATAAAATTGTAATATTTTAAATGCTTTGTATTGTTCTTAATTTTATATTTCTATGAAGATAAAATAACCTTTTTCATATTAGTTGTGATTATTATTTATATGTAAAATTTATGAAAATAATATTAAAAAGAATAAATAAATTGTTGTTATTTTAAATTTCTATTATTATAATTTTTAAGACAAGGTTGAATTAAATTATATAATATAATATTAAATGATTATTTTATAATTTTAAAAAATTTATAAATTATTTTATAAATTTAAAAATTATTTAAAATGATACTCAGTATTAAATTATTAATGGGTACTGTTACAATACCCGACAAAAGCATAATATTGCATTATTTACATAATATTGATAACTGATTTGTACTATTTTACAGCAGTAGAAAAAGTGAATAACCAATGGGCAGTCGACACGTTAGTATTCATGACAAGAGAGGATTTGACATTTGATTTGGTGATTTATTGGATTAGAAACCTTTTAACCCTAGATGTGTGATAGACTGTCAAAAAAAGAGCCACTGCCTTTTTTTACAGTACTTTTCACACTTTTACTTACTTTGGATAAACTACCTACGCCTATAGGCATTTTCAATTTTTTATAAATATTTTAATCATAAATTTTTAAATTATTATTTAACTATCTATATTTATGTTTATATATTACTCTTTTCTAAGAGAAAATGATCAAACCACGTGGTATTACTTGTTTTTTTACATAATTTAACCAAGACAATTGTTATACTATGTAATACCTAAAAGTATTTTAAAGGAATATTATATGAGTGATAAGGAAATAAAAATCAAGAAAGTTAAAAAAAAGAAATTAAAGTCAAAAAATCCAATTTACAAAAGGGTTTCACATAAATTATGTTATTTATGTTTATTAAATTTGTTTAGTTTGCACAAAAAGTCAGTAAAAATTTCACTGACCCAAGTACATAACAGTTTCAGAAAGTCTAGTAATATGCAGTTTTATCCCTAACTAATATAAAGGTTTTTGTGTTTTCATTTCATTATCACATTTTAAGTAAAAGATAAGTATGAGATGAAGGATTCTAATTTTGATCTATGGAAATAAGTAACACTATTTGTTATTAATATTGAATTTGTTTAATATGAAGCTAAATAAATCTAGAAAGGAGTGAATATATCCCATTATTACATTATAAATAATGAAAAGTACTAAACTAAAACTATTGAAGTATAGCTATGAAAGCATATTTTTTTTTCATTTGTTTGACGTATTCAATTATTGTTTAAATTGTTTGATATTCTTTTTTATTTAATAAAAGATAAAATGATTAATTTTTAATTCGATTTAGTTTAATAATTTTATTATTAAAAATGATTAATTTATTAATTAATCCACCAATTTTGTAAACTAATAAATTTTTATAAACTAAAATAAATTGATTAATTTTTATTTAACATGTCTATTTTAATAAATTTTTATAGATAAAGATAATCTTTATAATTATTTTTTAATTTTTTAATTTTAATCAATTTTATAATAGTTTAATACCGATTGAACCTTTTAAATTTTAAAATTTTAAATTGTAAATTTAGCTTTCGATCCAATTTATAAAACGAACCTCTTCATGAACCAAAAGACTATATAAATAAAATCTCCGCCGTCAATACAGTAATCCAAGTGGCACAGTCCATCCAATTGCTACAAGACAGAAAAGATTAAACTACATTAATACTCACACGGCTGGTTTGATTTTTTAATCTAAGTTTTCATAATCTTAGTTTAATTTAATTTAATTACATTATTTAAATATCATCAATTTTTATATTTTATATTTAGATAATAAACTAAACAGTACTTAAAATTTTAGCAAATTTTTAATTTAGTATCAATTTTTAAAATTTTTAATTTAATAATTAATTTTCAAAAATTCGTTCAAATTAAATTAAAAGATTACTTTTTTAACATATAATATTTCTCTGTTAATTACATAAACAAAAGTAATGTTTTAATTTGAGTTATACGAGTTTTAAAAAATAGTTATTAAATTTAAAATATTAAAAAGTTGAAGGTTAAAACTATTGAATATATTATTTTTATTAATTACTTAAATTAATGTGCTATTAAAATTATTAAAATTTTAATATGGCATGATTTTAGAAGTATAGATAAATAAAAAGAGGTAATAATAAATGTTGAAAAATTATAAAATAATTAAATAATATAAATAAATTTCATTGAAAATTTTGAGGTAGACCGTCTAAATAACCCTAAAACAAAAATTGTGGTTCTTACACAGGGACACCGTACAATGTGGTGACACTAACGACTAGACAGTACAACACCCAGCCAATGGGAACTCGACAGCACAACCTCAAAAAAACCACCCTGGTTTTGCCCATGATTTGTTTTTTTCCCTATTAAACCACTATTCACCTTCTTCTCTTCCCTTACTTCCCTTTGCTTTATATGTGCATGCTTTCTTGGGATAAAACTTCACATTTGGCAAGGGAGAGCAAAACCCTTTTCAGGTTTGGTGGTTGTTTATTGTTTTCTTTTCTTATTGGGTTCTGTTTTGTTGGGGTTATTTAGAGGAAACAAAGATTTGTGTGCTGAGAAAAGAAAGAGATTAGATAGATAGATATGGGAAGAGGAAGAGTTCAGTTGAAGCGTATAGAGAACAAGATCAATCGTCAGGTTACATTCTCCAAAAGGAGAGCTGGTTTGTTGAAGAAAGCTCACGAGATCTCTGTCTTGTGTGATGCTGAGGTCGCTTTGATTGTCTTCTCTCACAAAGGGAAGCTCTTTGAGTACTCCACAGATTCTTGGTACTGTCTCAGTTCTTTCATTTACATAATCTATATGTTCGTGTCGGTTCTTCTCTTATGGGGTTTTTCTTCTTTCTTGTTTCTTCAGAACTTCGCTTTCTTTCAATTTATAACACAATTAAAACCTTATTTCTCCTGATAATTTTTCTGATGTTTTCTCGTCCCAGAAACACGCATGATCCGTATGTTTCGTCAACGTTAAGACGTCCTTAAATGTTTTTGGGACTCTACCAAAAGATCTCTTAACCATCTCATGGACATAAAAATAAGGGTTTTCGTTTTTACAGAGAAAGTGGTTCAATCTCTATACATACAATTGAGCAGTTTCATGCAGACTTAGCTGTTACAAAACGTACAGTATTCATGAAAAAAAGAGCAATATAACAAACTAAAACATTCATAAAACTTCGCTACAAGTCTTTTCCCTACAGATATTGACCCTACGTGAGAGTATAGACTTTGTTTTAGATTGTTGGTTCTGTTCAAATTCTGACCAAAATCAAAATGATGACAACCTCTTGACCTTTGGTACACTCGCAGGTACTACGTTGGTGTAACTTCCTAGAATAAGGTTGATTGACAGAAAATGTTAAAGAGGGTTTACATATCCTATAGGTTAACATACACTTGACTATTGCAGATATTTGGTTTTATGTTTTGTATGTGTATACATGTTATGTAAACTAGAAGACAGGGTTAAAATGACAAATGTTCATGGTGGTTGTAGTGTGATTTGGTGTAAACTTTGTCTTCTTTTGCCCTACTATTTTTCCACATTAATGGTGCATTCTCAAGTTCTTGCAGAAGGTATGTATGTACTCAATCCGTCATTCAACTTATTATAATACTTTTAACAGATTTATTGTCTTCCTTTGGTACGTGAACAATCCCTAATTTTGTTTTGCTTCTTGAAGTCTTTTGGTTACTCTAATTTTTGACAAGAAAACTCACTCTGTTTGTCAACATAAAATTAAAGACAAAATCCCAGTGTTTATCATAAGTTCGAATTATATAAGTCTGAATTTAATCTCAGGAATACGAGTTGTGTATATAGGAAAAGTATTAATTACCATAAAGATCCATATTAGATGAGTAACAAATGTAAGTAATGTTGTGAGATCTAAAGTGTGAGTTGTTTTACTAATAATTATTTCCATGGATCAATATTTTCGTAGAATAATTGTCAGTAAAAAGATTATAGTAACACTTAAACAATATGATTTTGAGAGTCATTTAATAGTTTTTCTCATGTAAACCTATAATTACCTTATACTTTTAGCAAATTAAGAAATGGCTGAACACATATTATAGAAGAGTCCTTATTCATGTACTAAAAAGATGAAAATTGGTCTTCAATAAGTTTCATGAGCTAGCTTGGAATTATGTGTTTATATGGTCTCCAATACTCTCCACGTTCTTGGAATTAGAAGTGGAATAGGGAAAGCAAAATTTGCTAATAATTTAAGAACAACCTCTTTATTAGTTTGGAGAAAAGTTGCATATTATTGGACCTTTTCAGAATGTTATTGTTATTATATTATATTATATATGAATTAGTTAATGCTGACCAAGTAGAATATATATTCACATAGAACGAAGTTTATGGTGTCATAATTCAATTATTACAAGGAACAGGAAGTAAATGATAGGTACCTAGACCCAAAAGCTGAACAGGGTGTATCTATATTTTTCTCAAAAATAAAACCTAGATTTTATAGTTGCCTAATAAACTAAGCGAAATCAAACATACTTATAAGGAAGAGGAAATAAACATATTTATTAACTATTTTTCTTTAAAAAATCATTAATATATTAAGCAATCACATATACATAGTCATAAATACATATATATATGAATATATGAATCTAGCAAACTTCATGGTTAATGCATTACATATTATTATTAGTCACTGAACTTAGATTAAGGACTTCAAAACTTTTGAGAGGTTAAATCTAGATTTATTTCTTCTTAAGTTTTCATAAGAAGATTGGAGTTCCTTGAATTGTTTGATAACCTAATCACTTAAAGAGTCTTGTTACTGTAATTTTGCTTTCATTTCAACCAAGTCATTGATAACTTCATCAAAAAAACTTGTTTCCAAAATCAACACTTATCATAAATAATAGCTAATGTTGAATTTAAACTATTGTGACATTTTAGTGTATCATTTTCACAAAATTGCTTTCACAAATCATACTATTTGAAGAAGACCTTTCATGTTTTTGACTCTCTCTTCTTTCTTTATGCAGTTTTTCTCCCTATTCTCACCTCCTCGATAGAGCCAACCCGAAATACTAGTTCTTATAATACAAATAGCTTCATTAATAGATATAAAAGATTAAAATCATAAAAATACCCAAAGTCAAGATTGAGAGACCTAAGTTCTGATACTAATATGTCAGCCTCTTGAAAGATTTTACACAGCAATCGCATATAATAGGGTAATATCTAGATTTATGATATTGTTTGATATATTGAATTTACACAATTTCATAACTAGTACATTTTTATATCATTAAGAGAATAAACTTAATTAGATTAACGAATTACACTTAATATATTGAATCTATATTAATAAATCATATTCAATGTTAGACTACTTCCTATATTATTAATTGTTGACTTCTCAAATAAATGTTTTAAAGGAAATTAAAAAAATTCCTGAGACTCTGAAAAGATGGAAAGACATTCTCAAGGTGAAACATTTGGTGATGTTAGCCCTAGGCCTTCACTATAACCTTTTAGAGGATTTAGCTATTTTAGAAATGTAAGGAGTTCAAGATACTATGCCTAGATATGGAGGAACAAAAGTGTTTTAAGTTCTTCTGGACTTCTGTTTCCATTAATCTAAAAGGGATCTTAAAAAAAAAGAAATTTTAATGGTTATTTATGGTTGAACAGCATGGAAAAGATACTTGAACGTTATGAAAGATATTCGTATGCTGAGAGGCAACTTGTTGCAAATGATCTTGATTCACAGGTACTTTTCTCCAACTTTTATCTTGTTTTATGATTGTTATGAGAACTGGAAATGCTTGTGATGAACATGTCATATATATCCAAGTTCAACCCTTAAGCAGGGAAATTGGATTCTGGAGTACAATAGGCTCAAGGCAAAGGTTGAACTTCTTCAAAGAAACTGCAGGTACTGCCTACGAACTCATACTAACTTTTTAAGATCGATTAGTTCCTAAATTCTCCAACTTTAACAGGCATTATTTGGGAGAAGATCTAGACTCACTGAGTCTGAAAGAACTTCAAAACTTGGAGCAACAACTTGATGTTGCTCTTAAGAACATTCGATCCAGAAAGGTAAAGTATATGGCAGACTTGAGTATGCTTAATTGAAATCTAGCTTCTTCTTTTTTATAAAAGTTATTGAAGTCGTGCTCTCTCCTGTAGAACCAACTGATGTACGAGTCAATTTCCGAGCTCCAAAGAAAGGTGAGAATATCGTACTTACAATTGATTTCAAGTCACTGATCACTAGACAGAGGAAAGTAAATGTGTGATGTTCAAATGAAATTTATAATTTAAAATTTTAAATAAAAATGATTTATCATAAAATATCACAGTTCAAGTAATAGGGTGAAGATTTTTCTTTCATCTTTTTCTAAGTATGTTAGCTTAGATATAGCTTAGCATCCATGATTCACATTAAGAATGGAGTTTAGTGATTGATTAGCAAGCAATCAAGAACTGCAAATCAACATTTGGGCTTTTATGCAGGAGAAGGCGATACAGGAGCAAAACAACATACTAGCAAAGCAGGTGAAAATGCTTTTGATGTTTCGTGCAGACTCTATATGACAATCTTTTTGAACTTCAAGACCCTATAAAGCTTTGGTAATAGAACTTAACTGAAGACTCCACTTTCTTCTGGTATATATGTAGATCAAGGAGAAGGAAAAGGCAGCGGCAGAGCAAGCTCTCTGGGACCAACAAAACCATGGCCCTAGTACTGTGTCACCATTCCTTCTACCACAACCCACACTTCCATGCCTGAACATCGGGTAATCACATACATGCACATTATGTTTTGTGTTTGCACATATATAGGGTTTAAACAGTTCTCACTTGAAACTGGTTTCTGTCGAGGTTTCTTTTTCTTTCTTTTTTTTTTGCCCACCAAGTGACTAGAATATGTGGAACACAATGCAGTGGCACTTACCAGGAAGAAACTCCAGAGGCGAGGAGGAATGATCTTGACCTAACTCTCGAGCCGATTTACTCGTGTCACCTTGGTTGCTTCGCTGCATGATTTCCTCGAAGAAGATAAACAACTTTTCTAGCTAGCAAGGTCATGAAGGTTTTGGTTTTTGAGGATATGGGCATTAAAGAATATAGTTAACCTAAACGTGAAAGAGACATGAGAAATCAACTGATATGATTCATGCTCTTACTCACTATCATCATCTGACATAAGGGGCTAGTATGTGTCTTGCTGGTAAATATATATTTCCTATATATTGGAATATGATATGTTGGATATTTTTTATTTTACTCCTCCTTTATTAAAGCCTTCATGTCTGTGATTTATAGTGTTTCTGATATTGTTTCTAGTACTTGGAAATGACTGGTTTTGGCTTTGGCATATCTGTACAAGCGATCTTTTGCTGTTACAAACTAAGTACTTATCACTGCACCATGAGAAGCCAGGACGAACTCTTCTTAGTTTTGCATGAGAATGTTGCCAGAAAAAGTACTACCGAGTTGATATTACTACACAACTTTGAGAAAGTAAGGAACAATTTGAATTCAGTAGGCTTTTGGGGAAATGGAGAGCTATTATATATATTCATTACTGAAACCAAAAACTTAGTGAGGAAGTGATTGTTGCAGACTTGCAGTTGAAAAAGCACTGACTAGACATGAGAGAAACCTTCAAGAGTAATGAGTAGGTCACGGTCTCTCTTTAGTTAGGAGGTTTAGCTGCTACAGAAGGTTACAGGCTAGGAAATGACTCTGAGTGATGCAATTTGTTCTTGTGAACAGACCATATAGGGAGATGAACAATTTCATGTGTGCATAAGAATAAAATTCTTATAAAGAAAAGTGAATTATTCCAATAAATTTTATATTTTAATATGTTAATCACATATAATTATAATTTCAAGAAAAGGGTTGCAACTAATAATAATCATGATTCTTATGGAATTAAAAAAGATATCAAATATAATGTCATTATTTTTCAAACATTAGGGTTAATAGCTATCATAAACACCATAGTGGAATATCAACTCACCGTTCAAAGGCATAGTTAACCTTTCAAAGGCTTCTAATCTAGGGTAATATGTATGATAAAGAAATTATGCATAAAGTAATATTTATGTGTGAAGTTTTTGTTGATAATAATAATTTTAAATGTTCTTAGAAACGCATCTTAACGAAATTTCAACTGGATGTTGATAACAAATAAATTTAAATGTTAAGACGAGTGTCCTCGATTTACGTAGAGTATATCATGAATAGTCACATGACTTATGCCTCTTTAAATTCAAGAGTTTAGTGAGTTTAATTATACGTTGATGTGTGAATATGTTATAAATTTTGGAAAACCGAGAGTTTAGGTATAAGTGATGTTATATATATGATCTTTTTTACATTCTATGCACTAAAATGGAGTGAAGTTATAAGTGTTGTGTTGTTATAGTAAAAATGTGTTATTAAAATTCTCTTAAACTTTTGTTAAAGAATAATGACAAAATATACATTATATGAACGTAGAATAATAAAATGCTACAAATATAGCAAATCAACAGAGTTTTTAAACTTGACTCGAACTGATTAAATTTAATTTAAATTAATAATTTAAAATAATTATAATAAATTATTAATTTAAGTTAAATTTAGTTCATCTTAATTAAATTTAAGAATTAAGTTAAACCTTCATATTAGCAACGTCTAATTAGTTCGCATGTGTTATTCATATCACATATCTTTTCATTATTTATTAAATATTTTTAAAATTCTTTTGCTTTTCTTATTTGTATATATTTACCATATATTCAGTAACATGGTTTTTTTTTTTTGCCTTTATCAGTGACATGATTTACATGTAGGCGACATGTAAAAGAAATTCATCTTTCCAACACTACTTTCCATTCCTTTGTCTTTAAAGGACACTCTTATCTCATACTGCCCATATGAATCACATGAAACATCAAAGCACTTGTTCTTTTCTTTGCAAAGGGTATTAATATATCTACAGTATCCATAAATATGCACATAATAATAAAATAGACTCTTTATTGACTATTTTATAGATAAAGAATCTCATTTAGAAAGTGTTTTTCGTTCTCTTGTCTTTTAAACATTTTCTTCGAGCCTTTAGTTTTATAATTATCTGTTGAAAGGCTTAATTTACTCTCGAAAGTTAGGTTAAGAGGGGAGGCTTGCATACTATTATAAATTGTTAAATCCATTCATAGTTATCCGATGTAGAATTTTTTGACACACCCCTCTCAGCCCAAAACAAAGCTGGATATTTGTTGGGCATATTGAGTAAAGGGACAGAACCAGACACCGCTCCAAACTATTGAAACAAATGGGCTCTAATATCATGTTGAAAGTCCTAACTCACCCCAAAAGTTAACTTGAGAAGAGGTTTGCACACTATTATAAATAATTGAATGCATTCACAATTGTCCGATGTGGGATTCTTGAGATTATCCTAGATTTTTTAATTTTTGTTTATACCATATTACCTTTTTTTAGCCTAAGTACTTTCTTACTTAACCTAATTACTTTTCTGTAATTACTAATTTGATTTATTTTTGTACTTCTCTTTTCTTTGGTCATTATATTTATTTATTTATTTTATTCTTAGTATTAATCATTACCATGTTCTATATGTTTTGTATTATATATTGTATTATATTTTATTTACATATATATATATTTATTATTATTTTGTATTATATTTGAGTCTATTGAAAACAACTTTTTTATTTGACAAACTTAAGATTACTTATTAGTAGATCCCCCTCTCGGCATGAAATCCTCTATCCCCATTTGTGTGTACCAACTCTGTCCCATTTGATCCAAGTCATCCATTCATGTGTGGATGACTTGGATCAATTGGGATAGGGTTGGTACACACAAATGGGGATAGAAGATCTGTCCCCCTCTCTTAGACGGCATGAAATCTTCTGTCCCAAAACTTGTATACCAACTTTATTTCATTGAATCTTAACCATTCATTTGTATGAGTCCCACAAAAATAAATGGCTTGGATTTAATGGGACAGAATTGATACATAAATTTTGGGACAGAGGATCTGTCCCCCTCTTAGACCTTGCATTTCAGCCAGACTTTCAACGAGTGATGTTATCGTTATTGTAGTAACATTTAAAAATCTTTGTGTTGTTTGTTATCCTTTATTCTGTGAATCCTTTGGAACTGCAAACAGTAACACTGTTGCTGCTTGCCTGCTCTAATATGCACACATAATGAGTTTCAACATGGAAGAGTTCGAAATTTTAATTCAAATTCAATTTTGGAAAAGCCGGATTAATCTAACTTTAACTGGATCAGAGAAAATAGTATTATTTAATTTAATTTATTAAAGAATTAATCAGTAAATATCATTTTAGTTTTCAATTTAACCAAATTTTAAATTATTTGATTAAATTTTATTTCAACTTGTTACCAGATTATAATATTTATATGCAATTCTCAAAATGACTTTTCTCAAAATCACGGTAGGAGCAATCGAATTCACATTTGGATGGATAATTGTATTTATTTTTTGCCTTTTTTTTTAATTTTTAGATCATATTTATTATTTAATTTCAAAATAATTTATAAATCTTAGTTAAAAAAAAAAGAATAAACAAGTTGGATTGAATCTTTGTTTAATTTTAAAATTCTCGTTCACCAATTAACCTACCCGCTTTCAACAACAATAACGATGACCATCCAATCAAATTTTGCTAAATATGGAGTTTAGAGAAACTTTTTAGAAACTTACCTACCATTTATGATTTATATTAAATATGTCTTTACGGAGTCGTTGAGTTGATGGAGTGACAGGCAGTGGCGGATCTACAATGGGAGCAAGTGGAGGCATTGCCTTCAACAAATTTTTTATAAAAAAATTATTATTTTAAGTTTTGCCCTCATTAAAAAAAATAAAATTTTACTCTTATTAAAATTTTGCGCTCATTAAAAATAAAATTTTGTTCTTAATAAAATTTTACCCCCACTTAAAAAAATTTCTAGATCCGCCCCTAATGACAGGAGTATGGAACGAAAAGGTTCTATATTCGAATCCCCTACTTACACTTTCTTGATCAAGCTTGTAATATACTCCCTCCTATCCAAAATAAAAGTCGTTTTAAAGGGGTTTTAATTATTCAAAATAAGTGTCGTTCACTATTTTTTATGCATGTTTATAATTTTATTTCTAAAATTACCCTTTAATTTCTCTCACATCCTAATTATATAGATTATATTTTCAA
>JAOSBK010000001.1:1288971-1307447 GCA_027568895.1 Erythroxylum shatona | reverse complement strand
TGTCTCTAAAAATCAGAATAAATAATAATAATAATATTTTGAAGTAATTTATAAAATTAATTGATTAGTTATTAATAAATATAATTAAATTTAAAATTTATTTGTAAAATATATGCATTTCAAATAAATATTTATTTTATAATTAAAAATATATATGAATAAATATTAGTTTATAAATAATAATTTAAAAAAAAATGTTTTTATTAACACTTTATTAATAAATATTATATAAAATATTAAAATAAATTTAAATTTAAATAATTTATTTTTATTTTATTTTGTTTATAATTATTATTAGTAATATAATATTTATTGTATTTTAAAAACAAAAATTAAAAATTCACAATAATTATATAAGTTGGAATAAATAAAATAACTAATTAAAAAATTTTGAAAAAAAATGAGAAGGAAAGGCGGGAGAGAGGGAGAGAGAGTTTAAAATTTTTTAAAAAATTTGTCAAAAGAGCCCTCATTTTTTTAAATTTTTGGTACCAGTTAAATATCGACTATTTAAATTTAATACAACTAACCCTCCATTTCGTACCAATTTTGGTTCTATATGGTACGAATCGACCGATAACCGTATCCGCATTCCTAATATGCACCTTTCTTTTGTATCTTTAGTACGTTGTTTATGTATTATAACTTAAACTTGTAACTAAAATAAGTAAGTAACTTTACCGACTATTTCAAGACTCACTTTCATTAACTTAATTTATATTAAATGCATTTATTTATATTAAATCTGACCTTCCAATTTGAAAATTCAAAAGAATTTAACTCAAACACTCATATTTTAAAAAGGTATAATTTAATTCTTAAATTTTATATTTTTATTAAATAAATCTTAAACATATAATTGATACAAATTCATATATTTAATCTACCTTCCACTTGTTCTTTTTAGAGATTATATATCCAATTAAAGACAAGGATTATAGTTAGCTCAACTTGCATTAAACACATATTTAAATCCCACCTCTCAATTTTAATATTCAAAAGAATCTAAATCAAACACTTGCATCTAAAAAAAAGTATAATTTAAATTTAAGATTGAGTTAATTCCTTAAATTTTAACTTTTATCAAATAAATCTTAAATATATAATTTATATTTAGCATACTTTGGTCCTCTAGCTTAATAAAAAATTTAAATTGAGGGTTTATTTAGTAAAAAAATAAAATATATCTCGAATTCTTTATCAATTAAATTGAGTTCAAAAATAAATGTTCTTTACCAAACTCAACACTATTATAGACCTATAAAATCCCAACAAGACACAAGTTGCAAATGTAGACCCACATTGATTAGCTTAAAAGACACAAGAAAAAGCAACGATCATGACTTGGGTATATATGTATACATCTCAACTTGTTTGCTAACAACTTTTGTTCTTTAAAATGGGGTCAAATCCAAAGGAAAGAGGCAATTTGGTGTGGTGTGATAACATCACCAGAGCTAGAGGACCAGAGGAGGAACAAATAATATATAACCCGGGGGGCTTGCCGCTTGCCTGGAAAGGAACAGGAGGGTCTATTCATTGATTTGAAAGTAGGCTTGACAAGAGAGCAGTTTTAATTAATGGCCGGTTCGAACGAATAAAGGGATAAAAAATGATAATAAATATAATTATGATAATTAATTAAGGAAAAGGAATGATTATTATTATTATTGATTTATTTAAAAATAATTTTTTTAATAAAAGAAGAGACAAATCACCAATGGAGTCAATTATATAGAACATTCTTTTAACGGGTTGTACGGTTGTACCTGTTTTATCTTGATCTAGTATCGTACTTAGCTTTTTTTTTTATATACAAGAAAAAACACAAATTACAAAGTGTGTTAGGGGAGGCTAACCTCGGTCATGTCCTCCAAAAGGATAATAGCACACTCAGAAGATGTTCTATCAAAATTGGTGAGCCCAATGCTTAAATTAAAAGCATGAGTAGCTAGCCAGTCCGCATACCGGTTATGTGTGACGAGGGAGAACAACCTAGTTCCGGATAAGGAACTCATTGATACCCCGGACAAGAGGATTGAGAATGAGTAAGCGCTGCGGGCCATCAGAGAGAAGCTCGGTAACCACGATAGAGTCCAGCTCCAGCACCACATGTCAATAGCCAAGGGTCCAAGTCAAGAGAAGACTCGAGTAGACACTCCAGAGCTCAGCCAAAATTGGAGAACACCGGCTGATATTCTGAGCAAACCTACCAAGCCAATCTCTAAAGTTGTCCCGAAGAAGACCCTCTGCAATAGTCAAGAATGTGTCTCTGCAACATGCGCCATCCGTATTCATGATATTCTTAGCAATTCTTGAAGGTTAGTAAATTCATGATATCCTAACAGGAGATCTATTGCGAAATTAGCCAACTAATCAGTGACTAGTTGCCTTTCCGATAGATATGGACAATTTTGACCTACTACTATGGGTTAAGTAACTTTTTGATATTGGAAACAAAGGTTTATCATTTCAAATAGTAATTTATAATTAAATAATAACTTTATTTTAATAGTCATTAAATATTTCACACTTTTATATTGAAATTTTTATCTTAATATAGAATTACAATATTTACAGATTTTAGGAAACTTTGTTTAACCACAAGAACTACCATATATACATCTTTATTTGATATAAAACCCAAGTCCAATTGTATAGTATTGTGTTTTTTATTGAAACTTACAAGAGTCAACGTGACTAATCAAATGTTACTTATATAACAATTTAACTTAGCTTTTAAACTTACACTAAACTAATTAAATCTAACTAAAGATAACATTTTATCATAATTATCTTAAATCATTATTTTCAATCAAGTTTTGTTTGATTGAATCATATTTAAGAAATAAGTTGAGTTATCGTATTAAATAATATTTGATTAATTCGCTTGTGATATTCTTACATGTACATTTGATTGTTATTTTTTAACCAAAATCTAAGAGAAATAATTTAAAAAAATTAAAAGTCAAGATATTTTTTTGAGAATTTAAAATTTTATATAATTTCTCTCAATTAATAATTAATGGATAGTGATCGAAAGGGAAGTGGGTCCATTTTACAAATTCATAAAATTTAAATTACTTTCAACTTGTTTTTTTTTTTTTCTTGAAAGTTCTTTCAACTTGTGATTTTTCGTATCCCATTAAAGACAAGGACTATAGTTAGCTCAACTTATAAAGAGTCAAAAAGTTAACATCCTGAGTTAACAAGACTTTTCATTTTAGAGAAGTCCGACGAAAGTCCTAATATATGCACTAATGTTACGTACACCATATTAGATTTTAATACAGTATTATATCAGTACTGATTAACATCGGGTATTATTTTAGGTAAATTTTTAAATTTGTAAAATAATTTCTAAATTTTTTAAAATATAAAATATTTTATTGTCATATTGTACAGTTATACTGTATATTTTTAACCATGTCTCTAAAAATCATAATAATAACAATTTTAATTAATTTACAAAATTAATTTAATAGATATTAATAAATATAATTAAATTTAAAATATATTTGTAAAATATATGCATTTCAAATAAATATTAAGTTAATAATTAAAAATATATAAAATAAATATTATTTTATAAATACTAATTTTTAAAAATAAATTATTATTTATAAAAATATTTTATTTTTATTTATAATTATTATTAGTAATATACTATTTATTGTATTTTAAAAACAAAAATTAAAAATCCACAATAATTATATAAGTTGAAATAAATGAAATATCTAATTAAAAAACTTTGAAAAAAATGAGGAAGGAGAAGCAAGAGGGAGAGATGGAGAGTTTAAAATTTTTAAAAATTTTTCAAAAAAGCTCTTATTTTTTGAAATTTTCGATACCAGTCAAATATCGGCTATTTAAACCTGATAGAACTAACCCTCCAATATCGTATTACTAATATTTGATTAATTCGATTATGATATCCATATGTGTACATTTAATTGTTATTTTTTAACCAAAATCTAAGAGAAATAATTTTCGAAAAAAATTAAAAGTCAATATTTTTTTGAGAATTTAAAATTTTATAGAATTCTATTTTTTAAATTATAAAGGAAGTATATGATATCTATGAAATGAGCTTTTATATGTATAATCTTTGTTTATTCAATTTGATACTAAAATCAAATTTTGATTTTTGAAGAGATATATTATTTAGTAAATAAGATTGTACTTATTTATATCCTAATGAGTGGTGATTCAAGATTTCAATAAAAGTATAGGAGTGATCGAGTTGGTGGAATAAGAAGTATGGTGCCAAAAGATCATGTATTCGAATCTCTTTATTTACGTTCTCTCATTAAGCTTGTCGTACAAGATTTGTTTAGTATGAAATACTCGATTGACATGATTTATAGAATATTGTTGAGTCGATTTCAAAGAAGTTTGTCAAAGATTCAACAATATAAACTATCTATTTTCAAGGGATGTAATGTCTCACTTTATAAAGAGTATGCTCTTTAACTTCAATTGTTTGACTTCAAGAGATGGGTTCAAGTAATATAAGTTTATTTACAAGTTCGATTCCTTTTTTTAAAAATTAGAACTAAAAAACTAAATTATTTAAATTTACTTCTCTTAAAATTAAATTAAAATTGACTAAGTAATTTAAATTTTATTAATTTAAAATTAGACTAAAATTATCAAAGAAATGAGGTATTTCAAGACTGAACATTATTGAAAATATAAAAAAGAAGAGTTAAAAAAAACAAAAAGATAACTAAGAATTTTTAAAGTAATTTTATGTAGCTTAGTTACATTAAGTTCAGATTTGTTTTAATCTTTATACTTTAAAAGGTTATCATTTTATAAGTATTGTTTAATTATTACACAAGTCTTTATGTTATATTATAATAATTGGTCACTTATTTATAATTTTAAAATGTTATTATATTAAAAATTAATATTAAATTATTTTAAAAAAATTAACAAAAATTGTGTAATAACTAATATCTAGATAATATCATATGATGTAAATAATAGGTTTAATATATGACAACTAAAATAAAAAAGAGTCCCTGTATATTTAACTTTGTTTATTTTAATGATTAAAAAACTCAATTGGTTCAGCAGATTCAACAATAAAAATTTTGAACTGTCTAATTATTCGATTTGTTTTAGTAATTTTTGTTGCAATTAATCGGTCAATTTTATAAATTAATAAATTCTTATAAACTAAAATAAATAAATTAAATTTTATTTAATAATATATATTTTAATTAAACTTCAATTTTTTAATAGATAAGTGCAAAATTTTAATTAAATTTCATATTATTTAATTTTTACCAATTTTATGATGGTTTAGTTGTGATTAAACTTTTTAAATTTTAAATATCTTGCCTGGTTTAAATTAAAGTCTAGTTTTTAAAACATTAATTTATTTTAAACCAAACTCAATTTAATACTATGTTAAATGAAGCCATTAAACAAGCTGTGGCCGGCACGTGGACTTATAGAAACTAAATCTTGCCTTGAGAGGCATCCTGATTGTGATGTATTTCATGTCATTCAATTCATAAATAAAAACAATTAATTTAACTAAACTACATTGCCAGCTGTAATTAACACAGGAAGATTTGTCGGTAACCCACATATAAATATTTAATTAATTCATTGTGGTTTTTTTACGTGGGGCTTCATTGACAAGTTGAGAAAGAAGAGGTCAGATTTTTCGATTAATCAATTTTTAATTTATTTTATTAAATCTTATCCATATATTAATATAAGATCTATATAAATATGTGATCTATATGTGAATTTACAGAAAATAAGCTATTTATTATATAGAGATAAGGCTGTATATTATCCTACCTTTTCAAATTTCATTTCATTGGAAAATTTTAAATTGAATGCGATAATAATGATGATGATGAAATTAAATGACACATGATTAAATAATAACCTCATCCTAAAAAAAAGAAAAGTGTCAGATTTTCTTAAATCTTTTGTCCTATTAACCCTGGCCTAACTCTATCTCAATCTATCTCAATTATTCATTTATGTAAACTCCACATAAATGAATAGTTAGGATGAACTGAAACAAAATTGGATCAAGATTAATACTCCCTCTTATTCAAAATAAGTGTCGTTTTAGAGGGATTTTAATTATTTAAAATAAGTGTCGTTCACGATTTTTCATGCGTGTTTATAATTTTATTTCCAAAATGACCCTTTAATTTCTCTCACATCCTAATTATATAGATTATATTTTCAAGACAATTCAATATGTAATTAATAAGGGTATATCAAACATTTCACTAGCTTTCTTAATAAGTGTGCATCTCTCTAAAATGACACTTATTTTAAAAAGGAATGAGTAAGACTTATCTAATATGGAATATTCAATTATTATAATTTATAGGCTATTATATCAATCTAAATATTTATCCAGCAGTGCGCGTTAAAAAAAAGACTGCAGTCACTCTGTTTCCAAAATAAAATTAAATATATATTTAATTTATATAGCTAAAATAATATTAAAAAAAGAGGAGATATTAACTGGGAATTGGAGCAGGAGTGCAGGACTGTCGGAGTTGGAATTAGTCAACGAGGGGACATGAAGAAAACGAGGTCAAACAAAGGGGCTAGTGTGGGGGCCACTTCTCTTGGTGGGTCCAACTGGATGCTGACGTCATCTAAAACATGGGCCATAATTTAATAGCCCAAAAGAAAACTTTGATTTCGATCACCCTATGGGACTATATTCAATTTTATAACAAATTATAAAATCTTAAATTTTGAAATTTTTTAATTTAGTGTTTAATTTTCACAAACTAAATTAAAATATTACTTTTGTAAAAAAATATTAAAAATTCACGTAAAATTTAATAAACAAATAATATTAGACAAAAATTAACGAAAATAATATTTTAATTAAATTATAAGAATTTTGAAATAATTAAATTTAAATTAGATAACCGGTTAAACAAATTCAAAAATTTATCTACGACTGTTTTAACGATGTTTTTATCTTTCAGTTGTTTCCGTCACTAATTAGTATTACCAACTAAATAAAAAGTATTTTCTATCTATAATCTCCGTTACTAAATAACATTTTCTTTGACATTTTTTACCAATCGTAAGCATAATGCGGTATTCGTGCATGATTAGGTATAAGATAGGAAATACATAAGTCAAAATTAGGTGAACCTTAATTTTGAAGTTGATGGAGGTTGGCACTAACTCCAAAACACATATTAATCTTAGGTTAAAATCACCAATTTAAGAGAAAAATTGTTTATACGATGTAATCAATATATATTTTAAAGTTAAAAAGAAATATATTAATTTAATTCTTTATTGCATTTTTTTTTGCATACTTCATTAATTTATTAATATATGATATTTCTAGGCTTGTAGTATATAAAATATGAATGCTATATATATGGATTTGGTATATAAAACTATTAATATTGTATAACATATGAAAACTGTATATGTTTTTTGAATTATTTATATCTTAATGATTAATATTGTCGTGCCTCTTAAAACTTTAGATGAAATTATTTAAAAAATATTCCTAATTATCACCCACAAGAAGAATAACAATATTTAAATTAAACATTTAAAAAATAATACACGTTAGAAAAATAAAAAAGCATTAATAATAAGGTTAATGTGTTCATTAAAGTCAGTATTAGTGGTTGATTACTTTAAGGCAACTTGAGCCATTGCACCGCCAGACATAGCATAGAATTTGGTATCCCAAGAAAACTTTCATCTAACCTTTCGTAATTAAGGCACAAAGCACGAACAGATGAGAATTCATTAGGAACAACAGATCGAGCAAACCAGTAGAACTAGCTCCATTTCTTAGTTTTTTTTTTTTTTAAAGGAGAGTAAATACGATACATATTATATGATGAGTCTAGGGTGACAAAACCTCGACATATCTTCTAATAGAATTAAGAGGCACCCAATGGGTGTTATATCAAAATTAATGATTCCTATCTCAAACTGATATGCAAAGTTGATGATTCAGTCAACACACCGATTACCTTCTCTATATATATGCCGAGTTACAACAACCCAATTACTGGTAAACAATTTATTGATACCCAAAATTAGAGGATCAGGAGATATTGCGCGTTTCGACAATGATGATAGTAGATTAATCACTGCTCCATTTCTGATTTTAATTGGTCCGACTTGGTCAAAATTTTTTAGTTTATTTGAGTTCAAATTGTTAGGTTCAATCTCAATCAAATTAATCTTAAATTTGATTAAACTTTAAATAAAAATAACATTCCATTAAAAAAACATTATTTTTTAGCCTAATCAAATTGAATCCGTTTGAATGGCTTAGTTTGTCATTGTCATCCCTATTCAACAATGGAAGATCAACACTTCAAATAGGATGAAAAATAATGGATGGTCTAGTTGTGGATTAGTTTTGCACAAAAATTAAAATTTTAAATATTTTATTATCATTTTTTAAAATTCAGATTATAATTGCAAAGTTTAGTTAATTAAATTTAAGAAGATTTTAATAATTAATCTAACTATACACATGCTCCACTTAGTTGATTCGACTTGATCAAACTATTTTTTAGTTTAATTAGATTCATATTATTTGGTTTGATCTTAGCACGACCCGAATGAGTCCTAGAATATTTTGAACTAATTCAACTTTGTCATTTTTATTTATCATAAAAAAATCTACACTTTATATAGAATGAGCTTTAAATATGATGGTCTGATCTTAACATGACCCGAATAAGTCTCAAAATTTGATCAAATTTTAAATAAAAATAACCTTATTTTAATTTTTTTAATCAAAACGACAACGTTAACTCAATCAATTTGATCCGATCAATATGTCATTCCTGTTGCAAAAAAAAAAAAATTCTACAAACAAGATGAACAACATTAATCCCATATGCTTTTACGTGGAACATGCAATTAAAAGGGGTTGAAATGACCTTCTACCATCAAGCTCATAACAATAGGGTTAGTGAGGGTTGGTTGTTGAACCTATAATGAATGACTTTCGTCCAACTTGAGAAAGTCATTGGTTTGTGTCCCCATAGTCTTCTATTTTATTTTGGGACACTTTGTTTGTGAATTCTCATCATGAGGTTGACCCTTTCTAAAAAGTAGGATTTATGAGTTAATTATGTATTGTAAGTATACGTGGAATAGGCATCATTGCTTGTAATTTACATTAGAAAAAAATAATATTATAGAAATAATATTAGGTAAAAGGTTTGGACTTATATGAGCTCATATGATTTCACTCGTTATAAAAAAATATTTATTATCATAATTAATAAATCATCTTCTGATTTTTATTATTTTAAATTAATAAAAATTAAGTTACTATATGTATTAGAAATTAAAAATATTTTTCATTTAACAGTCTGTCAAATTGTTTTAATAAAAATTATTATATGACTGATAATTAAATATATCATTATTTTCACTCTACTAATTCAATGAAACTTAATAAAAAATATATTTTATAAGTTCCTATTTTCATAAAATATTTTTAGGTAATTTATAATTTTTAAATGCAAGTGGACTAATATATCTTTTTCCCAAATAACTTCGTATCATAATTCGAAATCATGTCAAAAAGCCTCCGACTTATCATTCACTTGTAAGTATGTGAAGCATTTAATATCTATTTAAACCAATATTTTCAAAATCAGATTAGAAGTTAAATCGAAATAGCAAGACTTTTAAAATTTAAAAGGTTTAATTGGTATTAAGTTTTTATAAAATCAATTAAAGATTTAAAGAATTTAAAAAATGATTAAAAAGATTGTCTCTACTTATTAAAAAATTAAAAATTTAGTTGAAAATGACTATTAAATAAAAATTAATTAATTTATAAAAATTGATTAGTTTAGAAAATTTGACCAACTAATTAATAAATTATTCGTTTTTAACGATAAAAATTATTAAACTAAATCAAATAAAAAATTGAAAACCAACCATAAAGATTAACCGATTCAAGATTTTTATAGTTAAACTGTTCAATTTTAAATCATTGAATTAAACTATTCTTCTTTGCATATATTGAACACTATTAGATATATTTATGTAGATCATAATCCTCGTAATGATCATTATCCTAAATTTAAGCTGTGACCATAACAATTTAGGACTATTTGTTATCATTTTCAACAAGTCTTACCCATGGTCTGACCTAATGGAGCATATAATTTCTCTCAATCAATAGCTCAAAATGGTTATCTTGAAAGTGGAAAAAAGTAAAAGAAAGAGGTTAAAAAGGATTCACCCAAGAACCACATGATGATGAAAGGAATAAAGATTAAAGAGTTTTATGACCAACTTTTCTTTTTAGCTATATGCTTTTACAATCCCAAGTTGTTATCCAAAATTGTTATATTATTTCAGTTTGAGATGAAATTCATAGATAAACTATGAGTTAACTAAAATTTGGAATCGAGATATTCTGACTTAAAGATCGAAAACAAGAGAAAGTTAAAAATCTTTAAACAATTTCGAACTTAACAAACTTTGACTCGAACTCGAACTTATGTAAAAATTCAAGTTAAGATTAGACCCTACTTGATTCATTACCAATAATAATTTTATCAAACCCTAAAACCGCAAGGATTATGTGTATTATCACCACTCTCATTACCATCACTACTCCTTAACAATACATTATAACTCTTTGTTTTGTTTATAGTTGCACATATTCCAGCATCATTTCTTGTCATGATGAGGAGCAATCAAAGTTTTAGAGACCCTTTTATTTTAATTGAAGGTTTCAATTTTCTTATTTTACTTAATAGTCCTATATCATTTTTAAATTACAGTTACAAAGCACAGGATTTTTGGTGATGAGGATGAGTGGTATGCACATATATAACAAAACCTTTGAGTTTACGTTAACATCCCAATTTTTTTCAGGATTTGCATAGCTGGATTCAGAGTCATTGCTGGGCCTACAGCTTCATGACAAGCACGTTCCTGAATAGCCCCACATGCAAAAATAAGATAGGGAAAAAGCATAATAACATGATTAAACAATACCAACAAAGATAAAAAGCAAAGGCAGTGTAGAGATGACCATGTTTGTCTTTTAATCTGTTAACCAACATCTAGAAATTTGGTTCTGCAACAGGTCAGCTTCCATAATTATTTCAGTTCTTCTTCTTCTTCTTCTGATAAATCTGCTTATAATAATTGGTGTCTCCTTGACACCCCACCTCACGAAATGGGCAAGACAGGAGGCACGAAGTTACCAAGTTTTTGTCTGAACAGAATCAGGCCACATGTTAGAGTTCGTTCACCACCTATACAATCCAAACCTACTGTGAATTCTGTTAAAGATGATCAGAAGAGTGGAGGTGTGGTGGTGGAAGAGAAGTCTGGTAATGGGACGAAACCGGTGCCTTTCACGGGTAGGAAAATTATGATAGTGATTGATTCGAGCATTGAAGCTAAAGGGGCTCTGCAATGGGCTCTCTCTCACACTGTTCAAAGTCAGGATGTTCTGGTTCTTCTTTATGTGGCTAAACCATCTAAACAAGGTTAGTTTATTTGTGATATCGTATCTGTTTTTGTTTGATTATGTGAAGGAGACCCTTAGAGTTCTCTTTACCAATTGTAGTGACAAGTGAAGAGCCAAGAAAAGAGAGAGCTCCAAGGGCTTATGAAGTAGTGAACTCCCTGAAGAAAATGTGCCAACTAAAGAAACCTGAGGTGGGTCTTATGCTCCTACTATTCCACTCTCATTTCTTGATCATCTTCCCAAATCAAACCTGAGCTGTTCAATATGATCTGCAGATACAAATTGAGACTTCGGTGGTGGAAGGAAAAGAGAAGGGACCAATAATAGTGGAAGAGGCCAAAAAACAAGGTGTGGCACTTCTGGTGCTAGGACAGAAGAAGAGATCAATGACATGGAGACTGATACTGATGTGGGCAAGCAACAAAGTGAGTGGAGGTGTAGTGGAATACTGTATACAAAACGCCAGTTGCATGGCCTTAGCAGTGAGGAGAAAAGGGAAAAAACATGGAGGTTACTTGATCACCACCAAACGTCACAAAGATTTCTGGCTCTTAGCCTGAAGAAAAACTAAACCACTTGTTAAATTACTTTGATGTTAGCTTTTCTTCTTCTACCAGTCCTTTGCTTATGTTGGATTGTTCATGTTTTGTGAAAAATTGGCTGGCTGTAAATGATAAAACTGTAATGAGACCGAGACATTAAAAGGGTATTGAGAGTTAATGAAAAAGTATTCATCTGTCACTATATAATATATATAAAGCAATTTCTTGTCATAAGTATTTCCCAAGACACCTTTGAGTGTGGTCCCTGAAACTTCTTTTGATTGCCTGAGAACCTACGTCAGGACCTTGTAGGGTACATCAACAATCAGGTTTCCATGTGCTTTCATATTTTCCATTTTCATAGTCTCTGCTTCCTGGCAAAGTTTTCAGGTCTGTTACAAATTACAGCTTTACAGGTTTCATTTTTTATCCTGGATAGTTGATTCCAAGTGGCGTAATATAGTTCTGATACAACCGAAGAAGACAAGGAGAAGAAATCCAGGAGAAAAGAACAGATAGTTTTAACATAACTCTGAAATTCATTTAAGGTAAGGTTTAATCAGAACAACAAAAGCAGAGTAGGACTAATCTTTTATTTGACAGGAGGATGGATCTTCTACTTTTTGCGCAGGTCACGAAAGTACTCAGCAGGGTCTTTCTCAAAATCAGCTCTGAGCATGCGTTCATCTCTTCCTGGAGCTTTCATAGTCTTCTGGTTCTTGGTTGAATCTGATCCTGAAGCAGCATATAAAATAGTACTTACCAAAGCAGCTGCACCTGCCACAGCACCAGCTACAACAAGTGCAAATCCTGAACTATTTTCCTTTCTGCTCGACATCCCTTCGTTCCCAAACCAAATTGTTGATCTCAAAAAGTCTCTTTTTTCCTTGATTCCAAATAAGCTGTTTATCATTGATGAGGTCCCTTTTATAATAGACATCACAGATATCAATAAATACAATCTTTCTCACTTTCCTAGAATTTTCTGTAATTAATTAGAGTAGCTGGAAGATCAACAATTAATTAGAGTAATTGGACGATGAATAGTTATATGCTTCACAAACACAAATCGAGACTTTCCAGCTTCTCTGTAACTCATGACAATGAACTAGGGTAGATGAGGCCTATGACCCTTATAAACATGCAGCTCGAGTTTAGCTCGAAGTCCAAGCCCGAATTATAATAAGCCATTCGGAGGATATCATTTTGAATAATGTTTTATAAAACGATATCATTTTGATCTTCAATTTGTTTTGGTAAGTTTTCTAAACTTAAAATTAAAACGAAGTCATTTTAGTAAGTTTATCTAAACAATGTTTACAAGTTTACACGAAACGACATCATTTTGCTTATATGATTGAAGCATTTTAGACTCAAACTTGACTTTAATTCTATCTAATTGAATATGATTCATTGACTTGGAACCGTGCTTTGGAGTCTACTATCATCTCTATCTGTCTTGTTAACTTTGATTGAATTAATTCTAACTGATAAAATATAATTACTCAAAAGTAAACAAGAATTATAGTTAAAAAATAATTAAGAAATTGATTTAAAAAATTTAACCCTTCTTCCTTTTTCTTTTTCAATAAAAAATTGTAATATACAATCCGTATATATTAAATTAGAATAAAACTTATTAAAAATAACTGTCTTTTCTTGTCCAGCTAGAATAAAACTTATTAAAAGTAACTGTCTTTTCTTGTCCAGCATAGTATTACTAAAAGTTTTTTTCTAATTTTATTTATATTAATCTAACAAATTCGAGTTTAAGAAAATTACTTACTAAAAAATAATTAAATAAAATTAATTTATATTTTTATAAATTTATAAATTCATAATTTTTTGTTCACATCTCAAGCATCTATTGTGAGTAGTGAGAACATAATAAAACATAGAAATGATATATGTCATTGGCTGTCTATTGTACCATTATTTTGGCTGTTGCTCTGAACCTGACTTGCAAATGAATACTGAAATGCAGCAATCAATAGTTATATTCACCAATTAGTCTTAGATGATGCAAACACATATGCAAACTACTTACTTACAATACTATCATTATTAATAATTTTTATATTATTTATTATTTATAATAATAATTATAAAAATGTGCATGCATAAATAATGTGCACGAGTGTTTCTTTCCTCTCCAAGTGAAAAAACTTCAGCAGAAATGGCTGTGATGGCAACAGAAACCTTTATGATCTACCTTTCAAGCCTTTCGTGAATGATTTCATTTCTAGCTCTGATTAAATACTTTGAAAAATTGTGGTGGAGGCCAATTCCGAGGCGATCAGTTCTGAGATCACAGGAGTGAAAGGCCCTTCCTACAGATTCTTGCATGGCCATAGCAGTGAGGAGAAAAGGGAAAAAAAAACATGGAGGTTACTTCATCACCGCCAAACGTCACAAAGATTTCTGGCTCTTACCCGAAGAAAGTTAACCACTTGTTAAATTAGTTTGACGTTACATTTTCTTCTTCTGCCAGTCTTTTGTTTATGTTGGATTGTTCATGTTTTGTGACAAATTGGCTGGTTGTAAATGATAAAACTGTAATGAGAATGAGACATTAAAAGGGTTCTGAGAGTTATGAAAAAGTATTGATGTGTCACTACATATAAAGCAGTTTCTTATCATAGCTGTTTCCCAAGACACCTTTGATTGTGGTCCCTGAAACCTCTTTTGATTGCCTGAGATCCTATGTCAGGACCTGGTAGAGTACATCAACAATCAGGTTCCCATGTGCTTTCACATTTTCCATCTTCATATTCTATGCTTCCTAGCAAGGTTTTAAAGGTTTCATCTTTTATCCTGGATAGTTGATTCCATGTGGTGTAATACAGTTGTGATGCAACTGAAGAAAAGAAGCAGAAGAAATCAAGGAGAAAAGAACAAATAGTTTTAACATGATTCCATCATTCATTTAATATCAGGTTTATGCAGAACAACAAAAGCAGAGTAGGACTAATCTTTTATTTGACAGGACGATGGATCCTCTACTTTTTGCGCAGGTCACTGTGTTTTTACAGGGGGTTTCTTAAAATCATCTCTGAGCATGCGTTCATCTCTTTCTGGAGCTTTCATAGTCTTCTTGTTCTCGGTTGAATCTGATCCTGAAGCAGCATATGCAATAATACTTACCAAAGCAGCTGCACCTGCCACAGCACCAGCACCAGCAGCAACGCCAAGTGCAAATCCTGAGCTATTTTCCTTTCTGCTCGACATCCCTTCGTTGCAAAACCAAAGTTGTTGATCTCAAAAACTCTCTCTTTTCCTTGATTCCAAATAGGAAAGGTGTTCATCATTGTTGAGGTCCCTTTTATAAAAGACATCGCAGATATCAATAACTACAATCTTTTCCTCTTTCCTGAAAGTTTCAGTAATTAATTAGAGTAGTTGGGAAGAATGGTGGGGAATATATCTTTCGCAAACATTCTCCTGGATAGTGGGGAATATATCTTTCGCAAACATTCTCCTGAAATGCGCCGTCTTTGATTCGCAATCTCTTAGATGCCTTGGAACCATTTGCTTGACTTACTGACCTCGGAGACTGTCCAGCTTTTCTATGCGTTTTGAATTGGAAATAACATCTTGTCTGTCGGGACGGATCATCTGTGGCCTATTCTGGCCCCTTCCATCTGAGTCATTCATTCATGTGAGGACAGAGGATTTGGCTCCCTTGTCTGTAGGCACGACTGGCATGCTACCCGATTGAAGGAGACCTGATTCTCTGACCTAGGTACTATGGCCCTAACCTGTGCCAGAGGATCTAAGCTATTCATTTAAGTGGAATGGATAGTTTAGATCCTCGAGCACAAGTTAGGGCTAGAGTACCTGGGCCAGAGAATTTAAAGTGCAATTGAAGTGTAGGCCGGAATTAGAATGAGCCGGCGGAAATAACGCCATTTGGTTAAATTTTTTTAAAACGACCGTCATTTTGAATTACATTTGTTTGGATAACTTTCTTAAATTTAATATTAAAACTGATATCATTTTAAAATTAATATTAAAACGACATCATTTTAATAAAACTTATTAAGATGATACAAACATATTTGCAAACTACTTCCTTACAAGTTACAATACTATCACAAGCAATGAACCATAAATAAATGAATAAATAATTTTTTATTTATACATATTTATTTTTTTTATGTCTATATATTTTTTAATTATTATTATTATTATATTATATATGTATTATCGTGGGTCTATTGGAAACAATCTCTCTACCAATTAAGAGTAAGGTTGCGTATTACTGAATCTTCCTAAATGTGTCGTATCAATAAACTTTTACTTAATTGTTATTGTTATTTTTATGTAAAGGATTCAGGACCATGTTAATTATAAGGATTTTCCTTTTCCAATCATGCTAGGAAAAAAATGGATTTCATAAAATCATTGGTGTCCTTTTATTATATCTAATTTTCTTAAGATCAATCCCTAAATTAGTAAAATTTGATGATTACATAATAATTTATTAATTATATATTTTAAATAAAATAACTACAATTTAAGAATTTAAATCAAACTAATCCAATTAAAATAGTATTAATCAATTTAGGAGACTTATAATCCTGAATCCAAAGTTATATAAATTTTTTTAGGAGTCATTTTCTTGGTAACATAAGTAAAAATTCATAAAATGGAAAATATTATTTTAATTATTTACATAAAAATTAATTATTAATAATTAACAATAAATAATTTTTAATTAAAAATTATTATTTCAGAACCGTTTACCTTGTAAGACTGTTGCCATCACAGCCATTTCTGCTGAAGTTTTTTCACTCGGAGAGGAAAGAAGCACTCGTGCACATTATTTTATGTATGCACATCTTTTACAATTATTATTATAAATAATAAATAATATAAAAATTAGTAATAATGATTTGGGTCCTTACATCTTTTGTTTATGTCAGGATTAACAGTGTGAGGCCTAGATAGTTACAAGCAGGGCCGTTCCTATCGTTTTATAAGCTCTGGGTGAAATAAAAACAAAGGGCTCTAATAAATCGACAGATGGCTTACAATATATCACAAAGATATATAAATGATATTATATTTGTGATAGAGGAAAAAAATAAATAGTAAAATTTAATATTTAATATTAAAAATAAAAAACAAAAGAGTAAAAATACATTAAAAAAATTATAAACTTTACTTTTAAATTATACTCAGAACTCAAAAGACAGAATTGTGAAATTTTTTGCTGTTAATTTTTGAGTTTGAATATTTTAAATACATATATTGATGAAAATAAAGAAAATAAAAAAAATTAGAAGATAAAAGTACACTTAAATATTTCAAAACTATTTATAAGCATAAGATGTTGGCTTATAACGTTAACTTAACTTATAATGTTAAATAAATTTGCCTAGCGTTAACTTATAACGTTAAAAATCACCAACGTTAAAATTATTTTTTATTACCTCTACCTACAACCTATGTAACCTGCAATCTTGGAACTGCAATCTTGGAGTACTTACTACCTGCAATCTTAGAACTTGCCTAATGTTTACTTTTCAAAACACCACCTATGTTAAATCAATTTTGAGTGAATTAGTTATATGCTGTGGAAGTCAAAAGCTAAAATATGAGATTATGGGACTCCTTTTTATTGTGGACCCTAGGCAAGTGCCCTGCTAGCCTTTGTGCTGGCCCTTGCCCAAGGCGGCACTGGGTAGAGTACATCAACAATCAGGTTCCCATGTGCTTTCATATTTTCCATTTTCATATTCTATGCTTCCTAGCAAGGTTTTAAAGGTTTCATCTTTGGCTGGATAGCTGAAGAAAAGAAGGAGAAGAAATCAAGGAGAAAAGAACAAATAGTTTTAACATAACTCCATCATTCATTTGATATCAGGTTTATGCACAACAACAAAAGCAGAGTAGGACTAATCTTTTATTTGACAGGACGATGGATCCTCTACTTTTTGCGCAGGTCGCGAAATTACCCAGCAGGGTTTTTTCGCAAAATCATCTCTGACAATGCGATGATCTCTTCCTGGAGCTTTCATAGTCTTCTTGTTCTCGGTTGAATTTGATCCTGAAGCAGCACATGCGATCATTTTAGTAAGTTTATCTAAAACAACATTTATAAATTTATATAAAACGACATCATTTTGGTTATATAATTTAACCATTTTAGACTTGAATTTGACCTTAATTCAATCTAATTGAATACGATTCATTAACTTCGAACATAGCTTCAGAGACTACTATCATCTCTACCTATCTCGTTAATTTTGATTGAATTAACTCTTAACTCTTAAAATATAATAAAATAATCAAAAGTAAACAAGAATTATAATTAAAAACAATTAAGAAATTGATTTAAAAAATTTAACCCTTCTTCCTTTTTCTTTTTCAGTAAAAAATTGTAATATACAAAACGTATATGTTAAATTAGAATAAAACTTATTAAGAGTCGC
>JAOSBK010000001.1:1260619-1278656 GCA_027568895.1 Erythroxylum shatona | reverse complement strand
TCTGTTTTTGACAGTATGATGTGATGTATTGTATGCACTGTTTGAAATGTTGTGTGTAAACTAGTCTGATTTGATTGCACTGTATTGGGTGGCATCCACATATCCTCCCAGGGGGTATTTGGATGTTACATCAAAATATAAACATCACAAGTAAATAACCAAGGTCAACAAATATATCACCTCATTCAATATCAAAACCCATATAACATTTTATCATATTTCAATAAGTACAACATGTTTACAAAAATTTCATATCACCATTTTAGAACAATCCAATAATTCATCTCAACCATTCATATGATACACGTAAATTTATAAATATACAAATGCACATGTGACTCCATTTCCTTTTTACTTTGTTATGACCGAGGGCCTATTTACTGTCTCGTACCCATTGTGGGTACCAGGCTCATTATTAAATGAGCCTATGGCTCTTTGTGCATAATTCCTAAGTTTAAAGGTTTTTTCACGTTAGTCCGGTCATAACTCCTTTATCTGATCATGCATATCAATGTAATGAAATGCATCATTTCACATAATATGCTATCAATAATTTTCATTCAATATGTTCATGTGATTTATTGCATTCTTTAGACCTAGGTCTAGCATTTAACATTTAGTTGAGTACATATTCCATTTTACACATACAATTTGAAAACACTTCCATATATGATCCTAAGTATCAAACTCCTCGGACCAACAATGTCCGAAATCATAGCAATCATTTGAGTAACCTTTCAATAACTGAAAGTTAACCAAAAAACAATTCAATCATAGTGAGAAACATCTAGGTTAACTCACAGTATGCTCTAGAAAAGCTATTGCCTTGATGATCCAGTAATGTCTGGATGTTGGTGATCAACTTGTGCTTCTTCAGTCATGCAATAGACACATATTTTACACATTACTAAGTTGATCAATTGTATTAATTATTCGGTCATGCACATGACTAACTTAGAGTGAAATTTCTCAGTTGGTTTGACATGTACACAAGGTTGAAATTAAAATTTCAGAATTTGTTATCCATATCACTAATATGTGTAACTTTACTACCTTTAATACTTCACGAATTTTACAAGCTTAGAGATATCACTAACACCTAAAATTTTCTAGATTTCATGTCCTTAAGGTTGCTTCATTTCATGTTAATTTAACTTCCATATTGGCTACACTAAGGCTTAGAAAATTCTGCTCACTTATGTCATTAACAGTCACTTTTTACAATCACACCTGCAACTCTAATTTTCCAGATTCCAGAACACTTCAATAACACCTACCTTTACCATGAATCCACCTTCATTTATCTCAACCTAAATCATCCATTTAATAGTCTATAACCTATTGTTTTCATGCATCAATAACAAAACATAAAAGTAACTAATTCATCCCACATTCCAACACAACATCATCATCAATGCCACATGCATTCCATCAGAATTCAATCATCATAAAATTTGTATTTCAACATGTCACAAAGATTAGAATTTCACTTACTTATTTAGCCCAAGTTCCACCTCAATGATCAAGCTAACTTAGCTCTTCATGCATGCAAAATCATCCAGCACAAGATGGAAGTAAAATGATTTCAGCAAAGGCAAAATGATGTAGCAGATTATAACTATCTTTGAGCAATTTTTTGTATGGATATTGAAGTGACTATGATTGAAATTGAAGCAAAATTTAGAAGCTGTGAGGATGTATGAGTGTTTTGGTGGTAAGAGTAAAGGAAAGAAGATGAATGAACACAACAGAAACTATCCCTACAATAGCTTAACTCATTAGGTGCTAGGTGTTACTACTATATAATGGCATTTGTCACCTATGCATTAAGTCATTTGTCCTCTCCATAAGTTGCCATTTGTCACAATTATGCTAGGCAATTTGTCACTCAATCACTACTGCCATTTGTCACTTAATTTTTCATACCAAATGTCACTCATTTTATAAGCCATATAGGCTTAGTCATCCTAAATTTCCATATGTCAACTTATCTTGCCACTTAACATTTTTCCTAGACTAAATGTACATTTTGATTTATCAATTTTTCAATTGTAACAATTAATTCAAAATTTACTACTTGTAATCCATCAAACCAAAATTCAAGACATATGCAATACACAGTCAAATTATAATCATTTTAAACCTTTCATACCCTAGAATATGTCAATTAAGTGCAGTTTTCCTAAATCAACATTTATGTGTATATATACGCTCATGTTATGCATATGAATGAAATCATATCCCAAATATACCAATTCTTTCTATTATACTGCAACTCAAGTGACTATCACTCTAATCCCTCAATAGGTTAGGAAACTGACTATTACACACTAGGACTGTGTATCCTAGTAATGTCAAGTTTAAAAGTTTAAAAGACTAACATGATCACCACACACAACCATACGGGCAACCACGTGTGATATAAAATCTTATCTTTTTTAGATTAAAGATAAGTTTGGAAGATAGAAGTTGCATACCAAAAAAAACATTAAACAAAAGAATAAGCTTTAGAGTTTAAATCACATTATTCAACTACAATTGCTTTGAAGTTTGATTTATATGATTAGTTGCGAGTATTATATATATATATATATATATAATGTGTTCTTAGCCCAAAACCTTAAATGCTTATATCCTACTATTTTTATTTAGTGGGCTTATTACTAGTTTGTCTTGTGATTTTTTAACATTAAAATTATATGTCCAATTTATCTTTGAGTCATCTCTATCGTTTAAGTGAGTAATATTGTTGTGTGTGTGTGCGTGTGTGTATATATATAATCCTAGAAGTTTTTAAAGAGCTAGATAGAGATCAGTTATGGTTATTTTATGATGTGTTTTTAGCCCAAAACCTTAAATGCTTGTATCCTGTTATTTTTGATTTGGTGGGCTTATTATTAGTTTGTCTTGTGATTTTTTTAACATTAAAATTATATGTCCAATTTATCTTTAAGTCATCAATATCGTTTGAGTGATTTCATTGATCATATCAGTGCTATTTCTTAGTAATCCAAATTGCATATGTATGTACCTTTATCTGCTACTAAGGTGGAATTTATTACAACCATGGAAGCTAGTAAGGAGATGTTTGGTTGAAGTGTTTTCTATAAGAATTGGATATGGAATAAGATGATTACGTAATTTTCTATGACAGTGAAAGTATTATGGGTTTAAGCAAGAATTTTATGTATTATTCCTACACCAAACATATTGATATTATGTATCATTGTTTGTGAATGATTGTGGGCCAACTAATGAAAATGAAGAGATTCACATGGACAATAATGGTGATCACATGTTGAAGAAGGTGGTTCTCGAGAGTAAGCTTAAACTCCGTAGTAAGCTCGCGAAGATGACTTTCAAGTGATTAATAGGGTGATTGATTTCTCCTCTAAAATAGGTTAAAAAGGGAGATTATTGTAGATAAAACTATCTTTTAAAGATGTCTATTCATTTAGTTATATGAAATTTAGGCTTTAGAAGTGTTAGTTGTCTTCATGGATCAAAAGGAATAAAGATCGCGTATATTAAAGGCATAATGTAGCACTCCACTCTCATAGGTCATATTCCCGAACATATTGACAGTATTCGAGAACATACTCTATTAAGGTAGCATGCTAGAATAGTCAAATGATCATACTTATGTTGGATCAATGGAGGTTGACAAATTAAATCCTTTTATGTTTTGATAATAATAAAATTTATAGAATTGGTTAAGAAATAATTTCAGGTATTTGGATTGAAATTAAAATAAAGGATTTGTATAAATCAAGCATATCTTCAACGTGCAAGAGATAAACAACATCCAGATAAATTCAAATCAGCATCTCGACAAATTAGATCGAAGATTATGTGAGATATGTACGTTGGAACTAAGTACTAGTCGACTATCAAGTTGTAAGTCGACTATAGATAATCAGACCTGTCATTTCGTGCCAAGACAAGTGGATCAGCATGTTGTTAGTCGACTATTAATCAGTTGGATAAGTGCACTAGTCGACTATCATCACAATAGTCGACTATTCGAAGAGCGGAGATGAAACTCGTATGAAAAACATTAGTACTAGTCGACTGATTCTCGAAGACAAGTTGACTATAGTGTACTAGTCGACTAGTACACACCAACTAGTCGACTATTAGTTACAGCTGAACATATCTAACTGAGTCAATTGATTGCAAACGGAACAAAAATCTTTATACAATAGCTAGGAGCATTCTACAAAGGCTAGAAGAGTTCTACAATGTCTAGAAACAACTTGAAGTCTGCATATAAATTTAGGAAACTTCAAAGGATCGTATACACAAGTCCAAAGCAAAGCATACTACTATAGTTCCAATTTATCATCAATTTGTTCGTAGCTTGTTCTAAAGTGTACTCAGCTGAACTGAGCTTTACAACTTCAATTTCTATTATTGTCATTGTGAGTTGAGTGATTAGTGGAGAATCTCTTGAAAGGTAGGATTTGTACCAGAAAGCTGATCGTTTGTAAGATGTAACTTGAGCCAAAAGTCAAGTTGTATTGGAAGAGTTCACATTGAACTAAAAAGTGTGTAGTAAAGAGTTTTGCCAAAATCCTAAGTAGGAGCTTAGGTAGAGGACGTAGGTCTTAGCACCGAACCTCTATAAAAACTGTGTTTGTCTCTCTTCCCTTCTCTTTTACATTTTTACATTTCAATTTATTTGTTTGTTTTGTGTGTGTTAACTCTTTGTTTTTGTAGATCTTCGCAAAAAGTATTAAAATATATATTCAACTCTCCTTCTAGATCGTTTTCAATCTTTTGCCAAGATTAGCTCTAGCTTACTAGACTGAAGCCTTGTAAATTCAATGGACATAATAAGTAGGAAAAATCGGTCAAGAAAAGTGCTCATCAAAGAGGGTTATATTTTTTCAAGATCAAAAGAACAATCTGCACCAAAAATAAGTGACTAATCAAAGCCAAAAACAATCAGGTGATTTTGAAGATTCATACCTAGCCAATCAAAGCCAAAATCTCCCAGGTCTTCAACTTTCTTTTAAACATAGAAAATGATTCGCAATCTCTTAGATTGCTTGGAACCATTTGCTTGACTTATCACTGACCTCGGTGACTGTCCAGCTTTTCTATGCGTCTTGAATCGAAAATAACATCTTGTCTGTGGCTGTAGGTACGACGGGCGGATGAGGCCTGTGATCCTAAATACACGCAGCACGAGTTTAGGTTCAACCGCAGGTCAGGATTAGAATTAACGGGCTAAAATAACGTCGTTGGTTAATTTTTTTCAAAACGACGTTTAGCTTAAATTACAGGCTGGAATTAGAATTAGTCGGTCAAAACAACGTCGTTTGATTAAATTTTTTAAAATAACATTATTTTAATTTTATATTTATTTTAGTATTAAATTTAATATTAAATCTGACATCATTTTAAAATTAATATTAAAATGATATCAATTTAATTAAACATATTGAGAGCCGTCCATTATTCATGACCTTATTTCCTTCCCCAATGTATTAGAAAAAGTTTTGTTCTAATTTTATTTATATTAATTTAAAATTTATATTAATCTAAAAAATTTGAATTTAAGAAAATTACATGCGCAAAAATAATTAAATTAAATAAATTAATATTTTTATAAATTTATAAATTCATAATTTTTTGTCCCCATCTCAAGCATCTATTGTGAGTAGTGAGAACAGAATCAAAGATAGAAATGATATATGTCATTGTCTGTCTATTGTACCATTATTTTGGTTGTTGGTTGCTTGCAAATGAATAGTGAAACGCAGCAATCAATAGTTACATTCACCAATTAGTCTTAGAAGATACAAACATATTTGCAAACTACTTGCTTACAAGTTACAATACTATCACAAGCAATGAATCATAAATAAATGAATAAATAATTTTTATTTATACATTTTTATTTTTTATTTTTTAGTCTATATATTTTTTAATTAATATTATTTTATTATATATTGTTTTGAATCTATTAAAAATAGTCTTTTATTAATTAAGGATAAGATTACATAATACTGAAATTTCCTAAATGCTAATTTCTTGCATGAAGGAGAAATTTTGAACTTGTATAACTGAAAACATTTCTTGTTCTATGCATTTTGTTTGAAGCTACGAGCATCATTTATGATTATGCTCATATACGAGCCAAAAATATGAGAAAATTGGATTCTCAGATTAAAATTACAATGTGAACATAGATTATTAATTATCACCATAATGTATTTGAATAATAGCAAAGCTTGAGCCCGATCAGAATTCGATAGCCCGAAATTTAACTTAGGTCAGAAATTTTTATTTTTATTAATTAAAAAGAAAAATTATTTCTTTTCTTTTTATAATTTTCGAGTTTCAGGTAAGATAAAACTTGGGTAGTCTAAGTTTGAGCCAAATCTAAAGCACAAAAATTTTAAAATAAAAAATACTTGAATTTAGCTGAAAATTGTTGATTTCAGGTTTGATCGGACCTGAATCTATTGATTTCAGGTTTTATCGAATCGTTTGCATCTCTAAGAAGACCATTTTTATATAAAAATATATTGAAAATGATAATTATTAACTATACATTTGTCACAAATTCTGAAGTAGATTGTGACTCAGAGCTATAGGACAACACTGTCTTGCAAACCAAAAGAATAGAAGATTACTTTAGTATGAATAATGTGCATATTGTCACCATCTGACAATATCATTTCTGTATTTTATTATATTTTCACTTTATTAATTTATGTTCTAGGATTCATCTGATTATATATTTTAATATAATTAGATAAAGGTATTTTTATTTTTAATTTATTAATTTAGTTAATAAACATATAAAATATAAATAAAAATTATAGGATAAATATACTTTATAAAATAATATTAAAGACATTGTTAGAAGAGTTAGGCCTCGGTAGGTCTAGATCTGCGCAACCTAGACCCGAACTCAATTAAAAAAATGTTGTTTTATATTTTTAATTTCAAAAAATTATTTTTAAAAATTGGCGTATATAAGAATTGTTATACTTTGAGACTATTTGAGACTTATTTTAATTAACAATATCTATGTTAAACTTAATTTTAACCATGTGAAGTTAATTGAATAATAAATCCATACTTAATCCCCATTAATTAGAGATTTTTAAAATTTTTCAATTTTTATTTGAAAATTCTGAATTAAGTTAGGAATTAAAAATAAGAGATAATAAATTTAAAATTATTTAACCTTTTAATTTTCTAATTCAATCCTTAATCTTTTAAAATTTACAACCTATAAATATATATTCTTAATTAATTATGTTGTGATTCTATTTACCATGCATAACTTTTATTTTTATTTTTTAGTGTTTTATTTTATTTTCTCCTCGGAGTTAATTCAAACCAAAATCATGTTAATTAGCGGGGTTGTTATAGTGGAATCTCTATAAGGAATGTATTTTAGAATTTAAATTTTTAATTTTTTAATTGTATAAATTATAAAAAATATGACTTTTACTCTAAAATTAAGGATCTCATTTTAAATAATTTTAAATAATTAAAAATATTAGAAATATCTCGATATTTATTTTATAATATTAGACCACTCAATTAGTGTTATAATTTAATTATACTGAGATATTATTTTTTAAAAGAATTAATATTTATAATTTTGTCGTAAAAATTTATATAAGTGTATTCATTATTAAAAATTTTAAAAATATAATGAACATTATTTTTATATAAATATAAAGGATGAAAATTTTAAAAATAATTATAAAATAGAATCAAATTTTACTACATTTTATAAAAAACCTTAAAAAGATCTAAAAAGAGTCACGATCTACATAACCTTTTCATTGTATTTTTACAAAGAAATTGATTATGTGACTCAAAATTACGAAATTATAATCAGAAAGAAAAATTATACCGATTGCTAAAAGCTAAAAATGACCTGTTAATTGAAACTAAACCTATTCTTGATTAATTTATCAATCTAGCTTGTAAAAATCTGAATCCCTTCTGATTACACCTGACCAGAAGCTAGCTGTCAAGTAATAGTTCTTTACATCAGCTCCATGACAAATTCCTGGTGGCTCTTTTCTATCTGACGACATAAACAATGCAGATTCAGTTTCATTCTACTTGCTGGCTGCCGGCATCTGATGTTTCATCTCATTATATATTTCCAAGTACTGTCTCATTTCCTCTCCAAGTAAAGCTTCAGCAGAAATGGCTGCAATGGCTACAGAAGCTCTAGTGATCTACGTTTCAACCTTTGTATGCATATTTTCCATTGCAGCACTCGTCAGGTACATTAACAAAGTCTGGTGGAAGCCACTTCAGATACAATCAGTTCTGAGGTCACAAGGAGTGAAAGGTCCTTCCTATAAATTCTTGCATGGAAATGTCAAGGAAATGGACAGCATGAAGAAGAAGATGAACAGTAGTCCAATGGAATTATCTCATCGGATATTTCCCAGAGTTCTTCCTCACACTTATCAGTGGACCAGGCTATATGGTACTTAAACTGCTAAATTTACCATCTACTGTTATTACAAATTTTGAAGTTCTGATATATTGATGTTATCTGCCAAAAATTGGTGTAGGGAAGAACTTTGTTTTGTGGAAAGGTTGTAAACCAGAACTCACTGTCACTGAACCTGACCTGATTAAAGAGATAATGAACAATAAAGATGGAACATATCCAAAGCCAGAACCCCAATCTTATGTAAAGAAGCTTTTTGGTGATGGAATAGGGATGACCAGTGGAGCAAAATGGGTTAAGCTACGTAAACTGGCCAATCATGCTTTTAATGGAAACAGCTTGAGAGTAATTTATATCTCACTTTCTATGGTTTGGGTTGATATTGCTTAATCCGTTTTTGCAGGAGCTACTTACTGACAGGTGATAATCTTCTTAGCAGAATATGATTCCAGCAATGACTACAAGCATTGAGATGATGTTTAAAAGATGGGAAGAGCATGAAGGAAAGGAGATAGAAGTGTTCCAGGAATTCAAAGTTCTTACATCGGAAATAATTTCCAGGACAGCTTTTGGAAGCAGCTACTTGGAAGGACAGAAAATATTCGATATGCTGACGAAAATGGTTATGATTATTGGAAGAAATCCTAACGGAAGTAAACTTCCTGGAATTATGTGAGCTTTCTGTCTACATCTGTCTCTTCTTGCTCAAGCATATACAATCTAACTTCTAAGCTGACATGATGTTACCGTTGCAGAAAAATTTTCAGAACAACAGATGATATTGAATCGGACAACTATACCCAAGGACTAAGAAAATGCATCATAGAGCTGGTGAAGAAAAGAGAGGAGGAGGCAAGGAGGGGACAAGCAGGTTTCTATGGAGATGACTTCCTCGGACAGCTTATGAAGTTATATCATGAATCTGACAATGCCAAGCAAATAACATTAGATGAGTTGATTGATGAGTGCAAGACCTTCTATATTGGAGGACAGGAGACAACCTCTTGTGCACTCACCTGGACGATCTTTCTTCTGGCAATTAACACAGATTGGCAGGAAAAAGTGAGGGAGGAGGTCCTCGAACAATTTGACAGAAAAGTTCCGAGCCCTGAAGGAATTGCAAGATTGAAGACTGTAAGGAAAATCCCTTGTACAATGAATTTTATGTCATTTATGATTCACTCTAAAATCTCTACCTTTTGGCTTGTAGATGAACATGACTATCCATGAATCTCTCAGACTATATCCACCAGTTCCGGCTACTTCACGAGAAGTCCAGAGGGGAACGAGATTAGGAAAGCTAGTAGTTCCAGCTAATATGGATATCTTTATTCCAGTACTAGCACTGCACTCCGATCCTCAAATCTGGGGAGATGATGTCCACCATTTTAGGCCAGAGAGGTTTGAAGGAGGAGTAGCTAAAGCTTCTAACAACAATGCCTCTGCATTTCTGCCATTTGGTTTGGGACCTCGATCTTGTGTAGGCATGAATTTTGCAATTTCTGAAACAAAGATTGCTCTAGCGATGATTCTGCAGCGCTACAGGTTTACTCTTTCACCATCTTATCTCCACTCACCGATAACCTTTGTAGGAATGTGCCCACAACATGGGCTTCAGATCATGCTCCAGAAGCTGTGAAAAAAAAAAAAAATGGAAGTGAACACAGTAATTAACTAGGCCTGATTGCTGAAGCTTTTGTATGCTTGCTTAATTCGTTTACGGCAGACATTCGATCATTCAGATGAAGCTTGAATGTAACATGTTTAATACAGCAGTGTAATAACATTATCTAATGTACAATCATGTCTGTACCATCCTCGGACAAATTTTCTTAATTCAAGGTTTATTATTAATAATTTTGATGACAACTATATAATATTTCAAAATTTAAATTGGAATTATTTCTTTTTAATTAAAAGCTTAATTTTTAAAAGGAAATAAAATTGTCAAGATATATGGTATATATCTTATTATTTAATTTTGACACTTTTAATAATTAGATCTTCGAGATAATGAAAGACTTCAAATTTAAATCAAAGTAAGGTAGAAGATACAATGATTAAATTATTAGATTCTAAGATCCTACAATTATGTGTTTAAATTTACATAATAAAATTTTATGTAAGATTATATATGGTATCAGCATGATTTTGATAATCAATAATTTTCTATTTAAGATATTAAATTAATAATTATTATGATATAATTATATACATGATATATATGATCAAGAAGATATTTTATAGTGATTTCTTTACTAATTATGGCATGTTTTGGTTTGAAAAGGAAGCAATTATATCTTCTCTTTTTCTTATACACTGAACATTATAAATGTTTTGTTTTCACCCAAATAACGTTATCTAAGATGACGTTGAAAAGGAAAAACAATACTCCCTCCTATCTAAGATAAGTGTCATTTTAGAGAGATGCACACTTATTAAGTGTTCCCTGCCAAGTTGACGTATGAATGGAATTAACAAAGCTATTAATTGCATTCATTAAATATGTTTTGTTTTATCTTATATTTCTTCACTAAGGATGGTTTGAAAACATTCCATTAATAGACATGAAAGGTTCTCTCTCTCATTGATTGTGTTTCTCTCATGCATTCTTTCCTGCTTTCACTTGTTTCTTTTTTCATGTCTTTTTAATGCTACATTAATACCTTTATGTCTACTTTTATTAGTTGCCGTGATGAATTAGATGAATTACTTGCTTTGATTTCTCTTAAGCCTCTTGTTTCATTAAATGCCTAAGGTTTTAGTTGTAAAATTTGAAGCATGATTTTAGCATCATATATTAATGATTGATGATATAATAAAGTACTTATACCTACGAACAAGAATTAGTTTCAATATGGCTTCTATTATTATTTATTTAATTGAATATTTATATAATGAATAATTTTTTAGTCATCGTGGCCAAAGTAGACTTATGATTGCAATGACATAATGATATATTTAATGGGTATACTAAAATTCATTGATACTAAAATGTTTAAGAATCATCCAAAGGTTAATTAGTTAATTTTATATCAATGAGTATAATCGTGATTAATTAGTATACTTTATTAGATATATTTAGTATATCCAAAGATAATTAATATAGTAATATACCAAAGATAATTAATATATCTAATCAGAGTATGCATGATTACTAATTATGTAAGTATTACTAAGCATCAATTTATGTGTTTATATATTGTTGTTTTCCCCAAAGGAAAATCACAATATATGTTTATTGTTGATATGTTTGTTATTTAATTTTAATTACGTGTTTAAATTATGATTCAAAGTGTTATCATAGAGTATTTCTTATTTAAATTTTGCAGCATTCAATTTTGTTGCTATCCAATCACAAGCTTCGTCTATTATAAAGTTTAATGGGCTTAACTTTAATGAATGGTGTGAACAAGTTTAGTTCAACGTAGGAGTCCTAGGTCTTGACTTGGCACTCCAAACTGATAAGGTTGTTGTACTTACTGATAATAACAGTGCTGAAGAATGATCTTTTCATGAATATTAGGAAATATCAAATATACTAAGTTTAATGTTTATGTGAATGACTGTGACTAGCAACATTAAGGCTACAATTCCCAATACTAAAAATGCTAAGGAGTATCTTAAGCTTGTTGAAGATATTTCTCAGTCTGATTTTGTTGATAAGTCTCTTACTGGAACCTTAATGGGTATGTTGACCACCATAAAGTTCAATGGTTCTTGTACTATGCATAAGCATGTTACTGAAATGATTAATACAGCAGCACGATTAAGATTTATGAGAATGGAAGTGAGTGAAAGTTTCCTTGTGCAATTTATTATTAATTCCTTACCTCCTAAATATGGTTCATTCCAAATGAGTTACAATACTATTAAAGACAAATGGAATGTGAATGAATTGCAAATTATGCTTATTCAAGAGGAAGCAAGACATAAGAAACAAGGAATTCACTCAATTAATCTCGTGAGCAATCAAGGAGCTAGAAAGAAGTTAAAAAAGGAGAAGAGAAAGGGAAAGGATGTATTACATAAGGGTAATGCATCAACATCAATCTCTAAGAAGAAACCAAGGAATGATAGATGTCATTTCTGTAAGAAAATTAGACACTATTAGAAGGATTGTCTGAAATGTAGCATGATTCGAAAAGAAAGATAAGCCTAGTGCTTTAGTATGTTTCGAATCTATAGAAGAAGTTCCTTATAATGCTTGGTAGATTGATTCTGGATGTACTACTCATATTACTAATACGATGTAGGGATTCCTTGCAATCTAAACAGTAAACCCAAATGAAAGATTTGTCTTTATAGGAAATCGAGTCAAAGCTACAGTTGAAGCCATTGGAAGTTACCATTTGATTTTAGACACAGGACATCATTTAGATCTTTTTAAAACCCTTTATGTTCCTACAATTTCTCGAAACTTAATTTCTTTGTCAAAACTTAATACTATTGGATATTCCTTCAAATTTGGTAATGGATGTTTTAGTTTATTCAAACATAATTGCCTTATTGGTTCTGATATACTTTGTGATAGTTTTTACAAATTAAATCTTCATAACCTTTTTATTGAAACCCTATTGACCTTGCATCGTAATGTTGGTACTAAAAGAAGCTTTATAAATGAAACTTTAATTTATTTATGGCATAAACGTTTGGGTCATATATCAAAAGATAGAATGACCAAATTAGTAAAGAATGAAATTCTTCCAAAATTAGATTTTACTGATCTTGGAATTTGTGTGAATTGTATTAAGGGAAACCATACAAAACAAGCAATTAAGAAAGAAGCCACAAGAAGTACACAGCTCCTTGAAATTATACACATTGATATATGTGGGCCTTTTGATGTTTCATTATTTAATGGAGAAAAGTTTTTCATCACTTTCAATGATGGTTTTTTACGTTATGAATATATTTATTTGCTTCATGAAAAATCTTTGTCAAATGCTTTAGAAGTATTTACAAATGAGGTAGCAAGGCAATTAGATGGAAAAGTAAAAATTGTCTAATCTAATAGAGGTGGTGAATATTATGAAAGATATAGTAAAAGTGGACAATGTCTAATCCGTTTGCTAAATTTCTTGAAAAGCGTAATATAAGTGTTCAATACACAACGCCAGATACATCACAACAAAATGGTATAACAGAAAGACGCAATCATACCTTAGTAGATATAGTTAGAAGTATGATGAGTCATTATTCTCTACCATCATCATTATGGATGTATGTATTAAAAACTAGCATGTATTTATTAAATAGGATTCCTAGTAAAGCAGTTCCGAAGACACCTTTTGAATTGTAGACAGGAAGGAAGCCTAGCTTAAGACACCTATATATTTAGGGTTGGCCGGTAGAAGTATGGATATAAAATCCACATAAAAGGAAATTTGATTCAAAACAACCCGTGGTTTTTTTATTGGTTATCCAGAAAAATCTAAAGGGCATATATTTTATTGTCCTAATCATAGTACAAGAATTGTTGAAATTGGAAATGCTAGAGTTATCAAAATTGAAGAAATTAGTGGGAGTTCAGCGTCATGGAAAGTGAATATTCAAGAAGTTAAAGTACAAGTTTTCTTGCCTATAACTTCTTCTCAAGTTTTTGTTCCTAGAGTTGTTGAAAATTTTAACAACTTATAAGAATAACAAATGCATGATCAAGAATTGCAAATGTATGACCAAGCTCCAAATAATGAAGTCATCGTTAATGAACCTGCGGTAAATGAGTCACGTGAAGTTGCATTAAGAAGATCTCAAAGACAAAAGAGATCAGAAATTTTGGATAATTATGTAGTTTATTTACAAGAAGTAGAAGGTGATTTGGGTATTAATAACGATTCAGTTTCGTTTTCACAAGCCATTAAAAGTGAAAATTCTAATATTGGTTAGACGCCATAGAAGAAGAGTTAAAATCTATAGATAACAATCAAGTTTGGGATATTGTGAATTACCAGAAGGTTGTAAAAAAGTCAGATATAAATGGGTCTTTAAGACTAAACGTGATTCTACCGATAATATTGAGAGATATAAAGCTAGACTTGTCGCCAAAGGTTATACTCAAAAAGATGGTGTTGATTATAATGAGACATTTTTTCCTGTTTCTAAAAAGGATTCATTTAGAATTATTATGAAAATGGTTGCTCATTATGATTTAGAGCTCCATCAAATAGATGTGAAAACTACCTTTCTAAATGAGAATTTAGAGGAAGAAATCTATATGGATCAACCTAAGGGTTTCTTGGTTAAAGGAAAACAAAATATTGTGTGTAGACTTAAGAAATCAATATATGGACTTAAGTAAGCTTCTCGACAATGGTATCTCAAATTTAATGATATCATTACTTCTTTTGGTTTTAAAGAAAATACTGTTGATCGGTGTATATATTTGAAGATCAGTGGAAGTAAATTCATATTTCTAGTCCTATCTGTTGATGATATCTTACTTGCTACTAATGATCTTGGATTGTTACATACGTTTCTCTATAAAAATTTCGAAATGAAAGATATAGGTGAGGCATCTTATTTGATAGGAATTGAAATATTTCGTAATAGATCATAAGGAATGTTAAGGCTGTCTTAGAAAGCATACATAAAAAAAGATTAGAGAGATTCAATATGGACAAATGCTTCGCAACTATTGTTCCAATTCAAAAAGAAGACAAATTTAGTCTTAAGCAATGCCCAAAGAATGAATTGGAATGCACAGAAATGAAAAGAATTCCTTATACATCTATTGTTGGGAGTTTAACGTATGCTCAAACCTGTACTAGGTCAGACATTAGTTTTGCTATTAGAATGCTAGGCAGATACCAAAGTAATCCTGGATTGGAACATTGGAAAGCTACAAAGGAAGTTTTAAGATACTTACAAGGAACAAAAGATCATATGCTCACTTATATAAGATCTTATTATCTTGAAGTGATTGAATTTTCAGATTCAGACTATGTCGGATGTGTTGACACAAGAAAATCAACATTTGGCTATCGATTTCTTCTAGTTGGAGGAGCAATCTCGTGGAAGAATGCGAAACAATCTGTCATTGCTGCATCCACTATAGAAGCTGAGTTTGTAGCATGTTTTGAAGTTATGGTTCATGGCTGCGAAACTTTATTTTAGGACTTGGAATTGTCCACAATATTACCAAGCCACTGAAAATTTATTGTGATAATTTTCCAGCAATCTTCTTTTCGAAAAACGACAAGTATTCAAAAATTGCTAAACATATGGAAATCAAATACTTTGTCGTTAAAGAAGTTCAAAAACAAAGAGTTTCAATCGAACATATTAGCACTGATTTTATGATAGCAAATCCATTAACAAAAGGATTCCCACCGAAGACATTTAATGAACATATCGAAAGAATATGTATCATTCAGTACCATGATTGAACAACATGTTATTATTTATGTATTTTATGTATTCGATACTCTGAGCTCATTTATATATATTGTTTTTAATATCATATCCTGTTATTTATTATTAGTATATATACATGAATGGTTATGTGAATGTTAACAGGATTTGTCTTTTACAAAGAAATTATTATTGAATCATTAAGATATATCTCATAATAAATCATATTAAGTTATGAACTAGTTTTGTGATGCATAGAAGGCAGTATGTCACATTAAAAGATATACAATCGTTATGATCCTTTCTAGTTTTTTACTTAATTATGATTAATGTTGCGCCTAAAGAAAATAAAGGGGATTTAAGTTTTATTATATATGCATATTAAGTTGCATGGGCCAAGTAAGAAATTGTTAGATAATTTCATTATGTGGCCCATATATTTTGGTTTAATCATTTAAGTATATTAAATTCCATTAGTTATTTGAATAAGAGATATTAAGTTTAATTAAAATAAATGATGTGATGTATTTACGTTGATGGAACATAAAAAAAATAAGGATAATAAAAAGAGGTGTCGTTTGAATTTTAAACTGGTAATTACTTCCTCTCTCTCTACCTACTAAAATTTTCATGTATCTCTGCATCAAATAAAATAAGAAAAATAAGGCCAAAAGAGAGAAAATAAAATCTAAGAATATTTTGTTAAAGATTATTAGAGATTATCTATTCAGAAAGTATCAAAAATTTATGTTATTGAGAAAAATTATTAGATTCTAATTAAGATCCTACAATTTATGTGTTTAAATTTATATGATAAAGTTTTCACGTAAGGAAGGTCACATTCATATATTTTACTCGTTATTTATCAATCTACCTTGTAAAGCTCACTACCTTGTAAAAATCTGATTACACCTGAACAAAAGCTGTCAAGTAATAGTTCTTTATAGCAGCTTCATGACAAATTTCTGCTGTCTCTTTTCTGTCCGACTACATAAACAATGCAGATTCAGTTCCAATCTACTTGCTTGCTGCCGGCATCTGATGTTTCATCTCATTATATATTGCCAAGTACTGTCTCGTTTCCTCTCTAAGTAAAGCTGGCTCCAATGGCAACAGAAGCTCTAATGATCTACGTTTCAACCTTTGTATGCATATTTTCCATTGCAGCACTCGTCAGGTACATTAACAAAGTCTGGTGGAAGCCACTTCAGATACAATCAGTTCTGAGGTCACAAGGAGTGAAAGGTCCTTCCTATAAATTCTTGCATGGAAATGTCAAGGAAATGGACAGCATGAAGAAGAAGATGAACAGTAGTCCAATGGAATTATCTCATCGGATATTTCCCAGAGTATTTCCTCACACTTATCAGTGGACCAGGCTATATGGTACTTAAACTGCTAAATTTACCATATACTGTTATTACAAATTTTGAAGTTCTTATATATTGATGTTATCTGCCTAAAATTGGTGTAGGGAAGAACTTTGTTTTGTGGAAAGGTTCCATACCAGAAATCACTGTCACTGAACCTGACCTGATTAAAGAGATAATGAACAATAAAGATGGAACATATCCAAAGCCAGAGCTCCCGTCTAATGTAAAGAATCTTTTTGGTGATGGAATGGCGGTGACCAACGGAACAAAATGGGTTAAGCTACGTAAACTGGCCAATCATGCTTTTAATGGAAACAGCTTGAGAGTAATTTATATTTCATTCTATGGTTTGGGTTGATATTGCTTAATCCGTTTTTGCAGGAGCTACTTACTGACATGTGATAATCTTCTTAGCAGATTATGATTCCAGCAATGATTACAAGCATTGAGACGATGGTTAAAAGATGGGAAGAGCATGAAGGAAAGGACATAGAAGTGTTCCAGGAATTCAAAGTTCTTACATCGGAAACAATTTCCAGGACAGCTTTTGGAAGCAGCTACTTGGAAGGACAGAACATATTCAATATGCTGACTAAAATGGCTATGATTATGGGAAGAAATCCTAATGGAAGTAAACTTCCTGGAATTATGTGAGCTTTCTGTCTAATCTGTCTCTTCTTGTTCAAAACATGTACATTCTAACTTCTAAGCTGATATGATGTTACTGTTACAGAAAAATTTTCAGAACAACTGATGATACTGAATCGGACAAACATACAGAAGAGCTAAGGAAATGCATCATAGAGCTGGTGAAGAAAAGAGAGGAGGAGGCAAGGAGGGGACAAGCAGGTTTCTATGGAGATGACTT
>JAOSBK010000001.1:1239768-1259816 GCA_027568895.1 Erythroxylum shatona | reverse complement strand
TGGATGCTCGCTTAATTCGTTTAAGGCGCGCAATCGATCATTTTGATGAAGCTTGAATGTAACATGTTTAATACAGCAGTGTAATAACATTATCTAATGTACATTCAAGTTTGTCTAGATAGGTAAGAATAAAGAACTTGTATCTGGTGAACTTGATAGATCTGATTCCGTCGCAGCGGCTGTGTCAAATTCGGTTCACTGTTGATGGTTTCTGTAATTGTCATACATTTTCGTTTACATGTTAGAAGATCTAAGTATACTGTTGAGGAGTTTAACTTCAACCAAGAAGTATGGTTCAACTTTCATGAGTTTGGCAGGACTTGGTGTAGACTAATTGAAGAAGCATAATATCTGAAGGGATGGCTAAGGTCACAAATCATACTATGTCTGCGTTTCTTCCATCTGTTTTGGGACATCAAACTCGTGTTCCCTTGAATTTTCGATCTTACTGATATCAAGAATGCGATTTCGACAATTCTGCAGAGCTGCAGATTTTCGTTTTCACAAAAGTATGTACAGCCACCAGTTCAGGTTTTCATATAACATGGTCTGCAAATCATGCTTGACGCATTGCTATTTAGAATCGTAAGCGATTGATCCATTGGTTTGCTCTCGACACTTCAAACTTCTCAAACTATGAAACTCTAAGCATCCCATTAAGCAGAAGCTGTAACCAGTTAATTGTTATCATAATTCATCCCAAATGATGAAACAGCTCTCTCACACCTTGTTCTGTCAATGGCATCTCAATGATAATACAGCCGATGTGTAGGATCCATCGTTGCGCCACCGGAATCTAACTGATTAGGACCTGCTACTATGATTCAACTCCTAAAAATACACTCCTCACCAAGAAACAAATAAAAGTGTATATTGTGGGAAATTATTCAAAATTCCTATCTGCATAGTAAATACACAATTTGCATGAATAATATGCTTTGAAAGGAATGGTGTGATAGCCTCTTCTGTTGGTGTCTGATCATAGTCGAGAAGTTCCAAATGTATTGGACAATAAAGTCGGCTAAAACTTCATATTTTAACACATAATAAACGAACAAAAGATATTATTTTTTGACAAACCTTTTGATAAAGTCTAGACCTGCTTTCATTAAACAACTGTGGTGATACATTCAAGGTCTTGTTAAGGAATCTCAAAAGAAAGTCAACAAAGTTCTTGCCATAAAAAAGCCAAAATCTGGATGAAGTCATTCATGGAAGCCCTTTAAAGTATAAGGTCTACCTGCAATCATAGAGTTTTCAGTTCATAATCTATACTACTACTTGTTGAGATGAAAAACCTCGTAAGCTATTTCCTAACTTGCTGGTTTCTGTGTAAGGTATATAGTATATATCTTTTTATTTAGTTTTTACATCTTATTTATTAATTGAACATATAAGATATCAATTAGAATATAATTCAAAAAGATGTGGTTGCTACACTTATAACTACGAAAGAATCCTACATAAAATAGAAGTCTATTATTGTCACGTTAGTGATTGATATGGGCACTGCTGGATTTTTCTACAGGAATTAAGTAAATTGGTTTTTACGTGTGGGAGGGTGACTCTTTATGGCCAGTATTGTGTATGTCTCTAGTATGGCTGATGTGAATTTGGTGTGTTGTGTGACTGCTTCTAGCTTCTTGATGTGTTGCACGGTTGTGTAAAACGATGGTGGTTCACGGGCGTGTATTGGTTTTTGCCATAAGGTAGCTCAGAGTATTGCGTGATTCTGTCAATTTCCAGATCCATTTAAGAGGAGCGGAACTCATTAAGAAGTTGTTCTTATCTATTTCAAGTGTATTTAATTTTTGTTATTTATTATTTCAATCACTTGAGTTATTCATTTATTGTTCTTTCGTTAAAAGATTTATTGAAAAAATCATCTATTGAAGTTAACACGAGTGGGTCATGTTATTGGGTTTAAAAATCTTTTACGGAAAGTGAGATTGAGAGATAGTGTCACGGGTTGAGTGATGTCGGCTTAGTAAAGTCTTGGGTAAATCTATTGTACTTCAGTGAAAATTATTAAGCTAGGTGAAGACTCCACAGATATAAGCAAGTTGTGTCAAACTGCATTACCAAATTTTTAGTGTTTTTTTGTTATTTTGTTTTTGAATGCTTTTGTTTTTATTTATATTAAAGATGACCACGGTAAAATTGAAAAGTTTACGAAACTACTTCCCCCTTTATTTTATCAATTGGTATTAGAACAAAGTCACCGATCCAGAACTTGGTAGCAAGTTAGTGCAGATCCTAATTTCACGAATATGACTACATAGCTATGTTGATGAAATTTTCAAGCTAAAGTGCTCTTATGGCTGCAAGGATTTGCGCTCTCCAATTTACAAAGTTTTGTCTATCAAGTTTGATGGGTAGATTGAAATTTAGGGTCTTTGCTAGAGCTGAAAAATCAAGAGAGGATGATATACCATTTAGGGTGGTGGTTGATGATCTAGAATTTTCTTCCACTTTTTATGTTGGTCAACGAAAGCTCTGATATCATATAAAAAGTTATATTACTAGAAATTGTATTGTATTTTATTATTTGCTCATATACACATTTATACATTTGTTACTTTAATATTGATCATACACTTGTTAGGAAGGATATAAAAAAATATAAGATTGAGATTTATTCTGTTACAACAAGTTGTACTGTCTAGCTAGCACTGAAATGTCTGTTATGTCCTTGTGTCCTAATGCAAAATTTATGTTCTTCTTCGTTAACAAGCTTCGATATGTACCTAATCTTGTGAAAGATTCCAGGAGTAATTTCAATTAGGGAGCTCGATTGGGTAGCTCAACTGGTCCTTAGGAAGGTTGTTGACTATCAAGAGTCTCAGGTTCAAATCCCGACAATGGCAATGTAGGAGTTTCATCTAATGTGGTGACTCCTTGTGCACATCGAGTACTGGCCGGCTTTCCGAGGATAATGCTAAGATAGGCAAATTGTGTTATCAAAACTCAGAAGCTAAATTAATCCAACAATTAAATTAGCATCCTCACTCACATGATTGAGATTTCGGATAGCAAACGAATTGCAGACTACATCAAGCTGTGTCATTTGCTTCTTATCTTAAGTTTTACTCAACCACAGTAGATTCCTACGAGAGGAAGTTCGCTGGCCGGGACATCGAGGCCCAGGTTGCACTACTGCAGCGGAAGATTGTAAACCTGAGGCAGGGAGTTGAAGAAAATCTTCTTGACTACGTTGATGAGATATAAATTAAGTGGAGGTTGAGAATAAAAATATTGTCAACTTGTAGGTCAGTACTTCAATTTCCACCAAATAGTTTATGATCTTCAATTGGAATAAGGTACTCGTCATGGAAGTCTACATCCCAAATCTACAGATGCTTCAAACATGAATTTATAATCATAAGTCAACAAGCATGACAAGTACCTTATTCCAAAAAATTACGATAACAAGCAAATGACACAGCTTGATGTAGTCTGCAATTCTTTTACTATCCGAAATCTCAATCATGTACGTAAGGATGCTAAGATGATTGTTGGATTGCTTTAGCTTTTAGAGTTTGGGTAACACAATCTGCCTATCTTAGCCTTGTCATGACAGACGATGAATTTAAAACATGAAATCTCTCATTCTTTGTCTTGAAAGTCAACATTTCAGGAAAAAACAAACATATCTTCAGAATTTGGATATATAGCTGAGGCTGTAAAGATTTAATTTTTGCACTGATCCTTACCTCAAATACCAAAATCTTGAATCTGGATTGTGAAATATGTTTAATTGCTGGTTTTCTTCCCAGAGTTCCCTAACTGAAATTACTCCTGGAATCTTTCACAAGATCAGGTACATACTGAGGTGTTGATGGGGTTTCTTTCAGACATTTCTGTGCTATTTAAATGAGACTATTTTGCATGCTTGCAGAGCAAAACTTGATATCGCTAAGATTAGACTATTTTGGCATGAGGTGCCATTGCTTCGGAAGGTCTAATGTCAGTTTTGTTAGTTGTGTATATCTTAAACATCATTAGGCTTCCCTTCTCAAAACCTGAGCAGATACTTTTCAGAAAGAATGAGTTCTGCATGACAATGTTCAGTAGAAACTCAAAAGCTGATAAACACACGAATAGTTTGGTTTTCATAATTCATTTAAGCAGAGTTTATTTTCTGATTTACAATGCCTCTAGCATGACTTGAACTCCATGTTGTGGACACATAGTGAGAATCTGAACCGGCAAGTGGATGTAGTTAGGTGACAATGTGAACCTGTAATGCTGCAGAATCATTGCCAGAACAATCTTCATTTCTGTCATTGCAAAGTTTAATCCAACACAAATTCGAGGTCCCAAACCAAATGGTAGAAATGCAGAGTTATTGTTATTTGTAGCATTAGCCAGGCCTTTTGCAAATCTTTCAGGTTTGAAAAGATGAACATCGTCTCCCCATATCTGAGGGTCATAGTGAAGTGCAAGATTTGAGATGTAGACTTCCATTTTTGCTGGAACCACCAGGTTTCCTAATCTAACTTCCTTTTGGGCCTCCCTTGTTATGTTAAAAACTGGAGGATATAGCCTGAGAGATTCATTTATGATCATGCTCATCTACAAGCCAAAAGATCATGAAATTGGAATTCAGAGAAAAAAAAAATAGTGATTACAGATCGAAAAATGGGTAGTAGAAGAACAATCCAAGGAAAATGTTTCTTACAATCTTCAGCTTTCCTATGCCATCTGCTGTTGGATTTTGGTGGCCAAACTGTTGCAGAACCTCTTCCCGTGCTTTGTCTTGCCAATGTTTGAAAATGGCCATCAGAAGAACAGTCCAAGTAAGGCCACTTGCTGTGGTTTCTTGTCCAGCAATATAAAAATTCTTACACTCATCAATCAAGTCATCTATTGATATCTTCTTAGTCTGATCAGGATCAACATAAGCTTTGAGAAGTAGTCCGAGAAAGTCACTTTCGGAGTGATCAGGTTCATCTTTTGTTTCCTGGATTTCTCTTTTCTTTATAATTCCTATTATGGCTTCTCTTACCCCTTTCTGGATCTTCTCAAATTCAATATCATCCCTTGTTCTGAAAATTTCTCTGCCAACAATGGAGAGTGAAAATTTTACATAATTTTACAGATCAAAAGAAGAATAGAGCAGAAAATTACCTAATCCCTGGAATCCCAACTTTGAAATGATTTCTTTCTACTATGCTTATCATCTTCATTAACATGTCAAAAATCCTGCCCCCTTCTTGATAGCTGCTTCCAAAAGCTGTCCTGGAAATCACTTCTGATGTCAAAACCTTGAACTCCTTGAAGACATCAATCTCCTTTCCTCCATTGTATCTCCATCCTTTAAGCATCATCTCTACACTTGAACTTATTGCTGGAACCATACCCTACAAAAGGATCCATTTACCAGTTCTGCTATGAATGGCTTAGCAGCAGCAAGTTTTTGTGGTATAAACATGAACTTACTCTCAATCCTTCCGCATGGAAAGCATGATTTGCAAGCTTACGCATCTTCAACCATTTTTCACCTCTAGATAAAACAAGCCCGTCTCCTAATAATCTCTGAACATATTCATAGTATTCCACTTTGCAGAACACCTCTTCTTTACTGTTCAATATCTCTTTAACAAGCGCAGGTTCAGTGATCACCAGTTGAGGTCGAGTACCATACCAGAAAAGGAAGTTCATCCCTGTTAGAATTTGTGTAGATCCCAATTACAATCCAAGACTGATGGTGCTGAAATATCAGATTAAAAGTATTGTTCTTACCATAGAGTTTGATCCATGAATAAATGTGTGGTTGGATTCTTGGAAGCATTTCATGTGTTAATTCTATAGGATAGTTCCTGGTTTCCTCCCTCATTTTGGATATCTCTTTGGTGTTTCCATGGAGGAATTTGTAAGAAGGGCCTTGTATCCCTTGAGACCTCATCACCGATTGTGTCTGAATTGGGGCTAACCATACTTTGTTGATGAACTTGATGAGAATGTAGAGAAAATACAGAAACAAGCAAGTTAAGAAATAGCTTACAAGGTTTTGCATCTGCACTAGTATGGATTATAAACTGAAAACTCTATGATTGCAGGTAGACCTTATACTTTAAAGGGCTTCCATGAATGACTTCATCTAGATTTTGGCTTTTTATGGCAAGAACTTTATTAACTTTCTTTATAAAGATTCTTGAACAAGACCTTGTAATGTATCACTACAATTGTTTAATGAAAGCAGCTTTAGACTTTATCAACAGTTGGTTTATTATGCATTAAAATATGAAGTTTGGCCGACTATATTGTCCAATACATTTGGAATTTCTCAACTATGATCATACACCAACAAAAGGGGCTATCAAACCATTCCTTTCAAAGAATATTATTCTATGCAAATTGTGTATTTTACTATATAGATAGTAATTCTGAATGATTTTCCAAAATATAAAATCAACTTTTATTTGTTTCTTGGTGAGGAGTGTATTTTTAGGAGTTGAATCATAAGAGCAGGTCCTAATCAGTGAGATCCGGTGGCACAACGATGGATCCTACACTTCGGCTGTATTATCATTGAGATGCCATTGACAGAACAAGGTGTGAGTGACATCATTTGGGATGAATTATGATAACAATTAACAAGTTACAGCTTCTGGTTAATGGGATGCTGAGAGTTTCATAGGTTGAAAAGTTTGAAGTGTCGAGAGCAACCAATGGATCAATCTCTTAAGATTCTAATTTGCAATGCCTCAAGCATGATTTGCAGACCATTTTGAATGAAAACCTGAACTGGTGTCTGTACATACTTTGGTGAAAATGAAAATCTGCAGCTCTGCAGAATTGTTGAAATCGCATTCTTGATATCTGTAAGATTGAAAATTCAAGCGAGCGTCAGTTTGAGGTCCCAAAACAGATGGAAGAAACGCAGACATTCTATGATTTGAGACCTTAGCCATCCCTTCAGATATTATGATTCTTCAATTAGTCTACACCAAGTCCTGCTAAACCCAAGAAAGTTGAACCATCCTTCTTGGTTGAAGTTAAACTCCTCAACTGTATACTCAGATCAATCTAAAATATAAACAGAAAAGAATTACAGAAACTATCGACAGTGAACCGAATTTGCCACAGCTGCTGTGACGGAATCAGATTTATCAGGTTCAGCAGATACAAGTACATTGACATAGTTATTTATTCTTACCTGTCTATACAAACTTGATTGTACATTAGATAATGTAATTACACTGCTGTATTAAATTTGTTACATTCAAGCTTCATCCGAATGATCGATTGTGTGCCTTAGACGAATTAAACAAGCATACAAAAGCTTCAGCAATCAGGCCTTGTTATTACTGTGTTTACTTCCAATTTTTTCCCTCAGCCTCTGGAGCATGATTTGAAGCGCATATTGTGGGCACATTCCTCCGAGGGCGACCAGTGAGTGGAGATAAGATGGTGAAAGAGTAAACCTGTAGCGCTGCAGAATCATTGCAAGAGCAATCTCTGTTTCAGAAATTGCAAAATCCATGCCTACACAATATAGGTCCCAAACCAAATGCCAGAAAGGCAGAGGCATTATTGTTAGAAGCTTTAGCTACTCCTCCTTCAAACCTTTTAAAGTACTTGTCAAGCTTGTTCACTCATGATTATAAATTCACGTCCTGAGCATCTGTAGAATATTTAAAGATGGTGTATTTTCAAGACAATTGTTTAGCTGGAGAAACATTATCATTGACTTTGGAACACGTGATTCTCTAATTTAACTTGGTTTCAAATAGAAAATACTCAAGTTTTAACCTTATCAAGTACCATCTAATTTGCTGCAAGTTTTGCAGGAAGAGGATGATATTAAAGCAAGACAAAGCTGGGTGGCACAGGTAATCCAAATCCTGACAATATTGAAAGATTGAAGACTTCTATTAACAAATCTTTACCTGTAATCTAACAAAACAATTCCCTTTGTCTATAACTCGTTCCTTGAAGAACAGGAATCGTATAACACAGTGAGATGGAGTTGCTGAGGTGCAACCATCACTAGAAATTCTATTGGCAAATCTTTATATGATGTCACTGAAACTTGAGAGTTGGATCCTCCGGCTCTCAATCTCAGCAGCGAAGTCTATTGAGCAGCCAGACCGGAGAAGGTACTTTTCCTCAGCAGTGTCCATTTCCGTTAAGCTTCTACGGATTTAAACTTGACTTAACGCACAACTGCTTGTGTCTTATTCCGCTCCGCTAAGAGGACGAAGAGATAAGCCCCTGTGGCTAGGCTTGCAATTGATGCATTCTTGTACATAACCAACTATAAGTCTAAGTTGGTAATACTTTGCCAAATGATCAATGCAAGATTAAACAGTAATCTTAGTGGTCTTTTGTAGTCTAGAAATGTAGCTTAAATAGCAGAATGCAAACTAATGGAATGCAACCTCCATCAAGTGAATAATGAGCATATCATTCAGAAATTTTCTCTCTTATCTACAAATCTCTAGTGATTCTTTACAAGTATAATGGGTCTAAGCCGGTGCAGTCAGATTGGCCTAAAAATGCTGCAGGTATCATAGACAAGGAAAATAGAAAATCCTTACAGCTTTCTGGTGGAAACAATAGCCACCACGACGAGCAACTGATACAAAGGAGTTTAAAAAAAAGGTCTATTTCAACCAAACTTTGTTAGCTTTTAGTAACCTGAGATGGAGAAAAATTTCTCCTTCATGCGGGAAATAAGTTTAAACTTTTCCTCGGCCTCAACTTGCTGGCGTAAGTCAGTCCTTGATGCTCGGTCAGGATGAAATTTTAGTAAGGCTTGTTTATAAGCTGCACGCACCTGAAATGAACTTCTAGTGTTACTAGACATCTTTAGAATTTTCGTAAGGAAATTCAGACAACAGCCAGATTAGTTGATCACTTCTACATATATTAATATACTAAAAATGAAGAATCAACCTTACCGAACCACAAAAGACTGCAACTCACCTCATCCGGGGTTGGTTGGAAACCACCACCGACATGGATTCCCAAGCAACGAAGTAATGAAGCCATATCAACACATGTCATTTCCAGCCGGTGAAGCTCCTTTCTTACTTCAGTGCGAACAATCTCTTTCATATTTAAATCTTCCTCATCCTGAATTTGGCAGTGATAGAACAAATTCAAAATGCGTATCGGGATCCAAGATTAGCACACCATCTTTTTTGACAGAAGAACAAAACTAATCATGAAATCAAAATAAAGTGAAGAACAAACCTTCTTTTGGGATGCTCTCACTTCTTCCAAGCGCTGCTTTTGCCTTTTCTCCATGTCTAAAATGCGCAACATTTCGGCCTTTTTTTTTCTTCGTAGCCGCTGAGCCTCTTCAGCCTACATAAGAACAAGGGTATTGTCTGTCAACTAAAGATGCTACATCAACAGTTTCAATTACATAAACATACTCAAAACAATTGCTGTTAGTAGTATGTTCTTAATGCACAAGACGCTAAACAGATACTAATCGACAAACTGATGTAATGAACCTGAGTTTTCAATTGTAACTGCCTAGCTGCCCATTCTTCTTCCATTACTCGCTTGTATTCATCTGTCTTCTTGAGCTCTTCTCGTTCATTAATTATATTTCTTTGAATGGTGGGTATAACATCATATAATGGATTGCTTTCACAGCGAAGTTGTACATTAGCCATAGTATCAGGATTGCATTCATTTCCTTCCACAGTACCTGAGTTAGGCCTTAGCTTGGAATTTAATATAGAATGTCTGCTCATGTTGTTTTTGCTACTAACCTTAAAAAAAGATCTTTCAAGGATGACATTCCTCTCACTTGGCTGACTTATTTTCTCATTTAATTTTGTAAAGATGTTCTCCTTCTGGGGACTCAAAACAGTACCTCCTACCAAACCATCTTCCGTAGCTGTTCTAGCAGAAGATGCTACTTTTTCATGTTTTACACTTTTTGAACTAGTGCAAAAGGGCTCAGCATTCTCTTTGGTCCTGCTATGGACATTGAAATCAGGATGATTAACCTTGTTGAAACTGGAAGAAGCAGCCCAGTCTGCTCGACCATACTGAGCATTGGAGCGACTAGATTTTCTCTTCAAACACGCTCTTTCCCATTGTTCGTTAAGCTCGGTTGAAGAACCTTCAATAACTTCACAATCAGAAGAATCACTTGAGGATGCATCAATATCAGGTACAGTATTCAATCCATAACGATTACTCAAGGGAGCTCGCTTGCACTTTGATAAACTTATTTCTTCTCCATTTTCCTGGACAACTCGAGGGTCACCAGCATCGGTACTAACTGATTTTTGGACGTGCTCAGAAGAAGAACTACTTGAACCATCACTATCTAAGTCACTTCTACCCCCCACATTTATTTCAGGAGCCTTAAGTTCATCACTTACACATTCATCATCATCATCATCATCATCATCATCAATGCAAATTATGTCCGGAAAAGAAAATCTTTCACCTTTTCTGATTCCACTAGAACCTCTAAACTTATGATGCAGAGAATTGGGAACATCAATGATAATAACATTATCAACTTCATCACTTTCAACATCAATAAGAGAGATGTTACCCAGATTTCCCCAAACTTTGCAGCCTTTCATTGTTTTCTTCCCTGATTTAGCTCTATGTCGACAGCAGCCTCTGGAAACCCCCTCTCCTCTCATTTCTATTTAAATTCTGCACAAAACCATGGATAAAATTCCCTTAGATTCTGTGCATAGAATGCCTCAAATAGTAAGCCATAAATTCAAGTGAAGATTGCACGTCTCAAAATTCAACCAAATTTAAAAAGAACTAACAAGGTGCAGAATTCCAAATTAACCAATCGCCAATACAAGAAATCACCACAGGCCATAAATAAAAATTGAAACTTTCCTAAACCCTAAACTCAAAAGGCCCAAATGACTAAAAATTCAGAATTGAACCCTAATCGAAATCGAATCAGGCACTTGAAAAAAAGGCAAGATTACACAACCCCATGATCCAGAAAACATTAATTAGCCAAAATAAATCCTACAACTATGACTCGAAACTCCATCAAGAACCAGCAGAAAGCATAACCAATACCTCAAATCCTCTGAATCTCCGCGACTCAGTAATCAATCCAATTAAAAGAAAGAACAGAGACAGAGAGAGTTGTATGCGTAATCGTACTCAAAGTCACGCATGGAGGGGTTTTGGGAACATCGAAACTCGAAATTGACGAACACCTTTTCACAGTCGGTCATGGATAGGCTTATATTTGGATATTTGCGGCTTACCACACACGATTCTTTGGCTCTTGGGCACATAGCGTTTACAAACGGGGAGTCACAGTTTCACATGACGTGGACAAATACTGAGTTTCGATTCGTCCGTATTTGAATTTGGGTGACCTTAATGTTACCTTAGGATTCAAGCATGAAGCGAACGAACTTCTTAGTTGACAAATCGAAGAAAACTTTGCACGACACAGTATCACATGACGTGGACACATACTGGGTTTCAATTGGTCCGTATTTGAATTTGGGTGACGCTTATGTGACCTTAATATTTAGGATCAGGTGCTCCTATCATTTTTTATTAAATTTCATCCTCACATTTACGTATCTAAATCTCACATAAATATATAAATAAGATTTAATAGAACAGAATAACTGAAAAAGACGATTTGATGCATTAAAATTCAAGCATGAAGGAACTTCTATACCAAGTAGTTGAGGAGTCCAAGATAACTTTGCATATACAATTTAGAATAATTCAATTTGATGAAAATTGGGATAATTTTATATAAAATTTCAAAAAATAGGACAAATAGAGCTCTTTTTTATAAGAATAAAATCAAAGATTTAATATATATGTTCTACAATTACATACTCAGTACAAAAAGTTTCCCGTTTTACAAGAGTTTGGAGAAGATCATACTATACATAACCTTCCCTTTGTACTTTTACAAAGATGTTGTTGAACCTGTGATTTTATGGTTACAAAAGAACAACTTTACCAATTGCTCCGATGCTAACTCTCTTTTAATATATATTTTCTATTTTGAAATAAAATTTTCTCATTTTTCAAATTTTTACTATTCCTAAAAATTTTTGTGACATTTTCTTAATCATGATAAAATAATTATTATTCCATTTCAAAAATGATTTCATATTAATAATTTGAATTTTTATAATTTTTTATATTCAAAATTATTAATTATTTTTTTAATTTTTAAGTATTTCTTGAGATCACTCAAATTGTGAAAAAAATTAGATGAAATTCTAACACTCAAAATTTTGCATTAAAATTCACTTAATGTTAATTATTTTAATATTAAAATTTACGAATAATTCAAATCAAATTTATCATTTTAAATTCATGAGTTTAATTTGGAGTATTAATGTCAAAAACGAATAAAATTTTATCATATATATTTAAAAAATAATAATAAGGAGTATATTCACCTTAAAGTTCATCTCAAATAATCGAAAATTCTCCTTAAAACGACATCGTTTTTAATAACTTGAGTGGTTTCGACTTCGAATTTAATTAATTCCCTTCTCTAACTCGATTAAACCTGTTGTAATCTTTTTATATTCACAATTTTTATAAATTGAGTATAATATATAAATATATATATATATAGAGGAAGGTTCAAACTCTAATAAATTATAAAGTTTCTTCCACATAATACAACAATCGAGTTGAATCGTGAAGGTTTAGATTGATACAAACTTTAAACACATCAACACATCAATCTATATAGTTGATGTTGATCAAACCATATGTTGATTCAGTGCAAGATCTTGGAAAAAAGAGCAAAAACTCTATACAATACTGAACAAAACAAGATTTAAGCAAAAGTACACAAAAATGGTTTCTCAACGAGAAGTTGCAGTGTTTCCTTGTTGAGTAAACGCATGGTCGAACAAAGAAGGCAAAACCAGAGGAGAAAGTAGAGGTATAGGGTCTTTATTGTGGTGAAATGGATTAAACGAAGAAGTTGGTGCCATTGATGTCGAAGAGGATGCTTCATGGTCGCCATTAAAACCAAGTTTAGCATTGGACTTGATCTGCAGTGGACGTGGAGCTTGCATTTGTAACCTGCTCAAAACCCTCCTGTACTCGAACTCGTCTTTATGAAAACTAGCCTGAAAACCTGGAAACTCAGTGCCAGAGCTCTCCATGAAAACTAACCTGAAAATCTAAAACTTGTTTTCTCTTGGATCTTCCCCTATGTCTGTGTCATCCTCTCAAGGTACTATCTGTAGGGTTATAGACCCATCATGAATAATAGGATTGAGGAGGATCTTGTGTGATTTCTGTAACAGGTTCTTGTAAGCCTGAGATTGGAACTTCTTGGGTGGATCCTGTGAACTGTGATTGAAGTTGAATTTGGATATAAAATACTATATTGGGTATCGAATCTTTTTTGTGCTTAGCGCTTGGGAAGCCATCCATGTGAGCAGATGAGATTAGTCTCAGTTGCTGCTGGTTTAAGAAACCTCCATTTCCCCATAGCACTACCCTTCATGTGAGGTAGGAGTCAGTGCTTTACTTTTACATTTATTAAAGTTGAAAACTTTTTTCGGTGACAGGAACTTCCTATTACATGACAATTTTTATTGAAATTTCTTCTCTTATCTTCTGCATTCCTCCAGTAAGTTTTGGACAAGTATGTACTCCTGACAGAAACTTATAAGCGTCTGTGCTTTTCAATTATATCTTTAATGCCAACCTAGGCCATAGCTGATCTTGTAAGTTGTGTCTAGTTGTCATATAACAAGTGGCTCAATAGTGAAGTTGCAAGAAACATGTGCTAGAGCAAGAGCAAAGCATTGACTATTGACCAGTCCAAGCAACGCAAAGCACAGATTCATGAACTTGTTTGTGATGATGGATTACCAGAAGTTTACAAGCTCAGAGATCAAAGACAGATTTTGAAATTCCAAACCAAAAGAATCATAAGTTAAGGCAATAATTGATGTTGCTGAGGCATTCACAACTACATTTCAGAGAGGCTACAATGAGAATCCCATTTACAAGATAAGTAATTGTTCAATTTGTTTCTGTTTAACCAAGGTTGGTGGCTTTTCAGAACTTCATCTGGTCCTGATAATGCATAACCAACACTGTATCTATCTATCTACTCTGTGATGAAAAGATATCAGATTATGTGGGTGCTTTTTGGATTCACATGAATCCATCTGGAAGCTCCTGAGATGGCAAAGAACGTCAACAACAGTAGAACAGCCACGTAGCGCAACCCCACAAGGACTTTTAGTGTCTGTGGCAGCCATGGACGAAAAAAGATGAGAACTTGGCAATTACTGTTCCATTTTCTGACCTTTAATGCCGCTTTTGCAACTTGTTGGCTTGTTTGCTTTTATGCAATCAAGCTCAGTTTTGTGCGAATCATGGTCAAAAAGGAGAACTGGGATCGCTTTCAATGAGACTAAAAGGTAGACAAGGACCATTCACCTTGATTTATCAAGAAAACGTCAAGAAATTTATGTTTCTATAATTCAGGAACAGTATACTATTTCTTGCTTTCGATGGTTCAAAAAGGATAAGCCAAAAAACACATAGAAAGAGAAAAGCTTGGAAGACATGTAAAGAAGCTTGGTCAACAAAACCACATGGTGCTTACACAGACCAAACCTAATCAACAAAACCACATGGTGCTTACACAGACCAAACCTATCAGCCAGTCAACAACAGGAAGCTATGAAAACAATTATATTCCCACACATAAAGTCATTATGAACTACCAACACATTAGCCGCCATCTAATAGCTGTCTGTCACCTAAATATAGGGTTGTTGTGGTCAAACTTTCTCCAGAAGAAACTGTAGCCTTTCGGCTTTGTCTGTCAATAATCAATCCTTCCAAACAAAGTTTATTCAATACCTCTTAAATCAATGTTAGCAACCATCTTTCAAATCATTTGGTCACACACGAAGTTTGAGTCAAAATGTAATTGGCAGAAGTGCAAGGATTAAGTTTCAATGTTAAGAAATAAAGAATTAGTCAGAAAAGTATTGGCAGACAAAGCTTCTGTGTCATAAAAGAACTGATATGGACGAGTAAATTCAAAGCACTGATTAATTATGTACAAGAAGATAAAATTAGGAGTTGCAAGGTCATTTAATGGCTCCAACATGAGATTGGATCCACAGTAACAATCAACCTTAAAGTGGGAATTTACATGCACTTTCATCTTCTCTCTCAACTCCTCTTGAAATGACTTTGTTCCTAAACCGCAAATCACAAATAAGCTATCAGGGATTGTACGTGCTACAAGGCTCGTGGCTTCTAGAGGATATTCATGTACATGGTGCGTGAGCTATAACTGTTCAAGAATATGACCGAACCAATCCAAAGTTGACAAAAGATCTGGACTTGAAGAGGCCACCAAAAAGAAAGCTTGTAGTTGAATCTTGAGACACAGTTTTGGACTCTTCAGGACTTCCTTTAACCTTAAGAATTGTCTGGCCAATAACTTGCCGGATGGAATCTATAGTTTTAGAATCAACAGGATAACCTGATGCATCACGAACGTAAAAAGTATTCAGAGCCTTGCCTGCTCTAGTTGTCACTTCTGCTCTGGTGACAGAGAGACTATTTTCTCTGAAGATGCGTGTAACATCAGATAACAACCCAACTCTGTCAGAAGTGCACAGCTCTAGCTTCAGACCCTAAATTTGAAATAAACAAATTTATTAGATAGGTAATGGTCAAGCACATCATGGGAACGGCTATCATTCAAAAGGCAAAGAACAAATTTTTGTTTTTTAGTATTCTAACTGATATGTATGTATTACATAACAGGAACAAGCTTTTGTTCTTTAGTACACAAAGAGAGTTGTATTCATGTCCACAATTCAGAGAATTATAACAAACAGAATCAGTTCGATCAAACAAACAAATGGGTCAAACCATGCACAATCTAACAAAGTAATAGTCTCAGTAATCGGATAGTTATCAAGCACTTGTATTTGAAATTTAACTGTCATCACTTTGGCAAGATGATGGTTCACTCACCTCAGATACCCTTCTCTCGATTGCTGCTTCAAGACAGTGTATCACCCTTTGTCTCTCTGCATCTGACTTCACAGAAGATCCATCGATATGCTTGATGTAATATTCCTACAACAGCATAAATAAGAACAATTAAGCCTGTCTACTTGGACTCAATCATAATCGTATACAAAAGGATTTGTGAAAAAGCAAGTAGGAAAAATGGGAATACCTGATAAGCTTGTGGGCCCTCAGCATCTATATTAGCATGAAACACCACATAATCCATGTCTGTCAAAGTGCAAACCGTATCAAATAGAAGTTTTGGCCTATCTTTACTACTTATGGTTACCACTGAGTAGTCCTTATCATACAAATTGACCACATTCACATCAGGCCTTTGTTTCTCATTAAATGAATCATCAAGTGAACGTTCATAATCCCTATCAGCAAACATCATCTGGTGAAGCCTTCTATCTGTATGGGTTAGCTCATGAGACACCACTGTTTTGGCTCCCCTCGAACGATTGCTTCCCCTAAGTACATTACAGAGAAGTTGCTTGATCCTGGAGAGTCTCTCAGGATCAGTAATTGCAGAACCTGTGTCCTCATCTGTTACTTGCATTACAGCTGCAGCTCGTGTATTGTGTGTCCAGACTTCTGCATTCACTACATTGCATTTTAGGTTAGTTAGTACAGCACTGACTTCAGAAAGAAGTCCTGGTCTATCACTTCCTGTTAACTCAATTGCAGTGTGGTCCATTGATTGCTTAACTCCAACAGATCTCATAGAAGATGCAAAGCAAGCTTCTGTCCCCAAAGACTAAGGAAAGAAATAATAATTAGATTTCCAGCCTAAAAGATGGAAACAAAAGTTGTCAAAGACTGCCAAAGGAAAAACAAACTTGAAACTCACCTTTCGAATATAATCCAGAATTGCTTCATCAACGATCTTATGTCCATCTTGATCTCTGACATTGAAAACTGGTAACCAGACAAGGAAAAGAAGATCAAAATCAGCTTCTTCTCTTTAAAAAAAATAAATAACAAAGAAGCTAAGTGGAAAACAGTATGACAATATCTCACCGTCCATGAACCATCCACCATCAGAAGATATGTAAGCTTTGGTTATGATAAGATTAAGATCAGTAAGAACTTGCACAACATCAAGAAGTATCCCACGTTTGTTTGCACTGTTCACCTACGTCACAGAACCATACAGGGATTAAGAAAAAAAACAATCAAACGGATATGAGGAAGAAATAGAGAGGAACTGAAAGAAAGGAGAGAGAGGGATAAATGTATACCCTAATTACAGTTGCACTCTTGCAGGCTTCGTTATCAATCACAACCCTGAAATTTTTTTGGAAAAGTGAGGGAAACAAGTTACAACCAAAACAAGATTAAGCTGGAAACGTAAGGTCCTTTTCAATGGAACTGTACAAGATATAAGAATTTGCATACCTTGGTGGGTTCAGCCTCCTGAAGAGTTTCTCATATTCATCATCCATATAATGCGAAAAGCTAGTGCTGAACTCTGCAAAAATTGAAGGCATGAGAGGCATATCGGATAAAAGCAACCAATAGAAGCAAGTCCATAAGGAATAATAAAATCCATAACCCAAAAGCAGCACGGTAAAATCTGAGGCAGTAATTTCTCACGGAAATCTTCAATGACTACTTCCTTAAAAAAGAAAGCACCTAAGAAACAAAATAATGAAAAGAATTGAATCTAGAACACAAGGTGATGAACTTCAAGAAGAATGTCAAAGAGAAAGATCAAGCACAAAAAGTTGAGCACATTAAGGTGGCAGGAACTTGATTACGATCAGAGACGCCACAAAACTAAAAAGGGTTATCACCAAATCCTAGAAAAATTAAAACAAGAAGAAAAAAGAAAACAGAGCTTACGAACAGATACCAATAAACACTAACTACCAAAATTCTAACATCAGAAAAGGAGCAACCCCAACACAACCCAAAAAGCCAAAAGAGAAAAGCACCAACAAAAAACTAAGAAAAAGCCAGTGAAGACCACAGGCACACGAGAACCAAAGAAGAAAGTAAAAGAATCGAGCACATACCCATTACAGAATCCCTTGACTGCGATATAAAGATCCCGCTGAACCAATAAAATACCTCTCTCGGTTCTCTCAACAAACACAGAAACAAGAGACTCTAATCTCTATGAGCACATACATCTACATAAATTTCAAAACCCAGAAATTGGTATCTTTAGCAACTCTCTGCCACTCAACTGGGAGAAATGGCAATAACAGGGTACTTATAAATGAAAAGTGTGATTGTTTACTGGGGAAATTACGAACAACCCAGAAAAGGAAAACATAAAAGAAAAACAAAGAACCGTTCTTTCCTAAGAAAAAGCTCGCAAACCAGACAACTCCTGACACGGTACTCCAAAAAACCTGCAACCTTGAAAACAATACAACATACCCATGAACACCCCTCTCTTTCTCTCTCTAAAGATTGGATTCTGTCTTAACTCCCTATCAAGTTTTCTCTCTCTCTCTCTACTCTCCTTCCTATTTCAGTCTCTTTGTAAATCGACAATGTTCAGTACTTAAAGAGAAAGTTCCTATGATGTAAGAATGAGGAAGGCAGAAAAAGAACGATTAACTACCTGGCGCATTTTAGCGAAATGTTCACGCGAAACCTAACATGAGCTGGGGGAGAGGTTAAAGAGTAAATTTTGGGGCGTTATTTTAACGAAAGGGAGAGGTTAAAATAGGAAAATGAAGCAATAAATAAATATATAATTTTCCAAGGTTTGGGGAGGAGAACCGGATCATGATCCATAGATCTCGGGTTAACCGGTTCCCCTTTTCTCTACAATTATAAATAATTATGTGTGCCTTTTTTAATCATTTTCTTGATAATTTAACCCAAGTCATTAGTATGAATTAGGCATGGTAATGAAACGGAATGAAATTGGTCAAGGGGAAGGCTCGAATTTGGTCTAAGATCGAAACTCGAGTTCAATTCAGCTAAATCGTCCGTACGATTCTAACTCGACTCTAAATTCGCTCAAATCATCCTAATAACATTGTCTTATTGTTCGAATTGAATTTCAAGTAATTCTTTTAGATCCAAGGCTTATCCGTAGTTCGGTTAATATAAACTTAATTTATCGAGTTCAAGTCGAATCAAGTTTAGTTAAATTTTGTTGTCTTTATGAATAATAACTTTCATTTTCCTCCAAATAACTCTAAGAAATTGAAACAAAATATTTAATGGGATAAAGATGTCAACTAAATTATTTTTCTAACAAGATATATAATTGTTTTTTAATTATTTTTATTTTATAACTATCAAATATCCATTTATAAAGACCTTAAGCTAAACTACCAAATGCCTTTTTATTTTTGTAATTTATATCATAAGATTAATTTAAACAAATCAATTCATATAATCACTTTCAATCCTAAATTTTATTTTAGGAATACAAATCATTACATTTTAATTTGTTAATTCATTATTTAACTTTTAAAGATAAATAATTAGTAATGTCAAAAATTGCCTAACATAAAACTTGAAATTAATGATTTCAGCCCGTCTTAATCGTGTTTCAAGTTAAGTTTGAATGTCTAAATTTGATTTTTAAACTAAGATTGGTCAAATCTAATCTAAAACTCTACATTTTTATGCAAGATAATATCGTTTTTATTAAAAAAAATAACAATAAAGCCAATCCTAGAATGATACTTAACTCAAATGTTCAATCTAAAATTTCTGTTTAACTAACCATAATACTATTCCCTCTTATCCAAAATAAGTGTCATTTTAGAGGGATTTTAATTATTCAAATTAAGTGTCGTTCACGATTTTTCATGCATGTTTATAATTTTATTTACAAAATTATCCTTTAATTTCTCTCACATCCTAATTATACAAATTATATTTTCAAGGCAATTTAGCATGCAATTAATAAGGGTATATCAAACATTTCACTAACTTTCTTAATAAGCGTGCATCTCTCTAAAACGATACTTATTTTAGATAGGAGAGAGTAGAAAATAAGAATTCATCATCATCTTCACACCCAATCCAAAATCCTGCACCAAAGCAGGATCTGGAGA
>JAOSBK010000001.1:1213380-1233715 GCA_027568895.1 Erythroxylum shatona | reverse complement strand
TTTGAATAATTAAAATTCCTCTAAAACGACACTTATTTTAGATAGGAGGGAGTACTATTTTAAGGCTTAAGTCAAAGTCTAACATACCGGTATAAAAGGCTTTATATTTTACAACAATATGAAGAGGGTTATAATATACACAACTTTTTTTTTATATTTTTACAAAAAGTTATTTCCGTAATTTATATTTGTAATCTTATGGTCACAAATGAGTAACTTTACAATTTGATCAAATTTTAAGTGAAGAAGTAAATATTTTTAAATTTGTACTATTTTAAGTAATTTTTGTGGCAATTTAAATTTTGATAAATAAATCAATTAACTAAATTACGATGGTTAAGTAAATAAGTTTAACCATAGTTAAAAACTTTTTTAATACCTCATTAATTTAAGGTTACGTACGGTCTCAGACTTCATTAGATACACTCAACAGTCAACGGTCAACTCTCTCCCTCCCTTCTAATTATATACTATTAAATTAATTAATTTTAGAGACGTGAGCAGATTTGCATGTGAGCACAGCATGGCACTCACGCACGTTGCACGTGCCATCTTATTTTTCTACTTTTTTATTATCTATATTTTATTGGCCTTTAATACGACTCTCCACGACCGCCAAAGGACGTAGTCTTACTGTCGTTTTCGCTTTATTAAATTTACTATAAACGTAATATTTAATGTACAGAAACGGTCAATAATTATTAAATTCTTTGTCGGTTAAAGACACGGACAGTTTGGCTAAGTTCGGTTCCATTTAACAGTCACAACTCACACGTGAACTTATTTGAAGCAGAAACGGCATTTTTGGGATAACAACAGTTGAGGCTCGTTCAGGTTTAACTTCGACCTGATTGTTTTTGTTAGAATTAGGGTTTAACCCGAGACCTAATCAAGTATAAGGCAGCAGACTCGAGCTTGAGTTATTTTTTAATTTAAAATGTAAATACAAAGTTTTTTTTGCAAAACGACATCATTTTGTTTGTATATATGTCAGGGCTTAAGTTGCGCTAAGCTTGAGTAGTTCGAACCCAAATCTAACTTAAGGTTTGACTGTATTGAACTAATTAGACTTAAGACCTAGCTCCGTTGACCTTGAGTTAGGCCAATTTAGGCCCGAATCTAAATATTATCTCTAAGCACTTTAGCTTGAGTTCGATTCAACTTAAAGTTAATAATTATGTCTTGAGTTGATTAAAATTTAAGCCAATTTTAAAATTTACTTATGAAAAATGTGCATCAATGTATACCAATTAGTGGCATAACTTAATTATATTAAACTATTATCTTATGTAGAAATGGCAATGGGCCAAGTCGGGCTCAGACCTAACCCATAGGTTGTTGAGTTGTGACCTGAAGGAGACCCGTTTTATCATTTTAAAAAATTTCATAAAACAACATCATTTTTTATAAAAACAACGTAAAACGACCTCGTTTTGTCACTTTCGATCGATCCACGGATCAGGCTGGACTTGGATAGCCCTCGCCTATGCATGGCCCGTGGGTTGGTTAGGTCAAGAAGTCTCAACTGTAGCCTGATCAATTGAGACCGAAATGGGCAGGACCGGGCCGGATTGCCATCCCTAATCTTATATAAGATTAATACTTAAAAGTAATCCTAAAATTTGTGAAAATGTTGATAATATCTGAATGCTATTTAGTAAAAAGTTGAAATCATTTGTAACATTTTTTTACTTTTAAATTAGAAAAATTATAATATCATAAAAATAGAAAACAAGTTCAATTTTATTAAAAGGAACCAAAACTATTTTGAATACAATGATAAAAATTCATTAGATTATTATTATATTTTGTCACTATAACTTATTTTTATAAAATGCATTTTTATAAGATTGGTATAAGGAGTGATCTTCTACCGATCTGCGATAACAACAATAATCCAGTAAAAGTCTTGTTAATAGCTAGATTTAGAAAGGTCCGATAATACACAATTTAAGAGATATTCTTACGTGATTATATATATATAAATATATGTATATGTACTTTTGATAAATTAATAAAAATATATAGATATTTAAAAAATCCATATCATTTGGTTTGACATTGATGGAACACTTCCTAGGGCATCATCATGTCACATGCCTTTTTAGCAACATGAGATGATGAAGAGGATGATGTTGGAAGATAAGCTTTAGAGTTTCAAAAAGAACAAGGAAACGACAAGTAGTCCCACCGCTACTAACCCATCCATAATAGGAAACAGGTCATTATCAGCATCAACCTCCACATCGCGTAGATCTTCCCTCAGATTCATATGGATACTCTCCAACTTCTTGCGTTGTTATGAAAACGAAGGCTCAGGAGTACGTGTTTTGTTTGTGTTTGTGTGGAGTTGATGACACTTGGCGTATTAGGGTGTAAGAGATTTTAGGTGGGACTCGACTTAAACCCTACTTTATTATTTTAATTATTCATGTTTGGATTATTAATTTCATTTGATTTCATAGTATCAATAATTAAAAAATTTTCAATTAAATAGTAAAAATTTTAAACAAACTAACTTTTTAGTTCAATTTATTTTAATAAATATTGTTATTAAAAATTAATCAGTTTATTAATTAATCAATTAATTTTTTAAATTAATAAATTTTATAAACTAAAATTAATTAAATAATTTTTATTTAACATTCTATTTTTTAAATAAATTTTAAATTCTTTGATTAGTGAGGATAATTTATTTTAAGTATATTTCAAAATTTTAATTTTATTCAATCTTTAACCAATTTAATTTTAAACATTTTGCGTTACTGATTTAAATTCCAGTTTGAAAAATCAAAGTTATAATTTATAATGTTTCAAGACATTTTTAACAACATTTTCTTTCTAGAATAATGAATTATAAATTGAAGAAAAAAATGAATGAAAATTAGAAAAGGGAAAACTAAATATAATTAATTCTCATAAAGAATATAATATTATTATTTACTTATTTGTAATATTGTTTAATTATTATGCAAGTTTTTTGGGCATATTTTGTTAATTTTTTCATCATTCATAATTTCAAGTCGTTGTATTAGAATTCTAAAATTTAAAACTACATCAATTTAAAAAATTAATGAAATATTATGAAAAATCATTTTGTGAGAACTAAATAATACTATAAAAATTTATAATTTTTAAAATGTGAGAATTAAGATAAAGAAAAATAATGTTTAAAAAATCAGACCATAACTTAAACTGATAAGATAAGAGTTTTAAGGTTTAAAAAGTTCAATCAGTATTACACCATTGTAAAATTATCTAAAAATTAAATAAAAATAAAAATTTAAAAATTTGATTTAAAAATTGTCATTATCTATCGAATAATTTAAAGCTTAGTTTAAAAAGTTAAATAAAAATTAATTAATTAATTTCAATTTATAAAAACTTATTAATTTATGAAAAATAATTGATTAATTAATAAATTAATTAGTTTTTAATAACAAAATTATTAAAATAAATCGAACCGAAAAATTGAACGGTTCGAAATTTTTAAAATTGAACCAACTAAATCGGTTGAGTTTTTTAGACAACCTATTAGAGACTGCAAATTTAACATTTTTTTCCAATTTCGCAAATTTAATAAATCAAACATTAATCAAAGTTTATGATATTAACTAATTAAAATTATCTTGCTTGGTGTTAACGTTGTCATCATCAAATCCAAAAGGCAAAAAGAATGCTTGTTGAGAATGGACGACACCTTCCAAAAATTCGTGGTTAGTTATGGTGGTTGAGAGGTCGGTATGAATCCGACCTAACTTCCCATTATTTGAATAATTGTTCATAATTACATGTTCTTTCAACGACTTTTGGTTGCATGAATCACATTTTTACCTTTCCCATTGTTTGATTAAAGAATGTAGAAAATTAGGTTATTTACGTAAAGAATGTTGCTTTTAATTTAGTTTTACTGTATTTTGAAAAAGATATGTTGGTTTTCCTTACATTTTTAATTAGGGGTAATAATGGGTCGGATGTAAACTTGTGATAGTTTTTGCTCAAGCCCGGATCCTACTTGAGGCTTGATCAAACTCGAGTCACCCGAGTTCGAGCCCTAGCCCGATCGGACTTAGGTAACTTGAAGCTTGACTTTGCCTAGCCTGACCGATAGGCAATATTTATTAAAAATAAGAATAGAAAATGTCGTCTTCTTTAAAATGATGTTGTTTTTTTATAAATGTTTAATAAGTAGACATTTATCATTTATATGATATCTAATAGACATATTGCATAAGTAAAAACAAAGTTTTTACCTTATTTACGCAAATTTTAAAAATTAGTCACTAAATTAAAATTTATATTAAACTTAAAAATTTAAAAATATTAAATTTGTTTTTCAATAAAATATTGAAGGAAGCAAGTGAAGAAAAAGACATCATTAATTACTTGTATTGAGGCAAAGTGACTAATTACTAAGTATCAACCGACCAAGTAATCATAAAGTCAGGAACCAACCAACCTCCTCATTTACTCCGCGCTCTCAGGACATGGTGTCCAACGATGTTTCCAAGATTTCATTACACAAAACTAGGGTTAGTCCGTGTTTTCTTGGACTAATGTCGATAAACAATTGGCAATTAAGACAAGGCAATTTTGTCTACTTGTTGACATGGAATGTAACGTTTTACTATAGTACAACTGTATATTTTTTTCCAATATTTTTGGAACTTGATTGTACTGGATTACTAACTATGCACAAAAATATTGAAATTTTTTTTATTAAATTTGTAAATTAAGAAAATTGTAGGATTAAATTAAAAATATATAGTTTTATGTTTAAATATAGGGTTAATTGCTAAGAAAAGTTCAAAATTTTTTCAATTTTTCGATTATAATCCGAAATTTAAAAAATAACAATAAAATGTCCAAACTTTCAAAATTTTTCAATTATAATCCAAATTTCAAAATGTAACAATAAAATGTTCAAACTTTCAATTTTCTTCAATTATAACTCTACGTTATCTATTGTTCGCCTGATTCCTTTAATCATTTATTTTCTGTTTGTTCTTCTGACATTCCAAACTACTATCGCATTATAGCGTACTAAATCAGTAAGGTCATGGACGAATCCATATTGGGAGCAAGTGGGGGTACTTGCCCCCACTGCCTCCAAAAAATTTTATATAAAAACATTATTATTTTAAGTTTTGATCCCATAAAAAAATAAAATTTTATTCCCATTAAAAATAAAATTTTACCTCCACTCAAAAAACTTTATGGATTTGTTCCTGAGTAAGGTTTTCAGGATTGCGTAATTTGATTTAGGTTATTTTTAAACTTACTGGAAATACTAAGGTCGGACTAGAATTGAAAAAACTTGAAAATTTGAGCATTTTTTTGTTATTTTTTGAAGTTCAGGTTAGAGTTGAAAAAATTGAAAGTTTGAATATTTTATTGCTATTTTTTAAAGTTCGGACTATAATTGAAAATTTGACAAAAGTTTAGGCATTTTATGTAATTAACCCTTAAATATGCTTAAACATAAAAATCCTTTTAAAAATATTTATTATTTCTAAAAATATTTGTATGTTATTTTAAACATATGGATTTATTAAATCAAAATATAAAATATTTTTCAAATGTAATCATTATAGAGTAAAATATCAATTAGAGTAATAACTTACAAATTATATAACAACAACAATAACCCAGTGAAATGTGTAAGATCTGGAGAAGTCCATAAATATGTAATCTTACCATAACTAATAAAAATGTTGCCTATAGAACATATAAAAAGAAAAAAAGGATACATATTAAAATAACAAGTTAATAATAATAACCACTCTTTTAAATCCTTCCAACATTCAGCTTACAAGAGCCCAAAACATTATCCTAAACAGGCCCTTTCAAGTTTCAAGTCATCTCATGCTCAGAACTAGTCAAATGGTCTCAGAAGACAGTTCTCACCCTTGTCTTTGGGCCTAAACTTGTGGTCTAGTCCACATAATGACGTATCCTTGAAGAGGTGAAGTTGGTATATTCATAGAAATGGGTTTTTTAAGATTTTTGCTATTTCTTATTACAAAAAAATCAACTATATACATTAAAAAAACTTAACTATATACATAAAAAATTCAACTATATAGTAAAAAAGATTTTTTTCTATTTAACTAGTTGAACCGTAAAAATCTTATACTGTTTAACTTTTTAGTTCAGTTTTTAACTTTTCGGTTCAATTTACATTAATAACTCTTATTATTAAAAAATATTCAGTTTATTAATTAGTCAATCAATTGTCTTAAATTAATAAGTTTTTATAAACTAAAATAATTCGATTAATTTTCATTTAACAGTGTTATTTTTCAATTAAGCTTCAAAATTTTCAATTAATAAAGATAACCTATTTTAATCATATTTTAAAATTTTAAAATTTATTTAATTTTTAACTGAGCTTTTAAACCTTAAACCTCTTATTTTATTAATTTAACTTCAGGTGTAGTTTTTAAAATATTGTCAACTAATATCAAAAGATGGTTTAAGATTAACTAAATTATAAATTTAAGTTAAATAATTATTCTCAAACTTAAGATTAACTAAATTATAAACTTAAGAATTTAAATAATCTCATATTCTAGAGGACACCCTTTTTCTACCGTTGATCACTAAGCCAATCCCAATATGGGATCTTATCTTCTTTCATTTGACTTCTGATAATATCTTATAGATTGAATCAAAAGTGTGACAACCCTCCCACATATAAGGTGTCAGAAACTATATTTTTTCAATAAAAGACAATAAATAAAAATTTATTAAAAATAATTTTAAATTTCTTAAAAGATTTATTTTCTTGTTGATAATACCCACATGTAAGTGTCCCATAATGGAAAAAGAAGAGAAAAAAAAACTAACATATAAGCCTAGTGAGTTACTCTACTTATTGTCAATTGGTTTTAAAATAGAACCTCACTTGGGCTTATGCGTGGTCTAATTTTCCTTCTCGTGTAGGCCTGTAAACCCATTGTAAATTTTAACATAATATCAGAGCAAGTTTGATCCAGATTATTAATTTTTCAGTTGTCCGTTTAGATATCCAGTCCCAACAGTCCGATCTGATTACCACTGCGTTTATTTCAAGTAATTGCAAATTTTAATGTGGTATTGGAACATGTTTGGTCCGGATATTAATTTCTCACTTGTTCGTCTAGATATCTAGTCTCAACGGCCCGGTCAGGTTATCACTGTGTTTATTTCAAGTAACAACTGGATGTCCAGTCCCAGTTGCACTTGAGGGGGAGTGTTGATAATACCTACATACGATTGTTCTATATTGGAAAAAGAAAAGAAAAAAGACTAACATATAAGTCTAGTGGGCTACTCCACCTATTACCAATTGATTTAAGAATGGAACCTCACTTGAGCATATTATATGTGGTCTAATTTTTCTTTCAGTGTGGACCTGTAGGCCTATTGCAAAATTTCATATTCCTTATATCTTAATTAATAATAATAATAATAAAACACAGAAAATTATTAATAATAAATTCAACTCAAATCAATTAAACTCAATTTAAATAAATAATTTAAGATAATTTCACTAAAAGTAACGTTGAAACGTAGAAGATCATACTTAAATTGATATAATGATATAATATAATATCAAATTTAATTTAAATTAATAAATTAAAATAATAATATAAAAAATAATAAAATACAGAAGATCACATAAATTAATAGAATATTGTTAATATAATTTAATCTTAAATTAAATTAATAATTTAAAAATTGTTTTTTAAAAAGTGGACTTTTTTTGAAATAGCTCGTTCTCACACGGTCGCCTAGAACGTGTAAAGGTTGATGTGTGTCAACTTGTAGAATTTCGAAGGAGCCCATCAAACAAATGATGCTTTTTATGTATCTTTCTGCCAACCAAATTGGCCGACCATGTTGCCTTCCATGATGTTGTTGTAGAGTCTGGACGTGACACTGACCAATTGTCAACTTATGGGCGTAAGTTCTTCAGTTAGACCCGACAACATTAAAAATAACTATTATATTTGTTTTTCGCAACTGTTTTTGAAAGGTGGAAGGAAAGTTAAACTTATAAATAAAATATTCAATGTTTAAAATATAAAATCAGTTAAAGATTGAACTTATAATATAATCGAAAGAAATTGTTAAGAATTTTCAGTTTAATTAAGAAATGAGATTGTTAAATAAAATTAATCAATTAATTTTAGTTTATAAGAATTTATTAAATTATAAAATTGGCCTATTAGGTAATAAATTTATCAATTTTTAGCAAAAAAAATTATTAAAGTAAACTGGTACGATAAGAGATTTAAGGTTTAAAAGGTTCAATTAATATTAAAGAATGAACAAATTTTAAAATATAATTGAAAAAGATTGTCCTTATCAATCGAATAATTTAAAATTTAATTAAAACAAGCTGTTAAATATAAATTGATTGATTAATTTAGATTTATAAGAACCTATTAATTTATAAAACTTTAGTAATTGATTAATTTTTAACAACAATAGTTATTAAAGAAATTCGAAATGGAAAGTTGAAAAACTGAATTGAATAAGGTTTTTATGGTCAAATTGGTCGAACCAATTGAGTTTTTTAATTATTAAAAAATGTACTTAATAATAGTAAATTCGGTATAGTCCATCACTTGAAATCAAAATCAAATCCCAACAGTTCAATTACCAAAAAAATCTCAAATTTTTATCAATTTTTTTAATTGTAACTAGCATATTAAAAAGTAACAATAAAATATTCAAACTTTCAATTTTTGTTTCCAATTATAGCTCAAATTTTAAAAAGTGATAATAAAATACTCAAACTTTCAATTTTTTTCAATTATAGCCCGATGTTATTTGTTGTTCTTTCGATCCCTCAACCCTCAACCCTTCGTTTTCTTTTTGTTCTTCTTATCCCCAAAACTACTCTTGCATTACAGCGTACTGAATTAATAAGCTCTCCGTTTTTAGTTCATTCTCCTAATGAATTTAATGTGAGGGGGTCGAGGCTGCGTAATCTGAATATCGAACAATAAGGGTATCAAGAGACCAAACTAAAAACAAAAAAAAACTAAAATCAAAGTGTAAGGTCATCAGGGTTGTGTAATCTGATTTAGGTCATTTTTAAGCAACGATGTTGTTTTAATTATGTGATTAAACGATGTCGTTTCATTAATCTTCATTTATTATGTTAATTTTAGTTGACGTATATTAATAGTTAAGATTTTTGAAACACGTAATAAGTCACGTCAACAAATTTAATAAAAAACACTAATATTGGGCTATAATTGAAAAAATTGAAAACTTGAGCATTTTATTACTATTTTTTGAAGTTTAGGCTAGAATTAAAAAATTTAAACAATTTAAACAATTTATTACAACTTTTTAAAATTCAGACTATAGTTGAAAATTTGAAAAAAGTTTGAGGTTTTTTTTATAATTAACCCAATCTTAACCCGAGTTTTCTCTTTAAAACAACTTTGTTTTAATTTTAACTTCTTTAAAATGATATTATTTTAATTCTAAATTTAAAACAATGTTATTATTTTTAGAATTAAAATAGTATTGAATAAAATAATATCATGCAATAGAACCAAAAATGACATTTAGATAGTTCAAGTAAATCTTATACCATACTTCGGACTCTATCAAACTCTCTTAGTTCTGTCAAATCTAAATATATCCCACTAATCCTTGTGGCTGTCCTGCTAACCCTTAAGATACCTAAATACCAACTGGACCACCAAAATCTATAAATATAAAAATATTCACATTTAAAAAATAACGTGAATATTCTATTAAAATAAAAATTTAATAAATGTACAACCACCAAGAATTCCATTTAAGATCCCCAACAACAATAACTCAACATGAAAGACAAGACAAAAGTACAGGAGAATGCACATTTAACTATTTTGTCATTCTAGTCTTTTATTGGATATGTATAAGTACAATATAAGTGAAAGTAGCCTTTTGGTATTTATATCTTTGTACTTACCAATTGAATCCAAGGGTGGTTTGACTGGTGAGGCAAGTCCAATGGAAAATTTTACTAGATGGTATCGTCTAATAGTGTGACTCGAGGTCGCATCGAAATTTAATCGGAGTTAAGTTATCTAAAACGATGTTGTTTTGAAAAGTTAAAATTGGACTAAATCTTAATCAAACTCGAGTAACACAAGGTGATATTTCTCAAAAACGATATTATTTTGGATTAGATATAATAATGGGGCTGGTGAAGTTTGAGCCCAATTCGATAATTTTTACTGAGATTTGGACCCGACCTAAGGTTTAATCAAATTAGATGTAGTAGGGCTCGAGATAGTTCGACTCGAAATTGAGCTCAAGTTTAATCTCGACTCGGCCTAGCCTAATTTTTTAATTAAAAATAAAAATTATGTCTTTTTTATAAAATAATTTTTTCCGAGCCTTGCCATGTCTTGGGCTCTAAGCAACCTATTTATTAAACTTGAACTAAAACATCGTCTATGATAAACCGAACGTGTTGTTTAAGTTATTAGATCAGGTCTTTGAATGACCTCTCAAACTTAAATCTATTTAACTTTTAATAATTTATTTATTTAAAATAATAATTTACAAAAATATTAGATGCACCTAATTATTTATTTTGGTGTGTACATTCTAAAAATTAGAAGATTACAAATTCAATTTTTATATAAATATATATAAAAAAGAAAAGAACAATACATGGACGTTGACATTGGATCCTTTAGATTGTCGTATAGTCATCCAAAAAGTAAAAGTTTTGTATTCGCCCATAGTAGTTTGACTTGTGATAGCCTTTTATAATCAATATATATACAAAAGCAACCGCCACAAAATGTTGAATAATACTACACCTCCTTCTAGAAATGACATTTGGCTGGGTTGGGCAATGCGCATACCTGATCCGTGACCCGACCGTTATTTTAAAAATGATGTTATTTTTTATATTTAAAAAAAAAGTATAATGAGTTGAGCCACAAGTTGACCTATTTTTACCCGTCGAATCATGGGCCAGCTCACAGCTCGACTCATTGACATCTCTACTATTATTTTAACTTTATTTTACCTATTAATGTAACAATATCATGAGAGAATTTACAAAGTCACAAATTTAGCTTTAAGACATAGTTGGGTTGGTAGGCATGACTCATGATAAAGGGATTGAAATTAATTATAAATATTATAAAATAAATAAGTAATTGTTAGTAGGGATACACTAAAACTTAATTTTGAATAAGATTTTTGTTTCATTTTAAATTATTAATTCAAAATAACTTAATAATTTAATTATTTAGTACTTGTAATGTAATTAAAAAAAGATAAATATATACATATATATAAAGAAACTACATAATTTTATTCCAAAGTTAGTTGGAAGTTTACGAATCAAGTTTTGTTTTAAAAAATTAGGTCTCAAGTCGGGTTCAGGCTTGGATTGTTTCGACCTGGCCCGAAAACTTAAAAAAAAATTACAAAAATAAAATTATGAGTTAGTAAGGGGCTCTCTTGGCTTGAGTGAGGTCGCGGGTTCAAACCCCTTCATGTATGCAACCATTTAAAACTTGGAGCCAGAGCTTTGCCTTCCGTAAGGGGCTTATCCGACTGGAACAGGATTAATCTGAGTGTGAATAGCTTAAAGGTGCCTTTCTATAGTTGAGATTCTCCAAGGACACATCGTGAGTAACAAAAAAATATAAACACTCTAAAATAAATAAGTAATTGTTAGTAGGGATACACTAAAACTTAAATTTGAATAAGATTTTTGTTTCATTTTAAATCATTAATTCAAAATAAATTAATAATTTAATTATTTAGTGCTTGCAATGTAATTAAAAAAGGATAAATATATACACACACATATATATATATATAAAGAAACTACATAATTTTATTCCAAAGTTAATTTGAAGATTACAAATCAAGTTTTGTTTTAAAAAATTAGGTCTCAAGTCGGGTTCAGGCTTGGATTGTTTCGACTTGACCCGAAAACTAAAAAATAAAGGTCATTTTTTATAAAAATAAAATTATTATTATTTTATTTATTAAAAAACTCAAGCCGGGCCGGTTTCAGCCCTACGATATTTAATTTCAGCAACCGTTTAACTTCAATATTAAATATATGATTAAGACACTAAGTCCCAAAGACATCATCAGACACGTGTAAGTCCAATTAAAAATATCGTGAGATCACGTGACGTCCGATTCCGATCCCGAAACTCCCGTTCCTTACTTCAAAAGGCGGTAAAGGCCCAGGAGCAGTAATTTGCTGTGGTCGGCTTTAATGCCCTTAACTTGCACTTGGCCTTTTGATAATACGAGGACGTACCTTGTTTATTAAAAAAACAAAAATAATTTGGTTTAGGCATTAATATAATATTTTTAAAATTTATTATTTTTTAAAATTTATTATTTTAACATATTCAAATTTTAGTATTTATTAAATTTTAATAATTATTTAATATATTATTATATATTTGATAGATATATTAAATAATTCATGTAATTAAAAAATAAGTTATATAAAGTTAAAGAAATTATTTTGATGACAACAAAATTTATTTTTACAATTGGAAACAATATCTCTCCTTATTAATATTTCTATTTCAATTAAGATTTCGTATCTTTTATTTTATAATAAATCAACATTTATAGAGTATCTAAAAATAGAAATTACCAAACATATTTAGATTTTATAATGTCCAAAAAAAGATCCAAATCTTAAAAACCGGTCTGATAAAGTAAGAGGTTTAAGGTTTAAAAAACTCAATCGGTATTAAAATCGATTAAAGATTGAATAAAAATTTAAATTTAAAATATGATTGAAAGAGATTGTTTGAATAATTTAAAGTTTAATTAAAAAGATTATTAAATAAAAATTAATCGATTTATTTTAATTTATAAGAACTTATTGAATTAATTGATAAATTGATCATTTTTTAACAATACGGGTTCTTAAAGTAAATCGAATTGAAAAGTTAAATTAGTTTTTTTAATTATTAATTTCAATAATTCAATTATAAATAAAAGAATCAAAATAAAGAAAAGAAGTAAGCTAATTAATATTAAAAAAAAAGTAGAAAAATTAGGAAGTGGCCAGCTCAGACCTCTTCTTCAATGACCTGACACACTGTACCTTCTCATCATGAGATCATAAACCCTTCTCTGTCCCTCTCCAACGCTCAGGTACAGAACATAACAGCGTGTCTTTCTCTTCTCGGCGACAACGTACGAAAGGCTCAACTGTTTTTGTTTCATTTGACTTTTTGTAGTTTGAAGTTGGTAACGAACTGAGAGAGGAATAGTGAGTGTGTCCGTGTCCTCCGTGTCTGTGTCAGTTTTGTTTTGTTCTGAACATCTCCGAATTTCCTCGACTATCGATGTCAGACTTCGTTTTCTCTGGTTTGTTTCTTCTTCTTCGTATATAATAAAGAAACTGAAAGTCAAAAGGGGTTTAGACTAGATGGTTTTCTTGGTTTGTTTCTGAAGTTTTATCGGGAAAGTGAACCGGTGTGCTGTTGTTTGGCCGCCCAGAAAGTTCTGATCTGGCTTTCCCTTTCTGGGTGCTATTTAATGAGGTGGGGTTTTGATACTTTACTCAAAGAGTGAGAGCGAGAGCCGTTAGCTGCTCATGGGTTGTGGGGTATTAATTACAGGCAGAAATAGATACATGGAAACAGTTGATGTTTAATACTATGGCGGAGTTATATTACCATGTTATGACATCAACAAGAACAACGTTATAGCACTTGTCTGTATATTTTTCTATCTCAGATCCTTATATCTTCAACGGATGCTTTTACAGAATTGGGTTTTAAAGTCTATATCTTTAACACTTGAATTTGTTAGCTCTTGTTTCATATGTAGAATGATGGTTTATGTGTTTGTGTGTGTTCTAATGATGTCTTTGTCTTCAATGACATTAGGACAGATGAATTTGGATTCCTTGTCTGAAAAGGAGGAAAGGGTGCTTGGCTGACCTCTAGTTGTTGATCAGAAAGGTATTGAAATTTCAAAATTATCTACTGTTTCCTGTTTTTGATGTTTAGTTTTGGTTCAGGTTTTGGGTTGTTGGGGTTGGTTGGGGATCTGGTTTCAGATCGTTCACTTTCTGTTTGATTATTTGCTTCTTTTATTGTATTGATGATGATGGATTTAGATCATATATAAAACTACCAAACAAGAAAGATATTGTTATGGTTTGATGAGGGCCCGTAAGAGTTGATTCGTTACCATATAAAATAAGTGTTATTGAGTTGAAAATGTGTTAAAACTTTCCCAAAAGGTTAATGCCTTTTCATTTTGTCCTTTTGCACTGATAGAAGACAGATTTAGGAATGGGTAGCCGAAAGTATTAGTCTTTTCAGAAGATTGTGAACTCTGTTGTTGTTGACTAGTATTACATTATTGATGGATGTCTGAGGTAAGAATCAAATCTACAAATGAGTTGTCCAAGCTTAACATCTTCAACACTAACATCTTTCTGCTCTTTTTATTTACACTGTTTCTTGTTGTGATTCAATGGAGAATTTGTTCTTGTTGTTCTCTTTAGCTAGGAAACATGCCCGTTGAGATATATCGTGTTCTTCCTTCCTGCTAGATTTGATTTAGGTTCCAGTGGTTTCAGGTTGATTCTGTTTTGTTCGCAAGGATTGTTTCACTTCTCGATCTTTTAGTTCTTGAGCTGTGGACCATGCTCGGGGTGTATTTTCAGGTTTGCTCCATGTCCTAATCAGTGGCTGCCACGAAATGACTTGCGGGATAATTTCTGTTATGCTGATTTCGTCTTCTTCTTATTGTTGTTTTTATCCCAGGCCGGCTGTATTTGTGGCTCAGTGATGCCATTTTAATCGGCAAATCTTGGATTGGTATGCTTGAAGATATCACCAACATAGAAGAGACTTGGGTTTTGCATCTTTTGGCAACTGTATGAGAAGCATGAAACTTGGTGAGGAGTCGAACTGCAAATTTTTTTCTAGTTCTCAGCTTCTATTTGACATCTAAATTATTCATCAATACCTGAAGTTGGATGGTTCCAATGACTATAACCTCTTGGGTAGTGTCATCTTTGGCATCTTGTCTATGTCGCAGCCTGAATCTGTCAAAATTTCACTCTCGAAGTGTTCTTAATTCTCTCAGCTAACTTAAACATACATTACGTGTTGCTTAAGGTGACAGGAGAATCAACTATGTCAAACCTGACAACTAATGGCCTTCATTCATTTTGCATTGTTTGATGAATCATTTTCTGAAGATACTTTCTTCTTTGATGGTTTCAGGTTTTTAAACTTATTCTGATTTTATGTAGCATGGACATTGGAATTATAGCCAATCTCTAGTATTAAATCTCATTTGCGTTTCGATCACTGCTGAATGGTACATAATGCAGATTCTGAACAGATATTTTCCCATGGAACTATAGGCCATAAGCCTGAGTGCAAGCCTGCTGGATGCAATGAAAATGGTCTGGAATCCAGAAAAATTGAGCCTCAAGATGGGATTCTGAAGGAGAATCAGGCTGGAATCTTCTGCAATTTCACAGATAGGCAAGGTGATACGGATCAGTTGCCATATTTCTCGGATGATGAAGATGGCAGGAGAGACTCAAAGCTTAACATCTCTGTAAGAGAAGATAACCTAACAGATGACAATAAGAAGTTCATCAAGGACTTTGTGGCACCAATAACATCAACTCATCCTTCATCTGAATCGCCATCATTTGGGAAGGACTTGCGTCTCCACATGGACAGACGTATTATTGAACATGGGTTGCCAGAGTTGATGGTTTGTTATGAAGAAAGTACTTATCACGTCATCAAGGACATCTGCATTGATGAGGGAGTTCCTTCCCGAGACAAGTTTTTGTTCGACTCAGATTTTGATGAGAAAAATGTGTGTGCTCTCCTGCCTCCTGGAAACGACATAAACGATGGGATGGCAAAAGAAAGTCACGGCATTGAGATGTCATTGCCTGATGTGGTGAAATGTTCAGCAGAAAAAGAAAATACAGATCTCCATTTACCTGTTGCAGGTGTCCTTAGATTATCTGAAAAGAAGGGCTTTACAAATCAGATTTCCCCTGAACTGGAACCTGATAATTTGAAAGTAAGTGAGGAAGCAACAAATGATGCCACAGAGAAGCTTAAAAATGCCACATTCGAAGAGTCACTGAAGGATTTACTTGCAACTGCACTGTTTGGTGAAGATTCCGTTTCTGAGTCATCCAACAGCAGCACGGTTGAAATTGAAGAGCAGGAGTCTGTACAGGTAAGAAAATTTCATATCAGCACTGATTTTTAAGAGCAATAGATTTCTAATTATAATAAATCTATGTCGAGTTTGAGTTGTGACCTATCTTCAGACTAATTATCAGTAATTTGTTTTTCATTTGGGAATTGTCTGTTTATTCAGTGATGAAGTTTATTACTGTTGTGCTTTATCATAATTAACTTACACAAACTAATATTGGAGGATGTGACTAGCAACAGAAATCGTTTATCAACTCTTAGCAAATGTTTTTCACCAAATCAAGGTGTATAAGAATAGCGTGATGCTCTGATGAGAGACCTATAATCATATTGTCTACTTTAATTCCCATGTGAAAGTTGTTTTAGTCCGGTTTCAGATTAGTGGATATGTGGCATGACAGGGAAAGGGTAAGTGGGAAAAGAGGTGGCTTATATAATCTTTAGACTGTAATGCTGCTTACTGTATTTCGAATTACTGCAACAGATGGTTAGGGAAAATGTTCTCTGGGAACCAACTTCTGCACATGAGTCTGAAAATGGCAGAGAGCGAACGGCTGCCACTCCAGTGATTTCTGCTGCTGAAGATACAGGCAGCAGTCAGGAACCATTCCTGACAACACCTCCCTTTGATATTACAAGTGATAAATCTAACCTTAGCCAAGAAAGACCAGTTTTAGATCCTGCTCTGAGATCTACAACTGAGCTATCAAGCAAGTATTGTGATGATGCAAAATTGGAAAGCAATGCTCTGAATTATGTGCCTGAAGAATCCACCAGTAGGGCTGTGGATGAATTACCTTACAATAGCAACTTGAGGATTGGAAGCATCACACATGACTTTGGCTCTTCTGCACATAGAGCAAGCTCAGATAATGGTTGTCTACAAAATGTTGACTCTGATCATCCTGAGACTGGAAATTCATCCAGGCTAGAATACTCAAATGACACGCCAGTTTCAAGTCGATTCCAATACAGTCCTGGGGAGTCAAGTTTTTCTGCAGCAGTCCTTCCATCAGGCTTAATAACATATTCGGGGCCAATCGTAGCTGCCGGCAACCTCTCTGTAAGATCAGATAGCAGCGCTACCAGCACCCGATCCTTTGCTTTCCCAGTGTAAATTGCTGCCAAATAATATATTTCTTGTTCTGCACTTGTGTGTTCACATTTTGTTGAATTAGAGGATATAATGCTTTCTTTTTTGCACAATTTCTTGCAACAGATTGCAGACCGAATGGAACAGCAGTCCTGTAAGAATGGCCAAAGGAAACCGGCGTCAATTACAGAAGCACAGGAGGTGGAGAGAGAGCATTCTCTGCTGTAAATTCTAATGCTTGTACTCTATTCATAGGCTAAGTTAGTAACTTCTGAGAATGAGTAGTAGTTATATACATATTCTTTTTCCTTCTGGTATAGAGCATATGTTGCGTAGGTCTACACTGTGTAATAGTTTAGATGTAAGCACTATTTTATGATTTTGGTTTGTGAATCTGACTCCAAATTTCACTTATTTTTAAGCATTACCCTAAGGTGGCTGCATTGCACTCTTAAATTTCTTGTTCAGCACATAGAGGGGAACTGTGAGACCCTCTTTTCGGTGTTCGGTTGACTCATGCTTTTACACAACTTTGACAACGTAATGAAACATGTTTTAGCAAGGAATCGATGCAACCAAACTGTCCAGAAAGTCGGAGTATAAGCCGTGCATTTCAGGAAAATGCAGTCAGCATAGAACCATTTATTGTGTATATCTTTTAGGGTCAAAAAACAAAGTCCTGACATGGTTGGATAGAGTAAACAGAATGTTTCTAGGAGACATAAAAAGAAGAATAAAACAGCTGCAGAAGCAAACACAATGTGCTGAACTGAATCAACTTTTATGGGACATTCAAAACTAACCCACCAACCAAATTAAACTGTGGTTTGTGTTGATATATGAGAGAAGTGATTTCCTATGTTGGGTTTAAGCTTTTGGGACTTGAAGCCTTTCATTTTGGGACATGTACTCTTTATCACTTCCCTTGTAACCCTCATGAGCCAAAAGGAACATGAAGTGCCTTAGTGCATAATTCAATGATGAATGAGCTGGCTTGCATATGTTTTTTTTTTCTTTTCTTTGATAAGAATAAAGTACCAGAAAACTAATATCAGATAATCTCTTAATTCATTTTGAAAGATTCTGCTTTTGTTTCATTCTCATCATATACCAGACTATATTTGGGCTGATGGGGATTTGTATGGGGAAGTGTAGACATATATAAGTTATAAAAATAGTAGAGGACCCTCCAGATAGTAGGTGACAGAAACCAACAAAAATGCTGTGAACCTTGAAACCTCCTAAAATATGAAGTAAAAAAAGGTACATAGAAATCCTATACTTGTTCTAGGACTTGTTAATTTTTGTGCTTTGTGCATGTCCTTGTTCCTTATTGGTAACTTCTAAGCTTGGTTGATATATATAAGAATCATAACATACCATACACTGTTATATCTAATGCAACAGAAAGTCTGAGGACAAGAAAGAAAATGAAGTTCACAATCATCATTGTTCATACTCTCTGTGTCTGCTTCTCTGTACTGGTAAATCCATGTGTTTCGTTTGCTATTCATGTTCAGGAACAAACATTGCATGAGCAAGAAGGTAAGTAATTACTCTTTCTGTTACATCTGTTTCTTGCATGTGACTGTTTCCTCCATGTTCATGATGTTCTTAGTTATTATACTTATGCAGCAACTGATGAACTCAAGCTTTCTGTTCCAACACTGCCAAGGAAGCTTAGACTCCTTGAGGAAGTAACAAATGTAAGCACATTATATCACTCATTTTATTTTAGAAACTTCTTTTTTTTGAAATATTTTTTAGAAACTTATTATACTTGAAAACTCTACATTCAAAGCAGGTAAATGATAATGGAGGACATGATACCTTTGCTTACAAGAAGCAGAAGGGAGATACTTCAGGTATCATTTAACATACTTTTAATCACGATTCCAAAATTTTCATGGTTATTAGATTCTTCTCTAACATTGTTTTAAGTTCATTTTCAGAACAGCAACTACAAGAACTTAAACTTTGTTTTCTTACCTTGTTTTCTTATCCTGAGTATTCATCTGCTAACAGCAATTTCTTTTACCCTCTTGCACATGAAGTTTGAGATTGAAGATGATTTAACTTAAATTAGTCATTGAATTATTGTATAGTTTCAGCAGCTAAGTAAGAACATAAAAACCTGCCATGGACATAACCATGTCTACGTGTTCTTGAGTGCAAAATCTGATATAAACAAGAATAGCTTCAGGTGATTGTTTCAATCATAACCACAAAAGTGACCCTCGTGAACAAATCTTCCAAAATAGTAGGTAACACCAGAATCATATTATAATGGGGTCTGGTGGAATGTTCTGAACTAAATAAAAAACTCACCAATCCCATCTCATAACTTGTTTTTCCATAAACAATACCCTTTTTCTCATAACAGATTCTTTGCTTACTTAATGTGTGTTTCATAGGTGACAGAAAACACCAAGAAGAAGATCAGAAACTGAGGAAAGAAAGAAAAGGGACCTGGCAGGAATGGATTGAGAGTAGCAGCGACAAATCCCAGTTTTTCACAATGGATTATTCTCACGTTAGAAGAAGACGTCCCATACACAACAAGTCCATCCCAGTTGGTCCATGAAAACTTGGAACAGTAGCGATGCTTTTTCCAGTAACAGTTTTGTCTGAAACTGATGTTGTGTTCTGCTACATGGCCGACATAACCGAGCAAAACACTAGAGACTTGTAAACAAAAGTAGGAGCTAGGCCTCCTAGATAGCAACGTAGCCTCTGTTATTTGTGTGCATGTGTTGTGTTGATGATCTCTTAGTCAAATTCTAGTTTTACGAACCCCACTAAGTAACAAGATCTTGGAATTGTATTTAGCTGAAAACTTCAAGGTGTTCATGCATCATCATGTCTTCGGTAGTAGTAAACTAAACATTTCTTGCATGCTCTCAAGTCCGTACTTATTGACATTTGTACTTTGCATAAGTGAGGTGGGTTGGTAAGGGGCTCTCCTGGCTTAAGTGAGGTTACGGGTTCGAATCGTCCTCATGTATGCAGCCATTTAAACTTGGGGCCA
>JAOSBK010000001.1:1196309-1213280 GCA_027568895.1 Erythroxylum shatona | reverse complement strand
AACACTAGAGACTTGTAAACAAAAGTAGGAGCTAGGCCTCCTAGATAGCAACGTAGCCTCTGTTGTTTGTGTGCATGTGTTGTGTTGATGATCTCTTGGTTTCATGATACCTTACCTTTCTGGTTTCTTCTGGTTTTTCTTAGTCAAATTCTAGTTTTACGAACCCCACTAAGTAACAAGATCTTGGAATTGTATCTATCTGAAAACTTCAAGGTGTTCATGCATCTTCATGTCTTCGTTAGTAGTAAACTAAACATTTCTTGCATGCCCTCAAGTCCGTACTTATTGACATTTGTACTTTGCATAAATGAAGTGAGTTGGTAAGGGGCTCTCTTAGTTTAAGTGAGGTCACGGATTTGAACCGTCCTCATGTATATAGTCATTTAAAACTTTGAGCCAGAGTTTTGCCTCCTGCAAGGGGCCTACCCGGCTCGAACGGGGATTAGTCTGGGTGTGGATGGTTTAAAGGTGTCTTCTCATAGTTGGGACCCTCTTAGGAGCAACAAAAAGAAAATACTTTGAAATTTTTGGTTTAACTTTTTTAAAATTTTTAATATATATATTGATAATATTAAGAATATTAAAATTAATCATCATTAAAATTATATATATTTTCGAGTTAAAAAACTATAAAAAGAAAAGGGGTTTGTTCTTGTAAATATAATTAACTAATATATAAATTAAAAACATTAGAATTATACAAATTTGTTTCAAATTCTAATTTTTCTTTTTTTAACAATGCAAATTTTTTCTTTATATTCAATAAGATTTTATTTATTTATTTTTTATATGCATACGTGGTGTAAATTTATAAAAATTAATGTATTATAAGCTTTAATTAATATCTACTTATTATTAATGATAAAAATATAACTACATCAACATTAACATCAACGATTTTATCTTTTAAGAAATAAAAATATAAATATAAGTAAAACCAAACAAATTCTAAATTAAATATATATATAAGTTATAAAAATTGTAATATGTTGGTCAAAGAGTATAAACATCAAATTAAAATTTGATTGCTTCTTTGTTGGTACATCACGTGTATATAGCTTCATAATTAATCAAGCACTTAGCTTGATGCTCTAAAGCATTTTGAAAGCAAGCCCTGTTTATAATGGCACCAAGCTTATTAAACTATATATATATAATCAACAAGCACGAAATCTGAGAAAGTCCGATAATACGTAGCCTTACTCTTAAATAATAGAGAGGCTATATATATATAATAACTAAATTTTTTCTTGGTTTTAATTTGTTTAATATAACTTAGATGGAACAATTATTCTCTTAACCATATTTCTTTAAATAAAAATAATAAAGTAATAAATGGCAAAGTGAATTATGCTATAAATAAAAATTATTTATAGATAAACATTAAAAGCAATACAAATTAAGCAAGTGATTCCAATATATTTAACTCGAAAATATAAATATAAATATCATTTATAGATAAACATTAAAATTAATAAAAATTAAACAAGAGATTCCAATATATTTAACTTGAAAATATGTACATAATCTTAATGATGATTAATTTTATTATTCTTATATTATTAAGTTTTAATGTTAAAATTATTATTAAGTTTGACATGATATTGGTTTTTTAAATAAAGTAAAAAGAGTAATGGAATGTGATAAAGTGAAATATGATATAAATAAAAATTATTATTTATAAATAACAATTAAAATAATAAAAATTAAATTTTATGTGATATTGGCTCTTTAAATAAAAATAAAAAATAATAGAATATGGATAAAGTGAATTATGATATAAACAAATAAATAAATAAAAATAAAAATATTATTTTTAAATTCAAACGACGTCGTCTTGCCTATATAAATAAATAAATAAAACATTAAAGATTTATTTTAGAATCCAAACGACGCCGTCTTGCCTATCCGTCTTCTTCTTCTATAGATCCACAGAGCAAACTTTAACAGCCAGTAACAGAAAATGGAAGAGATGTGGAAGAGAGCTCGGTTCTTCGCGGAGGAAGCCGCCAAAAAATCGCAAACCCTAACCACCTCCGGCAAGTTCGCCGATCTGGTCGCCGAGACCGCCAAGAAGTCGAAGGAACTCGCTCTCGAAGCCTCCAAGAAGGCGGATCAGCTCAAAGACGCTGCCCTCAAACAAGCCGATCAGATCCACATCAAGTCCTTCTCTGACATACTCCCCTCGCAGTTCTCCTCTATCTCAATCTCTTCCTCATCATCGGCTCTGGAGGTCTCCGATGAAGAGCTCAGGAAGTTCGGGATCACTGATGATTTGAGAGATTTTGTTAAAGGACTCGCTTCTAGTACCTTCCAGAACTTTCCTATCCAAGGTAACAAGATTACATTGAGTAATGTGGATTTTTTTTTCGGATTATTGAAATCAGTTAGTGTTCGGTGAATTGTGTGGATGAAGCTGAGCAGTCTGATGTGCCGACTACGGCGTCTAATGTTCGGAAGGATCTCACGGAGTGGCAAGAGAGGCACGCTACTCTCGTCCTCTCCACCGTCAAGGTTCTTTATGATAAATTTCTTGATTTTATCATTACAATTATGATGTTTTCTTCGATAATTATGAGAATTTGTATTACTTTCATACTATTTGCATGTTAATTGGTGCTTGATAATTGAATGATTTGTGGTGTTGTCTCAGGCAATCTCAAGGTTAAGATATGAGTTATGCCCGAGAGTGATGAAAGAAAGGAGGTTCTGGAGGATTTATTTTACACTAGTCAGCACTCATGTTGCTCCGTATGTATCTTTTTCTGTCTCATTTTACTTTTCCTGATGATGTTTTAGTAGTAAATTTTTACGATTCCACCGGAATTAGATGTTAATTCAGTGCACATTATTAGCAAATATATAAAACTGTTCTTTGATTTAAAGAAAATCTCCATCCTGAAGAAGTGGAAGGATTGGATTTCATTGTTCTTTGTTGTTGGTTGACATGCAGTTATGAAAGGGACTATATGGAGGAGGTTAGGCGAAAAGCAGAAGAGCAGATGAAAGATGATGAAGCCAAACAAAGTCCAAATGCTACGGAGACTTCTAGATCAGAAGTAACTGAAAAGAACCTGAAAAGTAAGACATCAACTGCATCGTCTGAGCAGGACCTGGATACGTTTCTTTTGGGTGATCTTGAAGACAGTGATGGAGGTGCAGGTATATAGTTTTGGCTTGTTTTAGTTTGGTTATGATGATGAAGGCGCCTTTGTGTGGACAACAAGCTGATTGATATGTTATCAGCCAATATCTTTATACCGTCAAATATTAGCATGTATACAGATTGGACAACCTACTGTGCTGAACATTTTAGAAGCTTAATTGATATTTGAATTACTTTTGGAATACCCATTCCTAATAGGGATGCGATATTTGAATGAGTTTGAAATACTAGGCTGATTCCATTCCTAGTAGGGGTGCGATATACACTAGTCAAATTCGTATCGGTTGACTTCCTCGTACTTGGTGGCCACACTAGTTCTAGATGTTCACTATGCACTAGTATGTAAGTTTGGGTAACACCTGCTGCTTCTTTGTTAAAGATATGATTCCATTATGCAGGGCATGTAACCTGGTTTTATATGTCACATGAACAAAGTTAATCATTTGTAGCAGCCATTTCCTTTTTCTGCTATCATTCAGTTGTTAATGTGCATTGTCTCACAGATGATGCTGATGGGAGTTATGATGATGACTTTGACAAGATTGATAATTCTGTAAGTCTATCTCGTAATCATCTTTTCTCAGGCCAACCCTTTTCGCATTTTCTTTTGCTTGGCTAATCCTATCATGGATTTAGTTGAGGAATTTCACAATGCGAAGTTGAGATAAAATGGACTTTCTTGGTTGCTAATCAGTTTATAATCTCTAAAACACATTGCAGGATATTGAAGACGAGAAGCACACAAAGAAGTCAACAACTGCAGCAGAATAGATGGTCTCAGTGAGGTGATCCTGGAGTGATAATAAAGAACTACATTATGTAAAGAATGGAGAAGGCAACCGAAAATAAACGGCAGAGATGTAGAAATCTGCAGACTTGAGATAGATAGATGACAGATGCCGTGTGTTCTTTCATTAATTTAATTGTTTAGATACTAATCGAATATGAGGCTCAATTGTTGAAAATTAGGGCAATTTGAAATGTTTATGTACCTTGTACAGATTTCCTGGTTCAGTTGATTCAAATCAAAATTTCATGTTCAATGCTTAGATATACTCTACATTTTGATGTAAGAACTCACTGTAGACTGATTTAGACTAGTTTAGCAATATATAACAGGTTAAAATCTGTGTGTAGTCACTGAAAATTCCAATCTTTCGATTACTTCATAAAAGAATTACCAAATTAGATCAATGCTTAGTTCTTCATAACAGGCCAATGAAACCTTTATCCAAGCTCTGATGGGCTTTTCAACGACGAGATTAGGGTTTGGAGTGGTTTTGAAAAGCTTCCATTTTAATTTACAAGCTCTAACTTTGGTGCTCAGACAACAATGGCGTTTCCCTCCTTGTTTACATCAAAACCCAGACTCAGAATTTCCCTTCTGTCCCTCTCTTCTCACTTTTTACTCCACTCCACACCCTACTCTTCCTCTTCCTCCCGTTGCCGGCGGCAACCAACCGCGCCGCCGGAGTTTCCTCCGGTGGCAAAGAAAGTACCTTTCACAGTCTCAGCTCATGGCAAGATGTGGCAAGACCCTTACCATTGGATGCGAAACACATCAGACCCTGATTTCGTTGAGTATCTCAACCATGAAAATGCGTATGCCCAAGCGTTCATGTCTGACACTCTTAACCTTCAGAGAACTCTGTTTGATGAGATGCGAAGTCGAATGCCAACCACCCAGATTTCAACTTCTCCTATGCCTTGGGGTCCTTGGTTTGTCCATTTTGATCATACCCTTTTCATAGTTTTGATACCTTCTGCATCTAACTTGGGATTTTGGTTTATTTTGTGAATTTGGAGTTCGATGTTTACTTGAACAGGTTATATTATCAGTATATTCCAGAGGGCAAGGAATATCCAGTGATGTGTAGAATGTTGGCTATGGAAACCCGTGGTTGGTTTAAGAAAATTCTCAGTTACGCTCGTGGCTTGTTTGGGAGGGAGCAGATTTTGCTGGACTGGAATGAGATTGCTGAACAATATGGTAAGCTTCTTTGATGGCTTCCTCGTAAGCTATGTATGTTACTATCAAATCAACAATATGGGAAGCTTCTTTGATGGCTTCCTCATAAGCTATGTATGCTACTATCATGTCAACAGTATGGTAAGCTTCTTTCATGGCTTCCTCATAAGCTATGCATGTTACTATCAATCTCAACAGTATGGTAAGCTTCTTTCATGGCTTCCTCATAAGCTAGGTATATTACTATCAAATCTCAACAATTTGATAAGCTTCTTTCATGGCTTTCATAAGCTATGCATGTTACTACCCATCTCAACGTATGGTAAGCTTCTTTCATGGCTTCCTCATAAGCTATGCATGTTACTATCAAATCTCAACAGTATGGTAAGCTTCTTTCATGGCTTCCTCATAAGCTATGCATGTTACTACCAATGCTTTGACATGGGTGGTGAGTTTGGACATACCTCTCTTACAATCAAGTTTGAAAAAGAGAAAAGCTGTGCATTCGTTTGTTGCTTTAGAATTCAAAATTTATATCTCCTTAGTTAAACAATGACAATTGAAGATAGTTTCATCTTGTTACAGGTTAAGTGAGGTATATCTTTGGTTCTTTTGTGTGCTCGGGTTTCTTCTCCTGTGGTATCTGATGTTATATAATGTAAAAGAGTACCTGAATAGCCTTTCTTCATTATGTCATTGATCACCTTGCATATGCTTATATGCAGGCTATGTGCATGTCGGTAGTTGTCGAATTTCACCTAACCAAAACTTTCTTGCATACACACTCGACACTACTGGCAGTGAACAATTTGTGCTTCAAATTAAGGACCTTAGAAATGGTTCTATAATTCCTAGAAAGCAAGTTCATGGAGTTGTTAGCTTGGCATGGGCTCAAGATGGCAATACTTTGTTCTACACAATAGCAGATGAGAATCAACGGCCCTACAGGCAACTCTCTTACCTTTAATTTTGAGCCACTTTCTTGTTGATTGTGTATCTTCAAAAATTTTCACTGTTTGCAGGGTCCTCTGCACAAAAATTGGATCTGATGAGATTGATAATTGCCAAGTATTTACAGAAGCTGATTCAAGCTTCTGTGTGGATATAGCAAGCACAAAAGATGGCAAATTTGTAACTGTGAACTCAAACTCGAGAACTTCATCGGAGGAAGGAATTACTCTTTTTAGTTTCATTAAAATCTTCCTTGTGGGATATCTTCATTCCATTACTCACCTTGGTGTGGTTTTTGTCTTATGTTGTAATTACAGGTTTATGTAATTGATGCGACCAGTCCACTTGGTGGTTTGCGCAGGATCCATAAGCGCATCCCTGATGTACAGTGCTTTTTGGAACATCACTATGGTGTATTCTATACTCTTACTAATGCTCCACTCAGCGAAAACAAGAAGTGGTCATGTGGAAATTTTTACTTGGCTAGATGCAATGTGGAAGATACACGACCTTCTAATTGGCAGGTCTAGGTTTCTTAAAAGGTCCAAGCATGTGTTGTTCATCCTTCTGCTTCCTATTTGTCATCTTTTCCAGTCATGCTTTGCTGCAGAACATCCTTCCGGGCGGAGACATGAGTTTTGAGGACATGGAAATATTTGATGGGCATCTAGTGCTTTTTGCCAACAAGAAGGATAATCCTATGCTATGTTCCATCGATTTGCCTATCTCATCAAATGTCAAGGTTGCAAAATATTGCTTAATTACATTAATAAAAAAAATTTCCATGGTGGTTCTTTATCAGGAAAAGCACACTTCTTCTAGTTGTTGAAGGGATGCTAATCACTTATTATTGAAAATAATGAAAAAAAAACAAGATAAGCAATGGGTTTGCCTTTTTATGCCATTCAAATGTTCTGTACCTATTATGCAGGGTTCACTAAGGCTTGAGGATCTCGATCCATGGATTTTTCCTCTGCCTGCAGATCACTGTAGCATTGCTCCAGGACCTAACCTAAGCTTTATGAGTTCAGTTTATCATGTGGTGCTGTCATCACCAGTGGTATAATTTCTTATAAGCCTCCCTAGAATAATGACTGACAGTTGATTGATTATAACTATTATGCCTCCCATTCACTGCCCCCATTTTACCTTTCTCATATCTTTTAGCTACTATACTTGGTACTGCTACTCAATATTTATCAACATTACTCTTAGTTACTTTGACAGGTAATGAATAAATGTCGATTGCTGTAAAATTTTCATTTTTACTTTCATATTTATATGATTATCGGTGGATCTTGTGTTTCAAATAACTCAAGCAACTTTCATCAAAGTATGAGGCACTACTATAAAGAATACGGCTGTAGTGTTTTCCATGCATGGAGCTGATAGTGTACAATTTCTTCAAAAATCAAAATGGTCTTTTTGCTTCTTCCTGTCTTTTGAATTAGATCGAAGGATACAATATTCTGAAGTTTTATATTACAAGTTGCAGAAATCAACCAGCTCGTCCAATATCTTTGGGAAAACAATTAAATTTGGATAAGCCTTATAGAACATTTCTTAAAAATGTGCAGATGCCTGATATGATTGTTGACTATGATATGTCAAAAAGGACATTCTCAATTGTACAGCAAGAGGAAGTAAGAGGTGTTTCAAGTGATGGTGGATTTTCAACACAACATTCCAAGTTACATACACCTGAACCTGTTGCACTGAAAAATAATGAGAAACATGACCTACATTCTGAATTATGGAAATGGAATGAACTCTCTGACACATACTGCTGCAAGAGAAAGGAAGTCGTATCTCACGACGGTGTCAAGATTCCTCTGACCATTTTGTACTCTCAAAGAGCCTGGCAGAGGGGTCATTCTCCTGGACTACTACAAGGTTATGGAGCATATGGAGAAGTTTTAGAAAAGAACTGGTGCCCGAACCGTCTGAGTTTACTTGACCGTGGCTGGGTGCTGGCTTTCGCTGATGTGAGGTTTGCTCTATCAACTTCATTTTATTTTCTTAGTTACCAGTGGAATGTCAATTTTTAAATGAACATCTGTGAAGTCAATTTATGCAAGCAATTTCAAAGATCAAATCTGATCCTTTTTTTAAGTTCTTCCTGATTTCTTTGATGTTCTTTTCTGGTAAATTTGTCAGTTCAAAGACAGAATTTGCAGAATCTTTTTCTTCATTGGTGGTGTCTTGCAGATTATATAAGAAATTTCACATTTATTCATCGTTCTCTTTACAGACTCAAACAGAATGGTGCTTGTTTAAACTAGAAATTTCACTTTGTTATCATTTTATATTTTTGACCTCCGAAGAGTTGTTATGTTCTTAATGAGCAGAGGGGGAAACGGTGGTGATTCTTCATGGCATAAATCTGGAAGCGGACTGAATAAAAAGAACTCTATATATGATTTTCTCTCGTGTGCCAACTACTTGGTTGATGAGAAATATGTTCATAAAGAGCGGCTAGGTGCCATTGGATTCAGTGCAGGTGGTCTTCTTGTGGGTGCAGCCATGAACTTGCAGCCAGACCTGTTCCACGCTGCCATATTGAAGGTCAGTTCCATCCACTGTGGAGCTAGCAAAACTGGTGGTGCATGAATGCTTAAGTCTCAATTGTTTCTGTTTCTTGTGTAGTTCTTGTGAATAGCGGGTGGAATATGGGAGTTATATGTTATTCCCTTGTTGCTAGAAAATATAGAAAACCAAATGGAAGTAACATGAAGTGTAGAACTCGACATCTTCAGAATAGAATCAAGTTTCTTTTCCATTTACATGGGCAAACATCAATGAAAATATGTGAGCCACACATAATATCATTTTAGCTAACTTGTGCATTTGTTGACATGGAATGAAGAATGCTTGGCAAGGTTCGGTTCTTCCATCATGATTCTTTGTTTGATTTTTGGTGGTAATGTACTGATATTTCTTTCCAACAGGTTCCTTTTCTTGATATTTGCAACACCTTACTGGATCCAAGTCTGCCGCTAACAATCCTGGACTACGAAGAATTTGGGAACCCTAAGATAGAGTCCCAATTTGAGTCTATTCTAAGTTATTCTCCTTATAATCACATTCGTTCAGATACTTGCTATCCAGCAATGCTTGTCACAGCATCATTTCATGATTCCAGGTAAATTCACATTTTGCAGTCTTTAGTTAATGATTCCATGCAGTCATTTTAGACATCCTGGTATTTGTGTGTCTGCACATTTTTGGATGTAAATTTACATCTAATGTATAGTTTCTACTATTAACATGATTGTTTATCTCAGAGTTGGAGTTTGGGAACCAGCCAAATGGGTGGCCAGAATACGAGACTGTACATGTCATGATTGCTCTCTATCAGTCATTATGAAGACAAATATGAGTGGAGGACATTTTGCTGAAGGTGGTTCCTACAGTTATTGCAAAGAAGCAGCATATGATTATGCGTTTCTGATAAAAACTTTAGGAGAGTTGAATAACAGCAAATAAGTTCCCTGTTATGGAGCGAATTCATCAAATTGATTCAGGATTACCACTTCAGTTTAATGACTCGGGACTACCATAGATCAGCAGATATGAAGACCAGACTTCTGAAAGATTGATCTGTTTCATATGCACAAAGATTCGTTTACCTTCAGATTGTCCAGGATGAGTATCCCGCTTTGCTGTTGGACTGTTAAATAAGCATACAAGGAGACATTTCCTGAGGGATGGTTTAAGATGCTTCTTGCTGCGATGATGGGGAATTATTATTTTTGGATATTGCATTACAGGCACTATAATGTGCAGAAATTGCAAGCAGCCTTTCGATTTGGAATGCTCTGGTGTTCTTTAATTTGAGAAAGAAAGGTCAACTTACTTGAACAGGTATGGCCGTGAACACTTTCTTGCAACTCCACCATTAACAGGTGAAAGTCCTTTCAAAGGATGGAGCTCACTCGGAGAAAGATTACCATGATCATTATCATCTGTCTGGTATTGTGAATTATGGCAGTTCAACAACAGCATTGCATATATGATTGTGTAGTCTACTTCTGATTTCTATACCTTCTCTTCATATTGATGCCTGTACGACTTGTTACAATAATTTGCTCCATGTTCCTTGTGGCCTTTATTGAAAAAGTTTCGAGTTTGGCTTAACAATCTGATGCGCTCATCATCCACCTCAGGTTTCAAGCTTTAAATGGCAAAACCAATTTCTGAAAAACAGCTTTCATCTTTGAGTAATTCTGTGCTGTATATTACTGCATTATATTAACAATGAATGGACTTGGTACTAAACACTAGAAGAATGATTTTGGTCTATGTCGTTGCTGCTCACAAGAACTAGATACACTGAAGTTGGTTTGGATCCATTCTGAAGTTTCTCTCATTTGATGTGTCCTCCGTGCATGAAGGAACTAATAAAGGTATCAATGACATGCCCGGTTTGATGTTTATTTTTGCAAATTCATTCATTTTCCATTTCAGTAAGATCTCAAAAGCATGACATGGCAGGGAATTACAGGACCTTGAGCAATAAATCTATTGCAAGAAGATGGCAAGACTCTATTCTTGTGTACATTGTAGCTTATATATGATACAACCAGTCTCGAAAACTGCAGATCCTGACTAGAAATCTATTCAGAAACTCCACAGAATATAAATATAAACACTTATATAGGAAACTCAAGGACTAGAAAACAATATAGGAAACTCAAGGACAGCATATACAATGCACGGAGGATACTATTGCATTTTGAAGATGATTGGCGAAAAGAACGAAAGACTAAGCAAAATGAAAGGCTGGAGAGATGTCATCCTACTCTTGTGTCTTCAGGCGTTTCTGAGCTTGACACAAGTCCTCTTCACTGCTAAAGTTCCTGAGATGTTCAGCTACCTGACTGCTAGGAGGCAGATTATGAAGATCCTGGAAAGCAATAGAAGATTTCAGAGTTGTGTTGTTTGTTGAACTTTACAACAGTTCTCCAGCAATATAAGTTTTCCGGTTAGTCAAAGGTTCCATACCTTGGGAGTACATGTTCCAAAGCTCTGCCCTCTATTTGCCTGCTTTCCGAGGTCAATCTGCACTGAGATTTTGGCTTGTGACAAATCTACACCAGCACTCTGAAGTGCCTGTGTCAGAGTGTTCAATAACCTGGTTTACACAATATATGGAAGTTATTTTCAACATATCTTTGTTCCAGATAACAGGAAAAGCATGCAGAATGTGAAGAATACAAATCAATAGCTGACTTTAGGTCAACTTTCAGAATGTAAGAGCATATAAAGAACACTACTCAGACAACCCCACTGTCATAAACGAATAACCTACCACGACTACTTAGCTTCATAACATTTAAGCCTCATTCCTTCCTTAATCTGGAGAAGACTAAATTTTCTTAGTACACAGTATAAATGATGTGAATTAAAGCTAAGCTACACGTTGATGCACTAGCAACTGCACGTATGGAGCCACAACAGAAGTTGAGGACAAACGTTTATAAGGAAAAGATTTCCTCACAACTACGCAAGAATAACAGAAATGCCTCTCAGAATTTACAGATCTCACATACCCTTCAGAGTACATACTCGAGATGCTTATCGTCCCACCTTCAATTGTCAGCTCCTCCTGCTGGTTCAGAGGATCATTGTTTATTGGACAGTCATCTGATTGTGTATCAGAGATTGGATCGATATCAAGACTCTGGATAGAAGCTGGAATCTCATAGTGCACAGGCATCTTCAGAGACATAGCCTTGTTTGCAAACTCAGATTGGCGATCCATTGCTTTGTATGTTGTTTCCAGGGTAGGATCAGATTCCACTGGATTTTGAATTCCTGTAAGCATGTTCTCGTCAAATCTTCCAGGAAATGCAGATCCTGGACTAGAACCATTTCTCATGGCTTGTGGCTGACCAACAAAACTTTGGACACGCCAGTGAATGTTTCTCTGCTTACAAATAAGAGAAATGACAAAACTTGTTCATATCCAATAACCATATCAATAACTCAAATGAGAGGCAAACGAGAGCTATAATTATATACAATAATTGCTCCACAAAACCAGAAACTTTTATCTAGAAAATCCACCAAATTAACAGCTCTAACTTTAATGAAAACCAAAAGTAAGCATCCTTGATAATCTACATACAGGCAACTACCAAATCGATACGAGCCAAGAAGGTCAAAACATAAAGAATCCCCATCACAAAGAACGATACCCCAACTTTACTTGATAATTCAAATAGTAAGCATTAATAACAGAGAAGAAACTCTTGAGAACACCATTAGCTGTGGAATTATACTTGTCATTATTTACGTTCAGATATTTGATAATTTGTTAGTCCATTTACAGCATTTCACTTAAATGAAAACATAAAACCATATTTGTTCTCCATGAATGTACTGGTCAAAAACCCAGTTCAAGGGAAAAGAAATGTTCCTCAGTTTTTGTTGTTTACAGTTGTTTGTAGTAACTTGAACGCCTAGAAGATTAGAGTACTTACCAAATATATCAGATCCATTTGGAAAGCCATAAAACACTTATTTACTATCCATGCATCACGTTCAAATTCAGTTGTTGAATCTATCAGATAACATAATCCTCTAGCAAAATGTTTCTTTTAACAAATAAATTTTCATGATAAGTTTTCTGGAGACAATTTATGGTTGCACATGTTATGGAGGTAAAAATAGCCATCTACCTTCAAAAAAGTACACTAGTGAAGCACATAAGCAAACAAACAATCAAACCAACTATAAGAACTTTACCCAAGGCATCAACTTGGTTGGCCCAGAGCCCCATCCTTGATATGTACTCTCATATTTTTGCACCTTTTCTTGTAGATATTGGACATATTTAATCACCTACAGAAATGCAGATGTTCAGTCAACCAATTGGAATCCAGTTCAATGTATGTTTTCTTGTGGATGAATCCCACATAACTGGTTTACCTCTAACAAAAATGATGCTGTATCTCTCTTTTGATCACCATCAGGTATAAGTTCCCTAAGTATCTGGAATCTGGTCAAAACAGATTACACTTCATTAAACTGTATTCAGTAATCATAAACCAAGACTGTAATCTCAAGCACTTCATTCAGTCCATCCTTGACTTCGTGGAAAAGTAAACCATAGTTCATGCAGATTCGGATTACTTAAATATTTTTACTTGAGGAGATTGGGTGAAAAAGTGCGGAAGACGTTAAGTTTGACAGCTTGTGTTAAACAGACTCAAATTGAAGGTTCACAAGAAGTACAAGTAATTCTCCTTTCAAGTCACTTCTCCGGGTTGTGTATGATAAAAACTATGCAGCACCGCTAAAAGCTGATAAGCACCAACTGTAGATGGATATCAATCTGATAGCTACTAAAATTAGCATATTTAAACACTTTCAGAAACACAGCAAAGGAGATTTCCGAATTGAAAATCGATTATAATTTGACAAAGACCATGATGTAGAATGCCCGATAAGTATGGTGTTGAAAGTTGCTGCCTTATAGTTCAAAAGTTACATTTATCATGTAAGCTCGTTGATCCATTTCATTATTAGATGGTTTTTGAGAACGGAGATTACTTTGAAAAGAACATTTAAATTGTAACAAACCATTAAAATTCTACTCTAGGTCTCCTCCCTAAAGCAGAGTAAAACATCTAAATTGTAACAAACCATTAAGATTCTACTCTAGTTCTCCTCCCTAAAGCAGAGTAAAACATTTAAATTGTAATGGACCATTAAAATTCTACTCTAGTTCTCCTCCCTAAAGCAGACTAAAGCATTTAAATTGTAACAGACCATTAAAATTCTACTCTAGTTCTCGTCCCTAAAGCAGAGTAACAGAATCCCAACAACAGTATGCATAAGACATTAATAAACCGAAAAGAGAAACAGGAAAAGAAATCATTGAGAGGAAAAGACGAAACATAGCATGTACATATGCAAGAACCTATAATTTAAACAACTGAACAAACCTCTCGTTGATCTTGCTCCTCCTTCGCTGTTCAGTGACAGAATGCTTCGATCTTATGGTGTTAGCCTTATCACTATTCTTCCCATCTGCTACACACATCAAAGAGCAGTCAAGAAACTCAAAACTGAATAACCCTTTTGAAAACACACCATGTTAAAGCCCCGTAACCACGAAAGCTAGAAACTTTACAATTGGGCAACAGATAAAAAGAAAAACAGAGCTTTCCACATATCTTCACTCTTAAGAAATGAGGAACCCCATGAAAGAGCAGTCAAATTGAGGCGGATCTACATTCAAACAAAAGCAGACGATATACCTTTGTTGTTGATAACGTTAGTGTGATTGTTGCTGACTGATGTTGCTGCGACATTTGAAGATGGCCCGTCTTTTCTTGGACCAAAATCCTCGTCCTTGTACTCATCATCGTCTTGATACTGATTTGCTTTTCCTCTCATTTTCTAGTTATTGAAGAACCATAATAGCCTCCCAGAATTCAGATTCGAACAAGAAAATAAGGTTTTGGTTATAAAAATTTAATCTTTTTCTATAGAAGAATTGAGCAGAAGTTGGTGTGCATAATCCATAAAACAGATGACTTTGGAAGGTATTAGGTGTGTATGCGCTTTGTCCGTGAGCTCAATTATACATATAAAAAATTAATGATTAATAAATTCAAAAAATTTTGAACTAGTCGATCTTATTTTAAAATTTTAGTTTATTTTATTTTGATAATTAAAAATTATTTATTTATTGAAAATTTTTGATAAATTAATTAATATTTTTAAATTAAAATAAATCAATTAATTTTTTATTTCAAAGTCTACTTGTTTAATTAAAATTTTCTAAGAATTTTCATTCTATTTTTCAATTTTAAATTTATTCAAATTTTAGCTTATTTTTTAATATTTTAATATCAATTCAACTTTTAAATTTTAATTTTTTTGACTTGCGGATTTATTTAGTCTCGGATCTAAATTTTAAAATATTAAATATTGATATATATCCACTAATGAATTTTAATTTATTTAACTATTTAACATGACTATCTAAATAAAATGATCCAAACTAAGCCTAGTTAATTCACCTTACTAATATTAGAGATATGTTAAAATTGAGAAAGCAAAGCTCTAACATTTGATATGAATATAAAAAGTTGGAAAGAAATTTTTTTGGAGAATTAAGAATTGATAAAAATCAAATTTAAATTTAAGTATCGAATCTAATTAGAATCGAAAATCAAATTTAATAATATTTTAAAATTTACTAATTATAACAAAATCAAATTAAACATGCTTAAAATTAATAGATTAAAATATGTTTATTCAATTTTGAGCTCTAATATTTAAACATATTAAACAAACTTGATCCATTCAATTGTCACTTTTAAATTTAGTTTATATTATAAGTAAATATATGGATGACAAGAGGTCGAGTCAGGCACCCGAAGTCCGATCGAAACAGTATCATTTTGTTTATAATTTTCGAGCTTCAACTTGACTCTAGCTAAGCAGTATAAACCAAACCTAACTCGAAGCCCAAAATTTTGAGGAAAAAAAAAGCTTCAGCTTTAATATGAAGCCTGATCAAATCAAGTCGAACCTAAACTTTATTGCTATCTCTAAACAAATCTAATCCAAAAAAAACTAGAAATGTTAAAAGTGATCAAGGATGAAACAAGCTCATTGTAATCAATTACTTATAATATAGTTAAATGGTTTGCTTTCATCTATACTTGTAATGTAGTTGACATCATTTGAGAAGTTTTTTTCAAAACGAAAATATTTGGTTGAGTCCAATCAAGATCTAAATAAACGATACCAATTTAATCCAAGTTTGACCATACTCAAACTATGGGATAAGGGCCGGGCCAACAATTTACCCGACTCGATCCAACTCATTGTTATCTTTATTAAAAATGACAATAAATGGAAAATCCAACTAATTGCCATAATATCATATAATGATTCATTTGAGGGTTACTTAGTGCCTGTTTGGATGAGCTTATATCAGTAGAGCTTTTGTCAATAGAGCTTTTGTTAGTAGAGCTTTTCTGAGAAGAGTTTTTTTAAAAAGCCAGTTGACTATTTGGCTGTAAATTAAAAAAAATAGCTTTTTTAAAAGAGCTTCATACAGTTACTGTTTGGCAACATAAAAATAAAAAACACTTTTATTAAATTTAACCATATTTTATTTTATAATAAAATTATCTATTTTAAATAATATTTAAAGTATACTATACAATATACAAAGTACAATATATTATATTGACAGTTATCTATTTCTTGGATAACCATCTTGTAGGAAATTTTAAATAACTACCTTGTAGAAAATTATTTAAAGAAATGTCTCATTTTCTTGTAGGAAATAAAATTAATATGAAAAAGAAATATTAAAACATATAAAAAAAGTTAAATAATATTATAATCCTAAAATAAATATTCAAGCTGAATAAACAGTTAGATACATAATAAATCCTAAAATAAATATCCAAGCTGAGTAAACAGTTAAATACATAATAAACTATACATTTTATCATAATACAAGAAGATTTACAATATGTTCCCTCGCATCATTCATCTTGTTATTTTGTGGCTCGTTTAAATGATTTCTTTCAATATTTTCATTTTTATTGATTTCTTAATTTGTAGGAAGTAATTTATTATTTTTATCATAGGGAGAAAACTCTTCATTCTTTTGAGCAATTAACTTTATAAAATTATGAATGGGCATTGAAACAATAACCCCACAAGGTGACAACTTTCTTGTCGGAACTCAAAACTTCAAATTGGGCACCCCTATGTCTCATTCTTTGCTTTCACACTAAACGTTTTTTCCCAGCCACAGAGATTTTGATTACTATCTCCACTAGTTAAGCCTACTCCAATTTCTACGTTGAGTTAACTTCTTAAACAAATTTAGCACTCATCAATGTCC
>JAOSBK010000001.1:1178604-1191374 GCA_027568895.1 Erythroxylum shatona | reverse complement strand
CTACAGAAAGCTCTTAACATAATCTATAAGTTTCATGTAGATCATTTTATCAAATTTTGCCTAAATCAAAAGTCAACTCTCAAGGGCCAAAAAGTCAATTTTTCACAATTTTTCAAATTTTTACACTTTCTTTCTTTATTTCATGTTTTTCAACTTAATTCCAATTTCACTTAATATTTCTCAATGTCACTCAAAGATCGGGGTCCAACAAATAACGCCTCCAGTTCGATGTCCTGTTTGGGTTTCAAAACCTTGTAATCAATCAACAACTGGTCATAAGTAACCATTATTTGATTTCTGACTTTCTTTATCCCACATGGTATAATTTGATTTATTCAATAGGCCTTCCGGGTATCATAACTATTTGAACAAGATTAGATTTGGTCGGTCTGAAATCTGACTCAGCACAATTTTTATTTTTTAATTACAAATAAAATAATATTATTTTACTCAATACCAGTCGTTTTCTTATAACTTTCATGTTTCGGGTTAGGCCAAGTTTTGTCAGCCCGATTCAAATCTCAAAAATAAAAGAAGGTATGAGTTTGAATTGAAGCTCGATCAAATAAAGTCGAATTTATTAATTTCAAGTCGAGTCAAGTCAAATTCAAACTAATGCCCGAGTCCCACCAGAAAATTTATGTTCAAGTTCAAGGCACTTGACTTGAGTCCGAGCAAGATTAGATTTGGACGGTCCAAAATATAACTCAGTTCGATTTTTATTTTTTAGAATAAAAAATGATATTATTTTATTCAGAACGACATCATTTTTTTTATAACTTTCATATTTTTGACTGAGGCAGGCTTAGGTAGCTCGATTCGAAGCTTGAAACTTATTTTTTAAAAAGGTACGAGTTTGATTCAAAGCACGATCAAAATTAAATCAAACTCGTTAACTTTAAGTCGGGCTAAGCCGAGTTTGGTCTTATTTGCAATCTCTAATCCTTGGTAAAAGACAGCTAATAGCTAACAAAATAATAGGGGGTTAACACTTATTCTTGTAAGGGAATTGAGTGGTAAAATGACTATGGGCTAAGTTTCTTCCATTTCGTGCCAATTAAGAAAAAGAATATTCTTTGATGGTTTTTGAATTTTGGCAATGCCATTTAGTGCCTCTTGCCTTTCGTGTCAAGCAAAACTTTCTTTTTGTTAAGAGAGACATTCATCGTCAGTAATCTTTATCCTCGTTATACCTAGACTGAAATCTCGCAATAAAGTGAGATATAAGAAGATTTAATAGTACGTAATCTTACCGTTATATAATAGGAAGGTTATTTCTGATAAACTCGCATACAAATGAGACAATAAAAAAATAATGCAAATTAAAAAGACATTATATAATATTATTTAAATTATGTGTATTAAATACCCCCATGTTTTGAACTCATTCGAATCTTTGAATGATCGGTTCATTATTATTCCTACACACAACTTGAGTGGAATACTTTCATTTTATCCTACTAGTTAGTTTGAGGTCCAACTTGGTCTTAATTAATTAATTTTTAATTATTAAAAAATATTATTTTTATCTCACCAAACCGACATTCTTAAATATAAACTCAACTAACTAAAAATAGACTTTGTGGTTGAGTTGGATTTAATTAAATTTTGTTTAATTTGAAATTTGTCCCGATCAAATTAAGATGATATTGCTTTAATTTGAGATTTATTAATTTGGGATATGTTTGTTTTTATTTATATTTTGTCTATTTTTATTTTTAACTTTAGTTTAAAAATTCAGCTTATTTGAGTTTTTGTTTTAGTTCAGTTTATGAAAACTATAAAAAGTTTTTTCTTTTTTCTATTTTTATTAATTATTTAATATATTAATGACTAATAAGAATAATGAATAATATATTATTATATTTATTTAATTAAAATTATGAAAAATAAAATAAAATAATTTATAAATAAGTGTTATATAAGTGATTAAAATAAACTTAATTAATTAAAATATAAGTGATATTATTTTTGAAATAACATTAAATTAAAAATTTATCGAACTGTCAAAGCTCGATTAAGCTACGAGTTTCGAGCTCATTCGAATTGTTGGATGGTCGGTTCATTATTATTCCTACACACAACTTGAGTGGAATACTTTCATTTTATCCCACTAGTTAGTTTGAGGGCTTTTAATTAATTAATTTTAATTATTAAAAATATTATTTTATCCGGCCAAATTAATATTCTTAAATTTAGTTAAAAAATTCTGTTTAATTGTGTTTTTGTTTTTGTTCTGTTTTTAAAATTTATGAAAATCATAAAAATTATGAATAATTTATTATTATATTTAATTAATTAAAATTGTGAATAATAAAATAAAATAATTTATTAATAAATATTATATAAGTGATTAAAATAAAATTAGTTAATTAAAAATAATTTTTTAAGTTTTATATAACATGTAATTATCATGTGTGATAAACATTAATAATTAAATAAAATTTTGTTTTTATTTAAAATAAAAACTACAATGAAACTAAACGAGAGGTAGAATTTAAATTGTTAACCCTAAGCAACATCCGTAGTGATTTTTGCAACAACTTTGCAAGAATTGAGCGCATGACTTACGACCAACTCCATGAAACCTTGTCACCGACGCAACTGTTGTTATCGCAGGACCAGCTTGGTCGTTTCCCGACCGACAAACATGAAGTTGGTCATGGTGTGGTCCGATTTCGAAGGTTCAAAGCTCCCAACAACAAAACACAACACGCCTCCCCTTCAAATTGCAGCAATCTTTGTACTAATCTTAAAATAAATGATGACTGAGACGAAGGATAAGCTTCCGCCCGAAATCTGAATCCATTCCAAGTCCGCGAACGAACCTTCCCTTGTGCTTAACGACACGACAAGCGCAGTGATTGGAGGCTAATGTAACCTCAAATAAGCTTCGTCTTTGATATCTTACCGAAATTAGAACTTATTTAGGTAGTGATATAGTAAAATCCCATTATAGATAAATATTAAATACTATTTTAGATAATTTTTAAATTAAAAAAATAATTTTTATTTTTATATAATTAAATTAGCCTTGTATTATAGAAGTTATTATATTAATTATTTATTTCATAATAAATTTAGATTATGAAAAGTAAAATAAAAAATTTAAATTATCTCGTATGTAATAAAATAAATTAAACATACATGCTTAGAGAATAAAAAATAAAACAATGTTGAAAAGAAATTAAAAATATAAAAATATTGTTTGGAAGATAAAAATAGCTAATAAACATAGAAACTTTTTTAATTATGATAAAATTTTGGTTCCATCCATACTATGATAAAAATTAAAAAACTAAACTTTAAGTCAATATTTTTATTTATTAAAATTAATATTTTTGATATAATAATTATTTTTAAAAAAATTAGATATAAAAATATACTTTTAATTTATAAATTTGACTTGATATTTTTCACTTATTTAGTGTAAATAGTTTCTTAGCTTAAATATTTTTTCGTAACGACTTTTAATATCTTGTTTTATATTTATTTTTTGTTTTATTTATTTATATTTTATTACTATTGTCTTTTATGTCTATTTTTAATTATTAAATTTTGCATATATATGTATATTTTTGTAAATTTATGAGAAATAGTCTCTTTGTCTATTAGAAATAAAGCAATGTATTATTGAATCTTTTCGGATCTCGTATTAGCAGACTTTTACTTGGTTATTGTTATTATTCAATTTAAAAATTTTAATACAATTAAATACTCGAATATGATAAAATATAAATAAATTTGGTATTAGTTTTTGATTAATACATATCATTATTATAATCATCATCGTTAACACTCAGTTAAAGTCTCATCAAGGTCTAGAGAGCCTTATCCTTATTTAATAGAGAGATTGTTTATGATATATCAACGTGTTGATTAATATAAACATATATAAATTAATACATTGCAACCACCTCTTACAATAAATTTTTATATTAAAATTATTCTTTTCTTATTGAAATCAATAGAACTTTTTTTTTTAACTTACGAGGTGTTCTATGAGGATCTTAATTATAGGATAGGTTCCTTGTAGAAAGTAAAGCTCTGACTTCAAATTTTAAACGGCTGCATATATGAGAACGATTTGAACCGAAGATCTCAATTAAACCAAAAGAGTTCCTTACCAAATCAGCTACACCTTCTGATTAAATTGACAGAACTTTGAAGCCATCTTGATAATCCCATACGAGTACTTGGTAAGATTGTTAGGTTCTATGAAACTACGTGCCGCCCACCACGAACAGCCCGCTGAAAGAGAGTAGAATCATTGGTTCTGTCGGCCCTCTGCGTGTGGGGGACTCAGAAGTTAAGCAAGTTGCAAATTTTTGGATTTTTGGATAATTATAAAAATAGCCATATCTTGCTACAGAAGAAGAAAAATAAGTTAACAACAAAAATAATATTTTAAAAATAAGCCGAAAGTTAAAATGATAAAAAATTAAAAGTTTTAATGGATATTAAATTATTATAAAATTAATTAAAATTGAATAAAAATACAAAATTTAAACTTAATTAAAAATAGGACTCTTAAATAAAAATTATCTATTTTATTAAAAAATTGACTACTTTATGAAACTGACTGATTAATTAATAAGCTAATCGGTTTTTTACAATAAAAATTATTAAATAAAATTAAACTTGAAAGTTAAAAATTAAATAGAAAAATTGGTTATTTCAAAATTTTTACTGTTAAATCTAATGCTGCGAATACCGTACTAGACTTAATATCAAATTGGGTTTTAGTATAGCACTATACTGGTACCGGTATCTTTAAGATCATTACCGGATATCGTTTCAGGTAATTTTTTCAATTTATGAAATGGTCCTTAAATTTTTTTTAAATTTATAAAATAGTTCATTATCATATTGTACAGTTGTACTGTATATTTTAACTCTATCTTCAAAAATCATGATAATAAATAATAATCACAATTAATATGAAATAACAATAATTTTCATATATTTCACATATAAATAATAACTACAATTTTATAAAAAAGATAATTATCATCATATAAATTTAAAATTAAAAAGAATATAAAGTATTTAAAATATTACAATTTCAATTTTTATTATACAATAAATAATAATTACTTCCAAACATTTAATAAAAAGAACAATAAATATCTTTAACTCTCAAATTATTACAACTTACAATAATCATCCAGTACTAGCCGGTGTCATAGATACTAACCGGTACTAAACGAAACAAATTAGTACCGACTAATGTTTACATCTGTTACATTAATACCCTTATTTTATACTATTTTTTGACCGATACAACACGTAAATCTGGTATTGATTAGTACAAAACGAAATTATAATCAAATCCGTCGAGTTAATTTTAATACAAAAGTTTCATATAGATTTTTTAATTTTAGTGCCAAAAGCAAATGGATAACAATTGATTTTAATTGACACCATCATTCTATTTCACATACAGTTGTCTGCCATGTGATGTTGATACATTGTATTCGTACCTTAGAATCTGAACTATCATTTTTTTATACTGGAGATTAAATTCACTATTTAATAAATATTATTAAATAGAAATGTTATTTTAAAATATTTTTTATTGTTTATAGTAGTTATTAATAATTACTAGTTATTTATTAAATTGTTTTAGATGTTGAAATGATTTTTTTTCCATGAGTTGAGTTAGTAGAGCGGAGAGCGTGAGGTTAAAAGGTCTTGTGTTTGAATCTCCTACTTACGCCCTTTTAATCGAGCATATCATATAAGGCTTGCCTAGTGCGGAGTTCTTCTATTTAAAAACAAGTTTTATATATTTCAGACATAATTGTATTTATAAAAACATTTTTTCAAAATAAATAATAAATAAATTTTATACTTGTTACTTAAAGTAACATTTCGAATTATGAAAATTGTAAGCTTTAATAAAGAGTGAAACTCTACTCTTTATAGTGTAGAAAATTTTAATTTAATTTTTAGTATGATTTTTAATATGATTAATATTTACTAATTTTATTTAATTAAAAATCAGATAATTTTTTTTTCTTGATACAAAATAGAAATAAAAATTTATCTAAAATTCATGTACTAAATTATAATTATAATTTTTTAATTTATATTTAGACAAATCTCTTAATAAAGACGACTCTTGAAACAACTGACAATATTACTCCTTTGTGATTAGAATGTCAAGAGTTTAACTCACATAAAAGGTAAGTATAATTGATATTCCTCCCTCGTAACTTACAAAGCGGAGAGTTTTGTGTATTGAGGTTTGTTGACTTTTGACTAATCTCTTAATCTTTTAATTATAATAAAGTGTATTAAATTATGAAAAAAATCAATGTATCTAATTATAACTTTAGAATTATCATTTATTAAATAAAAATAAAATTTAAGAATTTTGATAAATTTAAGGGTTAAATTGAATTTTATTATAAAATAACTTACTCGTATTCATTTGAACCACTATAAGTAGGGTTTAATATAAATTTTTGACAAGTTACCTAAATAACTTTTTGCCTACCATGCACTTACATTAGGCTTTGATTATAAATTTTGGCACCTTTTTTAACCTTTAAGATACTTTAAATTACTTTATCCATTCTTTTAAGCACTCCTAATTATAGGTTTAGAATCAAACTCATTATTTATAGTCTCTAACACACTTTATTGAATATAGAAAAAGATTGAGTTAGGTTTGAAGCAGCTAATGCAAAGGTACATAACATCATTATGTTCTTAAAAAATTATAATGAATTGTAATTTTATATATTTTATAGAAATTAATTCTTCAAATATTTTCATTAATAAAAATAAAGAAAAACAAAATGTTCTATTCATTTTTTAATTTTTTAATTCTTGTTTACTTTAGTCAATTTTGATTTATGTTTCACTCGTACCTCTTTGAGATCGTTCTTTTCTAAACTCTTTAAGAGTGATCGAGTTAGTGGAGCAGAGGGGTATAGAACTAAATGAGTGTTTGATTCATTCTATTTACATTCTTTTGATTAAGCCATGTAACTTTATTTATCTCATCATCATCATCATTATACTAAAAGTTTCACAGTTAAGTGGAATCTGAGGGAGTCTAATAATACGCACCCTTATTTTTATATAGTAGAGAGGCTGTTTCTAGTAGACCCACATGCAGATGTGACAAGATAATAGTGATGTAGGTTAAAAGAGTAAATACGTAAAAAAAAAAAGGCAAGATATATTTATTTATTTTTGTTAAAATTTTAATTAAAAAAGAAACGAAGAGTACTAGTAAAATAAAAATTAAAACTTTAGGTAGTATAAAATAATTTATAAAAATCAAACTGAAAAGAAAAATTCAAATCATAGAGGTTACCTCGACGGATAACACTAACATGTCAGGATGACTCAACGTCACGCGTCTTAGTCATGGCTTCAACTTATCTTAGATTCGATATTTTTATATCAACATATAATATTATTAGTTAATTATATCATAAAAATTTTAAGAGTTAATTATAATAAAAACATAAACTTTTGTCAGAATTTCAACCAGACTCTAAAAATCGAAGGGTGAAGGCATCGAGAAAACAAATTTAAAATGAAGAAAAAATTTAAAATCAAAGCATAAGGTTGTCGGGATTACATAATTTGATTTAGATCATTTTTAAACAATAAAGTCGTTTTAATTATGTAATTAAATGATGTTAATTTATTAATTTTCATTCATTGTGTTAATTTGGACCGACGTGTATTAATAGTTAAGATTTCTGAAATACGTAACAAGTCATGCAAACAACTTAACGGAAACACTAATGTTGGAATTTTTTAGTTTTTTTTTTTATTTAGTTTATAAAAATCATTATGATTCTGTCTGATTCTGTTGAGGTTGGGCGCCGTTGTTTGAATCCATAAGCTCGATTAACTTCAACTAAGAGATACCTGCAAAAACAATAAAGGCACACCGGGGATTGATCGCCGGCTCACCCCTCCGATGCTTAAGTCAGTTATTTGTCGTAGCTTTTGTGGCTATGAACAAAGAGTATTAGGGTTCTTAAAATCGTACCTGCATCATGAGGAGATAATGAACTTATATAGTAAATACCTGCCGTGCTTAACTCATCATCTTGAGAATGGATCAATCGGTCCACACGCCATCTTAGAGTTGGACCTGGACCTAGCACGACCAACCCAACCACATTAGTTTATAAAATTAGTCAATTAATTAATAAATTAAATAAATTTTAATAATAAAAATGATTAAAATAAATGCCTAAATCATCTAATTATATTTTTATTTAGTTATCTGAAATATCCTCGTACGTAAGACAACAATAAAAAATAAAAAATAAAAAATTAACGCTTCTAGCTTAGACGGCGACGTTTCCGCCGTCATCACCCAATATCTTATCTCCACGTCACGACGTGCTGTCTCCGTCTCTAGATCTACAATCCAACGGCCCAGATTCAACATTCTAGACTCTTCCTAGTCTCTCACACGCACACTTTTTAGAGAGAGAGAGAGGGAGAGATAACCATGGTTGAGTTAAAATTTAACCATGGTTGGTTTAAAAAAAAAGTTTCAAGATATAGAGAGAGGTAATCAGAGAAAGTAAGTCAGAGTCCAAATGCTAGAGAGAGAAACATAAACAAAGAGTGGGAAGGAAAAGAACGGATGTTTTGATTAGGAGAAGAGGGGTTTTTGGTTTATTGGATTAGGGGATTTGGAAGAATTCGTGCCTTTTGGGTTTGTGATTTTGTGTGTGTGTTTAGTGATCATGTGTTGGGGTTAAGGAAGAAGGCGGATTCAACTGAGTTAACTCGGGCGATTCCTTACTCCCCAAACTGTCCCGTTCTTGAAACCTTCTTTTCTCTTGATCCATTTGTTATGTTTCGAGGTTTAACCTGATTAGTGACTCTGATTCTTTACCGATTCCTGGTGGGTTCACTTGGATCTTGTTTTCTGGTGAGTTGTTTGCTGTTTTCTTTAATGCCAATGCTGTCTTTCTTTGTTTTCGTTTGTAAGTTTTGTTCTTTCTATGTTCTGATCATGCCTCATTTGATTGAAAGGAGGATTCTTTCTGTTTTTTGATTGAATCTTGTGTTGTTGGGGTTCAAATCTGGTTTGTGTGGGTACTGCCAGTTACTTTGCTTGTTTATAGTTACTGTGATTGATTAAGGTTTGGTTTACTTTATTGGTTCTCATTAATCAAGGAAAAGGCTTTTCTTGATCATCTCCTGGGTTGTATTGAGTGTTATCTTACGTTTTCGTTCGTGGTGTCAAGATTCAAGGATTGTTTCTTAAACTTGTTGCTGTTTCGGTGTTAGTGCTTCTGAGATTTTTCACAGGATAGTTATAGTAACATCATGGATTTTCATTATTGAATGTATATAGACCCATTTGCGTTGAAGCATTCAATTCTGACTTTATTTAACTTGCGTATGGAGACTCATATCCACCTTTGAGTCTTACTGTGTTGTGTCCTGTTATTTAATCGGCTAAGATTACTGTGAGAGCTGTCTTTCTGACATGTTTCTTGTACTTGATTTTCAGATTCTCGGTTTCTTGGTTGTTGACAATTCAGTATCAGAAATGGTTTGGTTGTTAGCATTGATCTAACAATTAATGATTGGTAGTGGATTGCTCCGGTTTTTTAAATCACACCCCGTTGGCTCTGGAGTTTGGCTCCTTCTTGGGAGGGAAGAATTTCTCTTCCTTCACTGCAGCCTCTGTTGCCAGCCACATAAACTCAAGGACTTCTGTTCCGTTTCATGTCTCGTGAGTTAGACAGCCCAGTTCAGACTCAGATGGCAGTGGCAGTCTTTAAGAGCCCGCTAAGCGGGGAGTATCACAATGGCAAGAGAATGGAAGAGAAACAGCCTGCTGGAAGGAGACGGGTTTTTGTGCAAACAGAGACTGGTTGTGTCTTGGGTATGGAGTTGGACCGGGGTGATAATGTCCATACTGTGAAGAGAAGGTTACAGCTCGCCTTAAATTTCCCCACTGATGAGAGTTCATTGACTTTTGGGGATAAGGTGCTGAAGAATGATCTAAGTGCTGTTCGTAATGATTCACCTCTTCTTTTAACTAGGAACTACATGCATAGAAGCTCATCTACCCCTTGTCTCTCTCCGACTGGGAAGGACATCCAACAAAGAGATCAGAGCGGCCCAATAGAGATATTAGGACAAGCAAATAGTTTTATTAAATTGAAGCAACTGGTCAGAGACAGTGTCAAGGCAATTAAGCTGGGTGTTGATCCTCTTCCTGTTCATAGCGGTTTGGGGGGTGCGTACTACTTCAGAAATAGCTGGGGGCAGAGTGTTGCAATTGTGAAGCCAACAGATGAAGAGCCTTTTGCCCCAAACAACCCTAAAGGCTTTGTTGGCAAAGCTCTTGGGCAACCAGGTTTGAAGCGGTCTGTCAGGGTTGGAGAGACGGGGTTCAGGGAGGTTGCAGCTTATCTTCTTGACTATGATCACTTTGCCAATGTTCCCCCAACTGCCTTGGTGAAGATTACTCATTCAATCTTTAATGTCAATGATGGGGTGAATGCAAACAAGCCTCACAAGAAGAAGCTAGTTAGCAAGATTGCATCTTTCCAACAGTTTATCCCGCATGATTTTGATGCCAGTGATCACGGAACGTCAAGCTTTCCAGTTTCTGCTGTGCATCGAATTGGAATTTTAGATATTAGGATTTTTAATACTGATCGGCATGCTGGAAACCTTTTAGTAAGGAAACTCGATGGTATTGGTAGATTTGGGCAAGTGGAGTTGATTCCGATTGACCATGGTCTTTGTTTGCCAGAGACATTGGAGGATCCATATTTCGAGTGGATTCATTGGCCACAGGCTTCTATTCCCTTTTCAGATGATGAACTGGAGTATATAGAGAAACTTGATCCTGCTAAGGATTGTGAGATGCTGCGGTCTGAACTCCCAATGATTCGAGAAGCTTGTTTGCGGGTATTGGTTCTTTGCACAATTTTCCTCAAGGAAGCTGCAACCTCAGGTCTTTGTCTTGCTGAGATTGGTGAGATGATGAGTAGGGAGTTTCGAGGTGGTGAGGAGGAGCCCAGTGAACTTGAGGTCATATGCATGGAGGCAAAGAGGGTAGTGTCAGAAAGGGAAGTCTTATCCCCAAGGACTGACCTGGGCGATCAGGAATTTCAATTTGACATAGACTGTGATGAAGCAGAATATAACTACCCTCAGAAGATCAAAATGGATTATTATAATTTTGCTAGAGCACCACTTCAATGTGGTTTTGGGTCTTTCGGTACTCGTCCACCACTTTCAAAGCTGGAGGAAAGCATTGAAGAAGAGGGAGATAGTGAAGGAGAGGACTGGCAGGAGAGGTGTGAGACTCTGACTACTCCTGAAAGGATCCCGACCATTTCCAAGCTCTCAATGTCACTTAAGGATACAACCATAGGTGTCAAGAATCAGAAACATTCACAATTCTTTGGAACAAAACCAGAAACCAGCTATTTTACTAACTCGTCCTCCGGCCACAGGAGTGCTAACGAGCAGCTTCCTGCAAGCATGAGTTTTGTGAAGCTGGCAGACATGAATGAGGAAGAATGGACTTTCTTTTTGGAGAAATTTCAGGAACTTTTGCACCCAGCTTTTGCCAAACGCAAGTCTGTGACATTTGGTCAAAAGCAGAGGCAGAGGCTCGGTACTTCGTGCCAGTTTTGATAGAAGTATCAGTATGAAGAATAAGTCCTGTCCAGTAGGTTTTTGGAGTGAATGATGGGTAGTCTAGGTTTCAGTTGATGGGTTTTTTTTTTCTTTTTTCACTGGGAAGATGGTGTGTCCACTGTTGGAAGGAAGCTTTGTAAATATTCTTGGCATCAGCTGATGAGCTTTTAGGTGGTTGTATTTGTTCTGCTTTTATTTTTTTTCTTTTTTTTTAATCTTTTAGCTTCACTCCTTGTGGACTGGTTCCATAAATAAATTGTGGGAATGAAATCTTAAAAAGAGAATGTTGTGTAATGTCTATGGTTTCTGTGTCTGGTTTTTGCTCTATATCTACAGAGGATGGAGCAGATTAGGTAGCAATAATATGGGAAGTACCAAGCCGGGAGGGCTTGTTTAGAAATTGAATTTTAACGATTTGAAGTATTTAAATTGAATTTTAAGAAATATTTGAATTGAATTTTAACATTTTTAAAATATTGGAGTTATAAAATATATTTATTATTTTAAAATAAAAATAATATTAATGTCAAGAAAAATTAATTTTGATAAAATTTTATTTATTTAAATAATTTTTGAATGTTTTGAAAATATTAAATTTTAATTTTAATTTTTTAAAGCTAATATTTTAAGGAAACTAAATTAATAATATAAGAAGATTAAAGTTTAAAAAATTTAATAAGAGTAATAATTTTTTTTCCTTTTTAATTGATTTTATAAAAATTTAATAACAATTGAATTTGAAGTATTAACGAAAGATATTATCGATTTTTAATAAAAATTAATTAGTTAATTTTAATTTATGAAAAGTTAATGATTTATAAAAATTGATTAATTAATTAATTTTAAAATAAAAATATTAAATTAAATTAAAATAAATTAAAAATTGTACATTGAAGTGATTTAACGATATATTTACCTTAATGTTTCAAGAGGCCAAGGGTCAAGACAAGTAGGAGAGGTTTGAGTGGTCAAAGCTTCTCACTTAAGGCTCTCTCTTTTAGGAGGTCTTGAGTTTGAGTGACGACAAAGGAGAAGTAGAAATTATTCCTATTGATGATCCTCTAGCCCCTGGGCATAGCTCCTTGATCGAATCAATTACGGACGTTCGC
>JAOSBK010000001.1:1149062-1160416 GCA_027568895.1 Erythroxylum shatona | reverse complement strand
TATTTAATAAGCAAATAACAAACATAATTCGTACTAACTTCCTTTAATATTCTAACCCCTAATTTGGGGCGCTACAGCCAACCCGACCATCAGCTTTTTAGAAAATTGCTTGTTTCATATTTAGGTTAAAAATGACAATAGAACTCACAATATAAACATCAAACATGAATTAATCAAATCTCAGTAATATGATAACTCAACTCAACTATTAAACTTGGCATGAACCAATTAAATTTGACTTAAACTACTAATTTATGATAAAATGGAGGAGTGCATCAGGAGTTCTCTGTGATAAAAAGATCCATATACGACTCAAAGGGAAGTTCTATAGAATGATGATTCGGCCAATCACGTTATATGGGGCAGAGTGCTGGCCTACTAAGCGCAGACATATGCAACAATTACTAGTAGCTGAAATGCGTATGCTTAGGTGGATGTGTGATATTACCAAAAGAGATTGGGTGCAGAATAGGGTAGTGAGAGTCAAGCTACAAGTGGCTATCATAAACGACAAATTGAGAGAGAAAAGACTTAGGTGGTTTGGGCATGTGAGCAGGATGCCTTGTGATGCTCCGGTTCGACGCGGCGAGAGAATAAATCTTTGTGACTACAAGAGGCGAAAAGGGAGGCCTTACAAGACTTGGAGGGAGGTGATCAAGGGATACATGTCAAAGTTGGCCCTCATCGCCGCAGTTGCTAGAATTAAAACAGTTTGGCGTAATAGGATAAAGGTAAACGACATAACATAGAGTCCTTTTTTTTTAAGGTGTACGGGGAGATTCCTTAGATAGACACATAATACAATGGGATTGCTGCACTCTTAGGACATTGATCAGGGCAAACTCTTAGAGTATCTCGCTCCGAGAAAAGCTGGTCTTGACAAGGTGCAAGGTAATAGCAAATTATGGTCTTCATCAGGTATATATATGGATGTACTTTCAATCTTTACGTATTTATTCTTTGCAACCTACATCACTATTTTCATGTCACATATGCATGTGGGCCTACTGGAAACAACCTCTCTACAATGTAGGGGTAAGGTTGTGTACTATCAAGCTCCCCCAGACCCTGCTTCATTGCGGGACTTTTCGGGTTATGATGATGATGATGATGATGATGATATATGGACTTGGATTAACAATCCTTAAGGCTCTGCAGATCTCAAATGGGTCTGCAAATGTTTGACGTTCAAAGCGCCGACTCAACACAATATGGAATATATCACCAGCCATGATATGCTCTTTAGCCTGCAAAACTGCCTCCTTGTATTCTTCACTTGTCATGCTCGACACCTCCAATTTGGATCCATATAGATGAGTGAACAAACTAATTAAACCCGCATGTAGCCTTTGTTTGAAATTAAGAATGAATTAATCATTATGCATGGAACTGGTTAACAAAGGAAAAAATGTAATGGAAGGTGAGATATAAAATCTACTACTCACAAAGAGATACTCAAAAATGTAATGCAATAACTCTCATTCCTCTTGTAATTAAGAGGAATGGAGTAATACCTGAAAACGAGGAATCAAAATATAAGTTATCTAATCATAATTTGTTACCAACCATTTTTCATTCTATACCTATACCTATTCCTCTCTCCTCATACTCACTAAACAAGCACACCCTAAGTTCAGCTGGGTTCAACCTGAAATTATTGGGCCTAGTTCTGTTTGATGGAAATTCGAGTTGGACTTGAGCTTTTTCTTAAAATTTTTTTGTTTTAGGTTAGGCTTGAACTCAAGTTAACTGATTCGGCTTAGATAAGAATCCAAAAGTTTAATATAATAACATCATTTTTTAAATTAAAAATTAAAAGAACATAATCAGATTCGAGTTCAGTTAAATTTCGGGCTATTCAAATTTGACTAGGCTTAGGTTTGACCCTTGTGTCTCGAGGTCAATTAATTTTAGGCTAAGTTCGACCTCGAATACTAATTTTTTGTCAGACTTGGGTCACCCAAACTCAACCCCGACCCTGACCAATTATCATCTCCATTCACTAGCAAAAGAAGATTTAAACTTACTATTTCCTTCTACAAAAGATAAAATCTTAACAAGAACAGAGAAATACAACTAATATGGTTTGTTATGCATTGAAGAGGAGTGAGTGAAAATAGTTGAACGAATCCAAGTTTCAAATTCCTTCAAAATGCAAGTGAATTTCCAAAGCATTTGCCACCGAAAGTGCTTTGACTTTCCAAAGACACCTACTAAGTGCTGGATAGTCTGCAGAATGTTATCATGCTTTTTTGTTTCTTTTATAACAGTCGACATCATACTCGCCATCGCTCCAACGCACACCGACTAAATTATCGAGTGCACACGATAACGGCTTCTAGGTAAGTATGGATCGGGTTGGTCAGACTTCTTGCGGGTCCAATCCAAGAGACACTGTTCTCTTTTGGGCTCTTCGTTTACTTGCAGAAGGTGAACCCTTACACTTCTCTCCCATACCTGCAACAAAGGAGGTGATTATATATATTATTATTATTATTAGAAAATCTTCCCATAATTGTAATTTTAATAAAATTTTATTGATTTGATAGTTTAAATAACTTTTTTGTATATATTGTTTATAGTTATTGAATCAAATTATAATTACTTAAAATTTATAATTCATTGAATTATAATATTATTCTCGTGAGATCTCATGGGTATTAAAATTTATATTAAAGAAGAGAGTTGAGTTTAAATTTTTTCATCTGTTTATAAATTAATTAATATTTATAAATTTATAACTATTTTAAATTTTAATTGAAGTTGTTGTTAAATCGGTATGATATTAAGATATTACAAATAATAAAGGTTATTATTCTATTATGTACAATTTATTATTAATTATATACAAATATTATTAATTATTTAATAAATTTTATTTTATTCTATTCTATGTTACTTATATTTAAAAATAATTTATTTATATTTTTATTTATATAGAAATATATTCAAACAATTAAAGAATAATTTATATATTTTTCTATTTTTATTAATAAAAATTTTATTATTAATTATATACAATTTATTATTAGTATAAAATCATTATTATTAATTATTTAATAAGATTTATTATATTAACTATTATTCTATTATATTTAATATATTAATTATGTTTAATATAATATTATAACATGATCATAGTTAGTATTAAGAAAATTATTGAAGGTATATTAAGTAGTATATATTTATTGGTTTACGTTTTTATCCTAAACTCTCTGGATTGAAAGTTTCTTATTTTTATTGTTTAGAATAGAATGGAACGTAACGTGAAATTCTCCGCCTCCATCCTATTTTATTTTATTCTTTTATAAAATTTTCTTGCAAAAGTGTGTTAATTTCCGTCAGTTCTATTATGGAACCTCGTCCAAACAGCAAACAGGCGAAGAAGGAAATACAGTGACCTACCAACAGTTTGACAGTGAAGGCTACAAGCTCCTCCATCTCCCCCAAGCACTCCTCTTGATGTTCATGTGTGCTTGTGAACTCAGTAAGTAGATAAAGAGTTTTCTCCGCCTGCTCAATGATAAAAATCCACAACTAATATATGAAACAATTACTGAAATGTATATTCTTAAAAGGAATTAATGAAAAGATCTTAACCTTCGAGAAAAATTCAGCAATCATGGCCTCTATTTCATTCATCACATGCACTGCACTGTTCATAGCTTCAAAAATGGACTGCACATCTCCCTGGAAAGAAACACATTTTAGCATATTAAACTTTAATTAAACTTTTATGATGTTATAGAAAAAAATGGGATTCAGAAGCAAACCTTCACTTCATCCTCTAATGGAAGTTTGACAGATAATGCTGACAGTTTCCTAGTCATTCTGCTTAGAGCTTCACAGTTTTTTCCTTCTAGTTTCGACCACTTATCTAGCATACTCATCTGAGGATTCATAATCTGACATAACTTGATCTCGTGATTGAGTTTTTGGATTTCTAATCTCTTTTTCAGTATGGATTTTCTAACGTTGAATATCCGAAGCCATGCATGAAACACCTTGTCCTAAAAGAAGGAAGTTTCGTTAAATAAAGTTGCTAATTTACTCCAACTCTTTGATAAGAAATTTGGAAGTTCTGTAGATTCTGATCTTACCTTGGAAATGGTATTTGTAGAGGCCATGGCAGACTCAGCTCGAGCATTCGCAAACCTCCACTGCAACAACCTGTTCTGCATAACTCTAAACCTATGATACTCTTCTTCCTGTATTGGGCTCACCTTCTTTTGCCTGAGGTACCTCAGGACGCCACTGACTCCGCCGTTGCTTTTGCTTCTCCCATTCTCTCCTCCGCCGTTTACCGTCGATTCTAGTGGCGGCAACATTGACCGTCCCGGCGATAACGCCCAGGCTGACGGTGACGTTGATGACGATCGAGACTTGGGTCTTGCAGCTGATGAACCAAGATCACGCGGCTTGCTTCCACCCTGCAAGAACCTGACAAACCCATCTCTGGTGCTATTCCTATTGTCTTGGCTTGACTTCCTCTTGAAGTTTGATGAAAGGGTTGTGCTTGTACCAGAGCTTGAAGGGTAAAGATTCTCGTCGTTTCTAATGGTTCCTGTCCGCGAGGTCGACTTTGATCGATTAGTAGCATGTCTTTGGCGGCATATGTTTGGAGAGGTCGAGTTGTTTTCAGCTCCGCTCCGGCTACGAACAAGGCCTGGAGACGGTGATGTCGCCGGTGGCGGGTGGCGGCGTGTCAAAGTAGCTTGCATGATCGTGTTATGGTGGACATGTTTTGATATAGTTGATGCTTGTGTATATATATGCAAGTGGTGAGAAGTCGAAAGCACGTCTTAAGTAACAGAAACAGACAAGACATTGCATGTAGATCGAAAGAGAAGACTTTGTTTCATGAGTTCACGTCTATGTTTAGAAATTTAAGGTAAGGTACTTATATTAATATAAAGTCACGGGTAAAATAAAATTAATCGATCAATTAAAAAGAAACATACTTATGTTGCTTAATCATGTTCCTCAGTTTATTCAATTAATATTAAGAAAATATAGTATTCCATTAGATCCAAATTAGATCATCAAAAAGAAGGTAAACAAAATAAAAAGGAGAAAGAAAAAGCATCATTGAAAGGAAAACACAAACAAACAGAGATGTATCATGTATCATGTACCATAGTTTTAATTTTATAAATATTAAGAAATGAACAACACAAAATATAAATATTTTTTATATAAATAGAAAGTAAACACGCTACATATTACATGATGAGTTTAGGGCGACAAACCCACGACATATCCTCTAATAGGATTGAGAGACACCAAATGGGTGTTATATCAAAATTAGTGATCCCTAGTTTGAACTGGTCTGCAAAATTAGCGAGTCAGTCAACACACTGATTGTCTTCCGTGTACATGTACCGAGTTATAACTACCCAATTACAGGTAAACAATTCATTGATTTCCAGAACTAGAGGATTGAGAGACATTGCGCGTTTCGACAGGGATGATAGTAGATTAATCACTGCTCGCGAATTTGTCTTTAATTCAATTCGACAATAACTCAGGTTCCAAACTAGCTTAAGTCTTGAAAAAACTCCTCAAAATTCAGCAGAGATAGAGGAGCACCATCCTATATTCTACACAAAGCCTTCAAGTCAAGAGCTCGAACTATCGCGAATCAGACCACCTGCTGTAACTGAAGAGAGCAATCTTTCGCTTGTTTTATCTGTATTTAATCTAACCCAACCCTGAGGAGGTTTGCTTCAATCAATAAGCTGTTCACGTCGAGTGTGATTACCAGATTTGCTCTTCTTTGCCAGACTGACGCCTTGTAAATCTGATGGACATATTCTAAAACATAATGAGTTGGGAAAGTCAGCCAAGAAAAGTGCTCTTCAAAAATAGTCCTATTTTTTCAAGTCCATAAAAACCAACACGTCGTGTCAAAGATAATTGGCCAATCTAAGCCTAGCACAAGTTGGTGTGTTTGTAGATTCCTTATAAATATTAATGTCACTACCAATTACATTTTCACTAAGGTTATATTTGGTTAGATGTAACGTTTTTTATGTAATAAAATGTAATGCAAATTGATGTAATATTAGACAATTGTTGTTTGGGAGGGATGAAAGAGTTCATAATGTAATGTAGTAAAATATTGTCTAAAAGAAGCGTTTAAAATGTAATACAATGAAAGATTGTTTATTGTTTTACATTCCATCATAAACCTTCCAATTTAAAGATTTTTCATTGTTACTATTTATGTTGGAATAAGATGTAATATAAAACCTTCCTTTTCCATCTCATCACATTCCATTATTTTATAAATCGTCCTCCCAAACGATGGAATAATATTATATTACATTCTAAATTTTGCTCTAATTAAAAAAGAAAATGAAACAATCATCAAATTGACTATAAAATTATGTACTGATTAGTGGATACAAGTTTTGAATAACTATTTTATGTAAATAAATTTAAGAAAATCCTCACTAAAAAAGTGAACAAGAAAATGCATAGCAAGTAAATCATAAAATGATAAGAAGTCTTGTTTTATAAGAAACAAAAACTAAACTAACTATAGAATTATGTAGTCATTTAAATGTAAATATTATGCTCTCAAAACCTCAATAACATAAAACCCTTTTTATATTACACTGAATTCCAATATCAAATTTTCTTAAGACAATCTTTAATCAACACTATTTGTCACATTAATAAGGATTCATTCTTTTGACTTATGAGACGTAGCAAATGATGTAAAGAAAGAACAAACAAAATAGCTTACTTGATGGACAAAAAGTGAAAATTCTTGTATTAACCTTTGCCGGTTCAATATGAAGGATGCTATTTATTACTTTTTGTTGGGAGTACAGGGTAACTGTTTTCGTTTTCGTGCGTCACCCTGTATCCCTCTCCATCCATCAATCCATTAAACAAAGGGAGATCAATTCCCTGTTTTCGTTTCCATTGTGTCATCCTGTGTTAACAGAGAATATTTGATCCCATTTGTTAGTTGATCAGTATGAGAAAGGCTATGTCAGGTTTGTTAAATTCCATAGAAGTCGGCTAACTCTTAATCTTAAAGATGGAAACTCACGTTCTGCCTAGTATTTTCCCACTTTGACAGAACTCATATCAGCAAGAAGAGTTTGCTTGTCTCTAAACTCAGTAGGGCAAATTGGTTTTTCACATGAATTCTCGTTATAGGATAGGAAACAAGAGATACCAAAACTATGCTACTCAGAAAGTTGGAACTTGTTTCGATGCTATTACTACACTACTACTAAAATGATAGTGATCACAATTGAAGATATCAAATCTTTTCATGTATGAACACAATGAAAATTGAGATAATAAAGAATATTCTTAACATTAAATAATTACATAAAATGATAAAAATTAAAAGTAAATTTAGCTATATTAGAAAGCGAATATTTTAATTTTACTAATCTTAGATGGATTCAAGTTTTAAATTACGAATTACAGAATGATAGAGATAAGAGAATAAATCTGTCCAATCTCATACTAACTCATTCTAGCTTGTGCTGCAAGTTCAACCAAAGTGACCTCAGTTTCAGCAACTTCTGGAGCTGGTAAATTGAGATCAAAGAAGCAAGTAGACTTCCCAGAACTTGTGGCATTACGCAAGTAAACAAAGTGCACCCTCTTGTGTCCACCGAGTGCTTCACCGGACTTAAAAACTCTGTCGCAATATGGACACTTAAACAATCTTCTTCTTCTCTCAGTAGCTCGTTCACAGAACTCACTCGAGTCACTACTTTCTTCGTCCTCATCTCTCTTATCAGGAAAGCTTCGATACCCTTCTCTTGGCTTCCGATTCTTAGCAGCAACAAACCTTTTTATTTTTTTGTGATTAGCTTTGTGCCCACCAAGAGCCTGATAAGATCGAAACGATTTTCTACATGCTTCGCATCTGTATTTACCAAGTTCAGGTTGCTTAGTCTTCCCATGGATTCCCTGAGTTGCACAAGTTTCTTTAGCTTTCATGTATTGCCCCACTATTTCTGAATCTAGTTCTGTAGGGCTTACATGTCCATGACTAAGCATAACTAACCATAGCGCAGCATCTGCATCATCTACGACACTAAATCTATTGGATTCAGAAGTTACCTGTTTCGATGACTCCATTATCACCATCGCTGGTTCGGCCACCTTCTCGTTTGATTTAAGTGGCCTTTTCGATCTCTTTCGAGTTGGGCTCCTTGGAGATTCGATTTCACTATCTTCATCATCATCGAGACTAGGTTTTGAAGTATAATAGCTCACTGATTTACTAGGTGGCTTGTTTGGAGCATGTTCGATGTTACTTGAAGAAGGTAAGGAAGAAGATTGCGACTTTGAAGTTGGGTTTTCAAGTTCTCGAGTAGGTGGAGGAGGAGGTTTGGACTGTTTAGGAGGAACCCGTAGCTTAGCTAAATGAGATCTCATGTGTCCTCCCATGGCTTTCCCATTAGCAAAGCTTCTGCTGCAGATCTTACAGGTTTGTCTCGAGTCCATTGATCACCGGGAAGAGATGAAAGTTTCAAGCTTGGAAGGAAGGATTAGGTTTTGCTTACTACAAAAGAATGAAGTTGAATCTTAACATAGTAGATTAAGAGTCTACGGACATAAAAGGAAAAAACAATAAAAAATTAGAGTATTTATGACACTTACCATAAAAATAAAAAATGAAATAGTAAACATTATATGATATTTTTAAACTTTACATCAGGATTCAGTAAAATTTCTACCGAGCGTTGTTGTTGTTGTAATATATTTTTATTTTAATGTTCGATATAATATAAACTATATAATACCGATTGAAACAAAATATAATTTTAAAGAAATAAATAATAGTTTTAAAATTTATAAATTAAAATAAAATGTATAAAGATTGTGCATTTTCAAGCATTAAAGAATTAACAAATATGAAATATTAAAACACATTAATACAATTTAAGTTATGATACTGTTAGAGGAAATCTCCTCTAATTTAGCAGATATCGTGATCCAGGGAACTTTCTCCTAACTATTTATTTAGATTGTGATAAGTAGCAAGAGTATTTAAAGAAAATCATAGATTATCTTTTAAAATGTTATCTTCAAAGTATAAGGTCGACATTACTTGATTTTGATAAACAATAACATAAAAAAGACCGTATTATAGAAAACATCAATGTTACATTTTGGAACCGAAGTTAGATAAAAGAGTACTGAATTGTTATAAAACTGCTAAATAAAATTAAAGAATTTAAAAAATAATTAAAGAAGATAGAAGATTATCTTTATTTATAAAAATCTAAAGTTTAGTTAAAAATGAGACTATTGAATAAAATTTTATTAGCTTATTTTAGTTTATAAGAATTTACGAAAACTTATCAAATAATTAATAAATTAATCGTTTTTAACAATAAAAATATTAAAATAAATTAAAAGTTAAAAACCAAATTAGAAAGTTAATCTATTCAAGATTTTTAGTGTTAAATTGGCCAAACTAGTTCGATTTTTAAAATATTAAAAAAGATGTAATAACTTTTTTCTTTGTATAATAAAAGTACCACATTTTTTTAAAATATGCACACGTAACTGAAATTCAAATATAAACATATGATTAAAAAATTGAATAGATTTGGAGGATTCAAATGTAAAAACCAAGAATAAGTGAACTTATCAAATTGACTTTCAATTTTTAGGTTTGATTTACTTTAATAACTTTTATTATTAAAAGTTATCAATTTATCAATTAATTGGTTAATTTTTGTAAATTAATGACTTTTTATAAAATAAAATAATTCAATTAATCTTTATTTAATAATCTCATTTTTTATTAAATTTTAAATTAAGAGCAATCTCTTTCAATTATATTTCAAATCATTCAATTTTTAGTTAATTTTATGAAGATTTAGCATTGATTGAACCTTTTAAATCTTAAACATATTGTTTTAACTTCTTTTCCGATTTTTTTAAATATTGGTATAAACTTTGATTTTTACATCAGTTAAAATTTAAAAATATTATTAAAATTAAATTAAATATGTTAGCCTTTAATGAGATTTGGATTCATTTTTTCATTTTATTATAAATTATTCATGTTAAATAAATTATTTAACAAATTAATAATTTATATGACTCACACTTTTTAATATTTAAAGATATTATAGATATTCAAAATCTATTTGTAAATATATTTTAAAATGGAACTAAATTAATTAAAAAAATCAAAAGATTAATATATATTGTCAATACTAGTCAATATAGGCTCAAATCTAATTTAAAATTATTTTAAATAAATTTGAATTTAATTAAAAATTGATTTCAGTTTAACTTGTTGAGCTTATTTTGGAATAAAACAATTTAAAATTAACAATTTGTAAATTTAACGAGTTAATACAAAAGAAGAGAGTTGAAGGGTTTTAGATTAAGTATGATTAAGATTTAGTACGTGAAGTGTAACTTTTTAAGACGTAGGGTAGTCTATCATCTAGAGCATTTGAGAGATTGATGAAGACTTAATTTACTGGATCAGATCAGAGTCACTTAAATAGATAAGTGCATAATGAGTTTTGTATGATAGGAAGATATCGCTCAAGTTCAAAGATAAATTTTATTATTTAGTGATCAAGTCGGTAATACTCTATTGGGAAGAGTGTTAGCCCATTAAATAAGTGCATAGTATAGGTTAATGGTAACAAAGACAAGAATGTTTTGTTAAATGTGCAACCTTACTAAGAGAGATAAGGTCAGGAATATAGTAATAAGAGATAAATTAAAGGTAACTAATATTATTGGCAAATTAAGAAAGATAATAATGAGGTAGTTTAGATATATTAAGAGGAGGCAACCAAACGCTCCTGTGAGAAGATGCGAGAATATCATTCATAAAGATTGTCAGAAAAGAATGAAGGTCTAAAAACAATTGAAGGAGGTGATAAAAATGATATAACAATGTTAGAATTTATCAAAAATATGATAAGCCTTTTAACTCTTAGTTCTTAACTTGTAAATAGACGATACTTGCGATTTAACTTAAGTCCCTATTTAGATATACTTCTATCAGTAAAGTTTTTGTCAGTAGAGTTTTTATAAGAATAGCTTTTCTAAAAAATTAGTTAATTGTTTGACTGTTATTTTAAAAAATATTTTAAAAAGAGCTTTATACAATAGATTGTTTGGTAACATAAAAATAAAAGGTACTTTTAACTATATTTTATTTTGTAATAAAAATTAATTATTCATATAAATATTATTTAAAATATATTAAACAATATGTAAGGCATAATATATTAATTATTATATAATTTTAAACCATATGAAACATAAATGAAAATATATTTAACTAAATCTTTTATATGGATTATAATACAAGTAAAACTAATACAAAAAATAAA
>JAOSBK010000001.1:1102037-1148962 GCA_027568895.1 Erythroxylum shatona | reverse complement strand
TACATGATTATTTATATGTACAATATAATACATAAATTATTTTATAACAAAGAGAATTTTTTAATTTTTAAAAAATTTATTCTTTAAAAAAAAGTTTGAAAATTTTCTAAACCGAATTCAAATCAAAATTTTGTGGAATGAGAATATTTTAATATTTGAAAAATGTTTGTTTAAATAAAATTGATCGACTAATTGGGCCGACCTTGGCCAAAGACAGCTTGGGAGCCTACTCTAAGACTATCTTCATAAATAATAAAATAAGGCTTATTTTTACTCTAATAAATAATATAATAAAATAAAATAGGGCTTCCTTCTTTTTATTCTTTATAAGAACCTAAAAATAGGACAAAATAGATACCCATTTTTTATTTTATCGAGAGCCTATAAAATATTGGAAACAACATAGACTAATATAATAATAAATTTCGATAGTTATTAAAGTGTTATATTTATAATTTTTTATAAAATATAGTATACAACAACAATAAAAATAACATTCATTATAAATCCCATCGAGTTGCAAGGTTTGGAGATGTTTAATAATACGCAATTTTATCTTTTAACTAACAAAAAAATTGTTTATATAAAAAAAGTATAACATATTAAAAATAATTGATAATAATTTTTTAAAAAGTATGTGTGCTTATTGCTTACCTTGAAAAACACAAATAAAGAAATTTTCAATGATAATTGAAATTATAAAAGGCCTACGTGTTTTAATTTTATCTCCATATTTTTAAAATCCAATTTAAAAAAGAATGCGTATGGCAGTGTACATTCTAGACGTACCTGTCAACGGCGGGACCCAAATACGGTACTCCATAACTCACTGTTGGGGACCACCTTCAACGGCAACGTGTACGGCAACTATTCTTCCAACGTTTATTTTAAAATATTTTAAATTATATTAGTAGCATATGTAAATAAATGGGATGATTGAAATTAAATAATGTATTTAATTTTATTGTGATGATTTAAAATATTATTTTAAAATTTTTCTTCAAATATTATTTAAAAATATAAATATAAATATAATATATATATTATTTTAGTTATTGTTATATACGATAAATTTTATTATTATAAATATATTTATATATTAATAAAAATATATATCAAATAATTTAAAATATAATCAAATATAATATAATAATATTTAATATAATTAATATATTACTAATTTATTAAATAATTAATAATAATATTTTTATATAATTAAGACTAAATTTTATATATTTACTAATAAAACAGTTCTTGTTAAAATTAGGAAAGTTTGGCATGATAGGATAAGGATAAACGACATCCTTTAAAATTCTTGCGGCTCATAATTACCGCTTAAGAAGTTTGACCGATTTGTCCTTTATGCCTTTGTGAGTGGCAAGTTTTTGGTCAAGACTTTCAAGCCATCCATTAGGTTTGTTTTTCAAGTCAGGTATATTAGGTAAATATTTTCACGATGGACGTCTAAAATAATAGGATTGTCGTATTCTCAGGGTCGCTCAGTGATGAAAACTCCTAGCACAACTAGCGACAAAAAGAGTCGGGCTTTATAGGATGTAAGATACTAACAGATAGGGACAATCTTCATATATATCTTTATGTATTTTATTGTAATTATTTTACTTAAATATTATGTGTGCTAGTTTTTATTTATTTATTATGTTAACCTACATTACTATTTTCTTGTCACATTTGTATGTGAGTCAACTAAAAATAATCTCTCTATTATGTAAGGGTAGGGTTGCGTATTATCATACCTTTCCACTCTCCGCTTCAATATGGGATTTCAAATTGAGTGTGATGATTACGAGAGAAAAGGCTTAGGTGGTTTGGGCATGTGAGCAGGATGTCTTGTGATACTCCGGTTCGACGCGGCGAGAGAATAAATCTTTGTGACAACAAGAGGCGAAAAGGGAGGCCTTACAAGACTTGGAAGGAGGTGATCAAGGGAGACATGTCAGCGTTGGCCCTCACCGCCGCAGTGGCTAAAATTAAAACAGTTTGGTGTGATAGGATAAGAGTAAACGACATAACATAGAGCGTTTTTTTTCAGGTGTACGGGGAGATTCCTTCGATGGACACATAATACAATGGGATTGCCGCACTCTTAGGGCATTGACCAGGGCAAACGCTTAGAGTATCTCGCTCCGAGAAAAGTTGGTCTTGACAAGGTGCTAGGTAATAGCAAATTATGGTCTTCATCAGGTATGTATATGGATGTACTTTCAATCTTTACGTATTTATTCTTTGTACCATACATCACTATTATCATATCACAAATGCATGTGGGTCTACTGGAAACAGCCTCTCTACAATGTAGGGGTAAGGCTGCGTACTATCAGGCCCCCCAGACCCTGCTTCATTGCGGGACTTTTCGGGGTATGATGATGATGATGATGATGATACTAATTTAAGATAATTATAATAAATTATTAGTTTTACTTAAGAGTTAAGTTAAATCGTTATATAAATAAAATTTAATTAATTTATATTTGATGTTTATAGTGTATGTGTTTCGTTGTTATTTTTTAACCAAAGTCTATAAAAAAGAATTTTTAAAAAAACCCAAAAACTAAATAAAAATTTTAAAAGATTAATGAAACTTTCTAAATTTTCAAAAAAATTATTTCTTCGACTCTTTTTTAGAAAAAAGGAAGAGGGCAAAAAACCTTTTTATACATTCCAAGATAGGATTAAATCCTCTGTACTCCTAACCTTATATCAATCATATTTTATACAATCTCTTCCACACAAATATATAAAACCTATAAAAACGTGTGATGAGATCGTCTGAAATAAAATTAACGCAGGATTATTACAGAAGATCTTGTCCCTTCAAGATTGACTTCATTTGACTAGTCAGGGGAAAGCTGATATTTAAATGATTGGAAGTAATTAGTTACTTTCTAAACATTCTAAGTCTGACCATGTGATATGATATGATGATGAGCAGGCTCCCTTCCCTAAGCTCGAGCATTGTTACCAATGGAGTATGAGAAGTTGATAATCAAGCTCTTTACAAATTAAAAATGGAGGTAGCTCCATCGAAACCATAACACAGGCGATAAATTACTTCCTGAAAAGCCGTAATATTGGGATTCAGAACACAAGGTGGTCCTTTTACTTAGAAGAAGTTAAAAATATATGAATTAGTATTTAAAATTTTTATGAAAATGAGAGAAGGTTAATCCCGTCAAATTTTTTATTTTCTTAATATGTGTTCCGAATATTTTGAAAATAATATAAGTTAATTTGAGATTAAAGTTACATTTTATTGTAAATATTGAGGTTCAAAATGTATTTTTCTTATAAATATTTTCATTCATTCATTTATATGGGTTATTTAAAAATAGTCTTTCTGCTTTTTATGATAAGCCTACGTATTATTGGACTTTCTTAAACTCCATGTCTTAGCGAAATTTCTACTGATAGTCATCGTCGTCGTTGTTGTTGTAAAATGCACTTTTAGTCAATAATAAATTTATCAACGTTCCAAATATTAAAAATTATTAAATTTTTTGTGAAAAATTTTTAGAGTGTATTCATACTTTTAAATATTAAAACTCACTAAATTTTCTTTTTTTGTGAAATTTAAGATAATTTCAATACTAAAAATGATACTTCCCCTTAAGTACAAAGCGTTTAAGGCATAAAACCTCCTAAGGGGTGGTCGAGTTGATAGAGTAGAAGAACTTGAGACCAAAAGGCCTTGTGTTTGATTCCTCCTACCTACAATCTCTTGATCGAGCCTGTCGTACAGGGCTTACCTAGTGCAGAGTACCCAACTAACGTGATTTGCAGACTATTGCGTCAATCTGAAAATTTACTCAGTACGCATCTAAAGAGTAACGACTGCGGGTTGTTTCGTTTAAAAAAAAAAAGTTTAAGGCATGATGCATATAAATAAAAGGTTTACAAATAATCACAAATTAATCAAACAAACAAGGTGAAGTAACATGGTTTGACTGAAATCCTTTTTTTTGGTTAAGACATATATTTATATTAAATAATTTTAAATATATAATATAATTATTTTTCTCAAAATCTAATTTAACAATCGTATATATTCATTTGCAATTAACATTAAAAAACCCATATATCAAATAAAAGTATTAAATCAATTTAATTTTTCATAAAACAATTTAAAAAAAAAATAATCTACAAAAAATAGTCAGCTTAAGTTAAATGTTTAAAATAAAAATAAAGTAAAAATGCAAATTTCAATATAGTGAATTCAATTATTTATTCTGAAAATTAGCTTTAACGTGATGGATATAAGTGGGTACGGCCTAGCCCATGAGCATCCTCGATCGTATCTTTATTGCTTAGGCCTCAAGATCCTTTGGGCTAAACCTGTTTGAGGCCACTAGGGCAGGACAAGGTTTGTCCTTTCAAATTTTCCTTATTTATCTCATAAATTATTTGTTTCCAATAAATTATTTAAAATTTGTATGATAAATTAGATAAAATTAACATTATAATCTCAACGTATCACTACTAAATGATAATAATAATAATAATTTTTAATTACAATTTTCATTTTAAACTTTTAAATTAACAGACGTAAAAAACAAATTTCATATATATTAATTAACTCACTTCTCTATATTCAAAATATTCAAATAAAATTATATTTAAACTCAAATTTTAGTAAAATTATACTAAAATTTGAATAAAAATATTTGTTGTAATTTAAAGTTTGTTAGAATCCATTAGATGGGTCCAATTTTGATACCTTTAATTATATATATTACATGTTTAAGTATTAGTTTTTCCGGATCAAGTCTATCTTCTCTTTACCATGAACTCTCTTTCTTAGTTAACAATATTTGTAGTTTTATCGATATTTGCGGATTCTTTAATTTTCTTTTTCCCTCGTAGAGCAAATAAGGTAATTAGGCGGTATATTGATTCATATACGTTAAACTCGCAAAAATAAAACTCAAAAATAAAACTCAAAGGAATTGATAGAGTAAGAGTTCGATCCTAGTTCAGGATGAAATAGATATAGAAAATAAAGATCTGGCTTTACCTATTATTAGGTTGCCAATTCTTCTGCTATTATAACTCCAAACGTCAAATTTCCTTTTTCAACACAGTAAATTAAAATTCATTGCACCAAAAAGCGTCGCAGAACGATTACATCGAGACATACTTAAGGAAATTAACCAGTAATCATTCGAGGATAGATATTTAAACACTTATATCAACTCCTAATCTTCAAATTCAACACTCCAAATCTAAGCTTCGGATGGTTAATAATAACCTCAACACATATCTCAACAGAAGTCTCTTTCTGGTGAAAAACAAAGTGATTTCCAAACTACAAAATATGATAAACAATAGCAACAAAACCAACCACTCTCGTCATACAAATGTAGGATACCTTTTTTTTTTTGTTTTTTGATTAAAGGGAAGCTGTCGAAGTAAATTACAAAACAGAGCGGAGGATGCTGGTCCCCAACATATCCGCTAGAAGGATATGTTAGCACCTGGTAGGGGCTACATCAAAATAGATTACACCAAATACATTATAATCAGCCTGAGTGGTGAGCTAGTCAGTACATCTATTGCCCTCTCGATAAACATGCCGATGGACAACAGTCCAATTGCGGGTAAACAGTTCGTTAATGCTCGCAACAATAGGGTAGGTCGCCTGCGTGCGGTTGGTCGATGAAGAAAGGAGCTGGTGCACCGCAAATGAATCTATTTCCAGCTCGACGTGACGGAAGCCCAGTCGCCAGGCGAGAGATAAGCCGGAATACACACCCCATAACTTGGCAGACAGCAGAGTCCACCATCCGAGATTCTGCGTAAAACCTGCAATTCAAGTACCATCACTGTCGCAAAAAAGGCCACTTGCTGTAGGACTCCTTTTTAGTACTTGCATTAAGCCACTTTAGCCGAGACATTAAGTTATCATCGATACAAGAAACTCTAGCGAGTTCATCACTCTCAGGAGAACAAACCGAGAAAAAACACATTTAAAAAGCAGGTGATCCACATTTTCAATGTGTCGCCCACAAAATATACAATCCAGAGGAAAACCACGAGTCATGCCTAACTTTTGCATTTTATCATATGTATACAACCTGTCTTTTTTAGCAAGCCACAAAAGAAAAAAAGCATCTTGAGATATGAAAACCATGCTACATATTATGGCTGGGTGATCGGGAAAATTAAACCTTTCTTTCTTTTCTTTTTTTTTTATTACTCACGAAGTATTTTAGGAGGGTTCTAATTATGAGAATGTACCTTTAGGTCATCTATACTCAAACTAATTTCGGCTCGAGCTAGGTAAGTTCTTTACGAGAGGTAAAGCTCTGACTTCAAGTTTTAAACGGTTATATATATGAGGAGAATTCAAATCCACGACCTCACTTAAGACAAAAAATTAAACCCTTCTTTCTAAACATTTCATAAGCTGCACTAATATTTAGTCTATCATTTTTTCCTTTAATATTATCAAACAAATTTGCATAAGTGTAAGGATATAATTGCAATAATTTATTTGACTTTCAGCAAACTTTTCCTTGGGTAATTATATTTTAGCATTTAATAAAAAAAGGAAGTCAATTATTTAATAAAACAATTGTTTTAATTATTACGTAGAAGAGTCTAATAAATAAAAGTTCAAATAAAAAAAGTAGAATGGAACAAATTATGAAAAGCATGAGAATGAAAAATGATGGTGCCTATGCTCCTTTGGAAGGGCAGTGGCATAGGCTCGACCCGTGTTTCATGATGGTTGTGGACCTTGTGGTACTTTTAAGAATTTAAGAATATAAATCTTTCTACTTTACTAACTCTTAAATAAAAAAAAATTAGTATATAGTTTAAAATTAAATACCTACAAAATTGGAGGATATAAGTAGAAATGAAAAATTAGTTTTCTTCCGTAACTAATAAATTTGAGTTAAATTTAAATTTAATAATTTATTTTATATTTATTCTTATTTCTTATGGATCATTTAGAATAAGTTTCTTTACTAGGAGATCGGATTATCTGTTTCGATTAACCACTTCTTACATTTTTCTAATAAATCTCATCCACATATACGTGAACAAGATTAAGTAATAGAGGGTTGGAACACTTTAATGGGAATAGGTGCTCCAACCCACTTTACTAAATAGATACAAGGTTACGTATAATGAACCTCTCCAGACCCGTGTTTAGCATAATTTTTTATAGTTTTTACTATAAGTAGTCTTAAATTAAATTAATTATAATTCCACGCTATATTATCTAATACTAAATATTAAAAATAACTATATCATTTAAACATATTAAGCACTGGTTTAATAACTTATTTAAATTAAATTAATTATAAATTCATGTTATGTTGTCAATACCAAATATAAAAATCGCTGTGTCATCTAAATATATTAAATTGGATGTTTTATACATACATCAAAATAGAGAAAAGGGGTTTAAGTACAAAATATGAAATTTAATGTTTATTATTAACACAATCAATATTTTGATGTTAGAAATATCTAATAAAATTATTTAAACATATATTTATACTTGAAAACGAGATATTACTAAAATTCACCATATCCTTTCATTAATTAATAAGAATTTGATTAATTATAACAGAGGATCTGATTCTCAATTAATGATAAGCCAACATAATGTTTCATTTGCTTTTAAATATATTTAGTAGATAGTAGTCCCTATGGATCATTTCGCTACTCCACTTTTTTAGGCATACCAATCCATTTCCACATTCTTCTTATCTCAAACGTTTTCCACACTATACGTAAACACAGGAATGACATTTGTACTAAAGTGGACGATTCCATCTTTTGAGTGTAAGGAATAACATTTATACCCGACGCAAAATCAACTACAAAATTTAGGTTGATTGAATTTCAGGTCAGGCCTCGAGCCTATTTTTCAAAAAGTAAAGTCTAAGATTTGACAATTATAAAAAATGATGTTATTTTCTATTTTTAATTTAAACATATAAAAACATCAAGCTTGATTGAGCCAAATCAAGCCTCGAGTTGACATGGGACTAGCAAAAGTTGTGGCATCCTAGACTCGGCCTAGCTCATTGTCATCTCTGCATAAATTAAACCTTTTAAGAGTATATTAAATAAATAATTTATAGATTATATAGTTAAAGTAAATTATTTAATAAATTAGTAATTTAAAATTAAGTAGCAAACTTAATTTAAATATGTTAAAGATGTTTTTATAAATTTTTACCATTGACCAACAATAAGAACAATATTTCTGTAGAAGTTCTACTAATACGCGATATCTTGAAAGGCACAGAAGTATATCATCGGTTAAATTAATCAATATTAAATTTTATAAAATTAAAACATCATTTGTGAATAAATAATTTTATAAACACAATTAAATGTGTATGGGATGTTAGGTAAAAAAAACAATAGAATACAATAAGATGTAGGATTAATGCAATAATAACTATATATGAAAAACTATGCAATAGATGTTATATATGTAGAAGATGTGATTTTAAACATGGTAGAATAAGGATTTTGTCACCTTATGATTTTATTAAACAATAAATAAAGAAATGGATTGTTATGTGATTAGATTATTGAGACATCATTTTAAAGAACTAATATTTTTCAAACATTATATATAATTATATATAGTTTTACTTTTTTAATAACTCAAATTCATTAACGATCATAATTAAAGTTAATGATATCGATTTGTAAGCACTTAGAAAATAAAACATTCATGATAACACTCTATAGAAAAACATATAAAAAAAAGATAATAATTAAGTGAATCTCGTTTCTAGCTCGTATCATACCGAGCATTTTAAGATCGCAATCGTAATTTTTGTTAATTACATTATTTTAATATCGATTCAATTAAGTTTTGCATTATTTAAATTAGCTTATTTGTTTGATTTAGTGTTTAATACTTTATGGGTTTGATTATATTAATCTTTTTGCACCTGATAGTGTTGGGTTTATGCTAGGATTGAATTTTTATGCTTAATGATCTTATAGATTCAGACGTTTTGTGTTTTTACATGATTTTTTTAAGCCAAAGTCAAGTTCTTCGATGCTTTATTACTCTCTTATCATTTAAGTATTAGTGATTTTCTATAGTTCTTTGATGCTTTATTGCATTATTATCATTTGGGTATTGTTATTTTTTTACAGATAAAGAGATGATATATTTCGTTATATTTTAGTTTTAGTTTTAAAATATATTTTATTTTTAAAAAGTCTAATTATATTTTATTTATTTATTGTAATTTTATTTACATAATTATTTAGTGTATCAGTTCTACTTATTTACTCTTTAACTTGCATCACTTTTTTATTGTTACATCTACATGTGGGTTTATTGGAAACATCCTCTCTATTGCGTATTATCAGACCTCCTCAATTCTTACTTTATTACAGGACTTCGGACTGGGTGTGACGATAATTTCAAATTCAGATTATTTAAATTGAATTCAAATAATTAAAATTTGATTAAATTCGAATCGGAATTAAGCCTAAACAAATCATGCTCGAGTCATAAGCAACTCTAACCATAATTTCAAAATAATCTTAAACATCTCAAATCAAATCTAACATGTTTAATTTTTTCTTTCCAAATTAAGAATGGTAAAATTGATTTGACATGGACTAAAATATAATATATTAAATTTGAGATGTTCGAGTTTTAAATTATAAGTGTCGACTCAAATAACTCGAATGAAATAAATTTTTTCAGCAAAAAAAATATTATAGTGATTGTTCAAAACAAATCAAGACCAAAATATCAATTTAGTCCCATTTAATCCGATAAATTCACTTTTGATGTTGTTTATATATTTCCTCGAAAAATAAAATTATAATTTTGGAGAAACCTATATTTATTATAATTCCAAAACGGGAAAGAGTCTTCCTTGAATTTTAATTTTAAAAAGAGTTTGAATATTTGCTATATCTAAGCTTAGTACATAACTTGATCTGCGCCGTACAAACATCCTCAAGGTTTACTTCCCATTAACTTGGACATATAACCGACAAAAATTCTTCCTATTGTGATTTTGTTCCCTACCCTGTCTGTCTCTGACCCTTTTCCAAGAAAAGGTCCATGCTTGCCTCCATTTTCTCAAGAAACAATCACTATTCACTGGCCTTGAAAATTCAGTATCTAACAACTCCCCAACATACATACTCGTATCTGTAAGTTAGACCCTCCTTCATTCCCTCAAATCATTGCCTCTGTTCCTGTCTCTGTCTCTTTGACCGCTTCTTTACCATGCACACCTCTTAAACAATCACAGACCGTATAAAGATCAAAGCTTTATTGTTTGGATCAAATGGGGACTGCAACATCGTCGATGGCAGCAAAATTTGCATTCTTTCCTCCAAACCCACCTTCTTATGCTATTGTAGTGGATGAAGAAACTGGGAAACTGAAGATCTCTGATGTTGAGCAAAGAGATAACGTGGATGTTTTGAAGCTTCGTACCAAGAAAGGGAACGATATTGTTGCCATGTTTGTAAAGAACCCCTCAGCTTCTTTGACTGTGCTGTATTCCCATGGAAATGCAGCTGATATTGGCCAGATGTATCACATCTTCACTGAGCTTAGTTTGCACCTTAATGTCAATCTCATGGGGTTAGTTTGTAATATGATATTTCCATAAAAGTTTTCTCCTTTTCTTTTCGGGATTCGAATGAACATCTTCTCTGTGCATATCGGTGTTCTCAATGAAACATGACACTGTATATATGTTCTTCATCTGTTCGCGAAATGTCTCAATGAGTGTGATCTTTTTGTGCCGTGCAGGTACGATTATTCTGGGTATGGACAGTCATCTGGAAAGGTACACTCTTGTCTTATTTTTATCATTTCATACATTAGACAATTAACCAGGTGAGTTATGGTAAAGATGAACACAAGAAGTAGATCAAACAGAGTCTACTCAAGCCTAGTTTTAGTGGACGGAACACCTTTCACCTATAGGATGAGATGCAATAGTGTCAAGTTTAGACAGACCATTTGGCATTCGCAAATGGAACAGTATGATTGTTTGTCAAAGAGAGCAGTTAGGACGGCTTAGGTGTTCTTTAAACTTATCTTTCAATTGGCTTACGTAAGATAACTGTATAGTTAATGTAAAGGATCCAATACCAACAATGCAAAGTGGTCAGTCTGCTAAAGTAGATGATTCAACTTCATCATTGAACTGGTCATAGTTTTGGTAAACTGGAACTCTGAAATCCGTACCTTTCTGTATCTCTTTACAAGCTTGCTTGATTACGTGGTTTGCACAGCTTATTGTTTTGGTTTGTTACTATGAGTACAAGGATTGCTTATTTGATATTATAATTGATACCGAATCAGCCAAGTGAGCAAGACACGTACGCTGACATAGAGGCTTCATATAAATGCCTTGAAGAGACATATGGAGCGAAAGAGGAAGATATCGTATTGTATGGTCAGTCAGTGGGGAGTGGACCGACTCTTGAATTGGCTACTCATCTACCTAATCTAAGAGCAGTAATACTTCACAGTCCAATCCTGTCTGGCCTTCGAGTCATGTATCCGGTAAAGAAAACATTTTGGTTTGACATTTATAAGGTTAGTCAGTAAAGTACCCATTTCAAGACCTGATTATGTGGTATATGAAACTTGGTGTGAGTTATAAAAATGGAAGCCTTTGTTTTTGTTGCAGAACATTGATAAGATTCCCTTTGTCAATTGCCCGGTTTTAGTGATTCATGTAAGTTTCTTTTCCTGTTACTTTTTCTGTAACAATGCCTAGTCGAAGATGTATTTTTCATGATGATTCAGACTCTATCTCGAACAATGTTAATTACCCTCAACGATGATGTAGAATTATGAATCATTTTGATATGTCCCGATGAGGATGTAGAGTCTTTTTAAGTTAGAAGATGGATAGGGTTGCTGAATTCTTGAGATGTTGGTTCCCTCTTAACATGAGGGGAAGTCCTAGAATTCTTGAATAGTTACCGGGAAAATGTTCGTGCTCTAATCAAAAGTAGTTTTGATCATAGAATGCTAGATACTGTTAATCCAAACACTTCCAATTCCTCAATACAGGGAACAGAAGATGAAGTTGTGGATTTTTCCCATGGGAAGCAGCTATGGGAGCTTTGTAAGGAGAAGTATGAGCCACTGTGGGTTAAAGGGGGCAACCACTGCAACTTGGAACTCTATCCAGAGTACTTACGACATTTGAAGAAGTTCGTATCTGCTGCTGAGAAACTGCCTCCAAATCTTAGAGATGCTTCTAGACAAAATGCTGATAGGCTAGAGCATCCTCTGAGTGCAACAAACACAGAGAAGGAGAATTCAAGGTCAAGCACAGATCATAAAGAGAAGGGCAGGCCAAGCTTTGGGCACAGAGAGAAATCCAGGTCAAGCACAGATGGTCGAGAAAGACCAAGAGCCAGTATTGATAGAAAGGAGAAGTCAAGAAAGAGTGTTGATCGCCCGGCAAAAGCAAGGAACAGCACGGATCAGCCAGATAAGGCAAGGAAAAGTTTTGACAGGTTAGTTTAACCATCTTAATACCTGCCTGGTTTTCCTGATCTTATCAATTCTTGCTTGTGGATCATGTTAATTGTTCCAACCTGGTAATGGCAGGTTGGGAGATATGGTGAGATCTGTTGGATTGTGCAATGTTGATTGCTTAAAACAGACAGCTGCTGAGGCCTGAGCCAGAAAGATCAGTTCCGGGTTGTAACGAAAAGCTGTTAGTATATTCCTGGTTTAGAAGAGAGAAAAAACATAATGTTTATCAGCAAATTCTTTCTATTGCATTACTTCATGAGTTCTGCAAAATGCAGCTACACAAGTGCCATATCTCCTGCTTGATCATATAAAAAGCTTTGAATAGGAGTGATTATAGATTGCCAGAGGCAAATCTGCATACACCCCAGAGAAGATCAAAGTTCTGCACGCAGTCCAGCTTTCATGTTCATATCCAATATCTTCAGGCAGATGGTGTTGAGCTTAAAGCATTACATCAATCTTTTTCTTCCATTTCATGCAGCTCTTTTTTGAATTCAATGGGTGACATTGGTGTTCAGATTTTGTATGGATTCACATAAAGCTTCCCTGTCATACTTTTTTCTTTTAGGTTTTGGTTTTTCCTTTTTGAGGCTTTAGTACAAAGAGGATTTGTCCAATCTCCAAGTCAAATTGCTTTCAGGTTTTGTTTTTTTGCTGTATTCTTTTGCAAAACCAATGATCATGAGTAGGAAAAAAAAATCAGATTTTTCACTTTTAAATGAACTCTAAGTGAAGTAAATCTGTATCTTCCCTCGTCTTGTACTTCATCAGCATTTGGCCAAGAATGTCAATGCATCCAAATTTGATGAACCTAAGAATTTCTTACTTTCCAATCACTAAATTATTATGCTTAACACTTTAAGAATCAAAGCAATGTTTGTTCCTGGCTTAATTGAGGTCACGGATTCGAACCGTCCTCATATATGCAGCTGTTTAAAATTTGAGGTCAGAATTTTGCCTCCCACAAGGGATTTAATCGACTCGAGCAGGAATTAGTCTGAATGTAAATAATTTAAAGGTGCCTTCCTATAATTAGAACCCTCCTAACATTTCTCTTGAAAAAAAAAAAATCTCAAATTTCTCGAAATTTAATTTAAGTTGAACGGAACTTGTTATCTTGAATCAGAATTCGAGAATAGTAATTATGATTCTCTTATTATAAAAAATGTTTAGTAGGGCAAAATTTCGTTTTGGTGGAGGCTTGGGATTTAATCTTGAGTGTTATGAACATTGGGAACTGTAAATGGATGGTGATGAGGCTGATATGGCAGCATCTAGGCCTTACAATTTCCCAAACAAATAGCTCCAAACCCAAAACCCCAAAGTCGTGTCTTTGCTCGTTCTAGAACCCTCTTCTCTTCCTCCTTAAGCCCTTTTTAAGGGTTTTTAGTTTATTGCATTGCTGCAACAAAATTTGTTCCTTATCATGGCTCCAGTTTTAGGCAGAAGCTTGGCTGCTGCTTCGTTGGTTTCTCTTCCTTCGTTGAAACCCTTTTCAGTGAAACACTCCAATGTCAATAACAGCAAAATTTTTAATCTCAGAAGTGCATTTCTGCATCAAAATAACGTTCTCGGAAAAGGGTGTTCTGGTGCTGGATTAAAGTGGAAGCTTGACCGAAGAGACAATCGAATTGCTGTCCGATGTGAGGCGGCTGTGGCTGAGAAGGAGACCACTGATGATTCCGGCGAGAAGTTTGAGTACCAAGCTGAGGTGGGTGTCTGTTTTTCTTTCCGTATTCTTTTTCGTTCTAGATTTGTTATATTGTATACAGTTGTTGTCCTTTTGGATTTTACGCATCGTTATGGTTCCTTTCACGTTTTGTATACTTCCTATTTGGTTTAGCTCAGTAAAGAAGGTGAGTTTTTTTTCTTGCATTTCCTGGCAATTGATGGACGTTTTGAATCGCAGAAGTAAAAAGTGAGCCCTTTTTTGGGCAGAACTATGATGGGCTGGCTTTCTATGATTCTGTATGAGATGAAGCTGGAGTCTTTTTGGGTTTTGCGTTTTGTTTTCTGTCTAACTACTGCCATTATGTTCATTTGCAGTCGGTTTAAGTATATGCTTTTGTATTTATTCATGTTCAGGTTACTGAAAGCATAAAAATTTAAATGTTTCAGGTCAGTCGCCTATTAGACTTGATTGTTCACAGCCTATACAGCCATAAAGAAGTTTTCCTTAGAGAGCTTGTGAGGTGAGTATGCAGAATATTGGTAGTGTAAGCGTATCAGAATTTTAATGATTGATGACATATTAACCATTAATCTTCTTGTACATCTACAACTTAATGGATTCTAATGCTTCTCTCTAATTTATGCCTTTTCTTCCCTTTTTGAACAAGCGTCTCTCTTTGGTTTTCTTCTGGGAGCTTGTCCTTTTCTTTTGCTAGTCAACTTGTGTATATATTTCATTATACTTTGAGATGGTGATTTCCTAATATTATTACCTTCAGCAATGCGAGTGATGCTTTGGATAAGTTGAGATTCTTGAGCGTGACTGAGCCATCTTTGCTTGGAGATGCTGGAGAACTTGAGATACGTATCAAACCTGATCAAGATAATGGGACTATCACCATAACGTATGCTCATTTGCCTATTTCACTTACTTCTGATTTGTTAATGTTGGGGTATGGCATTGGAGTTTATATTTTTAAAATACTTCTAGAGATACTGGAGTTGGAATGACAAAAGAGGAGCTCATTGACTGTCTTGGAACTATTGCTCAGAGTGGCACTTCAAAATTCCTGAAGGCTCTTAAGGTATTTACTTTTAAGTTTTAGTATCTGTGTATGATATTACTTGACAATTTCAACATTCTTTGTTGTTCAAGTTCTCTTGTACCCTTGAAGGCTTGAAGCTCATTTTTGTACTCATTATCATGTATAGGAAAACAAAGATGCTGGAGCAGATAACGGTTTGATTGGTCAGTTTGGTGTTGGCTTCTATTCTGCATTTCTGGTTGCAGAGAAGGTATCATAAGATTTCCAAAATATCTATTTTGAAACATTCTGCTTGTTTAAAGAGATTTTCTGACTCCAAGGTGTTAAGTTGATGCCTAACCCCTACCATGTCTATCCAATGGAAACAGGTTGTTGTGTCTACTAAGAGCCCTAGGTCCGATAAGCAATATGTTTGGGAAGCAGTAGCTGACAGCAGCTCATATGTGATAAAGGAAGAAACTGATCCTGAAAAGCTATTGCGTCGAGGAACTCAAATTACACTTTATTTAAAGGTACCCATGCTCTTCTGGATTTTATTAATGAATATAGATTAAAATGACCTTCCAGCTGTACTAACCAAGGCAGTATTTCCTTTTACCTTTTAGTTTTGCAAACAACCTGTCTTTTAACTTGTGGGATGAAAGGAAAGGACAAGCTCTTGGATGTTTCTTTATATGTTAATTTACCTCCCTAGGTTTTTGAACCAAGAGATGATAGACTTTGTCATTGCTTGGAGAGAGCTTTCTCAATGTTTTGTTGATCCCATTGCAGGAGGATGACAAGTATGAGTTCTCGGATCCACTCAAAATTCAGAATTTGGTGAAAAATTATTCACAATTTGTTTCATTCCCCATCTATACATGGGTAGAAAAATCAAGAACTGTTGAGGTAAAGAAGTCTACATCTGATTATTCTTTTAGCCTTTTCATAATTATTAATTAAACAAGTGAACATTTGAGTGCAAAGCACTTTTAATTGGTATTAAGCCTTTGCATTTTTATTTTGGCAATATTTGTTCTTGAGCAACTGCCTTCTTTTGTGGCTTTGTGTCTAGATTAGTATGATTAGCAGCTTTTTTAATAGTTATAACCAATAACTTTTGTTGCTCAAACTCGTGGCAGGTGGAAGAGGAGGAAGAACCAAAGGAAGGAGAAGAAAATGCCGAGGTAATTGGCATGCCTAGCGTTGCTACCATGGAGTTTTGCTTTTGGACTATGGCACTTATTAGTAATTCATACTCTACTTGATGCCAGGGTGAGAAAAAGAAGAAGACGACCACAAAAACTGAGAAGTATTGGGATTGGGAATTAGCCAACGAGACAAAACCAATATGGGTTAGTATTGAAGCAATATACTGAGCATCCTTTTTTTTTTCAACATAGTTCTCCAACATTTGGGTTTTCTTTGGTTGACAAAGGAAGTAAGATATATTGTTGGCTGTGACCTGCCTTATCTAATTGAAGAGAATCAATTTGAGTTTTTTTTTCCCTGTATTTGTCTGCTGCAGATGCGAAATCCAAAAGAAGTTGAAAAAGAAGAATACCAAGAGTTTTACAAGAAGACGTTTAATGAATTCCTGGATCCATTAGCATACACACATTTCACTACAGAGGTACCCTCTTGGGGGGTTTGGGTGCGGGTCTGGAGGTTAATTGACTAAGTGGAGAACTTATCTTGGGAAATTTTGCAGGGTGAAGTGGAATTCAGGAGTGTTTTATACATTCCTGGAATGGGTCCCCTTAATAATGAGGATGTGATAAATCCAAAAACAAAAAATATACGTCTATATGTCAAGCGGGTGTTTATCTCTGATGATTTTGATGGAGAACTGGTGAGTTTTGTTTTATTGTTTAGAATCATTGAAAATTCTCTGGTTTGTTTGTTGTTGAGTCCGTGTTTAGTGTTTTTACTCTTCATTGTGATATCTTTTGTGGAAATTACGGAGTGTGGGAGGAAAAAACTTGTATGGCTCTTTCTTTCCTCCTTTTTTCATATAGATGAGAATCATAAATGTGTGAATATCTATTGTTGGTATTGCTATGCCTTAGTATGTATATTATATGATTGACATACTTATTGGATAATTCCTCATTCAGATTATAATGTAATTAGAAACTCTGCATTGATTGAAATGCTAAACCTTTTCGTAATAAAATAGTCTTTAACTAACATCTACTTTATGATCTTTACTCTCCTTGAATGAATCTGCTAATTGCAGTATATTTGGTGACAGTTTCCTAGGTACCTGAGCTTTGTGAGGGGTGTAGTGGACTCTGATGATCTTCCTCTAAATGTTTCTCGTGAGATTCTTCAAGAAAGCAGGATTGTCAGAATCATGAGAAAGCGACTTGTTAGGAAAACGTTTGATATGATTCAAGATCTTTCTGAAAGTGAAAATAAAGAGGTTGGTGATGGTTAATGTAACCTGGAATTTTGTTCTTGTTGGATCTGATTCCTGATCTTGAAACATTTGTGCTTCTATTACAGGACTACAAAAAGCTCTGGGAGAACTTTGGCCGGTTTCTAAAATTAGGGTGCATTGAGGACTCGGGAAATCACAAGCGTATAACTCCACTGCTACGGTTTTTCACATCCAAAAGTGAAGAAGAGCTAAGAAGCTTAGATGATTATGTTGAAAACATGGGGGAGAACCAAAAGGCTATCTATTACTTAGCAACAGACAGCTTGAAAAGTGCCAAGAGTGCTCCATTCTTGGAGAAATTGGTTCAGAAAGATATTGAGGTATGCTTTTTAAGCAGATCCTTTCATTTGAACAAACTCATGGTATGCAGATTTATCTGCAAGCAGTTCTAAAATCCTTTTCATAAACTCAATTTTTTCTGAAAACCATTGGAAGCGATAAAATATGCCAACGGTCTGTAGATCCAGTTGTTTTTCTAATCTGCCTTAATGTGGTAGATGAACATTTCAAGCTCAATAACATCTCTCATTCTGTTAACAGAAAAAAGATAAAGGTTGAGGTGATGGAGTTCAAAAGCCATATTGTTACTTGTTCAAATGCTGACATAGTAGGGTAACAACAAATTAGTTTCATATGAAGATGTCCCATGTTGGACAGCAATAAGTTCTGTGATTTTACAAGTCTCTTCTCCCCTATTTTCTTCTGACCATTCCTTACAGCTGTTTCATTTTTCACTTTTTATGCATACCAATTTAAATTATTGGTCTTCATTTCTCTTATACTTGACTGGTTTTTGTAGGTACTTTATTTAGTTGAGCCCATTGATGAAGTGGCTATCCAAAACCTTCAAACCTACAAAGAGAAGAAATTTGTTGACATTAGCAAGGAAGATCTAGAACTTGGTAAGGAATTACCATCTTTTTACTATATGGTGATGGCAGCAATTTTTTATCTCGTCATGTCTGCTGTCTTTCTGGGAGATATGCGTCTTTGCTAATGACAGTGGCGTTTTACATCAGGGGACGAAGATGAGGTCAAAGAAAGAGAAGCCAAACAAGAATACAATGTTCTTTGTGATTGGATAAAACAGCAGCTTGGTGATAAGGTGGCCAAAGTTCAAATTTCGAAGCGGTTAAGTTCTTCTCCCTGTGTTCTTGTTTCTGGAAAGTTTGGATGGTCTGCCAATATGGAAAGGTCAGGATTGGTTTTCTGGTTTCTGTATTATTTATACTTTTTCCACTGAGAAGCTGCTGTGCATTGAGAAATATAGCACAGGAAGTTCATCTCAACCGAAAGGTCTTTTGTTTTGAAGGCTGATGAAAGCTCAAGCCCTTGGAGACACTTCTAGCTTGGAGTTCATGAGGGGAAGGAGAATACTGGAGGTTAATCCAGATCACCCCATCATTAAGGACTTAAATGTAAGACCATTCTACTTAATACAGATTACTTGAATAGATGGATCTATTATTTATTTGAAATTAATTAGTTAATGTGAATTTGATTGCATATGATTATGAGATGGTTATGGTACCTGCACAAACATTCTGTTCTGATCTAAAGTTTTAGCTGCAACGGTAACGTCAATCGGGATGACAAACTACTTAATAATTGATGGAGATTTGTTTCAAGGGAAATGGCTATATCCTTGATTGTGATGCTTGACATTCAAATAAGTTAATGCATCATCTTATATTGCTGGTGAAACTGAAGCTGTTTCCTGATCCTACTTATGACAGGCTGCCTGCAAGAATGAGCCCGATAGTAGTGATGCGAAGAGAGTTGTCGACCTCCTCTACGATACCGCATTGATCTCTAGTGGATTCTCTGTAAGAATGAATTAGTTTACTTGCTAGTCTTCAATATTTGTAATGGCAATATTGATTCTCCATATCTGTTTCACTTAAAACTCTTTCATTTGATGTTGCAGCCTGACAGTCCAGCAGAGTTGGGTAATAAAATATATGACATGATGGCAATGGCAGTTGGAGGTAGATGGGGTAGATCAGATGAGGGTGATACAGGGGCATCGGCATCAGTAAGTGATGCTAAAGAAGCTGACACAAATGCTGGTGAAGCGTCGGAGGCAGAAATAGTTGAACCCTCGGAAGTGAGGACTGAAAGCGATCCCTGGCAAGATTAACTGTAATCTTGGCTCATTAGAATGGCTCAGGCACTACTTTCATCAACCAAATGGGAGATATCAGATATTCCACACAAAGAGGGACAAGGCTGTTTTCACTAATACAGGACAGGGAACATAGGTTTTCTTGCTGTCAGATAATTTTGCCATTGGAAGAGTGTATGAACCTGTCATTTTCTTGTTAGAATGTTAAACCAAATCAGGTCAGGAGCTTCTTTTTCTGTTTTATGTCCCAAAATGACACTGGTTTGATCCATCTTCGATATGATTGATTTTACTGAAGGTTGTAGATTACATCTAGGAAGGAATTTTTGGCCCTGGAACTCATAAGAGTTGATGAAACTAATGCAATTTCAGAAAACTTTGAAGGATTTGAGACATTCTAGTACGCGTAGAATGAAGCCCCAACTAGGGTTGGCAGAAGAGTTTGGACTTAGTCCGAATTAAAGTAAAGTTTGATTAATTTGAGCTTAGAGTCAAGCTAATACTGAGTTTTAGAGAGCCGGTTTGACTAGTCTATGCTGCACCAGGGCACATAAATTTGACTAGACTAGTTATTTGTAGTTGTAACTAGTGTTATGAATATCGTATTGGATTTAGTAATGGATTGACCGGTACAAGTTTTTAGAGATTTTATTATTGATATGTTTGAACTCCCCTTCTTGGTATAACCGGGCCTAACCAATTGTTTCACAATGACAAAAATCGCCTTCTTATGACGAATGTTCTCCCATACCTCCTCTTCAAACATTCTCTCTTTGTAACTATCTCGTAACAAACTTGCTTTCATAACAGATTTGTTCCTATGAGTGTAGGTTTTAAGGGGCTTAGGTTGGGTGGGTTAATTATCCTGAATAAGGAATGTGGGCTTTATAAGATTTGTTCTTACGAGTGTAGGTTTTAAGGGGCTTAGATTGTGTGAGCTAGTTATCTTGAATAAGGAATGTGGGCTTAGATAAAATGGGTGAAGTGTTAACAAATCCCTCGGTCTTAGTAGGTACCTTGTCCTCAAGGTGAATAGAAGGAAATTGATCCTTAATAAATTTTGCATCCTTCTAAGTTGCCTCCTCTGTTTGCTTAGCCTTAGACAAGTCATTGCTGAATAGTTGGACTTGATGATGCGTGAGGCCAGGATTGCCTTTGGCTCAAACATTTTGGAGATATCCACCTCTATCCCTTGTGGAAGATCTTGCTTATTAGGGTGATTTGCCATTGTCCTTTTCAGTTGAGAAACATGAAAAAATGAATGTACCTTAGATGTAGGTGAGAGCTGAAATTTGTAAGTAGCTTGCCTTACCCTTCTAGTGATTTTAAAAGGGCCATAATATCTTGTAGAAAGCTTAGGACAGTTGCGTTTTGCTAAGGTAAGCTGTTTATCTGGCCTTAGTTTAACATAGACTAAGTCTCCTTCTTGGTATTTTACCTCCTTCCTGTGAGCATCTGTAAATTTCTTCATCATAGACTAAGCACGAAGTAGGTCGTGCTTAAGCTGACGTAAGGCCTCATCTTTATCCACCAAAGCCAATACCATTGATTCTTTTTGAGTCCCTCATTGGGAGAAATGCAATATAGTTGGTGGTAAGCGATCATAGACAACTTCAAAAGGAGTTTTCCTGATTGAGACGTGGTAGGTAGTATTGTACCAATATTCCGCTCAAAACAACCAATGAAACCAGTTTTTAGGTTACTTAGAGGTGAAACAACGAAGGTAGATTTCCAAACACCTATTGACCACTTTCGTTTGGCTGTCCGTCTAGGGATGATATAAAGAACTCATCTTTTGTTCCTTGTAACATGAATGTCTTCTTTAAAAAATCACTAGTAAAAAGAGGGTTTCTATCACTCAAAATGGAGCTAGGGATACCATGCAATTTCACCACATCTCGTATGAACACTTCAGCCATAGTTTTAGCCATGAATGGATGTTTTAGTAGTAGGAAATGAGAATATTTTTGCAACCGATCCACCACCACCATTATGACTTGGTAACCTTGGGATTTGGGAAGCTTTGTAATGAAATCCGTTGAAACTTCATCCCATGCCAGCTTAGGAATGGGCAAGGGATGCAAAAGGCCAGTTGAAGAGAGTCAAATATTTATTCTTTTGGTATGTAGCACATTCCCATGCAAATTTTTGTATCGAAGATTTCATTTATAGCTAAAATAAGCCATTAGCCAACCTTTTATACGTCTTCAGAAAACCAGAATGTCCCCCCTAGGGGAGAGGAATGATACTCTCGAAATAAGTGAGGAATTAATGTTGAAGTAGAAGAGAGAACTGGATTGTTCTTGTAGAATAGTAAGCCTTCCCTCAAGTGATATTTTGATTGAGATTTCAGATGTTGTTGTAAGGCTGCCATGAGAAAATTCAGTTCTGTATCCTCCTTTATCTCCTTCTGGACCACATCCATACCAAGTCAAAAGGGGGAGCAGAAATTGCCATGAATAACAATTTGTCTTCTTCCACTCTAAACAGGGCATTCGTAGCCTTATTTTGTTTCCTCAACTTATAGATAACCTCAAAGTTTAAGCCCAATAGCTTAGCCTGCCAACATTGTTAGTCTATGGGTGAAATTCGTTGGTCTAATAGATGCTTAAGGCTCTTGTAATCAGTGTAGACCTTGAAATGCCTTCCCATTAAGAAATGTTTTCAATGTTGGATATCTAGCACTATTGCCATCACTTCTTTCTCATAAACAGACTTGAAATATGTCGATTTGGCTAGTGCTTTGTTGAAGTAAGCCAATGGGTAGCGTTCTTGCATTAGGACAACCCCCAAACCCCTCCCAGATGCATCACTCTCAATTGAGAATTCCTTGGAGAAATTTGGTAAAGCTAAACCCGGTGATGTGGTCATTCTCTGTTTGAATTTCTCAAAAGCTAACTGAGCTTCCTTCCCCCAAATAAACCCAACTTTCTTAGTTAATTCAGTAAGTGGTTTTGCGATTCTGCCATAATCCTTTACAAACTTTCTGTAGAATCCGGTCAGCTCAAAAAATCCTCTTATTCCTTTCACATTCTTAGGTACATGTCATTCTATAATACTCCTAATTTTCTGTGGGTCCATAGCTACCCCCTCGCATGGAAGAACATGGCCTAAGTATTCCACATATTGTTGGCCAAAAAGGCATTTTTTCCTATTAGCATACAAGTGATTGCCCAATAAAAGTTGCAACACTAAGGCCAAATGTTGCAGATGTTAATTTTGACTAGAACTATAGATTAAGATATCATCAAAAAATATTAAAACAAATTTGAACAGCAGACGCTTGAAGATGGAATTCATAGTAGATTGGAAGGCAACGGGTGTGATCATGAGTCCAAAGGGCATTACTAGGTACTCATCATCCTCTTCTTTAACCCTGATTTGGTGAAAAGTTGACTTCGAATCCACTTTGGAAAAATACTTAGCCCCATTTAGCTCCTCCATCAACTCATCTATGATTGGAATAGGGAATTTGTCAGGCACGGTAAGCTTGTTCAAATCTCTGTAATCAACACACATTCATTATAATCCATCTTTCTTTTTAAAAAGAATTACGGGACTCAAAAATGGACTGATGTTGGGCTGGATGACTCCAGCTTCTAGCAACTCCCTAACTTGCCTTTCGATCTCATTCTTGTGGTGGTGCGCATGCTTATAGGGATCAACACTCACTAGTTCTGCCCCTTGTTTCAGAATGATTGCATGATCACTGGCCCTTTTTGGAGGTAACTCTTTTATCTCTTGGAACACCAGCTCAAGTTTGGTTAAAATGATATGCAATTCTTGTTGCTGTATAGAATTTAAACGCCCTCTCAATTCAGGTACAGATTCTCCAATTCTCATGGACCATAACAGCCTTTGAATCTCCACCTACTCTTTGTTGAGCATCTGTTGTAGAGCCTTAGGAATTGAAGCTTGCATATTAATGCCTTGTAAGGTTACTTTTGTTCCCATTTAATCAAAAGACATAAACATCCTCTTCCAATCTACCTCAACCACCCCTAATGTCTCTAACCATGCAATGCCTAATATTAAATCAGGTCTCCCAGTATCAAACACTTAAGCATCCACATTAAATTATGCTCTATTAACTTCTAATTTAATTTCTTTGCAAATTCTTTGTGAAAAAGTCTAGTGCCCATCCCTCAGTCTAACTCCAAAAGTACGAGTAGGAGTAATAGATATTCTCATGGCCTTTACCAATTTGCTAGACACAAAGTTATAACTAGCTCCACTATCCACCATAATTAAAATAGGAATTTCTTTAAGTTTACCCATCATAACCATGAATTTTGTGTGTGAAGACTGATCTATTCTGATTTCTCTGAACTCAAGCGATTTGCAAACCAGCTCCCAATCCTCTTGATGCTCCTCAACCTCTACTGCAACTAGATTCCTTGTTGTATCTTCTTCTGCATCTCCTTCCTAAATAATTAACTCGTATTCCTTGTCTGAGCACTAATGAAGTGGACCAAAAGTTTGGCTACACTTGAAACACAACCCTTTTGTTCTTCTCTCCATAAGTTGCTCATACGATAAGTTCCGTGTTCCCTTCCATTTTAGTCTATTTTGTCTGTTACCATTAGCCATGGTGTTTTGGGTTATATTTGTCAATTCCCTTCCCTCACCCCTCGTGTTTACAAAGATTTTGTTTGTTTGACCCGTACGTTGGAAATTGGAGTACCCAGTCGAGAACCACACCCTGAAAGAGGGATTCTAAACTTGTGCTTTGATTCGCTGGTTCGGATTATCCCTTATATAATTAAGTCTCTTTCCACCTTGCATGCTACAATAAGCAATCGGGTCTGGGTCGGTGGGTCATAGCATGTAACTCAATTCCTAATCTCTTCACGAAGCCCACCTAGAAAATTACTCATAAACCATTCTTCAGAAAAATGGGTGCTGGTTCAAACTCGTCGATGTACCCATCTTTTGACCAACGTTAGACTATCAACTTAAGTTGCTTGATTAGGTTACCTTCATCATTCCCTCCATAACGGTTGACCAAGAAGTGCTTGAAACGTTCCCATGTCATGCAAGGATCAAGCTCACGTATGGTAATAAACCAGTACAACGTGGTACCCTCCATACATATCTAAACCATAGGCAATCGGAGCTCAAAACGAATCTTGTGGATTATGCAGTAGGATTCGGCTTGCGTGATCCATATGAATGGGCCTTAAACATTGAACGAAGGAAGGTTAACTCATCTTGTTGCATTTCTGTACTCCTCCCATGCATGTGCTGTAGCCGTGGAAATGGTACACTCCTCCTGTCAACATGTTTTTGACCCATATGTGCCATTTATCAGTCTTTCCCCATCAGAAGAAGAAGACGCAAGTTGAGTTAGCACCGGTGAACCTACCCTTCTTTCACCCACACCCTGCTTCTCTGGGTTTCTGGTCGTAAGAGTTTGAAAACCCTCTCGCAATTCTGATTGTAGAAGACTTTGAGACTTTGCCAGTGACTCGACATTGACCATCAATGTACTTAACTATGTCTTGACTTAACCATTTCTTCCTGAGCTAAGAGAGATGATTCTTGTCTCCTAAGAGACACTTCCAATGTAGAAACTGTAGCTTCCATTCGCGTTTACATACAATCTCTACCCTTTTAGCCTCTCAATGAAAGCAATTTGATAGAGAACTTTGTAGAGATTTTATTATTGATATGTTTGAAAGATAGATACAGCTGGAGCAAACTCCCCCTCCTGGTATAACTAGGCCTAACCAATTGTTTCACAATGACAAAAACTGCTTTCCTATTCCGAATGTTCAGCTATATCTCCTCTCCATACACTCTCTCTCCATAACTACCTCATAACAAACTTGCTTACATAACAGATTTGTTCTTACGAGTATAGGTTTTAAAGGACTTAGGTTGTGTCGGCTGATTATCCTGATTAAGGGATGGAGTCTTAGATAAAATAGGTGAAGTGCTAACAGTACAGGTCAATATCGGATATCATTTTGAGTAATTTTTTAAATTTATAAAATAATCCATAAATTTTTTAAAAATTGCAAAATAATTCTTCCATATTATATTGTATAATTTAAACCAACTTTGTCTCAAAAAATCATAATAATAGAAATTTAAAATAACAATTTATTTATTTTTCTTAATATTATTTTCACATATTTTACATATAAATAATAACAATAATTAGTATAAAAATATTATTTTATCATCGTAGAAATATAAAATTAAGAACAATACAAATTATTTAAAAATATTACAATTTGTCATATAATAAATAATAATTACATCAAAATATCAAATAAAAAGGATAGCCATTATCAATAATAAAATAAAATTTCTATCTTAATATTTGATTTTCAATAATAAAAAATATATATTTTATCTTAATATGTAATTGTTATCAATAATAAAATATACTAATTTTAAAAAAATCCAAAAATTTGAGGCCTCTTAACTTTCATTTTAACATATTTTAAGTATCCTTTCTAGAAAAAATATAACAATTATTTACTATATGAATTTAAATATTATACTATTAATAATGAAAGAGATGATGATGGTGAAGAAGAGAGAGAGTGAGAGTGAGAGTGTGAGAGGAAAATAAAGAGATGAAGAAGAAGGTAGTAAAGTCAGGTGGTAAAAAAAATTATTTTTTTGCAAAAATGTCTTTAGTTTTTTAAAATTTTCAATATTGCTGGTATCAGGCAAAATAGGCCAATATTTGGACCCGATATTGAAATAATCCATTTTGTATTGTTTTCGACAAGTATAGTACGAGATTCATTACAAAGATAGGGGAAAGTTTTAAAAATATTAATAACCATTGCAATAATTCACAAAAAATGATTAATAATAGTACGAGATTCGTCAAAAAAAAAAGTACGAGATTCAATTTGTATTGTATTGTCATAAAATTTGTTAAAAATTAGAAAATTAGAAATACAATTAAAAAAGATTGTTATTAGAAATTTAATTGAAATTAATTAAAAAAGGAGACTTTTAAATAAAAATTAATTAATTTATTTTAGTTTATAAAAATTAATTAATTTATGAAAATTTGATTAATTTTTAATAATAAGAGTTATTAAATTAAATCAAACCGGTTGAAAATTTCACGATTAAATAAGCTAAATTAGTTTAATTTTTAATAATTTATTTTTATAAAACTATAGATGTATGGATATAAATATTTATGTTTTTAATGAAAAAAGGTAATATGAGGAATTTATAAATGATTACCTATTCATATAAGGTTCAAAATAGATTTAAAAAGTGAGTTTTATCAGTATTTATATTTTCCAACATGATAATTAATATTTTATAATTTGGTTGACATAACCCTTAAAAGTTATAGGAAATTCAGGTTTTGATTTAAAGGAAATATTTCTAATAATCCTTCAAATATTTATATTATATATATAAAGCTTAATAAAATTATAAAGAAATAAAGTTAAAAATAGAAACAAAATTTGATATTTTATCAATATTTGTATTTTTGTGTTGAAAATTTTAAGTTAAAAGTACATGTGTACTATATAAAAAGAAGAGAATATATCTTGAAAATATAAAGTTTAAAATAATTAAAATTGAAATTAAAAGTAGAAATTTAATTGAATATTTTTATTAATTTTTTAAATATTAAAAAACTTTCATTAAAATGAAAATTAAAAAAGGATAATAATTTAATCTTAAGTTTATTAAATTTATAAATTAAAATAATGTTATTTTATAAAGAATTAAATCAATTCAATCCAGTCTTCAAGGTATAGGCCCATCAACATTAATGCTAAAAAACGGGTCACCTAATGGGTCGGTTCTCAAATCCATGGGCCACGGTGATACAAAAACAGAGAGATCTAGGTTTAAGCAGGGTTTAAGGCGGCTATCTCTTGCAGGACGCCCATGTCTCTGTTGCTTTGCTCTGATTTCTGCACTTCTCCGAACATGTTTCGCTTCAATTCTTTAGAATTTGCTCTGTCATTTCCATCTTCTTCTGTTTCCCGATGTCAACTTAAAACAGTGTTTTGCTTGTAATTTATCAGTTGAATTATCTGTAAATCGATCGCTTTTCGGTGGGAAACATGTTGAGTAAGTTAGCGAAACGAGCTTCTGCTAAGAAATTTAAGCTTTCGTTGTGTTCTTCTTCGAGTTTCTCTCAAGACTTGAATTTTCTCGAGAAAGTAAGAGTTCCGGGGGTCGAAACAGGTCTGACTTATCGATACCCACTTAAGGAATTTCGTCTCGTTGGATTATTGTCATACCAAAATCAAAACTTTAGCGAAGCAAGCTCCAACATTTCAACGAGCTCTTTTGGTTGCCCTTCTTTCTTCAAAGGATATGGTACTGCGGCTACACAACAGATTTCTTCGACGGATGAATCTGAGCTTTCTGGGACTGAAGAGATTCATGAATTGATGGAGGAAATGCACAAACCCCAACAGAAAATGGAGTCACAGTTGAAACCAGAATCAAAGAGAACAACAGTGTTGGGTATGGGTGTCGCAAAGTATAATGCGCTTAAAAGGAGGCAAATAAAGATGGAGACAGAGGCCTGGCAAGAAGCATCAAAAGAGTATCAGGAGTTGTTGAGTGACATGTGTGAGCAAAAGCTGGCACCAAATTTGCCTTACATGAAGTCTTTGTTTCTTGGTTGGTTTGAGCCTTTGAGGGATGCAATTAGTAAGGAGCAAGAGTTCTGTAAACGGGATGGTAAGGCGTCTCATGCACCATATTTTAATGACTTACCGGCAGAAATGATGGCTGTAATTACTATGCATAAGTTGATGGGACTCTTAATGGCTAATGGAGTTTCTGGGGATGTTAGGGTGGTTCAAGCTGCTTCTGCAATCGGTGAAGCAGTTGAAAATGAGGTCAGTGAGCTTTAAACTTGCTTTACCTTTCATTTAATAGCCTTCTATGATGATTAGGTTTCAGTTGCTGCATAGGAATAAAGTACATGTGTTGCGGAATTATAGTTCATCTCTAACATGCGATGATCGAAGAGTTTGATGGTTGTTATGCTGTCTTCTTATACGAGTATATTTTTCTGAGAAAATGATTGAAGAGTTTGATGATTGTTGGATTGTACATTGTCTTTCCCATTTTTGTCTTTAATGTCAAAGAGTAGAAAGGGCATGAGTATCAGAAACTATTATGTCATTCTCTTAGAGAGCAAATATATATTTTGTTTATGTGCGGCTGTGCATATTTGAGGTGAATAAAAATAAGGGAGATGTTGAACTTGGCAGCTAAAACAGTTTTACTATGATCTAATGAGCCTTGCCAATATATTATTTATATCACCTAGTTTCCATGATAGTGGTATGACAAAACGTACAACTGCTTTAGGCATTGCCAATTTCCTAGTATTCTTTCTATTATAACTGCTTATTTTTAGAAACAAGCAATAGATGTAGGCATAGGATAGCTTCTGTGAGTTTCATAGTAGACTGACATTTGCTCCTTGTTTTACCATCTGGGACCTCATCTCCTTGTTATTCTTATCGTGGTATCTATAACAAATTCCAACCAAGCCAATCCAGTTTGCCTCTTGCGCCCTTATATAATCTTTGGCCCCTCTCTCCTTCTCGACTTTACTGATCCTTCTTCCATTCCATACTTTCATGTGGAACTCTTGTTGTTTTCACATTCCCCTCGCCCCTTTGGGGGACCTCATCTCCTTTTTATTCTTATTGTGGTATCTTGTGTGCTGTCATCTAATATTGTGATCAGGCAAGGATACACAGGTTTTTGGGGAAGACAAATAAGAAGAATGGAAAAGATCAGAAGCTCAAAGGAAAATCTGATGTTTTGATCAGTGATGCAAATAATTTGGCTAAAGAACAGGAGAAACTGAGGAAAAAAGTTACGACACTGATGAAAAAACAAAAGGTTCAGCAATTGAGGAAAATATTGACGCATCACGATGACACATTGCCATGGACTCAGGAAGTCCATGTTAAGGTTTGTGATGTCTGTGGTTATTAATGTACAAGTTACATTGCTGTTGTTAGATTATTCTGATGATTTCACCTTTCAGGTTGGCGGCCGACTGATTCATCTGTTGATAGAAACAGCCTATATACAACCTGTGGCCGATCGATTTGGAGACAATCCACCTGATATTCGTCCTGCATTTTCACACACGTTAAAGAATGTCAGCAATGGATCGCAGTTAGATCTATGGGCTCTCTTTTTCATGATTTTCATGGTTGCATCGTTATCATCTTTAATCTGTTTCTCCTTTTCTTCCTTAGGAAGCTCGGTAGGAGGTATGGAGTTATAGAGTGTGATCCACTTGTTCGTAAAGGCCTAGAAAAATCTGTAAGTAGAACATGCTTATATATTTCTGCAAGTGAGATTTGAAAGTCATCTTTGCTAATCAATTACAGTGCTGCTGCTGCTTTCCTTTTGTGAACAGGCTAGGCACATGGTCATCCCATACATGCCAATGCTACTGCCTCCTGTAAATTGGACAGGGTATGGATTATATTTTTATGTCAAGTCCATGTCAAAGTTTCTTTGGAGTTTTATATCTGATTTTAACCTTCATGTTTAATATTCACTATTATGTTTAAAGATGTGATTCTCTATATAATTATCCTTCAGTGTAAAAAGGATGCATGTTACTATTGTTGCTATAGAGTCTCTTTGTGTTAACTGCAAATTGTTTGAGAGAGCTAGGTTGATATTTCTTCTGATTAGTGATAAGGCTAGCTTGGTATTAATCTTTTGTTTTTACCTTATTTCTTTTATCATAAACTGCTAATGTTTTTGACAGATATGACCAAGGTGCATACTTGTTTTTACCATCATATGTTATGCGAATACATGGATCAAAACAACAGCGCGATGTGCTTAAAAAGACGCAAAGAAAGCAAATGGAACCGATCTATGAGGTTTGAGAATCTATATGTCTGCTTCTTTTCTACTTGTATAATCTGTCGGCATGATGGTAATCGGCTTATGGCCTACTTATGGAATGAGAAGGAGCAGATTATTCAAAAAACCTAATTTAGTGTAATGATGGGGAGTGAAACTGACTTAGGGATGCAGCTTGTTCATATATACTGTTTGTGAGCAGTGTATGCACTATTTTATTTGTATTTTAATTATTAGGTTCTTTAGTTATTAATGTCTTGAATTTTCAGTTTTTTGAAAATTTTAATTTTCTGAAATTTAACAGTTTCTTAAGGAAGTGGGATGCCTAATTGTAATCTGTAGGAATGGTTCCTAGACTTTTTTTTTTTTTTTGGTTTGTAATCTAAATTCTAGCAACCTAAAGCGTGCAACCTCTTTGTTCTTATCAAGATTTGAAATATAGTGTCCTGTATCAGGACAACTTTTGACAGTGGGGACATATAACGTCCATGTTTTCAGGAGAGGTGGTTTTATGGCCAGCTTTATAATTTCACCATGCTGAGTTACGCTAATCTGTTATTATTTTGTAAATCAGGCCCTGAATACTTTGGGAAGTACCAAATGGAGAGTGAACAAAAGGGTACTTGCTGTACTTGACAGAATGTGGGCTAATGGTGGTCGCCTAGCTGGCTTGGTTAATCGAGAAGATGTGAGTTTTGTGAAAATTTTCCTAAACCTCTTTTCATTACTCAGAATATTTAGTTACGATATTTTCTTCAAGTAATATATTCTGTATAGTTTCTTCCACTGTGATGATTTCGCTGATGGTTATTATTTTTTCTTTTAGTATACTTCAAGATGATGTCCTTAAATTTATTTGTTTGGTTACATAACAGATTGCGCTTCCCAACGAACCAAATTCAGAGGATGAAGCAGAAATTCGAAAATGGAAGTGGAAAGTAAATAATGTGAAGAAGGAAAATAAAGAGAGGCATTCACAGCGTTGTGATGTAGAACTTAAACTCGCTGTAAGGAAAACTCTTCTCATTAGAATTCATTCATATGGATGTGAACTAGAGAATTCATAATAAGCTCAATCAGACCAATTACTAGTTATATTATAATTTTGTAACTACTGCATTGTTGATATGATCAGGTGGCTCGAAAGTTGAAGGATGAGGAAGGCTTCTATTATCCTCACAACATTGATTTCCGTGGTCGTGCTTATCCCATGCACCCCCATTTGAATCATCTAGGTTCTGATATGTGCCGGGGTATCCTGGAATTTGCAGAGGGGCGCACTCTTGGGAAGTCTGGTCTACGCTGGCTCAAGATACATTTGGCAAATTTATATGCTGGTGGTGTGGACAAATTATCCAATGAGGGTCGAATAGCATTTACTGAAAATCATCTGGAGGATATTTTTGATTCTGCAGACAGACCTCTGGAAGGAAGACGCTGGTGGTTGAAGGCAGAGGACCCTTTTCAATGCTTGGCCACATGCATTAATCTCTCTGAAGCATTGCGAAGCTCCTCTCCAGAGACCACTATTTCACATATGCCTGTCCACCAGGTAATTTGAAGCTAAAATTTGACGTTCTTGAACATAACCAAGTTGACACCTATAATACAAATGGTATGGTTAAATTTGCAGGTTAAGAAATGGTGTACCTAATTTGTAATGTTATTTGTTTGCTTAAATATTATTCTTGTTATTATTTATTTTGTAGGATGGCTCATGTAATGGTTTGCAACATTATGCTGCCCTTGGAAGGGATAAGGTAAATACTTTGTCTGCTTCAATTGGATTATGGTCATTCCTTCCAATGAAATTAATCCGGATGCATTTATCATGTTGGATTTGGTACTTGGTGAAGATGTTATTTTCCTGGGTAAACATAGTAGAGGAAATTTTTTTATTTTGGTTTAGCATTTGTTTGATTCAAAGGAATTTTTGATCTGCTTTGCTCCATTTGGAGAAGTGGAGCAAAAATCTTAACTGCATTATTCAGCTTGGAGGAACTTTTGAATATTCTGGGTTATTATGAAATTCTTTTCATATCTACCAGACCTTATTAATTGCTGTACTTAAGTGAGATACTTTCTTTTCATCAGTTGGGAGCAGCTGCAGTAAATCTTGTAGGGGGAGATAAACCTGCTGATGTTTACTCGGGAATTGCTGCCAGGTAGGCAATACGTATATAGTGGGGCCTCCATATTGTACTAAGAAACTAATATTGTTTGACTCTGTGGATGCTTTGGATCATTTTGCTACCCCCAAAATGTATTAATATGGTACGATCAAGCTTGCTTAGCCTGAAAATTGGACAATACATGATAATGAAATTAGATACTAGCTTGCTTATGATGTAACCATAATGGAATCACACTCTAGTTTGGTCTCATATTAGTCTCTTTGACGAACCCCTTATACTTGTTTACATGTTTCTGGACCATTCACCTTTTCTGTTTCATCAAGCTTTTGAATTTTCTTAGAATTGTTTGGAAGTGTCATTTTCTCAAAATTACCTGATGCAATTGCTGTTTTGATGTAGAGTTCTTGATATCATGCAGAGAGAGGCTGAAAAAGATCCTTCAACCAATACTAATGCATTGTATGCCAAACTTCTAATCAATCAGGTTTCTTACTTTCTTTTATTGGTCAATCATGTCATGTGATATGCATGATACCTCTGTTGGATTTGCTTGATTTATTACCATCATGAATGATTGCCTGAAATTTGACAAGCTGCAAAATATAAGTACATTTTTTATCTTAGTTTCTTTGTTCATGTTTGATTAATTGTTGTTCTCTAAAACTTAGGTGGACCGTAAATTAGTGAAGCAGACTGTGATGACATCAGTGTATGGTGTCACTTATATTGGTGCCCGTGACCAAATAAAAAGGAGATTAAAAGAACGTGGTGCCATTGCAGATGATAGAGAGTTGTATGATGCATCTTGCTATGCTGCAAGAGTAAGAAATATAAATTGAAATAAGATTTGTCAATAGATGTTCATAATGCAAGACAAATTAATATTATTTGTACGGCAGACCACATTGAAGGCTTTGGAAGAGATGTTTGAAGGTGCGAGAGCTATCATGGCATGGCTTGGTGAATGTGCAAAGGTGTGCTTGATTTACTTTTCATTTCTATAGTGTATGTCCCCTATGAATTTCTATGAACCTTAGCTCGCAGATTATCTGAGACTTTAAGATGTGGGAGTGTCGTACACCTCTTCACCTCTACAAATTATAGGAATAATCCTGCAGGATATGCCATTTCTGACTGCTAAACTGAAACATAAACAGGTGATTGCTTCAGAGAACCAGCCTGTTCGATGGACTACTCCTCTTGGGCTGCCTGTTGTACAACCCTATCGACAATTGGGAAGACATCTTGTAATGTCCTGGAAATTAATAAAAGTCTGAAATTGAAGATCATTCAATTTTGCTCTTTCAAATAAATCCAAAATTTACCTTTGTCACAGAATGAATTGCTTCTTCCTCACTTTTATTTTTTAAACTTTCGTGTAGGTTAAGACCTCTCTTCAGGTTTTGGCATTACAAAGAGAAACTGACAAGGTAACCATTTTGCTCTTTTGTAATATTTGCATATTTATGAATAGGCCCTTTTTATATTGTGATCTATGCTGTTTGTCTATGCTTGTTTTTTATGAACCAAGTAGCACTTTACTGTTATATTACTAACTGAATGTAAGATCATGTTCCTTGTTTAATGAGATTTAATAGCTTATACATTGTTTCTTGATTGACCTAGATCATGGTCAAGCGACAAAAAACAGCTTTCCCCCCGAATTTTGTTCACTCGCTTGATGGCTGTCATATGATGATGACAGCTCTTGCTTGCAAGAAGGCAGGTTTAAGCTTTGCAGGTTTGTGATGTCCTGGTGGCTTTCCTTTACTCTTTGTGGTAATTGGTGATTTAAATCTGTCTGGAAATTTTATTTTTTATGTTCTGTAACTTCAGGTGTCCATGATTCATACTGGACACACGCATGTGATGTTGACCAATTGAACGCTATACTCAGAGAAAAGTTTGTTGAACTATACGAGGCACCAGTACTGGAGAATGTAATGTATTTTCAACTATTCACTGGAATTCTTCCTGAAGAATATTTCAATAAATTTCCTTGTTTATGAAAATGGTTGGGACTTGCATTTCACCAGTGTTTCCTGCCACTTCTTGCATTTTGCATAAGATTTGCCAACAGGAGGTGTTTACTTGCATGTCTTCATTATGCTAATAAAGAAAGCATTTGACCTTCTCTTAGAGAACCATCTTGTTTCCTATTCTGTAGCTAAGGACTGGTCCAGAGTAGCAAATACAGGATCTTAGTGATTGTTACACACCCCTTTTAGGGTTGAATATATTCAATCTAATTGATAATAGTTGATCCTGTGGATGCTGTTTATGTCTGCAGGATCATATTCAAAGCAGCCTAGTCATATGTTGTGTTTTTGGAATTTTTATCTACTTATTTTTGCCAGGCTAAACGTTAACATCTCATTGATGCTGCTATTGGATTTGCAGTTGCTGAAGGGTTTTCAGAAGTCATTTCCTAAATTGGTATTTCCACCTATTCCAGAGCGAGGAGATTTCGATCTGAGGGATGTCCTGGAATCTCCCTATTTCTTCAACTAGTCTGAGTGCCCGGGAATCTCAATATTTCTTCATCTAGTTTGAGCCATACACATAAATCGGCACTTATCTCAGGATACAAAAGAGAAGTCATTCAATGGCAAGACAAAAAGAATTTAGGCTGCTCGATGGGCATGGGGTTGCACAATTATATCCAACTCGTCAAGAGCACAAGTTGACAACAGAAGTAGCTCAGGTTGGGCCATTGTAGCTGCCTGAAAGTAGCTCCGGCGGATACTTTTGTAGATACATTGAAAGAGAAAGCATTTAAGTTTCGGCAGGAGAAATGCTATATACTGTCCCAAATACTTGAGTCTTGGCTGTGTCTTGCAGCTGCACTTTCGGGAGGATATACGACAGAATAATATGATGCAACATGTCATGGAAGCGGAGACTAACCGATCAAGTTACCATTAAGCAAGGTGTGGTGAGTCCATTTTATGCAAAAGATGGAATCAAATCAAAGCTATGGTGGTCTGGGAATCCAATGCCATGTTGATGAGGTGGTTGATAGATCACCATGAAAATGCAAGGTCACTAAGAAGTTCCCTAGTGGATGATCCGTCAGTTGCATTTGGTAAATTCTTTTTTCTCTTATGATTCTTTCATCATATAGTGTGAGATGTTTTGCTTCCACATGCTATTGTACCTAGCAAGTCCCCCAATTTATACTCAAGATAATATAATACAATTCCAGTTTTTTCAAAGACTTCTTGGAAGCATCTTCTGAAAGTCCCTGTTATCTTTTCCCTTTACTTGAAACTGGGGTTGGCAAAGGATCAGGTGCGGCTCAGACCCAGTTGGACTCGGGAAAAATAACGTCGTTTTGATGTTTTGGCCGAGCTAAATAGAGCTATTTGGACCGGTGGGACTGCATCTCGAAATAAATTTCAATGTGTTGTAAAATTGTAGAATTAGAATCTAATAATATGTAATCTTATCCTTAACAAAGCGAAGTTTTTTACATATTCCAAGTCAGTGGTAGAGAGATATTTGAAATGATGAGAAAGAAGAAAATGGGCATTTCAAGCTATCAAGGTATCACCTTTAATGGTTTCCAGATTTTCAACGGCATTGCAATGTGAGAGGTAAAGAGATGGCATTTGGGCCGGTTTGTCTTGACCCTTGTGTTTATAAGATAGGCACTAGTTGATCGGGTCTTGGGTTGGGCCTTAGATTAACATTTTTTAATCGGGCATTTGGTTGGGCTTTTCAGACTCGACCTATATAAGTAAAACTTTTTAGAAACTAACATCGTTTTGGACAACTTAGGCGGGCTGCTTTGGTCATGGTTGGGTTCATATGCCAACTCGTTGTTTGGGTTAGGCCCGAGGCTTAGTAAAAGTGATCAGGCTGGGTTTGGGCTTGGGTGAGTCCGGCCTGTTGCCATCTTAAGTGCATAATCCAAAATAGTCAAGAAAATCATGCAAATTCATTATATTGACATCACGCCGCCAATCTAGTTTTGTTGGATTGGGTTTGTTTAATTTGTGGGACAAATCCAAATACCTAATATCCGAAACCTAAATTGTCAAGTCAATAATTAATTTCTTTTTAAAGTATGACATGTGCTTGATGATTTTGACTTGATCTTATCAATAATTCCAACTAGCTATAAGTTTAGTACTTTTTTAGTCAACTTAGGACATGAGTAGGTGAACAAATCAAAAGAATGCTCAAAAATATGAATTTTAATTTCTATATCCCATAATTTATACTCGTTATTTTTTAAATATGAATATTTTCAATTATCTCGCTTTTAGGAGTGGTCGAGTTGGTAGAGTGAAGGGGCATAGGACCAAAAGGTCTTATATTTAATTCCCCCAATTTACGCTCTCTTGATCGAACCTGTCGTATAGCGCTTACTTAGATTTGCAAGTTATTGCATAAATATGGAAGTTTACCTAGTATGCATCCAAAAAGATAGCGTACCCAGTTGGCATAATTTGCAGGCTATTGCATCAATCCGGAGGTTTATCCAGTGCGTATCCAAAAGGATAGCGGCTACGGGTTCTTTTGTTTCCAAAAAAAAATTTTAATTATCTCGAACGTAGCCTCTCTATCTGTTAAGAAAAAGATTGCGTATTTTTTCACGTTTCCAAACTCCGCATATCAGTGGAACATCTACTGAAACATTATTATCAAATACATACAATAATTAATAAATTATATATTTTGAATAAATAAATGGATAAATATATGATTAAAATCAAATAATTAATTTTAAAAAATTGAATTGAAAAATTAAATTGATAAGAAAAGTGGTTTAAGGTTTAAAGGTTCGATCGATATTAAATTATCATAAAACCGATATATAATAAAATTTAACAAATTAAAATTTTTGAAATAAAACTGAAGAAGTAGACTATCTTTATCTATCGAAGAAGTTAAAGTTTAATTAAAGAAGGAGATCGTTGGATAAAAATTAACTAGTTTATAAAAACTGGTTAATTTACAAAACTTAATTAATTAACTATTAAAATTTTAATAATAGAGGTTATTAAAATATACCGTACTAATAGATTGATGTTAAGAGAAAGAAGGAGAGTCCATTATCTTCTTTATCATCACAAAAAATTGTTAAAATTTATTCTCAAAGCAGAAGTTCTACATGTTGCTTTTTTAGTAAGTATGGCTACATCTCTTTTTCTTTTCACGATTTTCATATCTTTCCTCAATCACGCCTATTTTCTCTATTTTGTTATGGACAAGAAAGACAAGAGAAATCACATAAAGAATAGATAGATATAAAAACAAACTTAAAGATATTACAACATCAATGAAGACGTAGAAGGTGAAGTTGGCGCAGAGAAGAGAAAAACCTTATATTTTTGTAAAAACAGCGTTTATGAAAACCTTTTTTCAAAAATTATGAAAACGTTATTTTTATGTTTTGGTCAAATAGTTGCCGTTTTTTATTTTTTAAAATGAGATATAAAAATGAAACAAACAATGCCAAATTAGTTCAATTTTTAATTACTAATAAATTCAAACTAATCAATATTAAAAAAAATTAAGGCTTGACCCAATCCACAACCTAAGAGATGATGTGTAATTATTGATCTTAGGGACTAAAGTCATCCAAAACTATAATTGAAGCTAACTCCTTTTCCAAACATGGGACAAACAATGAACTACCCTTGACTTCTACAAGTGATCCAAAACTATAATTTAAGCTAACTCCTCTTCCAAACATGGGACAAACAATGAACTACTCTTGACTTCTACAAGACTACAAATAGCAAGTGCTACTTGGTCAGATAGCATTAGCCCCAAAACAAAATTTTTAATTAAATTTGAGTCTAGTCTGAAATTTGATTAAATTTTGATCGTTTTTCAGGTTTTTAGACCTTTCGAATCCGACCCCACACCGAAATATTATATAATCAAACAATGAAAATGTTGCATGATACACAAATTTTAGTCCTAAGTGTGTTTAATAAGTAAAACTTGCAAGTTTCAACTTTGAATCCAAAAGTTTTTCTTGAGTTTATAATAAAAAACTAAAGAAAGTGGTGGTAATAAAGAAGTAAATTATCTTTGATTGGTGTTCATAAGTCAAACACATGTTCCATCAGCTGAGGTGTGCAACAGCAGAAGCAGGGATTGATGCAGACATATAAGAATGTTGTTGCTTTGGAAAAATGTGAAAGGAACTTTAAACCACTCGATTTAAGTATTCAATCAGTCACTTGCACTTGAATTATACTAAAAAACAACAACTTTACATATAAAAGTTGAAGACTGATTCAACAATGAACTGTTTGTGAGGTCTGCCAATGAATTCTCCAAGAAGACCGAGCTGCTTCTTCAGTTTCTGCAGAATCAGTCAAGTGCACATACGAGCAAGACGTTTGGAACCATCAAGCAGCTCCAGCTAGATGCCTGTATGAGCCTCTCAAGAACATCTTTCTACTCTATATTTCACAGTTATCGCAATCCTCCCAACCTTTAATTTGCATGATCTTCTATATATCAAATCAGTGGGTGTGCATGTTCAGTTAATTTAAGGTATTTGCATTCCATTTCAGAACCAGGAATATGCAATTTGATTACTATATCACTAGGGGAAGTAAAACTAGATAAGAAACATGTAGAGCATGGTCTAGTACTATCTGCAGAAATAGTTTGAGGAATTTAATGTTTAGGGGGGCGTTTGTCTGCCAAAGTTAATCATCATCATGATGTTGAATGATGCTAATCCAGTATCATTCAAGTCTGTGTTAGGTAGAATTGCATCTTTTGTAGAATTTATGCGATCAGGGTCATGCATTCTAAAATCATTTGTTCCAATAATCATGCAGGAAATGATAAGTTCCAAGAATCGAAGATTTGTCAAGGAAGCACCTGAGGCTGTGAGTTCAATTCCTACTTGTAAATAAGATTTCAGAATAGATTCCGTACATAATAATTCAAGCATTTTGCTCGATGGATAACTGTTTACAGATCGACCTTACATTCAATTCAGACATTGAAAAACTTTTCAACAGTGAGTAGATGTACCTTAGTTGATAGCTTTTTGTTTTTTCCTCAGCTCAGCAAAGGTGAAGCAAGGATTGCTAGAGTAGCAGAAGCCTTGTTGAAGTTGATTGCAGAGATCATAAAATCTTTGGAAAGCATAGATGTACATCATGAAAGCTTTGGAGAAATCAGTTGCTATCTCTATCGAACGTGTCCAGCCATTTTGGAGTTGCAAGCAACTGAACATGCTCCTGAAAACACAATGGATATTTTTGCGTCCCTAACAAGAAGCATACATGTTGTCAGAGATCTTGCGGGCAAGTACCAAAGATCCTCTAACTCGAATTCTGATTCTGACATGAAAAGCATCATACTAATGCTAGAAGGAGAGATAAAAAACATGGGAGAATGCTTGAGCTGGATACCTTCATCCACATTTCAGGACCAAAAATATGCAGGAGTTGCAATCTGCTCACTTTCTAATGAGATGCGGACTGTTCAGTTTTGTGTCAGAGAAATTCGAGTATCTGATACAAAAGAGCTTGAACCTCAGCAGTCATTTTCGGATGAAGAAGCAAAGAAAAAGTTTTCATCAACAGACATAGACCTCTATCCTGTAAGTTCTGAAATTTCCAGTTATAATTCTGAGATATCGGATAAGCCACGGTTGCTTGAGTTCCTGCAAAGTACAACTCTAATCAACCAGAGGAAGCACAGTAGTAGCGGGTCATCGAGTTCATTGCCACAGGTTCCTGAGTACATAGAACCTCTATATGATACTTTCTACTGCCCTTTAACAAAGCAGATCATGGAAGATCCAGTGACTTTAGAAACTGGGGTGACCTGTGAAAGGAAGGCAATTGAAAAATTGTTTGAAGAGTTTGGAGACTTGAGAGACATTCTTTGTCCAGTCACAGGAAAAAAGCTGTCTAGTAGATCATTTGCAACCAATATGGCCCTGAAGACTACAATACAGGAGTGGATAGAAAGAAATGAAGCAGCAAGGATTAAGGTTTCCCTTGCAGCATTGTCTTTAGCTAGTTCAGCTGCTATGATACTTGAAGCTATAATAGATTTACAAGGCATTTGCAAAAGGAAAATATGCAATAGGGTGCAAGTTTGTAATGGAGGAATAGTGCCATTACTTGTTAAGTTTATGGGCTACAAAGACAGAAATGTTAGATGTGCAACACTGGAATTGTTGAAGCAGTTAGCAGAAGACAATGAAGAACGCAAGGTTCAATTTCTTTAAAGATATGTTATGTGTGCATATTTTGTGTTTTCAGAATATTATCAAGTTAAACATACCCGTACGGTCGTTTTCTTTGTTAGAAACTTTGGTAACAGAAACAAATTTGCCATGAAGTTGTTATCTTAAGTTGGTTTCTTTCTATTCTCTTTTTTTTTGTTTAGCAGGAAATGATTGTGAATGCCATGGATATTTCAACAGTATTCAAGTTGCTGTCTAGTGGCTATGAACCCATAACACATGCAGCATTGATGTTGTTGGTGGAGATTTCAACATCTCCATTAGCATGTCAGCGAATTGGGAAGACGACCGGAGGGATTCTGATGCTGATTAGAACAAAATACAACAAGTCTGTTGATGCATTTTCTTCAGAAAAAGCAGACAAAATCTTACAGAACCTAGAAAGCTCACCAGAAAATATCAAACTCATGGCAGAAAATGGATTCCTGAAACCCCTTCTTAATCATCTTACTGACGGTAATGGTTAGAACTTTGGATCAAGTTCCGAACATATACTGTAGAACAGCAAATGAATAGTCAAATGTAATAGCTTTTGATACATCTATACAGGTTCAGAGGAGACACAAATGGAAATGGCAAACTACTTTGGAGAAACTGCTCTTGGACATGACAGCAAAATTTTTGTGGCAGAGAAGGCTTCTCAGGCCCTCATCAAAATGGTACAAAGTGGAAACACATTAAGCAGGAGAGCTGCATTTAGAGCATTAGCAAAAATTTCATCCTACCATCCTAATGCTGAAAAACTTGTGAAAGCAGGAATTGTGCAAACTATGGTTGAAGAGTTATTCATGCGAAGAATCTATGACGAACCAATGAACACAAAAGAAGAAGCTACTGCTGTACTGGCAAACATATTTGAGGCAGGATTTGAGCTTGATAACTTCCAAGTTAAGACTTATGGTTCCAGACTTAATTCAGATTATGTTGTGCATAACATCATGGACATGGTGGGGAATTCATATCCTGAAGAACTCAACATCAATCTCATAAGAGTCCTCCTATGCCTTACTAAGTCTCCCAAGTCAATGGGCACAATCACCTCGGCTGTCAGAGAGACTGAAGCAAGCTACACACTGATTGAACTCCTTTACAATCCTCATGAGAAGCTTGTGATTACAGCAATCAAGTTACTGATTGCCCTCTCACCTTATATTGGGCACATTCTGATAGAGAGACTATGCAAGATCAGTGGTCAACCTGAGAACTTAATCCTGGGTCAAAATGAAACAACAACATTCACAGAGAAGCAGGCAGTTTCAGCTAAATTTCTGGCTAACCTTCCACACCAGAATCTTACACTCAATCTATTTCTTATAAGAAAGGACACAGTTCCAAAAATTCTAGCAACAATCAATGAAATTCAAAAAACTGGGACAAGGACAAGCAGGTTTGCAACTCCTTACTTAGAAGGCCTAGTAGGCATCCTAGTTAGATTCACAGCAACACTTCATGATTCCCAGATATTACACCTAGCAAGAAGTTACAACTTCACATCAGTATTCACAGAGCTGCTAATGAAAACATCAAGTGATGAAGTTCAGAGGCTCTCAGCAATTGGCCTGGAGAACCTATCCTCAGAGTCGATAAATTTATCAAGGCAACCGACTAACAGAAGAAACAACTCAGTGGGACTCTTTCTCTTGCAGAGATTACTATGCTTAGGTTCGTCCAAGAAGAAAACGGTAAAAGTCTGTCCGATTCACAGAGGAGAGTGTTCTTCAGAAAACACATTCTGTTTGCTCGAAGTAAACGCTGTGGAGAGGCTGTTAGCCTGTCTGCATCATGACAATGCTGAGGTCGTTGAAGCTTCATTGTCAGCTCTATGCACATTGTTAGACGAAAAAGTCGATGTGGACAAGAGTGTAAACATGCTTCTTGAAGTGAATGCCATACAATATATCCTCAATGTTGTCAAAGAACATAATGGGGAAGGTTTGAGACAAAAGTCCTTTTGGGTCATTGAGAGATTCTTGATGAAAGGTGGGGACAAGTCTGCTTCAGACATATCACAAGATAAGCTATTGCCTGCCATTTTGATCAGTGCTTTCCATCATGGAGGTGGTCATACAAGGCAGATAGCAGAGAAAATTTTGAAGCATTTGAACAAGATTCCAACATCCACTATATACTCCTCCACTTTGTAGAATCCTGCTATAAATTTCTTCTCCTGTGCACCTTGGTCGAATTCTATAATCAAGTGCAGTCAAAACATATGCATGTGTGAATGCCGTGGTGCTAGTTTTTGAAGTAGTTGGTTTGGTGGGTGCACCAATGATGTATAGTCTTACTCTTTCATCTTTTTGATATTTCCTTAGAGTTGAACCTATACTAGTTGTTAGGATATATGTTACGTATCTGAGTAATTATTTTGATATTATTTATTAATTGGACATATAAGATATTAATTGGATAATGACTTAGATTCAAAAGTGATATTGATAATCTTCTAGTTGAAAAAGAATCCTACATTATATTGGAGTCTATTATCAAGATGATATTGGAATTGTAATACCGCTGGATTTGTGTGGATAAATTAAAGTGGTGATTACTTGGTTGATGTTGGACTCTTATTATATGAAGGATTTGTATATATTGTTAAGCGACCGTTTCACCACAATAGCTTAAGCTGTTGTGTGAGGCCAACTCAATTGGCTTTATATATTTTCTAACATACTCCCTCAAGTAAAAGCCCTTTGGGCTTGAAACTTGCACAGGCTTACTTTACCTTGTGCTTAATTTAATTAGAATAGGTAGGTGGTAGGATTCGAACTCATGACCGTTTGGTCATAGAGGCTCTGATACCATGTTAAGCGACCGTTTCACCACAATAGTTTAAGCTATTGTGTGAGACTAACTCAATTGGTTTTATATATATTCTCTAACACTCATCTCTGCCATCATTAACTTATGATTATGCACTTGTTTGATGGCCCGACACTCCATCCCATAGAGTATGTTGGCCTAATAACTAAATGATAGAATTTACATTTGAGCTTGAGTGGCATATTCTTGTAACATCAAACTCTTAATGCGTTTCTCCATTTAAGCCACCTTGATCACTATGTCTTCATCAATCATTTTATTGCTTTGCATAATAGTATTTGGATACTTAAAACACTATTTCTATCGGATAAATTTTAAGCCAATCTTTACCACCACGTCAGAAGCCACCTTATGACCTGAAAAGTTACACTTTAAGTACTTAAAGTCTTAATCTTGCTCAGTTTAAAGCCTTTCAACTCTAACAAATCCCTCCAAAGTTCTATCTTGATACTAACATCCTCTTTTGTCTCATCCATTAAAACAATGTCATTAGTGAACAACATACACCAAGGTACATCCGCTTAGATATTCTCGGTGAGCTTATCCATCACTACTATAAACAAAAAGGAGCTCAAAGAGGAATCTTAGTAAAGCCCAACATTGATAGAAAAATGTTATCTATCTCCTCTTATCATCCATACTCTAATATTTAAACCTTTATATGTACCCCTAATAATAGTTATATAGGTCATATGAACTTCCTTAGCTTTTAAACACATCTACATGATTTCCCTAGTTACCTTATCATATGCCTTCAAGTCAATAAAAAACCATATATGGGTTATACTCTCTTTCCTTTTAGTATTCTGTTAATCTTGTGAGGAGATATAATGCTTTTGTTGTGGACCTTCCTAGTATAAAGCCAAACTAATTCTCTGAGATAGGAGCATCAATTCTTAGTCTTTTCTTAATCACCTTCTCTCATAACTTTATGGCGTGACTACGTAGTTTGATGCCTCTATAGTTGTTACAACCTTTTGATGTCCCCTTTGTTCTTATATAGAGAAATTAGTATACTAAGTCTCCACTTGTCCAAAATTATGACAAACTTAAGGATTACATTAAAAAGCTTGGCTAGCCAAGTAGGACCCTTTTTGTCTAGGCTTTTCCACACCTTTATTATTATCTCATCAAGCCCTACTATCTTTCTACTTTTTATCTCCCTTAAAGTTTTTTTAATTTCTTTCCTTATAATTTGTCAAAAGCAAGTAAACTTAAGATACCTAACAGATATGAGAAGATCAACTAAAATGGTGTTGTTGTTTACATCTTTATTAAAAAGGCAATAGAAGTATCCCTACCATCTTCTTTTGATTTCATCTTTGGCCATGAGCACCTACCCTGCTTCATCATTTATAAAAAGAACTTGTATCTCACTTTTTGTTCCTTAGCTCTTACCAACTTAAAAATACCTTTATCTTCATCTTTAGTTTGTAATATTTGGTATAATTTCTCATAATCTCTGCTTTTAACTTCTGAGATTATCTTCTTCACATTTTTCTTTGTCAGTTTTTAACTTTCTCTTTTAACTACTGTCGCTACCTTTATGATGCTATCCAATACAACTTTATAGACACCCTTTTTGATCTTAACCTTTTCTTGTACATCTTCATTCTACCACTAAGACTGTCGGGCACCATTTCTGGAACCTAACCCTTTCTTTGATACCACAAACTGTTAGGCATCGTATCCGAAACCCAACTCTTGAATCATAAAATGTGAGCATATTCCAAGAAATCACCTTAACCATTATTGGTTTACCTTCCGAGGTCCAACAATCATTCCGTAGTCATAAAGCGTGAGCGGGTCTTCTTGTAGGGTTATTTCAATGAACCCTCTTTAGTCATCGTTCTCATAACATCTCAAACCACAAAGACGAGCCCAAACTAATCAAACACCCAAATAACCACTTCAATTTTTCAGAAAAAATTTTGTCACCATGTAGCTAGTTTCCTTTGAAGCAATAATCATCTCATTCGGAGCTCTATAGCTCAAGATATGCCTAAAAACCCAAAGCATGTTTGGTAAACAACCAATTAATGTTCTTCTAATCAATTTCCTCATTTTCTTACCATTAATATTTTTCATACCAAACCCAAAACCCACCAATTTTTATATAGAGGTAGGAAAATATCTTAGGAATCTATCACTTTAAGAATCACTTCATTCGGAGGTTGGATGATGAAGTTAAGGCCAAAAGATTCAAACATGTTTATATCCTCAATCATATGGTACCTTTCATGGCACAATTGTCATAACTTTCAATATAAATGACGTATTGAGTTCGTTATTAGACTATTTGAAAGAGGACTTCTAGATCTACAACTTTCATGAAAACTTGAAGTGAGATTCTGTCTTTAAAATATCCAAAATCGTGATTTACTTTAGCTATCCCGTGAATGACTGTTTAACGGACATATATGTCCGCCTAACGGACATAGACTGGCTTGGAAGCCATTTTTCACCCAAGAACCCGAGAAGTCCATTAAACAGACCTAAAGTTCGTTGAACGGATATGGGGGTTTCCCAAAGCCCCTCCAATACTTCATACATCCATTATAACATCATATACACTCATAATCTTCCCAATTTCACTTCTTCGAATGCAATAACACTCCTCAAATATTCAATTACCAAAATGATTTCATAAATCTCCCAAATCTCAAGTCAAATGATTCATCTCATACAACAAATTCTCATCATTACTATTGCTACTCTGTACATACCTCCCATGCAGCGTCACCACTTAAGATGCTCATAACTCTCAACTCTGATACCCAAACTTTACATTATAACGTTGGAAAGATAAGGGGATAAGCCACAAATTTCTAGAAGACAACTTTGTCTATTTCTACCTAGATCATTCCAGTTTTTCCACTAAATTCAAAACACAAATCCTATGTTTCATTTCCATAATATCTCTCACTTATATGTAACAACAATTTGTATTCAAAATTTATCATCTCAATTTGATAAATTCTCCAAATGTACCTAATTCCAACTTAACCTCATCCTTAATTAATTCATATTTCAACTCCACCTCATCCATACCCAAATTCACATTTC
>JAOSBK010000001.1:1077640-1101937 GCA_027568895.1 Erythroxylum shatona | reverse complement strand
ATGCAAGTGGCTGCCCTGATCACTAGTCAATGACCTAACTTAGGTCCAGTCTTTGAAAATTCATAACTCCCAATTCTTACATCCCAAATTAACATGCTATATCTCATTTTCAAGATAATTTCTTCCTCTACAACTTTCCAGAAGATCACTTGAACCAATTCGAATCACAAAAATCTCTAATTTAGCTTCCAAGCACAATACTCACAAAACCTACATTTAGGGCTAGGTTCCAACATAATGCACATAACCAGCCCACATTCAACAGGTCATAACTCCCAACATACATATCGAAAAATTGCATAATCAGTGGCAATGGAAAGATAACAAGATAGGCTTCAACTTTCATGAAGACCAATTCCACAAATTCACCCTAATTCAATCCAAAAAAATGCATCCAAGTTTCAGGTTATCAATCTCGGATACTGTTCACACAGCTCCTATATGTCACTTGTAAAGCAAAATTCACCACTCTTCTCATCAAAATTGGGCAGAACTTCCTTCATATAAAATGTAGCCAAATGTTTCAATTTTAATTTAAAACAAACCTCACCTCAATTGCTTACCCACACATCTAGTTATGGCAAAAACATTGACACTAATACACATTCCATTTTTTCAGCTTTTAGACCTAAACCACTTCCTTTCATTTTAACATCATTCCTACATCAATAAACTTTCACTTTAATCACTCATTCAGCCAATATGTCATCCAATCTTCCACTCAATCACTTAACCACAACCATGGCAGCAACCACACAATAAATGTTCATTTGTTTCTACTAATCTTGAATCACAAAATTCATTTCAAACCATTCAAACTTTCAAACAACACCTATGACACTTACCCTCATCATTCATCCTCACACAAATATAACTCATACCCAAACAATTAAACCACAAGTCTCATGGAATTAATGTACAATAAATCATAATTAATGCATCTAACTACCAATTCATGCACTAATGACTAATCAAAGCTTAAAGCATAGTCTTACCTCACTAAATTTCCAATCCTTCAATCCTTCACTTAATACTCAAAATCATAAACTCCCACCCACACCACTCTCACACACGACACTCACCATAGGGAGGCAAAAAGGGTTTAAGCTTGTATGGCATGAAAAGAACTACTTAAGGTTGAAGGAGAGCAACAATTAAACCAAAGTGAAGGAGAAACCAAGAAAGAAGAAGATGAAGGTTTCGGTTGGATGAAGGAAGAAGGAAGTAACTCATTTGTTTTTCATTCTTTCCCTTTTAACAATGAATTGAAGAAGTATCGTGAATGAGAAGACCAAGTCCAAGCCAAATACAAGCATTAAATGCTTTAACACACTTGTCACTTATGAGAAAAAGACAAATAAGGAAAAAGACAAAAGTTCAATTAACAAACTTTGACCAAATAATCCTACTAGAAAATTACATCTTTAAGTCATTGCCAAAAGTCCCAATTTCGGTCCCACAATAGTGTACCCAATAGTCCAGTCCCATTTGGCCGAAATTTTCGGTTCCGAAAACCAGTCGGTTCGCCACTTGGCGATTTTTCCGGTCCGGAAAGTTTTCCCGGAAAATTCCAGAAAGATTCCTAAAATTCCCTTAAATTAGAAAACACACAAGGAAGCATGCCAAATAATTTTTCCAACACAATTATTACATTATGCACAACAGAATTTCATTTAGGCACAAATACCGGGAATGTCATGAATGCATGTACAGTTTTTTTTTTCATGCACACAATTTCACTGTTCACAATTAAAAATCCGCAAGAAAATTTCCAATCAGTCCTAATCACTCTCACCCCTTTCCAAATTACTATTCTACCCTTTCCATCGGGTGTGGGATGTTACAAAAGATGTGCAACAAAATTAACTAGATAAGATATAAAGAAAAACAAATTTTTTCTTAATAATTTCTAAATTGTTTTCAATCATCCTATTTTATACTCCTGTTCATTTCATATAAATGAACTTATAAAATCAATAAGCAAAAAAAATATAGTAGTTATTTTCTAGCTTTTTTGTGAAAAACCTTCAATAATGCTTTGAATTCATGAAGCCTATTGATTTTAATTTTCTTTGTACACTTTTACTTCTTATACCATGTATGGTAGTCAAAAATGACTTTCATATTACAGAAGAGGGAAAACTAGTTCTTTCACTGTTCATGTGCCTATATTTATATTTATATATTTTAAGAATATTTCTTCTTTTACTACATAAGTGATCTGCGAAAAAAAGAAGAAGTATTTGATATGTTTTTGTATTCCAATTGTTTTGATTTGAAAGGTTTTATTTCATATTTTAGGTAATTCCAGAAGAGTTGTTTGAGGAATGATGTAGTTAAGAATAAAAAGAGTTTTTATAAGTAAAATTATAAACATTTACAACCATAAAGATACATAGTTTAAGACACGAGTGTGTCAGAACCCATGTCTATCTTTAAAAAATTAAAAGATATATGGCCTAATATATGGTTGTATTCTAGACAACATTCACACTGGACACATTACTTAAAAAATGACAAACACTAGAAAAGGAGTTTTTTTTTTAGTTTTTCTTTGATTCTCATCTTCAAGTCCCATAAAGGTTAGCAACCGCCTATCAAAGGTGATCTCTAGAACATATACATGAGCCATGCTAGAAGGAGGAAGAGATTGAAAGTCATTTCTAAGAAAGAAATCATCATTAGAGAATTGAGATCATCATCAAGGGATATCTTAGCATAAGCGATTTTCTTTTGAATGTTATTTCAAAGATGATTATAGGCTAAATATTTTTATATTTGAATTATATGGAGCCCTAACAAATTCTTTAATGTTATGATTGCTTTTGAGTTTTATATATGTTAACCTTAACACTAATCAATAATCATATATAAGTGATAAATTTGATTTGAATTTACATGTAGATGTAGTCGAAGAACTTATGTGTAGATTAACTTAAACATATATATTAAGGATTAAATGAAAATCTAGATATAGACCTACGTGACCCTTCAACTATTAGGATAACTTTTTGTAAAATTTTCAAGAACTTACATTCAGAGAATAGTTGATCAGATAGATATATTTATTTATTTATTAAGGGATACGTGATTATATATTGATAGATGATATATCATGAATATATACATCTTTAAGATAAATTTGATTCTTTGCGAAATAGGTTTAACGTTTTTTGGTATGTTTCCCTAATTATACTAGGTTTGTTAAAAGCTTCTCCTTACATCAAAATTGATGTCTTTGCATGGAGGCTTCTTAATAGCATAATTTAATTTAGTCATATAGATTGACTTAACAATTGGAAGTTTAATGCACGTATACGTTCGTTTTCTGAAGTTTAATGTGCCGATCCAAACTCGACAGTGTATATCCTTTTGGCGAAGTAAAGCGCAATTGCCCTATGTGAACGGTTGTGCAAGCTTAAGTTGCCCTGCGGGCCAGGAATTGCAGGGACATGGCGCTTAAAACGTATGCCGCACGTAATAGGGCTTCAATGAAAGGTCAATGGTGGAAACGTATCCCAACAGTAGCTGTCTTTACATGTACATGATAATGTGGCTGCAACTTAATTAAGTGAAATAAAGAAAATGGGAAGGGTCATATGTAGGCAGAATCCTATCAATTCAAAAGTATGACTTCTTAATTTTCAATTAAATATAATTTTACTAAATTATGTATCTAAAATTGTTTGTTATAAATAATTTATAAATTTATTTACATATTCACATTATTGTATTTTTTACGTTTTTGTTCTGCAAATATAACAAAATTAAGTGTAGCTGCAAGTTGATTACTCCTCAAGTTATATATTGCTGAAAATTATATTAAAACTAGATCATAAATTAATTAATTGATGTAGTTTTAAATTGTAAAAACTTCTAATTATTTTATAGTTATTAATAAACTTATTATTTCAGTTTTAGAATTATCAATTAAATTCATGTTAATAATATAAGAGTTACAAAATTACTTAACTAAGAAAATATTTATTTTCCAAAAAATCATTTCACTTTTAAGTTAATAATTTAATATACTTGCACTTAATCTTTATGTTTACTTAATAAGTCAATACATTTACTTTTATTCTCTTAATATAGAAATTTAATATTAATTAGAATATGTGATTCAAATCGGGCTAAATTATACTTTATATAAATATATAAGTTTGTATTTTTATTTTAAATAGATTTGTCAACACTTTTATGAATAAATTACTTTTTAATAAAATTATTCTTTGTTATTTTTATAAAATTATTCTATAGAACTAATGTATTAAAATTTCAAAATAACTAAATTCATCATCATCATCAACAACAACAACAACAACCAGTTGCACCCCACATAAACGCGGGATGTAAGGAAGTCTAATAATATGCAACCTTACTCCTACTTAGTAGAGAGGTTGTTTATGATAGATCCACATGTAAATGTGACATGAAGATATTATAAAAAAGTAAAATAAGCATTAAAGATGTAATGAAATAACTAAATGCATTAAAAAAAACTTCGGATAAAGTAATAATAAATAATTAAAATAGAATAATAACAGCTTCAAAAAAAACTACAAATCTTCAATAGGTGATGCAAGTTTAGAAGACAAAGTTTTTAAGAAAATAGCAAGAAAAATATATTTAATATTCTACAAAGTTCTGCTTATACCTGATATGCTGCAAAGTTATGCTCGCCATTTATCGAGTTGTGCGTGTCATTCTTGCACAGAGGTCATGCCAATATGCTCTGTATCATTCTAATTTTATCGGATGTCCCTGAAGGGACAACCAATAGCTATGACGTCCTAATAATTAGAGGTTAGTTTGCTACTTTAAGATAACAATGTGGTTTTATTCAAGTTACTTAGACGAAATGACAAACCACTACATCGTTTTATTAAAAACTAAACCAATCACGTGGCTTTACTATCAAGATGTGTCTCAACTCGAGCAATAATCCATTCGTAACAATGAAAAGACACATGTACCCAGGAATTTAATGTAGATGACTTTGCTCTGACACGATCAATTTATGAAGAACTTGACATAGGAAGCTGAGATCAAACTTCCTCGTTGATAGGGAGTAGCCCAGTATTACATACAACAAGTGTTGTTCAAATTCTTAAAAGCCATGAATGATCAAATCATAAAAATACAATATTTATCCAAAAATGTGTATCAAAAGAAACCCACAACAAATAGGGAGCAAAATAAATCAAGTGCAATGAAAATGACTATTCGATTGTTTGCATCAATCTACCGTTTACAACAATAGTTTATTGTAACAAGTAAAATACAACCATGTGCAATGAAAATAAATCCAGTAACAATTCATAAAATTAAACTGATCTAAGCCGCTTAAGCTTACTATAGCCATGGTGGCATAGTAAAGAAAGAGAATTTGTTGAATTGAAAACTACTTTCCTCATTTCACATTCAAATGGAGAAAACTAAAAAATGGCAGCACTCACTTAAAATACATAAAAGGGAGACGAGAAAGCACTTGTCTTTCATCTACTAAGAACCCAACAAAGACCATAATAAGGATTAGGGGAGAGAGTAGTGTTGAAATAGAAACACACAAAAAAGGTTTGAACTTAAAACAAAAAAGGTGGAGACAAAGCCCTCGATTGGAGCTGAAACTTGATCAAGAAACTAGAAACTTCAAGAGAAAGAGCTAAACATCAAAAAACAGTTATCTAGCTCTTGACCTAAACTCCACTTCAAACACTAATGCCCAAGCTATGAACTAAGTAATATGGAAAAAAAAAGGGACAAAATGAAAGTACCTTCATTGTGATCTTTGAATTCTGTGGCCTACTGGCAGCCCAAAGGATTAGCAAAAATAGAGAGAACAAGACAAAGAAACCAAGCACAAAAGCAAGAAGATATCAACGATGAGCGAGATCTTTTTGATGCTCTTCATCTTCAAGAAGCCCCTCTTCCTCTATAATGTCACACTCCTTCTGATGCTTCTATCCCTTCCTATGATTACCTCTCGAAGCATCATTTGGTGAGATCTTGCTCAATTTGGGTTTCAATGACCCAGAAAACCAGCTCGTCGAAGACTCACATGATTGTCAACCAACGGAGGAGTGAGAATGAGGCGGTGATCCCATTGGGTTGAGCACTAGTGTGGAATGAAAAGACATCATTGTCTTCTCCCCATCATCTTGTTCGTTTAGATAATAAATATGTCGTTGTCTTCTCAGCTCAAACACAACAAAGGACATAAACCCTGGTTATGAATGAATGATGTATAACTATAGATGAAACTATTATGACATTACGAGTTCAAGGCTATATATGCGTACTTTTATATTGCAAAGGTTCTAAAGGATTCAAGAAGAAAAGAGAACAAAATAATAAGAAGCATCTGTGAATTAAAGTTCCCATCTACACTTAATGTCCCTTAGAAAGGGAATGTTGTGCATTCGTGTGGAAAAAATGCTAGCTTTGATATAGCTGATTGTTCTATCTGCAAGCTGATATTTTCGTTATAGATAGTAATAATTGTTAAGATGTTTATTATATATCTTATTATTTAATTTTGGCATTTTTGATTATTACATCTTCAAGATATTGTAAATATTAAAATTCAAATTAAGATGAGGTGTAGCTATATGATATTTTTTATTTGAATTGGATTTTTGGATAATATTTCACATGTGAAAAAAGGTCTATTTTGAATAGAAGTATTAGTGCATCACATTGTTATTAGATAATGGCAAGAGTGGAAAAGAAGTCTAGTTTAGTTGTATGATTTTTGGAGATATAAGATAAAGGAAGTTGTCTTGCAAAAAAAGTGTGTAGTGGTGTGCGTTAATTTTTCATTGGGAAATACACTGCATGTGTGTCTCTAGCATTGTTCTTGCTCTTTGGGTGTTTGCTCCATCTTGTGGCTCACCTTGTTGATATCTATTGATGTGAGTGTGTGTCAAAGAAGTGAAGTGTGTGGGGACAAGCTACGGTGAAGTGAGTGAGCTGGACAATATGTGCAGTGGGAGATAATTGAATCAAAAATTTTTCACCTTTCCTTTGCCTTTCAAATGACACTATGGAGGTTATGAACAGGTGCTGAGTTGTTGGTGATTTCATAATTGTATATGCTAGTTGACGTTGAGCTTGTCTCTATCACAGTGAAAAGCATAATTTCGTAAGTTACAAAACTATCATGACAATTTTGTTAAGTCATCATGGAGCGTCAAATGGCTAAGCCTGAGAAGGTGACTGCTAGAATGGATCTGTTTTCTGTGAGGGAATTAAAGACCTGGTTATAAAAGGGATCGACTTGTATCGTTTTTCTTTACGGTGAAAATATTCTCTCTGCTCTTGCCCGAGAACGTAGGCTTCATTGGTCAAACCTCATTAAATCTTTGTATCATTCTTTGTTGACTTTCGCTACTTTGATGGTGTGATTGTGCGCGTGAAATTTAACATCCAAATATTTTGGTGCTGGTGTAACTTGTCTAGATGTTAGACATGTTATTTTGGCCATTTAGTTCTTGTTACGACAGTAGAAGCAATACCATTTTTGATATTGGTTTTGTTTGCATATTTGGGTAATTTTCCAAATTTTATGTGACAAGAGCATTCCCAAGATGTTTTCCATATTTCACTTGTGTATAAATATATGTTTGTGGAATGAAAACCTGGACTGGACCTTGTCTGCTGCCTCATGTCTAGAGTGTGATCAATGGTTCTGTTCTTTTTCCAGCTCCATTTGCAGTAAATCTCAACATGAATGACATTGTTTCTTTCCCATCTCAGAACCATCCAATGCTCATAGGCAACAATTAATTTTCCTAGTTTGATAGCCAAGGAAACTATGGTATTTGACATGGTTTTAGATTGCAGTTGCATTCTAGACTGATACAACGATTTCCAGAAATTGAGTTCACAATCCGCAATTGCCTGCAGTACACTATTTCAAACATTGTATTGAATATTGCACATAGGAGGATCACTTATGTTTCTTAGAGTTAACAACTCGTTTACAAAGTAGAAGAACTAGCATGTTAAGAAAAACTTTTTCCCTCCCTACTGTCTTCATTGAGAACTACTTAAGAAGCACAGACACGGACACGGACACGGACACGGACACTGACATGGACACGGACACGGACACGGAAACACACCAACTTTTAAAATTTGGTAGACGCGGACACGGCATATATATATATATATATATATAAAAGAAAAAAATTCAAAATTCATAATATGATATATATTGATTGATGTATTTCAAAATTTTTAATATCTTGATAGTTCATACATATTTGGTACTTTATAAACCCTTCTAAAAAAATATGGGGCATGTATTTTATCAAGTCGTGTCCGAGCGGTCTCCAGACGTGTCTGAGCCAAAAAAAGTTATTTTTTAAGTCCGATACATATGGACACGTGTCGGGCACGTGTCTACCGCGTGTCAGTGGGTGTCTGACATGGACACGTGTCCGACACACGGACACGGTTCCATTTTACCGTGTCCCTGCTACATAGAGAACTACCAATTGTTGCAATACCTTGGCTTTGTTCTGAACGTATTGGTTCAGAATTTAAGAGCTTTGTTTCACATAAGTCCAAATCAGAGTCAGCATCAGATGAGGAGGGTATCTTGGAGCCAGAGTTGGTTCTTTTTAGCACTACGGAGATTTCTATATCAGCTCTGGACACAAGGTTAGTAACAATAAAACCCAGATCCTTTTCTCTAAAAATACCCAAGTTTCACGTGCGGAGTGGATCAGCAATGAGAAGGGTTTGATTTGGACCTAAGAAGCACGGACATGGGAAAATGGAGCCGTGTCCGCGTGTCGGACATGTGTCCGTGTCTGACACGTGTCTGATACGGACACCCACGAAGAGTACATATATATACTCCATGTTTGTTGAGAAGGGCTTATAAAGTATAAAATATGTATGAACTATCAAGATATTAGAAGTCTTGAAACACATCAATCAATATATATCATATTATGAATTCTGAATTTTTTTAATTTTAAATTATATATATATATATCGTGTCCGTGTCTACCAAATTTTAAAAATTGGTATGTCCCCGTGTCCGTGTCAGTGTCATGTTGCGTGTCCGTGTCCGTGCTTCTTAGATTTGGACTGATGACTTGGGTAAATACTGGGAGTTTCGATCCTTTATAAACAAGTTAACCTTGATACTTGTGCTTATATTGAGGAGAAAGTTAAACAAAGACTTTCCGGTTGGGCTGCCATGACCTTGTCTCTTGCAGGACAAATTACTTTAGCTATTTCGGTCTTGCAAGGCCTTCCGTTCTATGACATGCAAACTACAAAACTACCAAATGGCCTCTTTAATCGTATTGAAAATTTTATTAAAGCCTTTGTTTTGGGTAATACAGAGGAATCGCGAAAGGTGAATATGATAAGATAAGAGGATATGTGCCAACTTGTGGCATTAAGAAGCTTGAGCCTCAAAATAATGCTTTCCTGATGAAAATTGGGCTTACTCTTGTCAGGAAGCTTGATCTCCTTTAGTTTAGAGTTCTGAGATGCAAGTATGGATGGGAGGATCTTAAAGGCCCGTCTCGTAATAACCAAAACAAATCCCTTCTTTGGCATAATATTAAGAGAATATGACCTGATTTGGAGCTAAGCATGCGATGGAAGGTTGGTGATGGCAGTAAAGTTCGGTTCTGGGTTGACAATTGGCTTGCTAATATGGGGCCTCTCAAACTTCTTGCTAACCGAGATATCACAGAGGAAGAGCTTGCTCTTCCAATTTATAACTTTATTGGTCTTAACGGCAATTAAGAATGGAATCTCTTTAACTGAGATTTTCCAAACCAAATCCTTTGCGTTATTGAGGGAACTAAGCCACCAAGCCAGGAAGATGGAGATGCTAACTGTCTCTAGGAGGACAAGTAATGGATACTTTTCTGTCAAATCAGCCTATGATTTGATAATGGGCGACGTCTAGGGAGACAAGATCCTCTGTCCAATATTACCTTGTCTTATAAAATCTCACTCATTTATTTTACGGGACCTATGCGGGATCCACATGAGACCTATACGGGACTCACATAAATAAATGGCTAAAATTCATTAAACACAATAAGACACCATAATATTGAACAAAAAATTTAGACTGACGTCTGGAATTCACAAGACAACAAGTTGGATGTAATTTGGAAGCACGAGGGGGCTCAACGGGTTCGTGTGTTCCTCTGGTTAGCGTTACGTGGAGCGCTCCTCACTAATAAAGAACGTGCTAGACGACACATAACGTATAATGAAGTGGCAGCGAGAAAGTGGATGTTGATCATGTACTTAGATGATGCAAGATGGCACGGGATGTTTGGAAGATCTTTGCCTCGTCACATCAAATGGCTCAATTCGTGAATAATAATTTTGTTGATTGGTTGATTCAGAATCTATGTGAAACTGGATATCGATTGTCTTTTGGCAGTCAATCTTTTAAACCAAGATGATTATCAACTCAATGCTAATACCAGACTTCTTAGACAGATCCATATGCTTCTCAACAGAGATTAGCAAGTGGATTTGGCACATGTGTATGGTGAGGGAAATAAGTGTGCAGATTTTCTGACGACCTATGCACTAACGACGGAAAGAGGTTTGAGCTGAATAGGATTCTATGTGATGACGCCATAGGTGTTGAGCAAATGAGATTGTTCAGGGGCTCTCTTTAGTGTACTTTTCTTTTCTCTTTTTAACGCAAAAAAAAAAAAAGAAAAGTCAGTGTCAGATAAAGCTGATTCTTGTAGGAGTACTGGGTTCCATAGCTAGTTACAGCCACGGAACAGAAGCACAAACTTGTCAATGCAGCAGCCAGATAGAACGTTCTCAACTATAAGACAATTAGTTTTCTGAAATTTACAACAAACATATGCGGGACGAACTGGGCAGTATTGAACTGGACAAATGAATACTGCCTTTGGCAATGGCCGGCAGTATCAGCATTCAGAAATAGCCACCATGATAACCAATTTGTTTTGACTCATCTACAATTTCTCAGGTACTTGATAATTAATATTATAGTTCAATCCCTAGTGACTGCTGAAGAAAGCTGACATTATATATTTTAAGCTTCTGGTGTCATATCCGATGCTGACCAGCAAATTGCTTTTTCATTTGAGCCGGCAGTACCAATGAAACTTTCCTGTTGTTACAAGATCTCCATTCACTAGTTATTGAAGTTGGCTTCTCCAACAACAAGATCCCTTTCCCTATTGCATATAAATATAATTTTCTTATTCAATAACTTGTGCAGCAAAAGACAACTAACATGATTAAGATTAATTCAAACATACAAATCCAAAACAAGCAAAGTCTAAACATCCTGATGAATAAGCAATTAAAAGTTGCAATAAAGACCTTGTCAATTCCAAAGACATGATATGGGAGGTCTTTCTCAAATGTCTGGAGAGCGACCTTAAATAAGAAACAAAGAGGTTAGCCTGTCAATTATTGCACCTCTGCCCATTACTGATAAGGGGACATCCAGTCCCAAGTAGTACGCCTAAAACAAGAATACTCTTCATAGATCCAAGCCTTTGTCATCAGTAAGAGTTTATATCAGTGAGTGTTGCAGAAGAGCATGGCTTCCTATTCAATGGAAGACTTTGTAGGAAATGGAGCTTTGAAACAGCTGCTTCCAAAGTTGTTAGAAGAAGGTTGGGATGATGTGCCAACCTTGAAACTTATGAACTCGGACGATATGCACGCACTGAACATGACACAGCAACAAAAGGTTTAATTTCATTAAAATAGTGTTCTCCTCTTTTCTGTGTTTACCAAACTTTGGTTGTTCAATGAGAATGGCTATAAATTTATCATCCTCAAAAGTAATTGTTTCCTATCATAATTTGTGTCTTTGAGCTTCTCTTTCTCAATATAGGATGCACTGGAAATCAGAACATACCTGCATGACCGAAACTAATCCAATACGGAGATGCACTAGAGGCTTCTGGAAAATGCTTGCCTGAGCTTCTTAATTTAAGCAACAAAGACATAACTTCCCAGTTTGGAATGAAGAGAGGTCACTATGTCCGTTTCTCGAATAGAACTAGTGCATGTGCAGAGCCCACATCAAATTCATTATCAGGGAAAATGATGTTCCAACAAACAGCTAATGATGATAATATTTTCAAGAGCTCTGGTTCAATCATAGCCATGAAGGTGCAATCAGGACCTAACAAAGGAAGTTATTTTGATGACAAATCAGTGGACCAATCGCAAGCTGATATGAAGACCAAAGATGGACACATGTTTAAAGGGATAGTTTCAGCAGGGCCTCCTGAGGCTCGAGTTTGTGGTTGTATAAAACCTCCTCCAGTAGTTGATGTGGTTGCACCTTATTCTTCCATTGAAGGTATATTAATACAGAAACTGACTCCTGAATATAAGATTGGCACGCAGCGTCTGGTCAAAACCAAAACACCTCCGCTGAAGGCTTCAGCACTGTGGCAAGATAAACCAGCTGTGTTTCTATGCATCCGACGGCCGGGGTAAGCATTCTTCTGCTTTTTGGCATGATTCTATTGAACATGATACCTAGTGATGTCAGCTACAAATGTACATCTCCTCTCAATTGTAACATCTTTATGCTCTGAAATGTGCATAAACAATAAAAGGTGGTGGAACTAAATAGGAAATGATATCAGAAAACCATCAATTTTAGAGCAATAGATAAGACTTGTATGTCTGGTAGTTTCAAAAACATAAATAGATAAACTTAACATCTTATTAACTATGATTCAAATTGTAACAAATGATGTATTTATTTCCCAATATTACAACAGGTGCATCATGTGCAGAGCTGAAGCTCACCAGCTTTATGCTAAAAAACCAATATTTGATCGAATGGGAGTTCAGTTGTATGCAGTTCTCCATGAACATATAGAATCTGAGGTACCAAAGTGAACATTCAGCTGTTTGGACTACAATCAACTCCTTCCATTGATACTTACCATTGCCATACAGGTACAAGACTTCTGGCCTCGATATTGGGGTGGTGTTGTACTATTTGACAGGAATATGGAATTCTTTAAAGCTCTTGGTGGTGGACAACTTCTCAAAGACAAATTCTTATCAGGATTTCTATTCAACCCACGAGCTATTGCAAATTACAAGCGTGCTAAAGCACTGGGGATAGAGCAAAACTTCAAAGGAGAAGGAGAAATAAAGGGTGGACTTTTTATTGTTGGAAGCGGCAAGAGTGGCATTGCCTATCAATTCGTAGAGAGAAACTTTGGTGATTGGGCTCCTTTAGAAGAAATAATCGGAATTTGTAGTCAATTGCAGGTAATTCTCCTACGCTTCTCTAGGCACATGCTGAACACAATAATGTGTGCATTTCTGATATAACATGTCTTGAACCTGATGCAGAACCAGCAACAAAATCAAGAGAAGTCCATTGGAATATCAAGAGATTATGAATGATGATCTACAACAAGACTAATAGATCTTCAGATTTACTTCTCATGTATCATAAACAGTCAAAACAACTGCTTTTACTGTGTGTTCTTCATTCAATTACATCTTTCATATCAAGTCAATATACAGATCCATATTCATAAAGTGCTTCATGATCTTTCGTTAACTATTAACCCTCACTACAATCAATGTAAAATCTTAGACCTACTGCATTTTCCCACATGTCCATTAAAAACAGATCTCTTATGACATAAAATGTTGAAGTAAGAACAAGATTATAAGTGTACTCATACTCACTAGCATGCCGAGATTTTTCAAGGTGGAAGCTAGAGATAGAGATCAAGGCTGTAACTTGAGCTTAAATCCTTGCTGTTTTCCGTTTACTTTAATAATTTAAGGTTGTGGTCCAGTGTTATGCCCATGAAGCAGAGAATGACTTTCCACTCTATTCTTGAGTCCAGTAATTGGCCCTAGAAAATTTGAAATCCTAGTATCCTCAGCAGCAGCCCGGTATCACCAGAAATCTCCGCAAGAACATGATCCATCTTTAAACAAATGGAATCGGACAGCGTCCCTGACAAGTATCTCCCTCTGAGTGATCTTAGAAATATATTTAGTTGCGTTGTGACAATCTCCACATACTCTTAGATTTTTAACTACTCGTACTGGAAGGCCTGAAGGAACAAATATCAATCCAAATGCAATTGCAAGCTTCTCACTATGGTGATTAAGCATCTTGATCTTCTCTGACTCCTCAACATTATGGTGAACAGAACTTGGATCTGGCACATATCCCTCCTCTATCATTTTCTGGTTCAATTCTTCCAGCTTACCATATATTTGATCAGAAAATGGACTTGACTGGTCATCTACTGAGAAAATGTGGACTTGGTTTTTATATTTGATCCAACTACATCCTGGATCTTTTCTGGCTCCAATTTCTCTCATTCCTCTCCTGAGTTGAGCCACGTGGCTCCATTTCCCTTTTGCAGCATAGATGCTTGATAGTAAAATGTAGCCTGCAGGGTTCTGGGGCTCTAGTTCTAGCAGAGATTCAGCTGCCCACTTCCCTATTTCCATGTTTCCATGAAGTCTGCAAGAGCTCAGTAAAGTGGCCCAACCAATTGCATCAGGATGGAAAGGCATCTTATTGATGAAACTTTTGGCATCTTCTAACTTTCCAGCTCTACTGAATAGATCAATCATGCATGTGTAGTGATCAGAGGCTGGAGCTATACCATGTTCATTTACCATTGCATCAAAATACCGTTGGCCTTTCTCCACCATCCCAGCTCTACTGCAAGCTGAAAGAACTCCAATGAAAGTAACTGCGTCAGGTTTCAAACCATTGTCCAGCATCCTTTCAAACAAGTCAATTGTCTCTTTGGCTTTTCCAAATTGTGCATACCCAGCAACTAATGCAGTCCAAGAGACTTCATCCCTGAAATTCATCTCTTCAAATAGCTGATGAGCATCTTCTATGCTTCCACATTTTCCATATAGAGTAACAAGTGCATTGCAGACGGTTAGAAATCTAATTAAGCCAGAACTCAGTGCTTGACCATGAAATTGCATGCCCTCTTCTAAGCTTGCCAGGTTTGCACAAGAGCTAATTACACTTCCAAGAGTAAAATCATCAGGATCAATCCCATTTCTCTGCATGTCAATGAAAAGCCTAACAGCGTCTTCACTGAATCCATTCTGGCCATAACCTACTAACATAGCAGTCCACGACACAACATTCTTTTGTTTCATTCTATCAAAAACTCCTTCAGCATATTGTATGCTTCTACACTTACAGTACATATCAACAAGAGCACTACCAGCGAAGACGTTATGCTGATAATCACTCCTGATTATGAAAGCATGGACTTGCTTGCCCTCTCTCAAGGCCATCATCCCCCCACAAGCAGTCAACACACTGCCAAATGTGTACTGATCGATTGACAATCTTTCTAGCCTCATCTCCCTAAACAAATCAATAGCTTCTCTCTTCATTCCATTTTGTACAAGCCCTGTAATCATTGTCGTCCATGAAACAGAATCTCTTTCCTCCATACCTTCAAACACCCTCTTTGAGTCCTCTACCATCCCATAGCGCAAGAACCCTGCTATCATTTTATTATGCATTACCACATTCCTGTAAGAAGCCTCATCGAAAACCTGTTTTGCCTCATAAACGAACCCCACTTTTGTATACATATCTAACAAAGAACCCACAACGTTCCCATTACCACAAAGTCCAAATTTCACAACATGCCCATGAACCTGTCTACCTAAATCAACACATCCTTGATTTGACGCCACCACAAGAATAGCCGTAAACGTTATCCTATTCAAATTAACAACCCCTTCTCTGAACATCAAGTTATAGGTCCTAACAGCCTCAGAAAAAGAGCCACAGCACACGTAGCCCGAAAGAAGTGAGTTCCAAGAGACCACGTCTCGAGTGGGCATGACATTGAAGATCTCTTCCATTTTTGAGAGAAACCCAGATTTCGAATAAGCAGAAAGAATAGCATTCCACGAGAAGATGTTTCGTTCCGGCATAATATCGAACACATAGCGTGCATAACTAAGATTGCCCAACCCACCATAAACGCTGATAAGGTTGTTGTAAAGAAAAGGTTCAACATCCGCAAAGGTCTTGATGATGAGGCAATGGAGCTTCTTGATTTGAGCTAGATTTCGGGTCCCTATGCAGTGCTTGAGCAGAGAAGCGAAGTGGTTGGAGCAACGGAACATCTATGACTTTGTTTCTTCTTACTTTTGGCGCGAAAGTGTGCATTTTATTTCCCGAGTACGGAAAATGGAGAAATAGAAATCTAATTTACAAAATAAATAATTTTTAAATTATATATATATATATATATGAAATAATAAATAATTTTTTAAATTTATTGAAAATTATATTCAAAATTATAATCTTCAAAAGGTTTATATTTTCATCCCAACTAATGATGGCGAAAGGTAAACTCCAAGTCCGGCTTAACTCAAGATTAACAAGTTAGGTTTAGATTGATCGAGTTTAAGACTTGGCTTAACTTAAGACCTGACAAGTATTAATAATATGATATCGTTTTGCCAAATATTATATTATTTTAATATTTAATTTTAAAAAATTAAGACTTGGCTTAACTTAAGACCTGACAAGTATTAATAATATAATATCGTTTTGCCAAATATTATATTATTTTAATATTTAATTTTAAAAAATTGGGTCTGTTGTCTCGGGCATAAAAATAATGTTTATTCTTATATTATATTTATAAGAATAATGATAAAATTAGACTTGAGTTTTACATTTGATTTTTTAAAGTTTGAATTTGACATAAAATTTAATTAAAGTTTAGACTTTTTTTTTCAAGTTTAGGGTCGAAATTAAACTTTGATACAAGCCTTATACCCAAATTAATCAAAACTTAAATCTAATCCTAATGTTAATTAAACTTTAAAAAATTTCAAACTGAATTCAAGGTCACGTTATATTGACAAACCTCTCAATTTCGAACATAACTCGAAATATGGTCAATTGTGTAGAATTATATTTAAGGACTTACCTTAATGCGAAAGTACCGGATCGATTTGCTTCATTTCACGATTGACTACTAGAGTTACTGATTAATTCACGTCCCAAACTCGAAACTTTTGATGGTTTATTTTTCGTGAAAGAGGAATAGAGAGAGTTTAAGAATATAAAGATTCAAATGATTTCAGAATCATTATTTCCTTTTATATGAGGACGAAACCGTCGGAAGTTACTTCTCATGTAACTTCCAACAAATTGGAACTTTGTAATTTGAGTCAGCCCAAAAATATCAAGTCTAGGTGATGCTTGATAATGTTACAAATGGATTTAGAGAAGTATACAATATTGCAAAAATTGGACCAGAAATTAAACCAGTCGAAGCAAAAAATTTAGAGTTTAAAAATTTTAACTGATATTAAATTATTATAAAATTGATGAAAATTAAAATTTAAAATATAATTTAAAATTTTGAAGTTTTGATTAAAAAAGAAAATTGTTAAATAAAAATTAATTAATTTTAATTTATTAAAATCATTAATTTACAAATATCAACTAATTAATTAATAACCTAATCAATATTTGTCAAAAAAATTACTAAAATAAATCAAATTAAAAAATTAAATATCTAACTAAAAATTTTATCGATCCAAAGTTTTCATAATTAAAGTGACTCGATCAAGTTAATATTTTAATCACTAAAATTATGTTAAGATTGGATATACATTAAAGATTATAAAGATGTTAGTGTGTGAATATTTTATAAGGTAATAAATTAAGAATAGCAACAGACTATTAAAAACGATATCGTTTTAGACAATTTTTTTTTAAAATAATGTACTTTGAATCGAATAATCACATCATTTGGGTCTTTCAGGTTACTCCTCCGGGCCTAAGCCTAATTGAAAGCCCAATCAAATCGTGTCTAGCTCATTAACTCCAAGTTAGGTCGGGTCAAACCGTCTTGCTTGCCGACTTACGGTCAAAGAGAAAGCATTATTATCAATGGGTCGGATTGAGCTCGGGCTAAATAATAAAGGATAAAGCATTACAATAATTTCCATTTTAACAAACTACAAAGCCCATGTTATCATTTTATCAAAAAGAAATCATCCACGGACTTCACTACAATAACCCATCAGATTCTAGGAAAAACCAACTATACATTCCTGGATTTCACAATGTGGCATCTACTGATCAAATCTATACTGACTATGTAGGATTCCATTCTCAAAATAAACAAGGGATGGTTCAATATCAACTTCTTAAGTACAAATTCTTGGCAGAGAGAGCAATCAACCAGCAAATTTTCTCAGAAAGTGAGCTAAAAGCATTCCCTACAAGCATTCCTAATCTGAACACAATCTCTTATGCTTTTATCTTCAATATTAGAGAGGTATAGTTGCATAACAAGGCGAATGGTCAGATTCTTTATGCTTTTATCTTCAATATATGGCAGCTAGAGTAAAGCCTATGGTTTCATACAAACAGTCAGAGTTCAACTTTCATGTGTCCTGGAGGAACCAATCCTGAAACAAACATAACTTCAGGTTCAGTACATAGTCGATTTGTCTATAATGTGCAAGAGAAGTTTGTATAGTTAAGAGTGGTTCACACAAGCTGTACCATTCATGTCTTGATTATCTTCGGGAGCACCGGTTCCGTAGTTTACCTGAACAATGTTATGCAGCTCATCTTCCCACACATTGGGTAGCTGCTTTCAAATGGATGGATGATATAAATGGTACTGACTAACATAACCATGTTTATCTAACTGCAGGACAACAGAGTGCGAAGTAACAGGCTAATCAATTAACTACCTGAGAAGGCTCCTTAAATCCTCCGCTAATGGGCGTCAGATGGGGATTAACTGTCCTACGGTGTATGTCGGACTGGCTTTCCATCCCTGGAAACGTAGCCGGAAGAAGTCCTGATTGTGAAGGATGCAAATGGGGATAAACCATAGGCAACTCTGACGAAAACGGAAGAGTGGAGGAAGGTACAGCCCGAGACTGAAGGATCTGAGCATAGAGGTGCAGTAAAATTATAATCTAAACAGTGTTTTACCTATGGATATGCCAGCTTTTGGTTGATCAAATTCTAAATATCATAAGATTGTGTGCATTAGAATACATCATTCACTTACATCTTTTGCTAGGAGTCCTTCTATGTTAAAATCAAGCCTTGGATTCACTGTTGCTAGTTTCATAGATAGGAACTGGAAAAAGAAATGACAAATAAAATTAGATCTCAAAATACAGATATTGAAGAGTTCAAAAGCTTTCTGTGGCTTGCCAAGCTATCCATCTAAAGCAAAACCTTTGCAATGAAAAAAAAAATGTGTCCAATGTCAGCACAAACATGACTTCTGATGATATTAAGCTGCCTAGTATTTGTGTCGTTATAGAACGAATGAACAAAACAGATTCTTGCAAACATACCTCAACCTGCCGCTGCAGTGATTGCACATAGTTGATGATTTCATCTAGCATCACTGCCTTGCCCGTAACCTGAAAAATGCAGTCCGTATTTTACCACATGATCCTTCATAGTAATTCAATACTTTTTAACACGTTCATCGGGCAGGTACAAAATCTAAATACCAACCTTGCTGCAACCAGGCACAAGGTCTTGTAGAAACTTCATCCTTTCACTGATCTTTTCCCTTCTTACCTGTATTTAGAATAAATGCGTTAATGCTAAAGAAACTAAAGCGAAAGTCCCTAGAGGAACCACCGAACTACTTTGGCACAAAATCTTACTCTCTCTGCAAGACTGTGGCTATTTGTTGCCTGGCCTCTTCGAGCTCTAACATGAATGTACTCCTCTTTTGGTGGTTCTGAAGTTTGTGAACCCTGTTTACCTTGTTTTCCAGTATTCTTATCGGTATTTGAAATGGGATTTTCTGCAGCCTTTTGTTGAGTTGCAAGGCTAGCCTTTGCAACCTCACCCAATTGTTGGTTTTCCCCGGCCTGGTTTGGCTCCGTATCCTACCACAAAGACTAAGTTAGTACATACGACATACTTAGTTAAGCTACCATTAATAGAACAATAGCAAGAGTAGTTAGGCTCCGTATCCTACCACAAAGACGAAGTTAGTACATACGACATACTTAATTAAGCTACCATTAACAGAACAATAGCAAGAGTAGTTCCTACCTGCCCAGTTCTTTTCCTTTTCTTTGAGCTAAGGTTCTTTGAAGACATCTCCCCACCATTTGCCTCCATTACAGATGGCTCTGCTTGAGCACCAACCTGACCACTGGATTCAGGTTCATTAGATTCATTACCAGACCCATCAACACCCTGTTTTCCATCATCATGAGATTTTACAAGGTCTTCACTTCTTCCCCCGTTTTTAAGAGGGCTATCCTCAGTGACTAAATGATCAACAGATATAGAAGCATCTTTATGAGCTTCACCAACATTCTCCTGAGCTTGTCCACCAGATACAGGTTTCAATCCACTACCAGAAAAAACTTCTGCTGATCCTTGCATCATTCCCCCACCCCTAGAATAAAGTCCCATGGTGTCTGAAACTCCAAAAGGGTTCAGCATATCACTGAAATTCCCACCGCTGAAGCACGAAAACCGGGCAGCACGCTCAATAAATGCAGAATCAGCAGGAAACTGGGATAAGCTCTGTGGGAGCATAAGAGGGGCATTCGATAAGAACATTCCGCTTTTCAGCATTGGATTCAGGAGATAAGACCCCATATCTAGAGCCCCATCAATACCATTTCTTAAAGATGCAGAGGAAACCTTTTCAGTTCCTGCTGGGTTTGAAGAACTTGGATTATTGTGGACATTAATGTTAATGAAACCTAGGTTTTCTGAATTGTTGTCATGTTCCCACATCGTTGGACCGAAAGAGGCAGATGAGCAAGAAGAAGCTCCAGTTAGATCTCTTCTGCAAACTACTACTTGACTATCAGTTGGAAGTAGACCCAGAGATGAATTTGTGATATTGGCACCTGGAAATTGCCAATCTGAGGACATACTACCAGAAGAATGGAAATTTATGGCATTATCATTCCTCTTTTCCTGCCCAAGTGTATCCTTTTCATTCATATCCATCAGTACTTGCACAAATTTTGAATATAATCGCCACAAGCTACTTTTTTCTCACAACTGCATTCGAACAACGAGTAAACATGCGATGAGTTCTAGAAAGCTTAGAAGTAATCTCAAAGCTCAACATAGCAGAATAACCCAACTGCTCAATATGATGAAACCAAAGATGAAAGAGACAAATACACAAAGAATTAAAGGAGGCAGATAGGAGATTACTATACTCTTACAAGAATTTCAGACTTCCTAATGTAAGTTCAAGGTAACTTCAGAAAACACCAGGTTTGAACTCACAATAAAACGAACAACAATCACAGGGTCCAAAAGGTCCTCCTTGAGTGGCTAAATCCGCAGGAAAAGTAAATGATCGAAAACCAAACATGTGAAGCTAACCACAACGTTATCCGATCTTTGAAGTGAACTATGGAGACCCATTTCCGCAAATTGGCTCAAAAACCAAAATTTCACTGAAGCTGAAAGACCCAGGTACTAAAATGAGTAGGAAAGATCACAGAAGTTGGACTGATACTATTTTCAAAGCTACCCACTACTGAATTTTCAGTGTATCGAAATTGAAACCAAGAAAGCACCCCCACAAAGAGAAACGAAACACAGAAAAAGAAACTTCAAAGAAAAGCTGCAAAAAGGTGGTAACAGAAGCTGTTAAATAAGAAAACAAAAGAACATTGATTTCAGTATATTTTTTATTAAAAAAAAAAACATCTCCATTCAAAACCGTAGTCAGAGTTGAATAGCAGAGACCTAAAGGCCGCTAAAAGTGGTAAGAGAAAGATACCCATTTCAGATTCTGATCTGCTTTTGGTACTCTGCACTCAACACAAGCCTTTTCTCCTCTCAAAAACAAAACTTTATTGATTGTTTCAGGCTCTGTTCTGTACTTCTGTTCTGTTCAAAACCCTCCTCCTTTTCTCTGTTTTGGTATACACAACCCCACATAACTCAGATACAAAACTGTTCACCGCAGAAGAGAACTACCCAAAAGGTAGTTTAGTGAAAGAGAACAAGAATTGAAGTTAAAATGTTGAGTTGCTTCCAAAGATAGAGTGAGAGAGAAGAGTAACCAACATCAAAGTTCCTGCATTTATACCCACGCTTGCATCAAAAAGAGAGCTCTGATGATTAACCACCGCCACTGCCACCGTGAAATTATTAAAAACACCTCTCTTTATTACACCCTCTCCTCTCTCTCTCTCACACACACACACTCTCACACCTTAACCATGGTCTTATGATTCACTTTAATCTACTTTACTTTCTTTTAACAACACCCTTGTTTATCTTAATATGTGTATTCTGTGTGCTAAACTGTACCTGCATTAGCTAGCAACTGACACTGCCAACTCTCACCAGTGATTTATCTTTCATTAATTCTTGGGAGTAGAGCTTAGGATCTTTAATGGGGTTTGTTTGGTCAAGAACCCAAAATCTAGCTAGCTCATTCCTGGCTTTGTATTGTTAATGAGAGAAAACAAGCCCATGTGGGTCATGACACTCTGTTTCTACATTTTCTTATTCCTCATTATGATAACTTCAGTGTCTTATCTATCACTTTTTGAGTTGCCATTGAAAAGGTTCAAAATGCTTAAGCATGGACTTCTTCGTGTTCTTACTCTCACAAGATTCTTAAATCCATTTTTTGCTTTTTCAGTAAATAAAATATTAAATAAAAATTAATTTTAATTTTTGATTTATAAAAATTAATTAATTTTTGAAATTGAATGATTAATTAATAAATTGTTTAATTTTTAATAATAAAAATTTTTAAAATAAACTTGAAAATTTTAAAACTAAACCAAAACTTTAAATTGACTGCACCGGTTGAATTTTAATTATTTCACTCACTATTATATTAATAAAAATTTGTTTACTCCAAATTTATGCTAATTTAAAAATAACTCTTAACTAATTATTTTAAGATTATTAATTTTTAAAATTAAAAAGTTATTTTTAAGATAATTTAGATTTGGGTTATTTACAATACGAATAATGGCAAATGATACAATTTTATTAAATTTACTAACTCTAAAAAATATTTTATTATAATTATTTTAAAATACCTTTTATTTTTTAAAATTTATGAAAGAAATAATCTTTTACTAAATTAATTTCGAGTCATTCTAACACAAATAATTAATAGGTTATAAATAAATTTACAAATTCAAAAAAGGGAAAAATATTTTTTTTTGTTGCCCACAAAGTGTCCTAGGAGGGTTTCAACTATAGAAAGATATCTTTAAGCAATCCACACCCAGACTAATTCTCGTTCGAGCCAGGTAAGTCCCTTGCGGAAAGCAAAGCTCTGACCTCAAATTTTAAATGGCTGCATATATAAAAAAACCCATGATTTCACTTAAATTAGGAGAGTCCCTTATCAACTCATTTACATCATGAAGTTTTTTTTTTTTTCATTCTTAATTTCCCCAAGGCCCCGCGCTTATTTTGACTCTTGTGATGTTTAAGCAAACTTAAGAGATGTTGCCAACTGTACTTTGCAGCTCTAGTTGCCAACTAGTTTAGGTCATATCTTATTTTTATATCATTTGCTCCCAATCATAAATAAAGCCTTTGACTGTGATTGGCTTGCAACTTTGGTTGACCAGTCCAATGTGCAATTTGGGATATTTGTATACGAAGTTGTTAATATTGATGAGTTTTTGAAGTTGTTAATATATATTATATATAATCAACCAAATTAAAAAACTTGAATTAAAGCCTAATTTAGGGTTGAAAAAAAAATTTTGACGTCGATTTGATTTAAATTTAATATATCAGACTTGGTCAACTCAAATTTTAAATTAAGTTTAAACATCGGTCAATTCAAAAATTGAGTTGATAGTAATTAAATCAAACTTGATCAATTCGATTTTTAAGTTCAATTTAAACATAGGTTCAATCTCAAAGTCAATTTGATACTAATTTGCATTTTTTACTGAAAAAAGATAACATTTTAATCTTAAAATAGGAAAAAACTTAAGATTAAGAAGATAAAGTTAATAGATTAGGCTTAGCCTCTGACTGGTTGAGTTTATACTAGTTGAGTTTTTGTCTGTTGAGTTTTTTCTGAGAATAACTTTTCTAAGAAATCAGTTGATTGTTTAGCTGTCATTTAAAAAAGAACTTTTTTAAAAAGAGTTTCATACATTAAACTGTTTGATAACATAAAAATTAAAATTTATTTTTAACTTTAACTATATTTTATTTTGTAATAAAAACTATTTATGCATATAAATATTATTTAAAATATATTAAACAATATGCAA
>JAOSBK010000001.1:1046393-1059099 GCA_027568895.1 Erythroxylum shatona | reverse complement strand
TCCCTTTGCCGTTAACGCTTTTAATTGGTAAAATTGTTAAAATCTTTTCTTAATTAGTTACTGCACAAATTTGTCATTTTCATAGTTATTTTGGTCGCATTGAATTTGGTAATTGTTAAGAAATTTATTTAAGTTAAGTTTGTTTTTTTTTTTAAAGAAGAAAAATTCTTTACATTAATTTTTAATTTTCTAAAATTTCATCCAACTAGATTTCAAATATCGTTAGCTAGCGTAGAATTAAATTTTCGTATAATTCCTGTGGATACAACTCGGTTTTTACCGATTTATTACTCACTTCGACAACCGTGCACTTGCGGTTCACGAACAAGGCTATTTCCGATAGACCTACATGCAAATGAAACAATTCATTATAAAAAAAAGTTGGATTAGTTTTACATCCATATGTCATGTAAAATGAACAAGCAATTTAAAAACAAAAATGAGAATAATAAACTAATAGAACCATATGATACAATACAATGCAACATCTCAATAGAAGTCATGTTGAGACATATAGTCTGAAGAAGTCTTAAAAAAATGCAGTCTTATTCTTTACTAATGGAAAGATTGTTTTCGATAAAATAATATATCAGGTTAAAAAGTTATATATTTAATCATACCAATAAAATAATATTTTGACTTAGTTTATACAAAATTTAAAAAGTTAATTACTAAATTAAAATTTTGTATTAAATCAAAGATTCTAAAAATTAAATACTTTTTAATATGTTATCTCAATATAATACAAGTGGAGCAAATTAAGCTTTTTCACTTCCCCAATTTCAATTTTGCACATTGAAGTTACTTAATACTTCAAAATTCAAACCAAAAATTTTAAAATCTCTTGTCTAACACTGTAAGTATAAAGTTTAAAAGCACAAACCGAAGAACACCTTAAACAATTCATTAGTGGCAGAAAAATAGTAGATAGCATATATAAGGTATGGATCATTGTTAGAAACTGTTTATTTTATGTTTATTTACTAAGTTAAGTCTGTCCTAGTCTTTAGGAAGTAGTTAATGCATGTTTAGCATAACATGGTCACGTAGTTTGTTTCTTTTTAGTAGTAGATATTTCTCTATTTTTAGTTGTAATGGGCCTATAAAAGGTATTGCTTTGTTGAATAAAGTGTGCAGTTCATCACATTCAGCTTTAGTTAACATTGGTATCAGAGCAAGTTGCTCTTATATTAGTCGTTAACCCCTTGAAATAATAGATTATGTCACGTGTTAGACCCACACGTGAGGGGGATGTGTTGAAATATAAAATAGAAGTTTGTCCCACATTGGAGAATGAGAGGAAAGAAGACTATCATATAAGTCTAGTGAGCTACTCCACCTATCACCAATTGATTTTAAGATGAAACCTCACTTAGACTTGTATGTGGTCTAACTTTCCTTCTCATATGAACCCGTAGGTCCATTATAAATTCTAACACAATCGAGCTGGTTGAAACAAGCTTTCATGGTGATCTTCTTTGTCTTAGCACTTTGTAAGTCTTTCCTTTACTATGTATCAAACACAAACACCCACATCCAAAACTTACCAAAAAGTTCATTAAATCTCGACGAGTGCTAATGAATCTAAGAACAATCGTAGATGGGAATCTGAAGATTGAAGCAACAAGGCACTATTTTCATAAATGCAGTAGAGACATGGACTGTCTCAAGGAAGGAGAATGTTCATTTCTTACATGCCAACATGCAGGATTTAGATTTTAGATTTAAATTTAAATTTGACCCATAATTTTAAATTAAAAAAATAATTTTAAAAATTTTATTAATTTGAAATCAAGATGGTGATAACTTAGTCTTTGTTTGGTTGAGTTTATATCAGTAAAGTTTTTGTCAGTAGGGTCTTTTTTTGTAGATCTTTTTTGATAAGAAATTAGTTGATTATTTGATTGTCATTTAAAAAAAGAATTTTTTTGAAAAAGCTTCATACAGTAGTAGACTGTTTGGTAGTATAAAAATAAAAATCACTTTTAATTTTAACAATATTGTATTTTATAATAAAATTATTTATGCATATAAATGTCATTTAAAGTATATTAAATAATATGCAAAGCACAATATATTAATTATTATTTATTTTAAACCATATGAAATATAAATGAAAATATATCTAATCAAAATTTTTATATGAATTTTAACATAAGTAAAACTAATATAAAAATAAATATTAAAACGTATAAAAGAGTTAAATAATATTATATAGATCCCAAAATAAATATTTAAATTGAGTAAATAATTAAATATTTTTGCAAGATAAACGTAAAGATGAGTTTGTAAGTATTGTAGGAATTACGTGTAAAATATAAGAATAAAAGAGACTAAAAATAAGCTAATTAATTGATGTGAAAATTAATTTAAAAAATATTTATGAGGCTTTTTTGAAAAACTTCAAATTTAAACTTTTAAAAAACCTATATTTTAGTTGCAAAAAAAATTGTATTTATTAAAAAAATATTTTTTATTTTACAGTAAAATATTCATTTAAAAAAAATTTTGTGGTGAAAAAAATGTTTATTTCTCTCCTGCTATCAGTTAAGTAATAATACAAATGTAGGATTAAAGTGAATACGGTAATTTAATTTATTGTAAATTAATAAATTATCTTTTATTTTAGTGTCAATTTCACCACCTTTGCGGTGTCGTATTGGTCCAACAATTTCCTTATAAATATGCGTGTTTGAAACTTTGAATTGAATTTTCACTCTCCCTCCGCTTCCTTTCGCAGTTGCGCTCTCTTTTGGCTCCTCTCATCTTCTAAGTCTCGGCTTTCAATTCTCTCGTCTGTCTCTTTTTGCTCTCGTTCTCCGATAACCTTCTCGATCTCCATGATTATTGTGATCTGATTTGAGAAGATTCATTGAAGAATGTAAGAACTTTCATGGATTTCATCTCTTTTTGGTTAGATCTAGATCGTCAATATGTTACGATGTAAGAAGCGATTGCAAGAACAAAGTTAAGCAAAAAGCGGGAAAGAACGGAGAATACTGAAACTGATGAATGCTTTTCGTTATTTTTCTCAAGTAAATGATGATAGATTTCTTATTTCGCGTTTATTTATTTTGGTCTATTTTTGTTAGATCTTGATCGTCAGTACATTGTGATATGAAAAGCGACTGTAAAAAGAAGACAGCAGAACGTGAGAACAGATGGAAGGGTCTTGAAACTGATGCTTTCTTCATCTTCTTCGTCAAGATCCAGAGAGATGGAGTTTGGCCTCGTAAAGAGGTTCGCGTTGGGAAAAAATAATCTAGTTGAAAATTTCCTCTAATTTGTTATGAAAATTTGGATTTATTGATTGCTTGTTTTGGCTCTGATTCATTGTGCAATAGGTTTCGTGTTTACTCTAATTGCATTATGTGGTGAAACAGAAGCCGATACAGATGTAAGGTATGTCACAGAACTCATATCATAGTTTCTGTAGATTTTTTTAAAAATTTGTTTTTTAAGATTGAAAATCAGATCGAACTCAATTTTATGACGTAGATTTCGAAACAGGAAAAATACGATATACATATTTATTTATTTATTTTTATCTGCTTTATTGCTAAAACACTCAAACCGAGACATTGAATTACAAGCTTGTTTGCCTTTTCTATTCTTCTTTATTTTATCATTCACCACCTTAATTTAACAACCCTAAGTCATTTGAAGCACTATGGTAATTTCTCTTTAAGAACTATAATTATAAACTTTAATCAAACTTCTCTTTGGCGTCCCCGTTTCCCTCCCTCCGTGATCACTTACCTTTGTACGTGATCACTTTCGGTTCTTTCTCTTCTATTCTTTATCTAATTTGTTTCTTCTTTAATTTTGACTTTTTGATCGACGAGTAATGCTTTTACTCCTTGAATAAGATTTTAAGTTTCTTTGAATAAACGCGTTACTGTTTGGACGAAGTTTAACGAGCGATTGCTCGAGGCACTTCTAGAAGAAAATAAACTGGCTAAGAAAATAAGTTGTGATTGGCGGCAAGAAGTTTTTCCCAGACCTGTCACTCCGTGTAATGAGCACTTTGATACTACACGTTACTTTGATTTAGAAGTAGGTTTGTTTCTTGTTAGCATTACACAAGCATATCTAACTGCCCTAAATCGAAGCGATAGGCAATTTTGCCATGTTAGTAAAGTCTTTGGTTAAAAATCTTTATATGCTAAAGAAGTTTGTTAAGTGTTTTAGGAATTTTATGACCACATGTCTTATATCATGATAAGTTCTTATGAGAATTTACAAAAAATTGCATCGGCTTTTAGAGATCATTCATTTAGTTTGTAAGTCTGAAGCCTTTAAGTAAAGCAAGTCTTGTGCCGAATTACTAAATAATAGTAAGTTTGTTCAACTGAGCTAAAGAACTTTAATAATTAGACATTGATTTTAAACGAGTAATTTATAAATGATTAATTATACATAAAGATTTATCTAATACACATAAAACATAAAATTGTGATTTTGTTAACATGATAAAGTTTTCTTTTGCATCAATTTTAGTTTCATTGAAGAATGTTCAAAAGACTTTAAGTATTATTTTTTATTTCTTTAGTTTAAAAGGTAAAAATTGAAGGAAATAGGAGGAATAAAATGGATTAGATTTTTGGATATGTTATATTTCTTTGTATATAACAATTAGCCGGTTGATATTTAATAATCAATAAGCCTGAATATTGTTATATTCATAACATAAACTTGTTTGTTCGGGGGATAGCTTTTGAGAAATCCATTAAGGCATGCATTTCGTTCCTTTGATGGTCATTTTGTGAACTCTTTCACAATTTTCATTGTTTTTCCTCTTCAAGCTAAGGTTGCTAATGCCCCAAGTGAGCTGAATCTGAAGTTGAAATATTTTTTTCAAATATAATTTTTAAACCACCATATCATGAAATCAAAAATTGAGTGTTGAAATGTATTTCGATTGAGATAAGTTTTTATGTCTTAATTAATCATAACATCACCTTATGCCAAATTAAATGTTGAAAGTACATTTACCAGGAAACTGTTTTTAGATTTCAATTTAATATCAAAACAATTCGATATATTTGAATTTTTATTAAAAAGTTAAAGATGAAATCATATATTTGTTATAGACTTGCATTCTAATTAAAATTTTAAAACAATGTTTCCAATCCCTTAATTTTAAAAAAAGTTAGAAACATCATAATTAATTGAAATTTCTCAAATATAATATATTACTTTTGATTTAAAATTGTAAATCTAAAGATTATATAAAAAATTTGTAGTATAAATTCACTTATGTTAACTATCCCTAAATATACTCATAAATGTACATGAAACTTGTTTTGTTTAATCAAATAGAGTATTTGAAATAGATGCTTTAATTAAATAACTCTCTTAAACTTGTATTTTAAAAAGGAAAAGTTAAAAAAATACATAAATAATAATATGAACATGATGATAACATCCTTTGCATAATATAAATGAACATAACATATTAATATTATTTGAATAGTAATTCTTATTGGTCCTTCCATTTCTTGAATAAGATTGAGGTTTCTTTGAATAAATCGCGTTGCTGTTTGGTCGAAAACTGGTGAGCGATTGCTTGGGGCACTTCTAGAATAAAATAAACTGGAGAAGGATCCTAAGCTAAAGGTAATCTCCGAGCAATAATCGTAAATTATAAGCACATCAACAGTCTACGTCACTTTGACTTGACGCTTGTTTGTTCTCTCGTTAACGTTACACAAGCAGATGCATATCGTGCGTCATTATCGCAAAGTCTTTTAGGGGTCATTCGATTAATTTCTCATGTCTAAAGCTTTGAAGTAAAGCAGGTCTTGTTGTCCTCCAGATTACCAAAATAATATATAGTAATAAATTGGGTTCAACTGAAATGAAGATGTCTAATTATTAGACAGTAAATTTAAATGAGTAATTTATAAATTATCAATTTTATAAAAAAATTTATTTAATAAACATAAGAAATAAAATTTTAAATTTGTTTATATGACAATCTTTTTTGCATCAATTTTAGTTTCAATACTATCACGGGTCAAAGGTTAATATTTATTATAAAATAAAACTGATATTGTTTAATTCATAACCTAAATTCGTTTGCTCGGGGGACAGCCCTCTACAGATCTAATTATATTCACTTTAATTTTCCGTTTCATTCTAAGGTTGCTTTCCGTGACAAGTTGAACCTGAAGTTCCAAATGCTTTTTTTTTAATCAAACGAAAACTGAAATTCTAAAATGCATTTCAATTGAAATGAGAAGTTTATATCTCCGAATTAGTCATAACATTACTTTATACCAAATTAAATGTTGAAATATTTACAAACAACATTTTTAGATTTCAATTTAATAGGAAAACAATTGTGTTAACTAAAAATATCAAACGACGTTTATGCAAATTGAATTGAATTGCCAAATAATATATTTAATCACTCAATTTTATGAATAAGTTAGACGCAGTATTAACTGAAATTTGTCAAATATAATACATTACTTTAATCTAATAAATTTAAAAATAATTAAAACATTATAGTATAAATTAACTTACAATAACTATATATTCAAAAACTTGTTTAATTAAAAAAAGGGTTCAAAATACATACTTTATTTAACTAACTCTTTTAAAATTGTAGCAAACTTTAAAAGTTAAAAAATGTATAGATAATAATACGAACATGATGATAAATCCCTTTGTATATTACAATTGAAAATAATGTGTCACTATTCTTTCTTTATATTTATCTAATGAATGAAATAAATTCAATCTTGTTTTCGTTTTTAACAGAAAATAATCAAATTATTTTCACATTGTTTTATACTCCTAATTTTTAAAGTCAAGATAATACAGATTAAAAATGAGTTTACTCTAAAACATTTATACATAATAAAATAATTTTAATTTGACTATTTTGTTTTTTAAATTCTCTTGAGAAATTTTTTTATAAAATTTATATGAGGATGAATTTAACAAAATTTCAGCCTAATAATTTTTAATTTTAAATCCTTATTTTAAAACTCAAATCTAACATTATATGTTATAGCTTAATTCATAAAATATTTTAATGTTTTTTTACTATTATATAAAATATAGATACTTTATTAAATCATTTATTAAAATTAAATAAATTTATAAATTTATTTTCAAATAAAAACATAATCTATTAAAATAATATATGTAATGAGTAATTAATTAATAATAAATTAAATTAGATAATAAAAATAAGTTTTTTTATAAATTTTGAAAAATATATTATTAATTATTAAAAATGTTGAACTAATTTTGCAAATTAAATTTATTATAATTCACTAAATATTGCGTTTGGCCTTTAAGTTTTAACTTTAAAAAAATGTAAATGCATGCTTCATTTAAATAACTCTTATATAAAATGTAAGTAATATTTTGTTAAAATAAAATAAAATAAAATTATAAACTTATTTTCAATTGAAAACATATTCTATTACAATAATATATGTATGTATTAATTATAATTAATAATGAAACTAAACTAGATAAATAAAAAATAACTTTAACAAATTTTAAATAACAAAACATTGTGTGATTACTAAATTAATTTATAATAAATGTTCTTAACTTCTTTTAAAATTATATAATTTAAATTCAATTTAAAAATTTTTGTTGAATCTTTGGATCTAAACTTACCTCAAATTTTATTTCACAAAATTCAAAACTTTTAATTTTTAAAGAACCAATAAACTGAGTCAATTTATTGATTTAAATTAAGCACTCGCATAAAAAATAATAAATCCAGAAATTAGATTAAAACAAAAATTTACGTAATAAATGTAAAGAACATAAAATATTAAAATTCTAAAGCAATGAATATTAGCTCAATAATTCCAAAAAGACTTGAATTATTGGGCTAATATTCCTTAAAATTAATGAATAAATGAGGACATCTATTTGAAATTAGGTTTCTCCTTAGATTTATGATATAACAATGCAAATTAAAATATTAAAATTTTAAGTTATTGATTTTTGTTGCATAGAACGACAAGTTCGTGAGTTCATGAGGTCCTTTCAATCAATGCCTTGCAAGTTCATGTATTAACTAGTTCATCCTATGCCATATATAAAGCCAAATCCTCTAATTTAACGCTATTCAATTGAATCTTATGTGGTTCATATGAAGCAACCAGAGACTCGATTGAAGATGAAAGTAGGCAACGAGATTGACTAGATTTACATGATTAATCAGGGAAATGCATTTTCAAGCAATTTCAGTAGCAACTGCAACATAGCCTTAAATCAACGTCAGATCTACAGTTAATCTAAAGATAATATGCATTTAGACATGCAATCGAACTTGCTATTTTTCAACGGTCGTTCAATAGAAATGTCTATTAGTTATCTAAATACAAAGGTATGCAGCCAAACGAGTGTAAGCTATGCATGGTACAATACAAAAAGAAACCAAGAAATGGTAACCCAAAAATAAAGTTCCATCCTTTTTTTAAAAAAAAGGAATTTACTTATAAATTTGAAAGATGTCAAAATTGTTAAGATGAATAATTGTGATAATAAATAAGACTTTTAAATTTAAATTAATCTGATCCAAAATCACGTGATAAATTTTTTTTAAGTTGGACCAAAATAATATTAACAGATAAAAAATATAACTAAAATTCAAATTTAGGATAGGCTCTTAAAGGAATTAAATCAAGTCGATTGTCACTCTTATTCTTTTTCTATAATTTTATATTTCTTCATAATTGTTAATAGTTAAAAAATTATAACCAATATATATATATAAAGTCAGGAATTAGTTTCTTGAGATCTTTATTCTCATGTTAGAGTCTTAGACGACGTTAACATATTTACTTCGGAAAATTTTCAATAGAATTGTTATTACTTGTTACTCTTGCGCGCAGTTGGTTTCAACTACCAATGCAATTATGCAACAGAAGAAAAGGTATAGTAACACATTAATATGCTTAGGCAAATACAAAATAAGAATCTATTCAAACATAAATCAACACTCATGCTGGAATATGAAATTGGTAGCTTGTTATCTTCAATCTTATCAGGGAACAAATAGTCAAGAAGAGCAAAAATACTTAATTAGAGATGAAAACTAGCCAACGACATAACTTGGACATAATATCAGGAAAATGCACCTTCAAGCAATTCAACCTCAACTGCACAATAACTTTAAATCCATATCTAATCTATCGCAAATCCACACAAAAAAACCATTTGCTCATCATAATAATCCACCTTTCATGTTTCCAGATTTATTGGTGATTTATACTTGAAAAAAAAAAATGAACTCAACAGTAGGCACTTACATGCCAAGTTTCTGCTCCGATAACCTTTTAAAAAGCCAATGTCAAGGCAAAATCACCAATCTCAGATTCTCAGTACACCTGTTGCAGACACATTACCGATTTGTTTTATTTGCTTCTGATGGATTTTGGGTGGAACAGATATTCTGTTCCGTTTATGTTATTCCTGTTGTGTTCCATTAGATTTCAGTCATTCGATAAATAATAGAGAAAAAAAATCGATGGATCAAATTTTATGGACAAGAGTAGGAACACAATAATCTGATCCGAATTTGGGAGCATGCAAGCAATCAAGAAGCGGTTGATATAGTACAAAACGACCCGTGTATATATATATATAGTTCTTAATTTGTTATTTTCTTTCGTCAGGAAGTGAAACAACTTGTAATAATGAATTGATTGCTGCTCTTTCTTTTGAAGTGTAACGCCTATAGTCATTTGTAATCAAACTAACGATCTACCTGCACTACTCATCGTCTGATTCTCAGGTCCTCACGTTCTTTTATTTCACATCTGTTTATATAATGCAACACAAAAAAGAGTAATCATGCATCGATATTACTTACGGTGCTTGAAGTTTCATTTCTTCATCTTCCGCCATTTATTAATCGTTGGACAGAACGAGAATCGTCTCCGACTTTTCTAGATGAGAGAGAGAGAGAGATATAGAATGAGAGAGCCACATTACAAAATTAAAGGTGAAAGAACGAAACGGAAACACCAAGCCAACAATCACGAAGCCATCTACTTACACACCATCTGATTATCAGTTCTTCGCCTTCTTTTCATTTCAGATCCTGATTAATAATACAATAGAAAATCGCTGTGACTAATTACATCTGCGCCTAAAAAGAACAATCACGCGGAGATCTTACTAACCGTGCTTGAATCTGATTCTCATTTCTTCATCTTCCTCCATTTAGTAACGGTTGACCAGATAGAAAATCGTCGACCATGTTTCTACACGAGAGAGACATTTTAGAGTGATCTAGAATAAAAAGTACGTCAAAATGAATGAAGAATCACGGAGCGACACTAATTACCGTGCTTGATTCTGAATCATCTTCAACTCCCGCCATTTTTAGATGCGAGAGACGGATATTCTAGAGAGATGTAGAAAGAAAGGTAAGGTACCTCAAATTGAAATTTGAAACTTCCCGGCTACGCCTTTATATAGATGAAATCGAAAGGACTTTTCAAGTTAAAGGTTACTAAAGAGATTTAACTCTGGCAGGAATTCATAAAAATCATTTTAAAAGAAATCCCAACGACGCCGTTTTTTAAATAAGTATTGTAAAATTAGGTAAAGTTGATATTTTTTTTACAATTATGAGGATATATATATTTTCCAGTAACAATTTGATTAATTAGTACACATTTCAGCTAACTAACTAGTACAATTTGGTTTTATTGGAATGATCTTTACAATTGCATTATGTAGGATTAGTTATGCAATGTTTAAGAAATTGACTAAAAGTTTTTTTTTTTTTAGTACAAGGAACTAAACACACAATTAAGCTAATTCCCGCAAAACTCTGCGGTACTCGGTGCCTTGTCGGTCCCGTCGGAGGAGGCCCTGGACTATCAACGGAGGCTCTCGAAGTAGATGGAGGCCTGGGGTCTTCCAGCCTGCCACAGCAGCCAGCTGATCAGCGCACTGGTTACCCTCCCGATGTATGTGGTGGACACGAATCTCTCAATCACGCTGGAGCAATCCTTGGATACCTGCCAACAGAACATGATAATTATCAGTGTCTGAGATAGGGGATGAAAGTAAATTAAAGACTTCGAGGGCATCCAGTTCAAGGATGACCCGACGGTAACCAGAAGTCCAGGCAAGGGTGAGTCCTGAGTGGACACCCCATAATTCAGCCATAATGGGGGACCCGCGACCAATGTGTTGGAGAAATCCACCGCACCACTGGCCCCGGTGATCTTGACTAAAAGTTAAACTAATAAAAATAGTTTAAATTTTAAAAGATTCAACCAGTATTAAACCGTCATAAAACTGACTAAAAATTAAATAATTTGAAATATTATTAAAAGAGATTGTTCTTACATGTCGAAGAATTTAAAGTTTAATTAAAAATATTATTAAATAAAAATAATTTTTATTTATTTATAACAATTTTTTAATTAATAAACTGATTCATTTTTAAGAACGATAGTTAATAAAGTAAATTAAATCAAATAATTAAAAATCGAACATAAAAATTAATTGGTTCAAAAAATTTTATAGTTAAATTGGTCTAATCGGTTATTCAGTACTCTTATGTTATTCTTTTTTTTTTTTTGAGGGATACTCTTCTGTTATTCTTAAAAATGATATAAAGGACACAAATATTTCTTAAATTATTAATGCGTCCACTTGACATTTTATAGCAACTTATAATTCGATATAGTTATTGTTGAATAATTTTGTCTTTTCCTATAAAGTTAGACAATTATTAATTATATTTTTTATTTTTAAATAAATTATCGGTTAAGTTATGTAATTTGATTCAAATAAAGATAATAAAGTGGCCTGATAAATAATCTAGATTAATGAGTTGAAGTCTGAATAAAAAATAGATCCCAATTAGTGTAAATTGGATCCATATTAGCCTAGTGATGAGAAAAGTCCGATATAAAAATTATACAAAGGTTAAGATATACTGCAGTTGCTCATATCAATCATAAGCATAAAAAATCTCTGATGGGTTAAAAGAGTTTACATATTGAGATAACTATAGAAAGAGTTACTCCGTGTCCTTATAGCATTTTCCATAAAAGGTTCCAGGAACTTTACGATTATTTGGAGTTCGAAATTGACATCGAAATTAAAAAATAAAACTGAAATAAAATATTTCACATTACCTTCGTATTTTCTTCGTATTTTATCCTTTCGTATAAAGCTGATGATTTAAAACACAAACTTTTCATAATAAATGTTCTACCAATAAAAATTCATCTGAAGAAAAATATTAAATTTTCTCAGTTCCCAATAAATGGATTTGTAATAGTATATTAATTTATTGCACCGAAGAGTTTAGACAATATACTTAATGCTACATTAAATAAAGACAGAGCAAAATTCACCAACATCATCACTTTTAGTTAAACACTGAAGATTAAGGTTATGGAGAAACCAACTTGGTTCAGGCTAGCTTTCTCAGCTGTTCTCTTGGTGATACTATTATGTAAGTTTCTTCTCGCACTTACATAATTTAAAGATTGATTTTGTTTTTCTAGAATTTCTTAAACTGCGATGAAGGTCTTTGTCCATTATTCTTTATATTTCTTCCTATCTAAAATAAGTATCGTTTTAAAGGGATTTTAATTATTCAAAATAAATGTCGTTCACGATTTTTCATGCATATTTATAATTTTATTTCCAAAATTACCCTTTAATTTCTCTCACATCCTAATTATACAGATTA
>JAOSBK010000001.1:1007622-1043332 GCA_027568895.1 Erythroxylum shatona | reverse complement strand
AAACGAGTCTCTGATCTCTATCTCCAAATGCACTAAACATGTATGAAAAGTTGGTTAGGAAATTTTTTAATCTTTAAAATTCTAATTTTATGTTTTAGAAAATTCATTCTCTTATATTCTAGTTAAAAAATAATGATAAAACATTAACGACATTAATATCATAAGTGAATTAATCAAATATTAATGACATGTTAATTCAACGATAACTCTTAAACTTGACTTAAATCAATTAAATTTAATTTAAATTAATGATTTAAAATAATTATAATAAATTATTTTTTATCAGGTTTAATTAGTACAATTCAAGTTTTCGAGTTATTTTGAATTGTCACGTAAGTAACGTTTAATTTGTTTATGTATGATATACACTTCGTGTGTATTTTATCGTTATAACCAAAAGCTAATAGAAGAGATTTTCTGGAAAATAAAAAAACTATAAGAAAATTTTCAAAAATTTTAAAGATAAATGGGTTTTTCTCTAATTTCTTAAATTATAAAGAAACTTGACACTCTTAACCTTTATACTAAATATTTTAAACTATTAATTTAAATTATATTTAATTAATTGAATTCAAAGTTAAGAGCGGGATAGAATCGTCGCGTAAATAGCACTTAATTAGTTCTCTATGATATTCATGTCACATGTGTTTTGGGTACGAAGATAGAAACGATAATGAGATTGTTTTGTTTGATCTTGCCGTAGTTAGTGATAGCTTTTTTTTAAAAAGAAAAGCAAGGAGTATCTGGTAACTTTTCAAAATCTAGGTGCAAAGATTATAAGATGATACCGAACGCTTAATTGTCAACTCAACATAAACTATTAATTTTGGATCTTATAATTAAGAGAATGAGGAAGAAGAGAACTCATAGAAAGTGTATTAGAATCAAATGGTAAAATCTAAACATGGGGGAAACAAATTAATGATAGAGTAAAATCACAGAAGGATGTCATTAAATTATAACGGAACTTATCTTCATTTAGCATTAATTCTTGCTACCTTTTTTTTTTTCTAATTAAACAGTATTAAATGCTCACCAGGCCTTCCTCGTGCATTCTCCCACTCTTTCCCTTTTATCTCGTTGGTCAAGAAAAAGAGCACATAGGAAAACACAACTGTTACTTTCTATATATTGCCATACCTAACAATAATATTAAAAATACACTTTACACAAACAATTGTGTATATATAAATGTGTGTGTGTGTGTGCGAGCTAAGATGATTCATCACCTTTCAGAGATTGTATGAAGATGCCCACCTCCTTCAAGTTGGCTTGCTTGCTTGCTCTCTTGGCTGTGGTTGCTCATTGTTGGTGCAACTTTCCCTAATTTCTCTGTATCACATTTGAAAACAAGCAAATGCTGTCTGGGGATCGTCGGTGGTGGTCATTTATAAATAACATATTTTTTATTATAATAAAAATCAGCGATCACATACGCACGGGCACGCCACCACACACACACATACACACACACGCACACACCAGCTGGCCCGTACATTGGCAGATATATATATATATATATATAAAGAAACTAGCTAGATAGTAATTGCATGCTGATTGCACGTGAAATCAGTTAAATATCTTCAGTTTCACTGATCCAAAGTCTCATGTTCTACGAAATTTTTGTAGGTTCTCAGGAAGCTGCAGATGCGGTAGATATAAGAGGAAAATGTAGATATGACTTGGACTGTTTCGGCAGCGAAGAATGCTACAACCTCTGCAGTCCTTGTATCTGTGATCATGGCGTCTGCAAATGCAAAGTTAGCGGGGAAGAAGTATCCACTAATCCACACTCCAGGAACAATAATTATTTGAATGTATGTGATGTCCATCTCACCAGAGTCTGTTCCATATATCAGAAAAAAAATGAGTGGATTTTATTTCTGAATATCTGTAAACAATAATCAAATCCATCTTTTCATAATTCGAGCATATAGAAAAGGACTTGTTGATACCTAAATGGACGGGTTCATTTCACTATTTTACAGTAGTTTGAGAGATTCAGTATTGACATAAGAGATGCTAACAAATGCATATATGATATATAACTTAATATTAGGAAGTTGTTTTCCAAAAATGAGAATTTGAGAAGCAAAATACCTTTGAGAAAAACTTTAATAAATAAAAACCAATAGAATATTTACAGAATTCCCTAGAATGAGATCACATCTCTGAATAAACAATAATCAGACGAACGAACAGATCAAAACCAATAGAATAGTAGAATGTAACTAAACATTTCGTGTTTAAACGTAAGGCAAACATGTGATTCACATACATATCTTTCAGAACCAATAGAGGTAAACACTTCAACCATCTAAGTTTTACCTTTAACAAGGAGCATGAGCAGAGCTCAAATGATTTGGCACGCTTTGTTGTTTCAATCTCTGTTAAACTAGACTCAGTGGCTATTGGAAAGATCATTAAAGTAAGCTTTGAAAGCTTCAAATAAGTCTCGTGACGTGAAACATACGAATTTGATGTGTGGAAGTTGTCAACTATTGCTAGGAGAGGGTGACGCATTATGTAGTTCTGCTCTCCCACATGAGTCTATTTTAATCTGGTTAGAAACTGTCTCACTGCACTGACAACAGAGAGAGGGTTCTCCAGATGAACAGCATGCCCGCAGTTGGGAACCTCTATGATTTCTAAAGCATCATTCTCCATAACATCTCTGCCTTTACCAGCTTTGTCCATTGTCTCACGCATTTGGTATGCTATTTCCTTGAACTTCCGATCTTTCTCCCCTACAACGATCAGAAGGGGTGTGGCGCAATGCTTCAAGTCTTCCCACAATGGTCTATAATGTCAGGATGAAGTGAAATGAAACAAAGTAAATTACCAGTATCATAATTCATTTAATACAAACAGCTGAAGTTGCAAAACTTCGATGCATAAAATGCTTGTTAGGCATTCCACCAGTTAATGGATACACAACCAAGTAAAATAGTTGGCAGCAAAAGATATTAAATTCAATGTGGGAATACCTGTATTAAGTGTAAATTCTTTTTTAGATGTTTTTATTTTAGCCAATTGCTTACTCTTTGCTGTGAAAATCCAGTGTTAGACCTTTATTTTTGACAGGGACTACCAAAATTATACCTTAAGTCAAACAAGAAAAATGTATGAAGAAAGATACACGCCAAGTATGGACATCCGTTTCATACTTTCACATGGAATTCGTCAAAGAATCGCTTTTGATCATATAAAAGGAGGAGATGGTAAGTATACTAACATAATAAAATGAAAAGATGGAAGCACGTCAATAGTCTCAGTTAACTTACCGCTGTCTTCCGATGCTCATTTCAGACAGATTTTTTGCAAGACTCTGCACATCATCATGCAGCAGACGGCTGGCAATTATTTCTCCAAAACGAGGATGGTTCCTGAAGCTGTCAAACAAGTAATCCATGCCATATTCTTACAAGTATTGTTGTTAAGCATAACATTAACAATAACCTAAAGCTTCATATATTTAAAAGAAGAAATTTAAGAATTCACCTTTCCCAGAGCTCTCCAGAATACCAGCTCTTCAGAAACACTTGCAAACCATAAACAACTAAGCATCGTGCTATGCAATCGTCTTTAGCCTTACGAACTTTCCTGGCTGTTGCATTTTTCAGTCCAGGGCTTCCAGATATAATAACAGCTCCATTAATCTAAATAATGAAGTTAGTAGCCAATGAAATCCCAAATTTCCAAAAGGAAGCTGGTTGAGTTCTCAAATCTCAGAAATTTACCTTATCACCAAACCTCAAAGTCATGTGCAGTGCAAGCCTCGAACCCATTGAATAACCAACAATGGTGAAATTTCCGGGAGCTATCTCTTGAATCAACTTATACAACATCTCTGCCACTATTTCAACCGAAAAAGTTGTTTCCCCTTTCACTTTACCATCATACGATTGCACTGTGGATCCCCCGTGACCTGGAAGATCAATAGAAATGCAAACAGCAGATCCAGAGATGGCCTTCATAATAGGGATCCAATCATCACCAGTTCCAAGAAAGCCATGAAGAAATACAACAACATGGTCCTGAAAGGCACAATAATTCCTGTGTAATTGATTATTTCGTTGACATATTCTCCAGTCATAATTATTAATCACACAGATAAAAACCAGTAATGCCTCTATTATAGAAGAAGACACAGTGGTAAGAAAGCAAGAACATCATTGAGGGTTACATTAGCATAGAAATTGGAAGTGCCATATATAGACTCATTAAATGCTTCCAGAAGACTTTGACGTGCTTGTGTAAAAGAACTCAAGTGTTCATATATATATATATTTGTATATATATATATATGTATATATATATATACTGATATCAAGTACGTTCAAAGGCACAGTGTTGTGGCCAAAGGAACCTTTTGAGTATTTGCATCTCTTTTCTGCCCAACCTGGTGCACTTTGATGGAAAAAGAGAAACCTTTCATGTTCACTGTAAAATAATATCTTTGAACTTCCTCCCCGATAAAAGTTTTGTGAATAACATTCTGGTTGAGTTGAAACTTCTGCAGAAACTGAATGGCATCACCAACAGATGCTCCCATGCAACCATTATGAGGGTCACGACTAAAAGCAAGAGGTTCAGATGCCACATCTTCCTTAAGCCATTTGAAAGTTCCAAGACCATGGGCAACAGATGGGCCTAGTTCACGACTCATTAGTGTGCATATACTTGCATTCTGTAGCTCCAGGTAAACGGAGAATAGAATGTAAGTGGACAAACTCAGGCCACTTTCAAACGATGCACTTATGACAGCAATCTTTCCTTTCTGTTGCGCCCATCTTGCAATTAATGCTGATTTTTCAAATCCACCAACAACACTTGGCTTAATGACCTGGAAACACCAATATACAAATTAAATCAGGAATAACACTAACAAGTTATTCTGCAGCAACTGCAGTACTTCGAGGATAGATCTTGCTAGAATAAAAATAAAAAATTTTAACTGATAAATTTGTGTTCGTGTCATGAAAGAATATGCTTTCTCTGGCTGAAAGATTTAGTGATAATTTTGATTATTTCAGGTCCTTCTGATTCCCATCTAGGAAGTGAAGCAAGAAGAAAATCAGGAATAACATTACAAATTATTCTGCAGTAACTGCAGTACTTTGAGGACAGATCTTGCTAGAATAAAAATGAAAAATCTGAACTGATAAATATGTGGTTATGTCATGAAAGAATATGCTTTCTCCAGCTGAAAGATTTAGAGATAGTTTTGATTATTTCAGGTCCTTCTGATTCCCATCTAGGAAGTGAAGCAAGAAGAAAATCAGGAATAACACTACAACTTATTCTGCAGTAACTGCAGTACTTTGAGGAAAGATCTTGCTAGAATAAAAATACAAAATCTGAACTGATAAATTTGTGGTCATGTCATGAAAGAATATGCTTTCACCAGCTGAAAGATTTAGTGATAATTTTGATTATTTCAGGTCCTGATTCCCATCTAGGAAGTGAAGCAAGAAGGAATATGTTTTCCACGACATTTACTATCATTCTCGTCATGTTCATGGTGATAGAACGCCATTCTTGCGGAAAATCACCTAGACAAAAATTAAGAACTGAATAATAGAAAGCAGTTCAATACCAGCAGCACTCTCCAAGTTTGGACCATGAGCCACTCATAATAGAGTGGACTAATGATTAGTGTTATTAGCAATGAGATCAAAATCGATTCATGTTCTAAATAGTTACCATTAACATGTAACATTCTGATGTAGTTGAATCCATGAATCCACATCATACAACTAACAGAGTGACTCATCTTAGTACTTCATTCACTGTAAAAGCTTTTAAAGCTCATTAGATGGTATTACAACATGCATGCAGATCAAAACTAAGAGAATATTCAGCACAACTTACCACAGCAACTATTCCAGGATGTGCATATTTCACAAGCATTTTAAGAGGATCTTCTTTGAGATTGTCAATAGTTTCATCTAGAGCGACAGGTAAACCGGTTTCTTCACAGTAGTTTATGATGTCATTTTCATCCTGTACAGGTTCCTGAAATGTTTAAATTGTCAATAAAATAGAGTATCAAAGGATTCTTCTTTTATATGGATAGACATTATTGTGACAATAGTTTATAAAAGACTGAAAAGAAAATGAAAAAAACTCCTTATTTCCTTTTCAATTTTCCCCTTCTTAAAGAATTATGAAAAAGAACATAGTTACACATCAACTGTGATACAAAATTTATATAGAGCAAAATAAAGTCAATCTATTGCTGTAAACTATTGCCAAACGGATACAAGGATACACAAGCTGAAAATTATAAGAAAGAAACCTCACACCTCAACATATTGGAGGTCACAGTCTTTCACAAGAGCACCGAACTGAATAGCATCTTCATACCTCCACTTTCTATTGGCATCCGCACGAATTTCAACCTTCCTCCCAACCCTTTTCCTGACTTCTTGTATCACCATAGCATCTTCAACTGGATCCAGTCTACGTCCCACCTGTTCCACGTGGTATTGTAGGCTTTTGTGAACAAAACCAAGATCATTCAGAAAGAAAAGTAGATGATATACATTTAGTAGTTATTACTAGTCCAGTTCCACTCCCAAAACTTACTTTAAGCTTCAAAGCTGTGAATCCTTCTTCGATAAGAGAGAAAGCAACATAAGCAACCTCAGCCGGAGTCCCACTTGAATCAATGAGAGCACATATCCTAACACTTGATGATCTTTCATTACTTTCTTCTTTCATTTTCAGGGGTTGAAGTATATGTAACAAGCTGGAATTCTGCTTTACTGCTATTGCATTTAGGAGAGCCATTTCAAGACCACATCTGACACTTGGAAATAGTGAGCATGCCTGTATAATAGTGATGTTTCTGTTTGACTTGGTCATAGAAAAGTTAAACGAGACACTGAGAAGTAGAGAAAGCAACTTTCCTATTTTGGTCTTCTCTAAGAGCAACAACTCAGGTATACAGATACATATATATATACATATATATAGATTGGAATAACCTACCATGATGCCTAAATTGTTCCATATCCAAGAAGCAAATGATCCATTAAGCAGAGGAAGGGAAAAACTAATCTCAGCTCCTTCAAGCACATGAACAAGAAATCGAAGTTGCTCTTCCACATCCAGATGGTTTTCTTTGTGGATTTCAAGAGGTGCAACCTGTTCAATCAGTTAAATGATACTTGTGTTAGAATAGGTAGAGCTATTGGTCTTTAGGAGAACGAAATATCTAACTAAATACCAACCTCACCATAACCAACACTCCCATCTTGAAGGCACACAGATAAAATATAGCCCTTTCTATAGAACTTGTGCTGCTTATGGTCAACAGGACCAGAAGTAGGTGGAGCACAAAGTTGAATTCTGTCACACCCACATTTGGGAGAAGTAAACGGCAAAAGATCAATAAGGAGAAAGCAACCTACAGCAATGTAAATAAAACCTAACCTGTATATAGAATACTGCAATTTATGGATCGTGAACTGACAGAAGCCACTTGACATAGGATTTGAAGCAAAAATCCCTGAAAGAAAGCTTAAAGCATGGTCTGCTGCTCTGTGTGCAGACTTCCTTAAGAAACTGATATTGACAGGGATAATTGGTCAGCAGACCACGCAAAACAGGAATGCAACTTTCAAAGCCAAACAGTAGAACAAACCTAACAACCTGTGAAATGCCAAATTATCGTCAATGCAGCTATGCACTTCAATTATAGTGTCTGTCTTCTCTTCGTCAGACGCAAGTAAAGCATCTTGAAGATCTGATTTTGTCAACACATGTAAATGTCTAATGCTGCAGTTTATTAAATTAGATTTAATGGAGTATAAGGGGGAGCAGTTAAAAACTTGGTCAAAAGAATACAGTAACCACGTTAAACAAAATGCTGTAACTTCAATTATAGAAAATGCACAGCACAGATGCACTAGCTTTGTATACAATGTCACAGCACTCAAAAGTCTAATTATTGTAATTTTTCACGTACCAGCCCTAGTTTCTAAATAAGAAATATGCAATGCAGGATCTGCTCAACTAAGGAAGCTACCATTTCATGCCAAATTTAGGTAACTATCACCATAAGAGAGTCAATCAAATAGTAGGCAGAAAGATTGCACAATAAAAGAGCAAGATAAACAGGCAACACATTTGACCACATCAGAACTTGTATAAAATATAAGCATGAATTTATATTTATACCCATGTGCGATACACAAGTTGTGAATTGAAATGTTATGGGATGTGTAGAAGTATTGATTCAGTATCTTGGGATCAGTTCTATCTGCAATAGGAAGGAGGCTGAAGATTGCTCCACCTTTGTTGTTTATCACAAGTATTGTCATTGGTTTGCGCAGCATCCTTCAGAAAATGAGTGGTAGATTAAAGACTATTTGAAGAGAGGAAATCAAGTGTACAAGTCCTCAACCCAATACTCACGGTTTACCTTTGATTTAAAATTGCTAAGCCATTCGTATCATGAAGGAAAGAAATATCTCCGATTACACAAAGTACCTAAGAACAATTATAGACAATTATGAACCAATATACTTATCATGGAATTTGAATATACTGTTGTAACCAACGAGGAGATTTAAACTTACTTTTCTTGTACAAAATCCATTTGATGCAAAAGTTTAAGCCTAAGATTTAATGGCCCACTAGTGACAAATTATTTAATTTTCTAGAAAGAGAAAAGAAGAACAGCATTTCCCTACAACTAGCAAAGTAAAACTTGCACACAGAAAAAGAGATTTCTAACACAATTTTGCTAGAAACAAAGTATCTTAGAGACTCACTCGTTTGCTGCACCCAACAGCAAAACCAATCGCCGAACTAAGCAAGCCATCAATACCACTGGCTCCCCTGTTTCCAGCCACTCGTACCCAGTGGCAGGGCAGGTTCAAATTTACCATGATATCCGAAACTCTATAACAATGATTTTTCCAGTTAAATCCATACATATCTGCATCACGTATAGCCATGCTGTTCCCAATAAAGAGAGCAGACTCAGCTGAAAGTGAATTTGAGATTACATTTGCAACATAAGGCTCAGTTAAAGAGTTCTCAGTAAGAATTTGAAATGCCATATCCCACGAAATCTGCAGGAGAGTATAAGAGACTGTAAAAAACTACAAACAATTCCAGAAATTAAATCAGAAATTAGAGGACCAAGATATGACTAAATGCAAACAGAAGTTCTTCAACCACCTTCTAAGTGGATAAAGAAAGAACCCATCTTACATGCAAAAAAGGTCTTTGGATTATACATCTAAAAAAGGCAACGTATCGTCAAGTAATATCTTTTCTTTTTTGAGAAATTAGAGGGAAGCAAAGCAAAAATGCATCAAACCAACTAACGAAGAGCTGGAATATTTCAAAGCCAGACTTTCAGACAGAAACCTCCGGTCAAAATATTTTGTTCACTCGCCATTCAGTGGAGTATCGTCCTAAGGCAAATTTTAGGTCTCATGACAAGTTTCTACAAGATGTTATCATGATTAACTGCATTTCACAATTTGGTGATTATCAACTGCACTCAGACATTTGATAAATCATGAATTGACACACTAGACAAAGTCAGAAAGAAATATATCAACCATAGTAACAAAACAAATGACCACTTTAATCAAACTAGCATTTAAGCTTAAAGAACAAAATAACTAAATTAGCTAAAAGAAGTATCAAGAGAGCAAGACAAAGTACCATCATGTCCAATGATTGCAGGAAATCACACCATTTGGCACTCAAAGGTGGAAATTGAATTTTTAACAAACTGTCAGCAAATTGAAGGATGGAACCTTGAACCCTATGTGTCACAAGGTGTGATGGATCATGACGAGATGTATGATTATCAACCATGATATAGGAATATGGATAACATTCCTCCAGCATTTTTGAAACACGCTTACTTGTTATCCGACTTCCAATCTGCCCATCATTCAGTGTAGAAAGACAATGAACAATAAACCGTGGATTTCAACATAGTGTTTTAGAATATATGAAGACTACAACTTAATGTATTATGATATCCTCTCAACCTTCCTCCAATAAGATAACCACATGTTTTAACAATGACCAATTTATCAGGTAACTGTCCAAGTGGAGGAGTAGCCAGAAATAGGTATATTCAATAACTAAAGCAGTCCAGTATTATATTTTTCAACTCAAACCTAGATCGAAGGGCTTCCTGATCTAGCATAACAAAATTGCTCATATAATTAACATTGAAGTCAGTCCTGAATTAACCAGTCAAACTAAAAGTAAACAAAAACTTATCTGTCTTAGACATTAAAAACAATTAAAATCATCTAGAATATGCAGTTCAGAAATTTTGAAAAAATATGAAATCAGCACTAAACAACTTATACCTGTATAATTACGTCAATTTGCATCCAATCCCTGACAGAATTGTAAAGTAAGGCATGGTCTAGATGATCAACAAATAAAATATTTCCTTGAAGCTCAGTAGAAGAAGACAAAAGCTTTCTTAACCGTAAACCTGACAAGATGTCAGCTACAACAGGCCAATTAAGATGTTTAGCCAAGAGAAGAGCTGCCCATATGTCATCCTCAGTATGAAGTCCACCAACAAGTAATAGCCCTTGCTTACTCTGTTGAATGATTTGAACAACCTCGAACAATGAACTTTCAGCATGATCATTACTACAAGCAGAATAGTCCTGCATTTTGATGTATCTAGTGAATGGTTGAGTGCCAGACATCCAAACATCCAACCCCTTCACGCACTCAGTAGTCCATTCCTTTGGAGCATCGTGCAGGGGCTCTCTAAAAGGGCAGTTGATATGAACAGGACCATATGGTAAAGATGTTGCTTGATGTACAGCAAGGTCAACTGTTGTCAAAACCATCCGTGCAGAAACATTATCAGTAGGTGCAGGAAGGCTGAAGAAGAACCTTACAAATGAACCATAGTGGTTCACCTGATACACAAATGCAGCATGAGTTGTAAGCATTTTAGCCGAGTAACTGGAACAACTAACAAATAAAACAAAAGAAAGAAGTATTGAGTATAACCAATCATAAGTTATAAATATGAGTACTTGATTGATTGATTGGTTAGCACCAGCATCCTGAAGCTCTGGAGGACGATCTGCAGTAAGCAATAGCAGAGGCATAAAATCCTGACTGGCTTCTACAACCTGCAAGATGCCAGTCATCAATAGTCATCAATACATATCAAGTTTCTGAGAGAACTATGCAAATAAATAACACACAGTGTTGAAATGAAATTTCAATTTGGACATTGTAATACAAATTCAGAACTCACAGCAGGAAGAAGATTTGAAACTGCAGTTCCTGATGTAGTTATAATGACTGCTGGTTTATAAGATCCTCTTGCAAAACCAACAGCATGAAATGCAAGTGAGCGTTCATCAAAGCAAGCAATACATGTTGTTAGGGGATGAGTGGAAGCAGCGATTGCAAGAGGTGATGATCTTGATCCTGGAGCTAAACAAAAGTACTGAATAAAGAATTATCAGGCAGATGTACCAAAAGCATTATATAATCAAATAAAGGATTCTTGATCTCACCGTTAAGCCTAGTCGAGTACATTCTTCTACTATCAGTGTTGCCCAAAGAATGTTAACGTTTGCCTGATCTTGAAGGGAGCAACTTTTTTCACTGGCATGATCCAACTGATAGTCAAAAGAGAAATACAATTTGAACAATCATTGTACAAAATTACACTTTACGTATTTTCTAAATGTTAGTTCACAACCAGTTGAGAAAGTCCAATTAGTACCATAGATAGTTCATATGGAATCCAATCTTCTTTTCCATGTTGCACACTTAATAAAGAGCTGCAGAATTCTAGTTTAGGCCAAGAAGCTCAATGGCTTCCCGATACTTGTTCTTTTTCATTTTCATTTCATTTTCTGAAAAATATTATCTATGAAACACGAGAATAAATTACAAAAGGACCTAGGACTGCATGCAAACAAATAAGCAGTATAGTATATAGTTAATTATATCATCTTCAACATACAGATTACAGTGCTAGCATTTTCAGTGCTAGAGGATAGTGGAGAAAGAAAAGAAGGTTGCGTACACATTTACTTCAACGTTTAACTACATAAAGATGGCATACCATGTTACAGGAAACACAATTGCTCGGTGAAAGTCTGAAACAAAATTGATCAGCAATTGTAGTCTTCTGCAAAAAAAGAGTTCAATAAGAACACAGAGATGGTCCAGTAATACAAAATAGCTGCATTTTATCACTGTCAAGCACAGATAAAAATACTAAGGATATTTGGTAATGAAAGTTGAGGATTGTAAACATGGAGGAATGATTACAAGGAAAAAGGGAATACCAGTTCAAAGGGGTCGACAGGGTAATCCTTAGGGTCCAGCAATAGAGACCTCATCCTTACCTGGAAATTTTTACATTTGATGAGAACATGCAAGCATTTTATACTTGCAATCACAAATGCTTTCATGGATATGGCCAAACAATGTCTCTTTGGTCAATAAAACATTCAATCTTAACTTCTCTAGTTAGAACCTTTTTTTCGCCCCCTACTTGGGTTTCCCATAATTAATACAAACCACCTTGCAAGTCACCTAACGACAATACAAATTCAACCAATTATACAGCATCAGATAAGAGGTCACAACTTATACCTGATCCAACAGTTCGTTCATTCATCCACAACATACAAGCCAATTTTAAAACAGCAACGAGCAAAAATGAAACTATATACTCTAGAGTCCTCATAGCATCGAGTTAAGAAAAACAACTTTGCTTTCAAATCATGTGGTCAACATGGTGGTAATTTTACCGGTTGAGAACTCTTATTCTCTGCCAAATTGAACTTTTGGAGACCAGATTTTACAGAAGAATGAAACTGACACCTGACCTGTAACAATTTAACCATAAAAACCAGCTAAAAGGTCATTCAACAACAATATAGAAGGGTAAGAGACGAGACATCTTGGTGTAACATTGGAGTTTAATCAGATGGCATTACCCAAATTTCAGTATGAGTAACCAAATAAACAAATGAAAATAAATGCACCACTAGCTGAACCATGAGTCAATGTCTGCAATTCCTTCAAGTCAAATCATCACATGAGCAGTGATTTGGAATGAGAAAGCTACTTCAACTGTGGCAATGATACAGATAAAAGATAAATGGAGAAAACTTCACAAGTGAAATTGACTTTATACAACAGAAATTACCTGGTTAAATGTCAACTCAAAAGATAGAATTGCCTGTTTGAATGTACATGAGTAATTGTCATCCCAAGCCAATGTCACTGCTAAAATGGAGACATCTTCATGCTCATCTAATTCAATCTGTTGAAACCAAATCAATTTAGCAGCCGCTAGAGTTCACTTGTGTTCTCAACTTCCACACGAGGATAGAGTGCCAACACAAGAACAACCACTAAGATACTGTAAAACTGATAGAAAGATAATTGTAAAAGCATTCAGAATTTTCATAACGGAAGATGAGCAATTTAACATAAGTGTACCTCTGGAATTAAAAAGTAAAAAGAACCAGCCACATGCTTGATTGAAGAATACTCTGCGTCCAAATCAACATCCACAAAACCATATGATCTTATAAGGATTGAACCACTTGAGAGATATCTGCAGACAAACTATACATCCATCCTTTAGCATTTCCCCCAGAAAACACAGAAAGCCATGTTCCACATAATAACATGCCCATGAATGTCAAGGAAACATGAAGCCTTCTGTTTCAAAAGGATTAAGGAAACCGAAAAAGATTCATCAAGAGTTCAAGAACATAAATTGATTAATATAGCATTAAATAGCCACGTGAAAAAACAACTACCAGAAAATGAAAACACAAATGAGAAGAAGAAGTCAACCTTCTAATTGAACTCTGCTTTCCTGAGATACAAGAAGAGGGGTGCAAAAAGTAAATTGCAGTCCCAATTCCAAACACACCACGCCTTCCATTCCAGTAGAGTGCTTTACACGAAGAATTTTCCGTACTTTTCGAAAGAAAAAACTGAGGAAACACTCCAACAAACTCTGGTTGGCAGCAGAACCAATCCAAAGCTTTCGCACTAGGAGGCACCGCAATCTGCACCCCGTCACTCAAAATAGAAGAACATAAGTACTAAAAAAACTAACTTATAAACGAAAACTAGACACAAAAGAACACTGATCTTCGCGCAAATTTTGCACCAACCAGTTCGACAAACTTCCAAAACAAAGGAATTTAGATCACCAAACTGAACCTGAAATCTCAAGATGCCACTGCTCGAACAAGGAGGATTCATCTTCAGATTCTCCACAGCTTCGTGAATGCTCTCGAGGCCACGCTTCAGCGTCACGGCAGGAGGAAGAGTCTGAGTAACGCACGTCTCTACCACCAAGTCACATTCCTCGTTCTCCAACTCCTTAACATCCATCACCGGACCATCGAACCTAACCGCTTCCACAGCCACCTAACAGAAACATCACCAAATGCGAATCACACGAACCAAAACATTCACATAAAAACAAAAGCGTTAAGCAAAATGAACCTTCCGAGAAAGAGTGAGGGCGCGAGAGGGAGAGAAAGCGAGCAAAGGAAGAGTAGGATTCTTCAAGAAGAGAAGTGGTTTTCTTAGGATCGGAGACGGAAAGGTAAACGTCGTCTCTTTTGCAAGTGAGAGTGGAGCTTCCATGGCTACTGCTGCTACGTGAAGTGAGAGAGAGCTTTTTAGTGACAATTTCAAGAAGAAGATAGATAATGTAGGCCCGCACCATGAAAAGATGACGTGACATACACGTGTACAATAATTGGCTGATGTGGTTGGTGAACTGGACAAGCTTAGAGAGTCAAAGTCCATAATGGGCCACTCACCAAACTCATGTCCCAATATCAAGGTATCTCGAATTGGGAACCAAATCCTCTCATCTATTTATCCAGCACCAACTCTGCTCCACTTATGCATAATTATAAACTTTACCGCTCGGAACTCAATTGGGTTCGGGTTTAAACTCGTAATTCAAGTCCTAATCTAATTCAAACTTTGGCTTTTCCAAAAATTTTCGAGCTTAGTCTGACTTCAACTGGTTTAATGTCATTCCTAATCTAGAGTACACTTTTCATAGGCATTTTTAGTTTATTTGAATTTTGGGTAGACATTAAAATGATGATTCTCAAGATGGCAACAACTCTTAGTCCAAATGTTGTTGGAAAAATTTTTAATCTATAAAATTTTAATTTGAAACTTAATCGAATTTCAAACATTCGACCTAAGTTTAATTATGATTGAGTTTTAATAGGCCCAAAATTTGATTAAATCTAGAACATTTGACTTAAACTTGAACTCGGTCAATTTTTTATATGTTCAAAAATTACTATTTATCGATATTAAAAATAATGTCTTTGTATGTGAAAGAAATTTAGGTTTTAGTTTGGAATCAAATTGTAAAAATTCGAGTTCAAACCTTAAAAATAAAATCCAACTTGGCTTAAAATTTAAAATATTAAAAGAATAAGGTAAAACCAAAATTCGATAAACTTGCCCTTTTGTAACTACTGATGATAATAGGTCGAGTCAGACTCAAACTCGAGACAACTAGAGTCAAGTCGACTTAATTTCTTATTTTTATTTAATTAATAGAAAACATCGTTATTTTTTTACAAAATATAGTTATTTTCTGTAATAGTTGTCGACTCTCTAGCCGAGCTAAACCTAGGCAGCACGAGCTTAAGCTTAGCCCGAGACCCTGTTGACCTAATTGCCATCTGTATTCACAACCCTTGCCAACAAATTGACAAAAGATTAGTGCTACAATGGCACCAAACCTTAATCACAACAACCATTACTCTACTTCTTGTCCTCCTCTCTGGAGGATTTTAGGTAACGAAAGGGGACTAAGAATGCTAGACAACCCAGTAGAAAATCTTTAAAAAAATTATGACCGTTCAACCCTAACAATAACATCAAACAATTTCTCTATTCCAATTCATATTTTCAATAGAGAAAATTATCGCTTTTGGGCTATCAAAATGAAGTCCTACTTGCAAGTTGTTAATTTATTAGAGGTTATTGAAAGTGAGTTTAAGTCTACATGTCTTTTGCAAAATCCAAGCCTAACTAAATCAAAAAGAATGATGAAGAAAGGGAAAAGAAACCAAAAGCTCTATCTTGCCTCCATTCGGCCATTACAGAAGGAATTTTTACGAGTATAATGGTATATAAATCTCCTAAAGAAGCATGAGATAAACTAAAAGAAGAATTTGAGGCCAACATTTAAATTAAGATTATGCAAATTTTGAATCTCAAAAGAAAATTTGAAATGTCAAAAATGAAGAATTTTGAAGGTATAACGGAATATATGAGCAATTTTATGTCCATTGTCAATCAAATCAAGTTACTTGGTGAGGAATTTCCTACTCAAAAGGTTGTAGACAAGTTTCTTATGACGCTTCCTGAAAGGTATGAGTAAAAATTTCATTATTTGAAGTTACCAAAAATCTATCAAATATAACCTTTGTAAAGTTACTAAATGCGCTTCAAATTGTGGACCAAAGAAGAACAATAAGGGATGGAGAAAATGCTGATAATGTCAAAAGAGCATATATAGTCAAGAGTTCCTCTTCAAAGGGTAAAAATAAAATTCTCCATTGTACAAATCGTAAAAAGCCCAACCATGAAGAGAAGGATTATTGGCACAAAGGAAAATCGTAATGCTTTAAGTGCAAGAGGTTTAGGCATTTACAGAAAGAATGCAGCTTTCAAAATGAAGAAGAAATAAACATGACACAAGTGGCACAAGAAAAAACTCTTTTTTAGGGTTGTTGGTGAAAAATGCACTATAAAGAGATATGCTCCAATATTTGTAATGACTCATATACACCCATGAAGGTTATTATGGTCAATGTTATTGAAATAACTACCAAAGGTAGTTAAGTTTATTGGTTGTATATGAAACTAATAAAGAATGAAATGTTAAGAGAAAAGAAATTTGCGTGTCTTTGTTTCTTCTTATTCTTCCATCAAGTTCACACAACAACAAAAAAAAGATTTCTGCAATAAAACTGGTAACAAAAGTTCTTTAACCGGTGGAACTACAACAAAGAATTCAAATACATGATTCTTTATTTTATATGCATATGAACAGATCCTGTTTGACATGATCATTGTGATTGTGTTTTATCTTGAGTTTTCTAACAATTTATAAGTTGATGATATGTGCATTAACAAATTTAAAGATGGTTGTGAGAAGTGCCTTACATTAGGAGAGAAGTATTTCATCCATGAAATTTTGAAGCAAGGGGAAGTGTTAGCAAGTGCTTCAAAATAATTAAATTAATTTATTTTCTTAGTTCATATTTTCTAGCATTAGAATGTTAGTGGAGTAAGTGGTCAAATTAGCATGTGATGTTTTATTGGTATTCTCTAGCTGTTAGTGGAGGATTACGTGAGATGATATTTACCCACTTTCTTGTAAGGTTGCTTATTCTTTACTGAGTTTAGTTTGTTTGTAAGCCTATTTAAATAGGCATAGCCTTACTTTCATTTTTACAATGGAACATTACATGAGTTAAACTACGAAACTCCTCGTCTTCCTTCTCCATTTTTATTCTTTTTTCTCCAACATTCTTTAGCGATGAGTTGCTATTAAAAAAAGAAAAAGCATGATTTAGATGGTGAAGGTGACGAGGTAGAAGGATAACAGAGTATAAGACATCGTGTATGGCTCAGCAACAAAATCTAGCTGATAGTGAAATACATTTTCCCAATGATTTAAGAAAAGAGAAGAGAAAAGAGAGAAAGGGAGAGAAACAGAGGAAAAGAGAGGGAAATAGAATAACGGAGAGGAATGGAGAGAATTGGGAGAATAGAGAAATACAATAGGTTTCTCATTACTTTTCGAAAACGTATACGCTTCACACTAGTAGGCAAACTAGATAAAGACAAACTAGACGATAAGTAAACTGGATCTGAAGAAGTTTCCATATTTCTTATGCAACTCTACTACAAGTACATATTTTCGTATCACATGCATAATATGTGATGTCGATATATGTGTGTGTATTTGTACTTGGTAACGAGCAACGATATCAAAGTGATGGGCCAAGATATCGACCAATTTGTCTTTGCATTCATTACCCCGCTGACAACCCAACATGTCGGAAACATTACTCGAAGAGTTTATTCGACTCAGTGAGTCTTTGGTGGCTGACTTGGCAACCCTCAAGGATTCAGATGACGAAGACTTTAAAACTTTCTCTCTACTTTAAAATAAAAAACATTGTAATTCTTAATTTAGGTTAAAATAATAAAAAACATATGTAGTATGAATATCACATGTTAAGCTAATGAAAAATTATTTATATGACCATTTAGCTCAGTTTTTAATAATTTATTATAATTTATCTTAAATTTTAATAGATTTAAGTTAGTTTTAAGAACTAAGTTGGATTATTATATTAGTAATATTTGATTAGTTCACACCAGATATTCATATTGCATGTGTTCCATTGTTATTTTTTAATCAAAGTATAAGAGATTGAATTTTTCTAGAAAATTAAAAATTAAGTCTTTTCCATAATTTTAAAGATTAGAGAGTTTTTATAGATTTTTTAAACTACAAAGCAGGTCTATGTATTTTATCTTATTTAATTTATTAATCAACGTACTTAAATTAATTTTACTAAATATGCTGGTTTTGCAATTAGACTAAAATAGTCTTATTTGTATAATTAAGAAATATTTTTAGTAGGTGATACCAAGTTATGGTATCTAGAAAGGATGACGATCTAAATGTAAGATGTCCATGAATCAAGACATTTGAGGTACTAGTGTAGGAATTAAAAGAGTAATTCTTGCCTTACAAGATCTCCTATCTAGCAAGGAAAGCAATGTGAAAATTGTAACATGAGGAAATAGTTTGAAATTACATTAAGGCATTTAGCTTTTTAATGTTAAATATTCATAACTTATTGAATGAAGACAAGCTACTCAACTTTTTGTTGATACTCCAATCTTGGGGAAAATTAAATTGCAGAGGTAAGATGTCTAAAACCTTCCTAGTCCATTGCTCTTATAGATAGGTTGGTGGGTTTATAACCGATAACATGGTTAGACAAAGATAAGGACAATAGTGAACTAGTAATTGTCCATATGTTGGTGGTAGAAAAAGCACTCATGAGTGGAACTTCAATGATCTTTACTGAATAAACATAGTGGCTACACATTAAAAAGGAGTTAGGAGAAAGATCATACAAACTTCCTTCTATGGTGATGAGGACCTACAAATGGACTTTTAGCCTCATTTATGATTATTCCAATGAAAGTAAAATGGTTATTGTTAGACTTCGATGGGACTTAAAATAGGTAGTAAGGGCTATTGCCATAAAGGTTTGATGAAGTGGAATGCATAAGAGTGTTATTATAGTCCATAAGGCTCCTCATTTCGTGAGGACTGAAGGAGGGACATTAATTGTACACAATCTTCTCTTTGCATTTTTTACAAAGAGGTTGTTTCCGTGACTAGAACTTGTGACCTTCTGATTTCAAAGGAGTAACGTTATCAGTTACTCTAAGGTTGTCCCTATGTTATTTTGATATGTATTTAGTCAGTATATTGTGCTAGTCTATTTTTTTTTACTTAGTAGGAGAAATACACTGAAACTAAGCTACAAGTAGGGGAAAAGCGACCCCTAATATATCCTTTAGTAGGATAGAAGAGCAATCCTCAAGCAGGTTTTGATATCAATGGATACCAAGTGTGAGATTCTTGGCATGGTTTGCTAGTCAATCTGCAGCTCGATTAGCTTCACGGTAGATATGCCTAGCTTTTACAACCCACTCTTGTTGGATGAGTTGTTGAATCCCCAAGAGTAAAGTGTGGTATGGAACTAATGATGTTTCGGAGGATGTTAATAACTTAACGACTATCTGAGAGTCCACTTTGAGTTCCACCTTTCGAAAACCTAGCGTCCATGCAAGTTAAAAATCGAAAAATACCCCCCACAGCTCAGCACATGCTGATGTACAGAATCCTATATTGTGCACAAAACCACCTAACCATATCCCTGTGCTGTCTTGAAGTAGTCCTTCTGCTGTGGCCTGCGATATGGAAATAGGATAAGCTCCATCAGTGTTGAGACAGATCCAGTCTTGTGGAGGTGAACTCCATCCAATAAGAGTCTCTTGTCGTAATTGTGGACACACTACTGTTTTTCCTACCAATTCCCTGGCATGCACTATTGATCGTACATACTGGAGGACGATGACTTGAGGGTTGAGCGGCCATGGAAAATTGGACTTAAATAATGTTCTATTGTGCCATGACCACAGGAACCAGCAAGTCGTTCCAAATACTAAAGCCCAATTGAGTCCTTGGATGGTCTGCTGCTGTTGTATGTTGCCAAATATCCAACAATTTTTTCCTCACAGAAAAAATCAACATTAGTTATGCTGGTTGTTAAACCTCTCCAGAAATTGCGGGCTTGACATCCGTCTTTGACAACATGTAAAATGGATTCGATTTGTCCACATCGATGACAGGTCAAATTCGATGCTTGTTGTATAATAGCTCTTTGTAGATTAGTGGGGAGTTTGTCCTGAGCTAGGAGCCATAGGAACGTTCGAATTCTTTGTGGACCATCCCATTTCCGTATTGTTTCCCAAAATAAGCTTCCACTATTATCCGCCTGCCCAGCTATCAAGTTATATGCAGAGTTTGTGAAATAGACCTCATTTTTAGAAGCGTCCCAAATCACACGATCCGGACCAAACTGAGGGCAAAGGGGAAGTATGCCTGCAATCGCCATGCAAATTGAGTTGGGAAGTAAATCTTGAAATAGAGACCAGTTCCATCCTCCACGGTCATCCACAAATGCCATAACAGGTTGGGACAACAGATGGGAAAGTATAGGGAATGTAGTTTGATCTTTTAGGGGACCTAAATCATTTACCCATGCATCCTCCCAGAAATGCGTCGTTAATCCATTACCCACCACCCATTTTAGTCCTCTCATCACATGCTCCTATATTGAAGCTATGCCTCGCCAGACCATAGATCCTCCTGCAGCTGATATTTAAGTGGGTAAATTATGTCTATCGAAATGGTATTTGGCACTTAATACCTGTACCTATAGAGCTTCTGGACGGTTGATTAGATTCCAACCAAGTTTTGCCAAAAATGCATCGTTTGTTACCCTGAGTTTCCTGATCCCTAACCCACCTACCTCATTGGGTTTACATACTGTTTCCCAATTTACCAAGCTACTCTTTCATTTTTCCTCCTTGGATCCCCACAGGAATCGACGAATGATCCTTTCTATCTTGTCACATAGATGCTGAGGTAGTCTCACCGTTTGCATTATGTAGTTTGGGAGAGTTGACAATATCGACTTGATTAATGTAGTCCAGCCGGCTAGGGACAGAAATTTGCCACGCCACCCATCAAGTTTCATTTGTACAGTGTCGGGTATGTACTGATATGTTCGTTTGGAAGTACGTTCATGGATGAGTGGCACTCCAGGTATTTGCCTAGGTTGTTGGTAACCCAATTGATGACTTATCTCATGCGCCAAGTTGTGTGGTATATTTTTAGAGAAAAAAACTCTTTGTCTTTGCATTGCTCACCTTCTGTCCAGAGGCTGAACAAAAAATATCGAGAATATGTGGAATGTTCGTCACTTGTGTACCTGGTATTTTAGCAAAGAGCTAGTCTTTTTTAGTAAAAAATGAGATGACTTTGCCTACTTTAGCAACAAGTTGCTAAAGACAAACATGTCGAATATATTCATCATGATTGTTGTTGATAAAAATGTCCACTTTTGTTTGGTGTAGATTTGTGAAACCCTTTTCTGGTGTTTAGTTGACATACACTTTGCACAACTTTAACAATATGATGGCCATATTTTTTGTTAACAATATGATTATCGTATTGCACAACTTGGCACAACTTTAACATTGGTTTGTGACATTCCACTAACTATCCTTGCACTTGTATCCTATCAAATTAAATTATGTAAGAACTTAAGTGTGGCAATTAAATAGCCACCATCTATGTTCCAATTGAGTGTTTAGAAGATATTTGGTAGAATTACTAGGTGAAGTGCATATAAGTTGTTTATTGGAATTTCATTGAACAATTGGTTGAGAAATTAAGTTGCAACACATGAGAATTGAAAGCACTTAATTAGCCTCAGGTCATCCATATTATAGATATCTAAAGGGATATCTAGTAATTTAAAATTAAATAGGGAATTGTGAAATTGGTATATATGATTTTCCTAAAATAAAGACATACCTAGAGGCTTTTTTAGGCAACTAAAACAAAATGTGTAAGTCCTTGATTGGTATATTGTGGTTTTTCAAAATAAAGAGATACTTAAAAGGGATATTGAGGCATTTAAAGGTAATCATGGAAGTCTTAAATTGTTATATGAGGTTTTAAAGTTGTATCCCAAAATGAAGAGATGCCTTGATATAGACAGTTTTTCCAAAATTAAGAGATACCTACAAGGATGTTGAGGAATTTAAACCCAAACGATGAAGTTTTACATTGATTTTTAAGATTTTTCCAAAAACAAAATGATCCTTAAAAGGATATCTAACAATTTAAAACTAAACAGAAAAGTTCCAGGGTGAGTTTTAGTTTTTTTTTTTGCTTACAATGAAGAGTTAACTAAAAGGATGTCAAAATTTTTAAAATATAATTAAGGATGGCATGGATCAACCTTACCAATTTTTTAAAATAATTTCAAAAACTAAAATTGTAAAACTTCTTTTTTTAATTAGATCCGAACCTAGGCTACCCAGGCTTAGCCTATCTGAAGCCTAACTCTTCTCGTTTTGCTTAGAATAGTTGAGCCTCGGGTCAGTCTAGGCCTGGGCTGACTCATGAATTAACCCATTGAAAACATCTGAATTTGAACTCATGGGTCAACCTATTGTCATCCCTAAATATAATGAGTGCATTCTATATATACCTTAAAGGCACATATAACAAATTAAAAAAAAGACTTAAGTTCTTCATTAATAAAAGAATACAGTTGTCTATATTCAATTCCTTTGTTTATACTTATTAGTACTAAAGAAAAGATGCATTTAATGCAAAATAAGAAATTAAAACTTTCCCAAATTTAAAGTACAAGAATTTAAGAGATTATTTCTTTAAAGTAAAAATATTTTTTAAAATTTAAGTGACATAATAACAATACCAGTAGAAACCCTTTTGAGACGCAGGGTCTAGGAAGATCTAATAATACACAAACTCCCTAAAATTCAATTTAGCATGATATGCAATTTTGAGCTTTCTATTGAACTATAAAAAGAAAATAAAAGGTTACAAGAAAAATTTACGTTACAATAGGCACTATATTCTCTTGATTCAAGGTTGACCTTCTAACATGAGTTGATGCTGGCTTTGTTACCAGATGACTTATTATTTTCCACTTAATTGATTTCATAGATTACCTTACCTTCATATATTAGTTGATTCTTTGATAAACTAGTTTTCTAATATCCACAACCTCCCTTTTAAAAAATCAACGTACTCAGTACACAAAGCTCCTCGTTTTGTGAGGGTCATCAATGTACGCTGCCTTCTTCTTGTATTTTTTACAAAAAGGTTGTTTCTGTTATTTAAACCTAAGGTCACAAAGTTTAGTAAAAATCTTTTCAACTATGTTTGAAAAGATTGTCAGAAGCTATTAGAGCGTTGTAATCATATAGAGAAATTAAGAACTAACTTAGAAAAAAGTAATATGACAAAGAAAAGTGATATAATGACAAAAATATAAAAGATTATATAAATATTGTGTAAATATTTAGGGATCTACTCAACTACCATTTGTAAAGTGTTTGAATAGGTTATGAACCCTAATTGACTATATAATTTATTATTTTATACAATATTAACCTTACAATATGAAGACAAAAATATTCCGCTCAATAAGTGAAATAACAACATTCAATATAAATCTCACTGATATATTGATAAGCTCAACAAATTACAATTATTCAAACCTTATAAACTAATCATATACAAGAAAACAAATCATAAAATTCATGATGAAATAACACGGAAATGTAAAGTATTAAGTGCACAAATTATCTAAAGGGTATTATCGATCATTAATACTTGATTTTTTTAAATGGGCTAATTACAAAAAAACCAAATCTTTTTTCAAATTTTCAATTATAACTCGAATTTTAAAAAATAGCAATAAAATACTCAAACTTTCAAATTGTTTTAATTCTAGTCCGACGTTAGTTACATTGTTATCTTTACTGACATGACTTTGTCACGTGTCAAAGGACTCATACTGATCAGACACGTCAGCGTCATTAGAATAAGCTTGTGTGATTAGTGAAATGGTGTTGTTTCTTGACGAGAGTAAAACAATGTTGTTTTGAACAAAACTAAAAACAAGACTTCCTTCTCGTTGGTCTCCCTCCATCTGTAACCTAAAATCCCTAACTTTTCTCTCACTCAAGCACGAAATCACCTCACCACGTCATTGTTAATCTATAACCTATACCAAGTTTGCTCTCACTCACTATCACCCCGTCGTTTAGTAATGGATTCATGTGCTGATACTTTCTTTATGTGGTCTTTCAAAACATCTCTCTTTTAGAGCAAAACTTTGCTTCAGTTTCATTTACAACACTTTTGTAGTGTTCATAAGGTTCTATGTTCATATGGTATTTGTTTTCTTTCTTCCCTTTTCTTTACCTGGGTGTCAAAACTAAATCGTTTTCATTGGGGTAGGTCTGAATTGGGTTTACTAATATATTAGACAGTAAATGGTGGTGGTTAAGACATAGCGAGTATTATAAGCTAGACAAATTAAACCAAATTACTGTTAATTTACAGAGTTGAAATTATATAATTGCAATATAATTTGAACTCTATAATTGCAATAGTGAAGGCACCACAACATCAACAACAAGCACCACAATAACTACAACCACACCTTTTTTTATATAAAGAGAAAAAGAAACAAAATTACACGGCAAGACGAGAGAGACAGGTTCCCGATAAATCCTCTAAAAGGATCATGTGGCACCCATTAAGTGTTGTGGCAAAATAAGTGACTCCGACATCAAAGTGACCCGCATAATTGGCAAGCCAGTCGAAGCATCTGTTGCTTTCTTGATAGATGTGTTGATGAACAACAGTCCAGTTCCTATTGAACATTTCATTGATGCCTCGAACTAGAGAGTTGGGAGATCTGGCCTGGTGAATAGGGGAAGATAGGACATCGATCACTGCTGTGGAATCCACTTTAAGCTCGATCCGTCGATACCCTAGATTTCACGCAAGGGTCAACCCGGTATAGACTCCCCAAAGTTTCGCGGTGAATGGAGTGCACCAGTCAAGGTTTTGTGTAAATCCTTCCTGCCAGTTACCGTCGCTAACCCAGAGAAGCCCACCTGCGGTAGCTACGAACTAGGCCCGTTTTTTGAACTGGATTGGGCCCTACAGGAAGTGACAATGGCATCAATGACAGCAGTGGCGCAAGACTAACTTCTTCTAAACTCACTGGAACTTCATCCCTGGTTCTCCAGCCTCGTTTTCTGGATAAGGCTATTTCGACGAGAGCAATGCTCCAAACATGTTATCATTTACATGTACAAACATTGTAGAAAAAAACTAAAACTGTGTGCCATTCAAATATGAAACTTTTGGATTTGTTCCTTTTAGTTCTTTGAAATTTAAGTTTAGATTCAACCCTTATATCCAGTTTCTGAACTTAATACATGAGGGTGTTTTTCTTTATCCTCCCCTTAAGAACATATCATATGCAGTAAGTACTCCTTTGCTTTTCTATAATTTAATAGCTACTATGTAATTACTGAGCATATATGTGGTCAAAATTATTTAACAACAGAAGATGATGAACTCTGAGGTGTTATATTCATAAAAATTGGAACCATCTAAAACAGAAGTACGAGTAGTAATGGCATAATTACTTTACGCACTTAGCTATTCCTTTGTAACTTTTCCTTAACAATATGAAAAGCTTACAACTGAATATTAAAGTGGCCGGTGATTGAATAAAAGACAAAAGAGTCCTAATAAACATAATAGTTATATTTGCTCTTCTAATTATTACGATGTCTCCATTTTTTTATACTTACATTCGATGACCAAGTTATGAAATCGCATAAAACCTATAACATGAAGATGTAAGTACAAATATTACGACTTATGACAAATTTGCATTATGCACATAAATTTTTATACATACTTACTTCTTGCATATAAGAATACATTTTCCAAACAAGGCTTTTACCTCATTGCACAGAACTTGTTTGACATATTTTCTAACGAAAACAAACTTTCATGTCATTAACAAATACTAAGTACCTACAAGAGACATTTAATTTGAATATTGATTAACATTAATTTAAATGATTGGCATTGCTACAAACAATAATTGAAATACTTACTTTTGTATTATCGCATTCATAAAAATGTTAACCAATGTTAGGTTTAGCATTTGAAATTTAAAATCTGAATTATATATACAAATATCACAATTTGAGATTGAGTGAGAATGATAGGGTGAGAGAAAAGTTAGGGATTTTAGGTGAGTGAGAACGAACGAGGATGAGCAAGTCCTGTTTCTAAATTTTTCAAACGATGTCATTTTACTCTCATTCAGAAATGACGTCATTTCACTAATCACACAAATTTACCCTAATTATGTTGATGTACCTAATCGTTTCACTAATCACACAAGCTTATCCTAATTACACTGACGTGTTTGATCGTTTCACTAATCACACAAGCTTATCCTAATGACGCTGACGTGTCTAATTAGTAAGGGTCCTTTGACATGTGGTAACACTACGTCAATAAAAATAACAGCGTGACTAACGTCGGGCTAAAATTAAAATAAATGAAAAGTTTAGACATTTTATTACTATTTTTAAAATTCGAGCTATAATTAAAAAATTGAGAAATTTTAGGTTTTTTTTATAATTAACCTTTTTTAAATTTGAAAGATAAAAAATATTTAAGCAAATAAATTTAAAGTTAATTCAACAACAATTTAATATATAATTTTGTGAGGTCTGACTAAGTACGGTACCAAAAAATTTAGGTTTTTTATAATTAACCCTTTTTAAATTTGAAAGATAAAAAGTATTTAAACAAATAAATTTAAATTTAATTCAACAACAATTTAATATATAATTTTTTGAGGTCTGACTAAGTACGATGCCATTCTTAAAGAGTCCTAATCTAATGGACAAGCAGGAAAAATAACTTTTAAAACTTATATTTACTTCCAAAACTAAGTTACTTACAATATTTTAACTATCGTTTGAATTTGATTAAAGAGAGTGTGCGAAGCAACTTTACAGGTTGGAAACAACCTTTCTATAAAAATAAATTACAACTTTGAAATATAAACCACATCATTTCACAATATTAAATCATCTTTTGTAATGTTAAAAGAAAATGAATCACACAGCCTTTAGGTATAATCACTGTAATTTTATTCGGAAATAAGAATATAACATGAACTTTAGCGATGAAATACTAAACTATCAAATAACAGAACTATGTTTAGTTAAACCACATGCCAAATCCCAGAAACAAAGATGAACAGTGTGAGGAACATGTAATGCATTGTTCTGCAGCAACCATAAAAGCAAAGAATATCTGAAAACCAAATGATCTCATCACACCCAGACTCAGACACTGAGATGTCGAGTAACAACAGGAATTGAACTCTACCAAGAAGTATAGCATAATCAGACAATGTTGGATACTACAAAATTGTGTTTCAGTAGTCAACAATCATATGGTGTCCCAAAAGTTGTCAACTTAGATAACACTAGACAGTACAGTTAGCAATAATATGCTGGAACAATCCAACATAATAACAATGAAAATTACTTAAATATGAGAGCATCACGTCCTGGACCAACACCTATGTAATGGATTGGCACTTCAACAAGCTCCTCTATCCTCTCCACGTATAGTCGGGCAGCCTTCGGAAGATCCGAGTAATTTCGAATCGAGGAAATATCACTCTTCCAGCCTGGCAAGACTTCATATTCCACCTAAACAAATAAAACTAAATCACTTAAAGACCCTTCACTAGGAGGGATTTGAAACAAAATGATGTTTTACCACCCTTCTATTGTTTGAATGAAAATCCAATAGTTTTTATGTTTCAAGGAAACAGACAGAAAACAAAACATTGGTTGAATCATACCTAGTTCAGTACAGTGAAACTCTCATATGCCATTGAATAATGTGTACTTACCGTCATGTACCCGAAATTCATATACTTACCTTTAATTGTTCAAGAAGACGGAGATCAGCTGGGAATGACTTAATAGGAGTACCATCAGCATGTTTATAGGAAACACCCAACTGAATTTCCGGAAAATCCGACAAGACGTCAAGTTTGGTAAGATTCAAAGAAGAAAAGCCATTGATCTGACAGCAGTACTTTAGTGCAACTATATCAAGCCAACCACAGCGACGAGGACGGCCAGTTGTTGTTCCAAACTCCTGCCCAGCAAATCGAAGGAGGTCACCACCTTGACCCAAAATCTCTGTCGGGAAAGGACCAGAACCAACCCTTGTGGTGTATGCCTTCACCTGTAAGTTACCATCAGATGAGCAAAAGTTCATAAGATGAGATTGTAAAGATTATGCTCAAGAAAAGGCATCTGAATTTCTATAGTGCACTCCAAATGTTAAAAGTAATATGTAATAACATGACAGTAAATTCTAACTTGGAAAAAGCATCTTGGCTTTTTTAATGCCTAGTCACTCCATATACATAAATCAGCTACAAAACATTTTCTAATGGCCTATCTTTTATGCCAAACCTTAGTATGTAGATCTGCATGAAAAAAAAATCAAAAAACAAAGAAATGGAAAACGCTTGAATATGTAAAACAAGCATTTACTTACAACTCCAATGAGATCACCCACATCTCTAGGAGCAATCCCAAGACCAGTGCATATCCCACCAGCAGAAGGGCTAGAGGACGTAACAAAGGGATAAGTACCAAAATCAACATCGAGCATTGTTGCTTGACCACCTTCAACCAAAATCTTCTTGTTGTTTGCAATGGATTCATTCATGATATGCACAGTGTCGGCAATGAAAGGCTCCAACCTCTCAGCAAATCTCTTATATTTCTCAACTTCATTCTTAAGCATTTGAGGCTCATAGTTGAAAGATGGGAACCTTGAAGCTGCATCCGAGAACAACTGTTCAAGTTTTTGCGGGAAAGTATCCATGTGCCTCAAATCACATACTCTAATCCCATTCCGGATCACCTTGCTAGAATAAGCAGGTCCAATCCCTCTTTTAGTAGTCCCAATAAATGATTTTGCAAGCTCAGCCTCTCTAAGCCCATCAACCTCTTGGTGGAAATCAAACAACAAGTGAGCACGGTCGGACACCGATATTCTTCCCTTGCAAGAGATCCCATTAGATTCAAGACCATCAATTTCCTCGAAAAGACCTGGCAAATGGACCACAACCCCATTCCCTATCACACAGAGAGTGCCCTCATTAAGAATCCCAGAAGGAACAAGGTGAAGGGCAAATTTCTTTCCTTCAGAATTGTAGATGGTATGACCAGCATTAGCCCCACCCTGAAAAATCCACCATAAATTTTCAATTTTGAGGCCTGACATACTTTTTGTTCTACACATTCATCAGCTAAAGTTCAAAAAGTAAAAAAAATTGATAAAATAAACACGAACCATGAATTATGAATTAATATGTATGTATGTCTATACACTATGTGATGTCGACATTTATATGTATGTACCTGGCAGCGAGCAACGATATCAAAGTGATGAGCCAAGATATCGACCAATTTTCCTTTGCCTTCATCACCCCACTGACAGCCCAAGACGCCGGAAACATGACTCAGAGAGTTTATTCGACTCAGTGGGTCTTTGGTGGCTGACTCGGCAAACCTCAAGGATTCGGACGATGGAGACTTCACGGAGCATACAACAAAGTTGCGGGTGGAGCTCCGCTGCTGCCACCGTGGGGAACATAAAGTCGGTGAAGCGACGGCGTTAGAGCGCAGCTGCAGATATGGGAAGTTCATAGCGTTTATTCTCTCTCTTTTTTTTTCAGTACAGAGAGAGAGAGAGAGAGACAGAGCGGAACCGTTAAGTCAGAGACGGCTTGGCTGCCACACCGTTAAGTAACTTGAAAATAAAACCTATTTGTCAGATAAGAGGCACGATCTTTCCGATCAGTTAAAGCCCAGTCCATAAACGAAATACCGACAAGTACTAGTCCTGAAATGTAATTTATAGAATTATGAGGACTAAATTAAAAATATATACCAATTTAAGTGATACAAAGGCCATTTTGGGATTCAAACTTTGCCCGAAGTTAATTGCCAATATCTTTTTTACAACAATTTTACATAGATTTGCTTAAACAAGACTTCAGCCTTCAACAACACTCGAAATGTTTACCTTGCATACTCAAATAAACAATGCTATGGAAGCGATAAGAAAATAAAGACAACAAGCAAACAAGAGAGATACGGTAAAACCAACATTTATATTACTTTCTCTCGAAATAATACAAAAAATGTTCTATCGGATTAAATTAGGAGAGTAAAACTCGAATAAACTATATATAAGCACTCTGACTTGAAAGCGAAGTTATATTCAGAATCTCACTTAAACTTAACTGCCTAAGATCGTGCTAAGATCAGATGACACTTCATTCAAATAGGACTCTAACTGATAAGATAGAATCTACAAGATAACATAAAGTTTACATTTAAATAAGAAACTAACATCCTTATCCTCAAAGATCTCCACTATTTTTAAATATTGAGTCCTACTACAATCCTAACTCATAGTTGTCACCACATATTCCACGATCTCTATCCGCTGATGATACAGTGTGATCTTGCTAAAACCCACATAGTACATTGATTTATAATAATGTGCAAACCTCCCCTTCTTGAGCTAGCTTTTGGGGGTGAGTTAGGCCTTTCTAACATAATATCAGAGCCAGTTTGTCTCGATAGTTTGGGGCGGTGCCCGATTATGTCCCTTTGTCCAATATGTCCATCAGATGTCCAGTTCTGCTCTGGACTGAGGGAGGTGTGTCAGGAATCCCACATCGGACAGCTATAAGAATATTCAAGAATTTATAATAATGTGCAAACCTACCTCTAATGCTTTCCACAATAAGTCTGCTAGTTATGATCTATTCATCCGAGCATGGTTTAAATCTTTAGTCCCTCAAGTCCTTAGATTAGGTCGAGTCAATGTCCACAAAATTCAAGACTCTGTCAAAATTAGTACTAGGTCCCATATCATTCGCCCATGTTTGTCTTAATATTTTTACAGGTCTCCTTCATGCATGTAAATAAGATAACCTTTCACTTAAAGCACATTGTGTAGCGCTTCAAAGTTTAAGGGTTTAACAATAAGCCACTTACCCTCCTCGGTTTCACCAACGGCAGCCTCAAGTTTTCTCTCTTCAATCTCCCTTTCTTTGATTCCTACCTTCCTTTGCTCCGTCACTTCCGACTTCTCAACTCGGTCGGCTTCCTACTATACTCGTGCTTGCCTCGTTGTCGTCGGACTCTATTGAAATTAAATAGTTAAATCGCTAAGCTTTATATTGAAGGTTGAGCACACCACTTGTTCTTCGTAATTATAAGATTATAAGTTCAAGTTACAAAAATAATTTCTTTATACAAATACAAAAAGAAAGTTGTACATATTATGACATTCTTCAGACTTCCGACGAGAAGCCTTGTACACGGGGTACATTGAATTTTTTTTAATTAAACTATATATAGTTATATAAATGTTGTAGCAAGCAGCTTCTTCCTTTTTTTTCTTTATGATTTGAAACATTAATAATTAATTATTTTTGTCACTAATTTTGATTATATGTGATTTAATTAATACATTAATAATTAATCATTTTCATTACTTGTTACGTATAAAAAAATTAATATTAAGCATTTGTTAATTAAGTTTTTCCATAATTGTAGTAAACCTAAATATTAAACATTAGCTATTTTGATTTTTCAATAATTATAGTAAACCTAAAGTAATTTAATCTTTTCATGATCGCATTAAATTTGTTACTAAGATTTACCTTGATTTATAAGTGTACTCATTACTTATTAATTAACATAATGTGAAATTGTAAATTAATAAGTAAATCTTAATATAAAATACAACTTTAGTTCATGTCTTGTAGGTATTGAGAAATAGGAATATAGACATAAATCACAACTTTTATTTTATGTAAAATTTAAAATATTATAATATAATATATCGATGAATTATTTTATAATTTTAAAAAATTTCAAGATTATTTTGTAATTATTAAAAATTACTCGAAATGTATCTAAATATTACCGTAAAATATCAAAACTAATTTTAATATAAATATTAGTATGATATTAGTAACATTGCATTAAGTACATGAGATACTGATGACTTTCAGTCTCAGTATTAATCTTTCCAATATCACACAACTCTTTTTGTTATCATCATTCTAGTCCACGTTATTGTTCTTTTTAATATCATCTCTACTACTTTTTAACTGTTAACTTAAGAATTTCTCTTCTTTCTGAATTTCACACTCTCTAAAATGCAATTTCTTTCTTTTTTTTTTGTATAAAGGGAAAGAGTACACAGGACTCTAAATGAGTAAGGGAAAACAACGTTCCGACATATCTTCTAAAAAGAGATTAAGGACTCCTAAAGGTGTAACATCAAAATAAGTGATACTAATATCGGCAGGACCGGCCTGAGTAGCGAGCCAGTCCGCACATCTGTTGCTCTCTCGGTACACATGCCGATGAACAACAGACCAGTTCCTGTTGAGAAGTTCCAGAATATTCATGACGATAGGGTTACCCGATTAAGAGCGGGACGACACAGAAAAAAGGAGCTGGTGCATTCCCAACGAGTCCACTTCCAACTCAAGCCTACAAAAGCCCAAACGTCAAGTCAAGGAGAATCCTGTATAAATAGCCCAAAGTTCCGTTGAATGCTTCGTAGAGGTTAAGGATGCTAATAGTTTGGATCGAACCAGGTTGACAACCTTCTAAGATGTTGCTTGAATTCATTGTGAATTTTTTTTTTTTGATCGAGTCTAACTTTTGTCGTTTGGTTTGTACTCAATCGAGCTCCCGACAACCTCTTAAACATGTCCAACTCCCACTGAACCTGATCTAACCCTATTCAAAGATTCGACGCCTCACCCTTACACTTTCTACTGATACTGCTTGTTTTTCTCTTCGATCAAAGATTTGATTATTAGAAGATTTCAAGTTAAAAAAACACTTCACAGAGATTAATAAACACGTTCTTAGTGCATGCTAGGGTCAAAATAAAAACTATATTATGTTTGAAAGGATAATTAAGTAGTTGGCATTGAATTTGTAAAGCGTGCTGGATAAAGGAGAGAGCGGCTTGGTGCCTGTTTGGTAGTTAAGTTTTTAAAGAGTGAATAAACACTTTTTTCTACTGCAAAAGTTTTTAAAAAATAAGTGTTTAATTGTAAAATAAAAAGTACATTTTTAGTAAATATAGCTTTTTTGACAACCAAAATAACGTTTTTTTAGGTAGATTTTTCAGATTAATTAATGAGTTTATTTTTAATTTTTTTGTCTTTATGTTTTACACATAATTTTCACAATACTCATAAACTCATCTTCACATTTATTTTGATATTTATATAATATTATTTTACTTTTTAAATATATTTTAATATTAATTTTAATATTAATTTTACTTATATTATAATTCATATAAAAAATTTGGTTTGATATTAGTTTACTATTAGGCTTCCAAAGCAGATATTGTAATTAAACATTTGTTTTTATTATCTTGTGTTTTGGTTCCTATCACAATCAGTTGTTAATTTCTCGAGGATCCTACTATTAGGCTTCCAAGCAGATATTGTAATTAAACATTTGTTTTTATTATCTTGTGTTTATCTTAGACGAATAAATGCTCATAAAATAAGATATAAATAGAATAATCACGGATGATGATAAGTAACAAGTGCAATTACGCATAAAGAACAAATCAATCGCCTTTCTTTGTTTCTCATCAACGTTGTGTCATCTTTTTGCTTGTTGACTTTGACTTGATAGCTCAAAGTCCCTTCAAAGCAAAGACAGACCATTCCCAATTATTACCAACTCATACTGCCATTTTGAGGTGATATTTTGTAACGATAAGATAATAAGTTGAATTATCATCGTCGTCATCATCATCTAATATAAAGTTTCAAAGCGAGATTTAGAGAGATCCGATAATATGCAGCCTTATTCCTATATAGTACAGAGATTATTTTCGATAAATCCACGTACAAATGAGACAAAATAAGAATGATACAGATTATAAAAAAGAAAAGACAGAAGTAACATGGTAGGTTATTTAAAAAAATATACTAAATACATAAATAAGTAAAAACATGATATACCTGATGGAGTCCAGATCCACATGTACCTGAAAAATTGCAAGAATTGACTCATCTCGTTTCTAATTACTCTAGGAGTCTTGACTCGTATACTCTATAGATATGTCAATCCTACTGTCCCCATAAATCTGCGTGTCACGGGACCCATCTCTAAGTAACTACTCTACTGTAATGGCGAACTGCAAAGGTTAGTCTGTAACCCTTATCCGCTCGCGCCATGCTCTTCTATTTCCAGCCAGTACTTCATTTAGATTCAACTCAGACAAATCTTTCTTGATCACTTCCCTTCAAGTTTTGTAAGATCTTCCTCTTCTCCTTTGTATTTACTGAGAGTTATCCTCTCACAATTGCGTACCGAGGCATCATAAGATCATAGGTTTAATTTACAAAAACAATCTCTTTGTAAAAATATAAAAGAAATGTTAGATATATTATTAACCTTTTTCTAAACTTGCGTAAAGTGGAGAGTCTTGTGTACTAGATACATTGACTTTAACTTTAACTTTAACTGTCATTTAATCATTAATAAAGAATGAATAAATTGTATATTTTAATTAATAATTATGATAATTATATATGTATGTTATAATGTTATCACAATAATAATTAAAAATAGTAAGGAAGGAGAGGCAAAATCGATTTATATTAATTCATTATCAGTTGCAAATTGATTATTATATTTTTTTAGTTTTAGGTTAGGTTAGCCGAATTAAACTCTTAGGTTGGTCGACCCCGTATAGAAACCAACGTTTTAAAACACTTTAAAACATCAAACTTTTGGTATTCTTAAGGTCCTATTTAGTTGGAATGGAATAGTACGGAACGGAACGAAATGTAATATAGTAAAAAGTTGTTTAGGAGAGATGTAATGATTCATAATATAATATAGTAAAATGTTGTTTATAAGATGGATGGAATAGAATGTAACGTATAATAAATGACTACTATATCTCTTATATTAAAATGGTTGTTATAGGAGATTTATTATTAATTATATAAAAATATTAGTATTAATTATTTAATAAAATTTATTTTATTTTATGTTATTTATATTTAAAAATATTTATTTATATAAAAATATATACAAACAATTAAAGAATAATTTGTAAATATATTTTCTATTTTCATTAATAAAAAATTTATTAAAATTATTATTAATTGTATACAATTTATTATTAATTATTTAATTTTATTTTATTCTATGTGATTTATATATAAAAATAATTTATTTGTATTTTTATTTATATAGAAATATATTCAAACAATTAAAGAATAAGTTT
>JAOSBK010000001.1:976275-998862 GCA_027568895.1 Erythroxylum shatona | reverse complement strand
CTCATACTACGTATTACAATTTGGTCCTTAAGGATTAGCTCTTGATATCTTTTCAATCCTTCTCCTAATGCTTACTACAAAACATCTTTTATGCAAATATTTAAAGTTATATAGATTATATGAGTAAGGACTATTAAAATATATATATATACATATACACACGCATGCAATTTTAGGTCTTCTTTTGAAGTATTGGTGGATGAGAGGTATGTTTTAGATGTGTAAGGTAACGAGTTCTTGTTATATGATGGTGAGGCATAAATGATTTAAATATGATATGCTCTTTTATGAAATTGTTTCATGTCATTTTAACGATAAATAGGCATGTATGAATCAGATTAATGTTGCATTATCTTTTAGTGTGGCCTTGTATAAATATTGCACCTCTTTTTGCCTTGTAAACCATGTCTACTTGGTCTAGCTTATGAATCATATTTAAATAAACAAATTTTCATTTTACAAAACTGTTTTCCTATTATTAAATTTTTAGTACCGACAACCTAAAGAGTGTGGTTGGGTGGATAAGGACTCATCCATCCTTAATCAAAGGTCAGGGGTTCGATTCTTGACTCTGGGTATGGAACAACCTTAAATCCTTGAACCAGCTGTCCCACCCTGTGAGGTGCTTTCCAGCCAACGAAAGGATTAGTCGCTAGATTCGCCGATGAATACCTTGGTCAAAGACCAAAATTTTTTTTTAGTACTGATGAATATTTAAAATATCAGTCGACGCCGATCAATATTATCCAAAACTGGACAGTACCGACCAGTACCGTCCGGTTTACTAACTTTACTGAGATGTAGCATACAGTTCAAGAGAAACTACCAAAGGCCGACTTATACCGATAAAATATTATTTATATGATATAATAAAATACTAATTTAAATTTAATTTAATTAAATCAATTTAAATTTAATAATTAATTTGAATTATAATATGTAAATAATTTGTATACGATATTCATATTTCGTATATTTTCTCATCATTCTTTTATCCAAATCTATGAATTAAAGAAATTTCTTTTGAAAATTTTAAAATTTAAGATATATTTTAAAATTTCTTATAACGTTTATGTCACACTACTTATCTTATGTTGCTTATCCCAATGTTTAAGCATGACGTGTCCTTAAACCCGACGAGACAAACCTGTCGATCCTTTCGGATAACCTCTGCATTTGTTAAAATTGTTTATATCAATAAAATAAAAGATATATTATTTTAATTTTAAAATTAAGAAATTAAATTTTAGAAAATTTTAAAATAAAGATTCTAATTTAAAAATTTAAAACTTGATTAATTTCATATCAAAATTAGAGAAATATAGTCAGTTAATTAAAATAATTTTTTCAAGAGTTCAAAATTTCAGTCTTATTATATACAAATTATTTTTTTATTTCATACGAAATTATTTCATTTTGCCATATTTTAATGACTCAGATCACATTAATATAACCATATTCTTTTATAATATAAGAGACATAATCAATGTCACGGATAACATACTGAATTTGGTATCGGATTGGATTATAATACGATACTATACTGATATTGGTTAATATCGGGTACCGTTTCAGGTAATTTTTTAAATTTATAAAATAGTCCGTGAATTTTTTTAAATTACAAAATAATCTATTGTCATACTGTACAATTATACTGTATATTTTTAATCTTGTCTTCAAAAATCATAATAACAATTTTAATTCAATTTATAAAATTAATTTAACAATTATTATTAAATATAATTAAATTTAAAATATTTTTAAAATATATAAATTTCAAATAAATTTTGACTTAATTATTAAAATATATAAAATAAATATTAGTTTATAAATAATTTTTAAATTATTTATCTTAAAAAATAAATTATTTTTATTAATACTTTATTAATAAATATTATATAAAATATTAAACTAAATTTAAATTTAAATAATTTATTTGAAGTTATATTTTATTTACAATTATTATTAGTGATAAAAATATTTATATTTATTTTAAAAACAAAAATTAAAAATTTATAATAATTATAAAAGTTGAAACAAATAAAATAACTAATTAAAATTTTTTGAAAAAGTCCCCGCTTTTTTAAAAATTTCTAGTACTAGCTGGTATTTGATCAGTATTTAAATTTGGTATAATCGACTTTTCGTTTAGTACCAGTTTTGATATCCTAAACCTTTGACATAACATAAAATCATAATTTCTTAAAAAATTAATAAATTCTTATAAACTAAAATAAACAAGTTAATTTTATTTAACAATCTTTTTTTAAATAAACTTCAAGATAATATCTTTTAATTATATTTCAAAATCTTTGATTTTTTATATTTATTTAATTTTATGACAGTTTAATATCGATTGAATCTTTTATACTTTAATTTTAAATATAAAAATGTTCGTATTTCAAATATATAAACCCAAATGTATTTATTATAGGAGCTAAATTATCATATCAATAAAAAGAAAATTTTATAACTCTTTCAAATACCAATTTTTATGTATTTTACCAATCTTATTAATAAAATATTGATTGACATAATTTAATATTTAAATAATTAAAAATTTTAAAAATTAAATACTAAAATAAAAAAATCTAAAAAGATTTAACAGAAATTACAGCCCAAGTGGAAATTCCGAGCCCATGTGCCATTAAGTCTCGTTCACATAGCACCGTAAATATGATTTGATGTGGATAAAATGAGAGCAGAAACAGGTAAGATCAGTAATGACCGACCTCGTTATCATCATGTCGTCGCCAAAACTTTCGCAAATCCCAAAGCATGTTCTCGGCCGATTCTCGGAGATAGATTCGTATATATATATATATATATAGAACATTAATGGAGGTACTCTCGATCATCTCCAGAAAAAGAAAAAAAAGGTTCGGAACCAGAGGAAAGCTGTAGAGGGAAGCAAGAAATGGCGTTGTTGATGGGGTTCTTAAGTGTTCAGTGCATAATGGATTTGGTGGTGGCCGGAATCTCTCTGATGATCGGTTTCGGCATTTTCTTGTTCATTGCTTCCATTCTCTGCTCCGCCGCTTTCATTCAGAACGCCAAGAGCGTCTCGTGATTTCTCTGTACAATCTCGTTAGGTAAATAATGTCATAAATGTTTCGTTTCCACTTTCCCTTGGGTTTCTTGAAAGAATCGATTTTGATTAATCGGACAGTGATTTTTAACAAAAGCGAAAGGTTTCTTACTTCTTAGCCTCTTTGGACTGTTTCCTTGGTGGGTTTTTTAAGGAAATCCACCGTCATGTTCTTCCTTGTAGCAAATTCCGATTTGTTTATTTCTGCTGTTTAAAGGTGACGAGGTCGAAGATAGAGCATCCATGAACATACGGATTGTGCAGGACAGAGAACCTATGATTGTACCACAAATAACGTTGTTGTTCAGTAATAAAATCTTGTTTATTATGTTTCTTTCTGATTTTACCAGGAGCTTGTGAAATAGATTTTATAAAGAAAAAAAAAGACTTCATTTTGAGTAAAGATTTAGGTTTCTTCTTCCTCTTCCTCTTCCTGAAACATGATGCAAAAAGAGGCGAACCGTAGAGATTTATGGCTTTTCCCTTATCAATTGTCCAAGCTTGACATCAAGATTTCAACTTTTGAACAACAAGTCAAGTTCTTAATTATGTTAGCTGCAAAGGGTTGTTCAAGGTGATGAAGTTTCTTAGAAGCTTTAATTTAATTCTGTTTGAATGTAATAGATTAGGTTTAATTGAAATTTAAATTGAGCTTAAAAGTAAATTTGAAACTTTTTTTTAACATCATGATAATTTAATTTAAGTGTTCAAAATGACAATTTAGCATTATTTTTTATAAATTCAAGATTAAACGAAGTTGATCTTCAATCAAAATTTAGGTCTACATAAATCAAATTAGTAGGGATAGTTAATTCACACCTGTATTCAATGTTCAAAGAAGAATTTACAAAGCGAAGTTATAAATATTTTAAATCCAACTCAGATGAGTATATTATATGTACTCGAAGATTTGTTTGTTATTAAAGACAAGCAAAAAAATAAAAAAGTTAAATTACAATGAACCTATGTTGTTTCTGTAATTTGAACCTATCATCTTATGATTAATCTTAATGAATTAAAAAAATTATGAATACTCAATCTATTTTTTATGCCATTAATTTATCTAAACACCACAAAATCATTATTAATTCTCTTAATTTACTTAAGAACAAAAAAATGACGAGGACTTTCTTTTTCTTTTAATACAATATTTAGAGAATAAGGTTAATAGCTTAATTGGGAGTTTAAGCAATAAAACTAGATCTATCAATTGCTCTAAGAAACCAACCTAACATATTACATTAAAATAGTAAATATTCAGTCAATTTTAATTTTAATTTTTTAATTTATTTTAAATTTTAGGACACTTGTCATTTTGGCCTATACTAATATCATAATTTATACAGGCTTACTTCGTCACTTTTTACTTTTGCACCACTTCTGTATTTCAATCTACTGATGATTTGGTGATGTGGGTACTTTCTAATTATACCAGTTTGGGATGTTTTGATTTAGTGTAGCTTTGATGGGTTGATGTTGAATGTGCGTTTTGTTTTGGCTGAGTTAAGCTTGTTCTAGCTGCTGGATTCTGGTATTACTTATCTCTGACTTGTTTACATGAAGCAGTTTCTGCAAACTCTGTAACGAGTTTTTCAGTGTCAAACAGAGCAGTATTTAGTAAATTTGCCTTTTCATGTTTCAGTTCCAATTAGGACTGCAGCTTTTCGTTTTGATATTATTTTTTTTTGTTAGCCCACAAGATGTTTTAAGAGGGTCTTAATTATGAGAAGATACTTTTAAGCCATCCGCTTTTAGACTAATCTCCGCTCGCACCAGATCAGTCAATAAGGGGTAAAGTGCTGGCCAAACAGATTTCTCCATTTCCAGAACTCGAACTCGAGATCTCTGATTAAGGGATGAGAGTACTGAACCACTCACACCAAACTGTTTAGTTTTGATATTATTATGTTGCTTGTAGCAGTCAGTTTTGCAAACATGTTTAGTCATAGCCTTAGCCCTTAGTTCCAGGTACATGATTGGCACTAAACCTCTTACTGTTTTTTTGTTCCTTTTTTTTCTTTACTTCAACATGTAGTTGATATGGAATTAATGCACTTCATTTCTCTAAAGCTCTGCAAATTTGTCCTGGCCTTTTAGATTTATGACTATTCATTTGAGCGTTCACAGTAGATTATCAAGTTCTTGTTGTTAAGAGTGTTTTATTTTCAATCAGTAATCATGTACCTTAACCTTTTGAAAGCATGGTTAAACATGGTTGCGTGTTGGTCTTGTTCTAAATTTGATGGTCCTCATGGAACCTTTCCTGTGGAGCATTTCATGGTTTCTGAAACTCTGAAATTATGCCCTTGCTGTCATGGGACAAAACCTTGCCCTCAATATTGCTGAAAAAAGGATTCCTGATTTCTCTATACAACAGGACCACCTCAAAAGTTGATGAGACAGTTAAGAGAGCCAAACAAGAGGGAGATATTCCATTACACGGTTTTCACGATCCTGAATCCTTTTCTAAATCAATTCAAAAACCTCGAGCAACAATCATGCTTGTTAAGGCCGCCCCCTGTAGATCAAACCACCAAAACCTTGTCAATATACACAGAGAAAGGGAACTGTATCATAGACAATGTTAATGAATAGTATGAGGACAACTTTAGCTTGGAATGGGAGTTTCAGGTGGTGAAGAGTGTGACCTGTATTCTTAAGGTGTCTGCCCAAGTTAACAGACCCTTGAGTCACTTATGTTGGCAAAGGAGGATCTGGCAGTTTTGTTAAAATGGTCCACAATGGGATCGAATATGGTGACATGCAGCTTATTGCTGAGGCCTAAGTGTTGAGGTCAGTTGGAAAGCTGAATACTGAAGAATTACGCCAGGTTTTTTTTCTTAGTTGATAAGGGGAGCTTCTGAGTTTCGCGATTGAGATTACTGCTGATGTATTCGGAATTAAAGATGACAAGGTATAGATAAAACTGACATGAAGCTTATCGCCTTATGATAAGTGGACAATTCAGCAAGCTGCTGAATTGTCAGTTGTCACTCCAATTATAGTGGCATCATTGGATGGAAGGTTCCTCAGTTGATTAAAGGAAAGAGTTGAAGCTGTAAACTATTCAAATTTGGTGGAGTTGGAGGCGTTCTAGCTGATCAAGTTGTTGATAAGAAAAAATTGATTGATGAAGTCAGGCAAGCACTATATGCATCTAAAACATGTAACTATGCATAAGGTATGAACTTGATACGTAAGTGCTGAAAAGGGATGGGATATGAAATTTGGGGAGTTGGCGAGGATTTGGTTGTGTAGTTGCATAATCCATGCTGTGTTCTTGGACAGAATCAAGAAGGGCTATGCATATGATAAAAACCCTGAATATGCCTAATCTTCTCATGGATCCAGAGTTGCAGAAGAAATAATTGAATGACAATCTGCTTGGAGAAGAATTGTCTTCCTTTCTGTCAGTTCAGGCATTAGCATCCGCAATATGTCTTGCAGCCTTGCTTGGGAAAGACTGCCTGCTAATTTAGTCCAAGCTCAATGAGACTACTTTGGAGCTCATATGAGAGGAATGATATGCAAGGATTGTTTCATACTGAATGGTTCAAGATTTTTTTTGGTTAAACCATCCGGTATCCGACGTCACATGAGCAATCGACTAATTCGGATTCGAGCCGGATAGGACCATATAGGCGGCAAAGCTCTCCCTCACAAGTGCGACTCCATTCCCAAGAGTTCAAACCGAGACCTTGGTTAAGGATGGAGAAGCCCCAGCCACTCCACCACAGCACTCGCGGGTTGAATGGTTCAAGATTGCTAAAGATCTAAGTTTTAACTCTCTTAATGGTCAAAAGTCATCTGCTATGAGATTACTGCCTGTGTTTAACAAATACAGCTCTTCTCTTTTTTTGGAAATTAAATACAGCAATTGCTATATCAAAGTGCTTATCTTGTTCCATTACGGTGATTTTCTCACTTGAGTTGAGGATGTCATATATGCTGAAGTAACTCGGCATAATGGAACCTGCTGTGTTTGTTCATTCTCTTTGTTTTGATGCCTTTCCTTCCTTCATATGTTATGTTTTGCTTCAACTTTGTTTCCTTTGTACCCTGACAAGTTCAGTATGATTTCCTACGCAGGTTTTAGAGACAGATTGAGGGAGGTGGGATACGTTGATCTTTGCAGTATCTTCAGAAATCCGCAAGCAAAAACGAATCTCCACCATATATTCACAGCACCTGAAGTTGGTCGAAGTACTTGAATAGAGTTTCGACGAACACAAGTTTGTAGAAATGTTGAGTAGTCTGATGTTGGTTTATAAGTATTACATAATAGTGCCATCTTTGTGTCTGGAGCAAGATTTGGCATATCATTTAGTTTTCAGCACCTCAATACTTCCCCACTAAGCTTTTTTCTTGACATCAAGAACAATAACAGTAATAGAGAGTGAGCTCGCAAGTAGTTTTTCTATGTTTAGAGGTCAAAAGTTTAGTGTTCTCAAAACCATTCCTCTAGCAATTCCAAAGATTGAGAGCGAAAAGGAGAAATGGAAACTGATCTATTATTATTATTCACGATTCAGCATTTACAGGATATACTGAAAGAAAGCATAAGCACAGTGAGTGTGATCTGCATCTAGTTAACTTGAGAATGCCATCTAAATTTATGACACAGAACTTTGATGATTTCCTAGGATAAGTAAAAACAACTTGAGATGATCTCTCTTTTTGGTTTTGATCCATCTAGCTGATTTTCCTTACCTTGATTCCACTATGAGCACGGCTAGCAGTAGTATTGGATGTGTGTAAGAGTTCTTCCTTTACTTTTTTGCTCTTTGTTGGTCCATCTCTTTGCTTTACTTGTTTGTGCAGCTTGTCATGTTTTGTATTTGGAGTGGTGGGAGGAACTTTCCGTAGACCGCTTTTCCTTCTGTTGCATGAAATTTCAAAACGGCTTGGACCCGAAGAAGCGTCCGACATCATCGAGTCACTACTCTCGCAGTCATCATCAACATCGCTGTTGCCATAGCCATCTTTCTGGTGGATTTGTTTTGCAGTGCTGAGAAGACCAAAATCATCAACTACTTCAGTGTTATCATCATCATAATTGTTCTCTTGGATTGTTGAGTCCATATAGTGCGTCCATCCAGATTCATTGCCACTGGTTCCGCTATATTCATTCCTACCACCTAGAATTTGGGAAAGATTCATACTCCAAGACCTGTGGAGGTGAAGAAAAGTTAAAAAGGCATAAGATAATGGGCAAAGAGAACACAATATGACAGCATTGAGGACACATGGAAAGTTGGTTTTATATATTTGCGTGCCTAATTTTTGATCAACCAGATGGAGCTGTACAAATGAAGGATGATGAGACCTCCGTCTAGGTGCACATGAAACATTAATTGTCGAACTTCTGGAGTAGATTTCACCAGCTGTAATACAATAATAAGCATATAGGACAAGCTGTGTGTTAAAAAGATGAAGTCCGCCTGATAAAAAGGACAAAGATGAGACCTTTTAATGAGATGGGGCTGCTCACTGGTATTCGACTTTCATCTGTTTGACACCTCCTCCTTTACTTCTCGTACCATCTTGTAATCGATAGAAGGTTCAAAGGTGGCAATGCCAGTGAGACCCCATTTTGTTAAATAGACAAGAACAGTATACTTCTTCCTTCGCTATCATGATTATGAGTTTTTTTATTTTTGGCTTCACTGTGCTTTATCAACTTTTCACTCCACTTCTGTGTCTTGTCCTCAACAAAAGAACAGCCTTTTCTTGTGAACAAATATCGAGAACCCAACTGGGTTTTGACATTTTTCCATCAAGTTGGATGATAAGGTCGTTAAGAGGTCATTTCAGTTTGGCTTCTCTTGTCTTTGATCGTTTTGCTGCTTTCAGTCCCCAGTGGAAAGTAGGTTTATGTCTTTTGTCTTCATGGAGGATGAATGACGATTTGTAACAGCAACTAGGTCTATCCCAAATCATAATACAACATCAAAACATGAACAAAACCCGATAAGGGAAATGAAGAGAAAGGAATCTAAGAGGACTGCGATGTTTAATGTCCAGAACAGGACTCCATTACTGTAACTTTCCTTAGTCTGTGCCTTATTTTACCCCTTTATTTTACTTTCCTGAATCAGAATTTTCTGTTGGTGCAATGACCAATCAAAAAAGTTGCATCATATGCACAAAAAACAAAAGAAAGGTCTGTATATCATTTTTCCATTATTATCCAGGCTGCATTATAGTTTTGTATCTTGGCCAGCTTACAAAGTCTTTACATTGAACAACGGGTCAGGCAGGTCCCATTGATAATACCTGCCCTTTTTGATTGTCTATCATTTCCAGTATCACAACTTCTCCTGCTCCGGTCTCCACATACATTTACCTGAAACTTTTGTTTTATATATTTGATTACTCGACAGATTAAGAGCCTTGCCTTATTAGGTTGAAGCTTGTTTCCTGAGTTCTGATAAGACAGGTAATGTACTGCAGTATGACTTCCAGGTCTTATGATGGTTTGCTTGCTATTTATATGTGATCTTATCTGAGGATTAAAGGGGATTTGTGGGTAAGATTTCTGGGAAATGTTGAGTTCTTCATATGAATTTAGCAACATCATTTCCTTTTGCAATGTTTGCACGAATGATTCTGTAGCTAAAATTGGAATTTGTCCATCAAACATTTAGTATTGTTACTGTGATAAAACTGTAGCTGTTTCTGTAGCTAGAAGATCTTTCACCATGTGACATGTTCTGAAATGATGCCACATCCTTTCAATTCAATGGAAATGATCTGACAATTCCTTTGTTACGACTGTTTGATCTGGTTCTTTCTGAGACTAAACGAATGATAGGTACCATAATCTTCTAATAATTGAAGATGATAAAGATGGTGTTTCATGAACAGTATCCTATCCTTGTCATAAGGTATCAATTCTTCAAGCTGCTCTTGATTGCTACCTGAGCCAAAACCTCATAAATGCTCTGGTACTCCTTGTGGTCACTCCTTTTTTAGGTATCTTGTTTGATGATTTCAAGATGAGACAAAGAAGCTCATCAAAACCTACAGAGGAGAAACCCACTTGCGTCTTTGTCAGTTGTCACATATGCTGTTGGTATGTACTCAGATTTTCCTTTGAAAATTCAGACTCAACATGTGCACATCAGCCATTGGTCCAGCAGAGACTGGTTAATCTTCAATTGCACCCAATTCCTGGAACATCTATCTTACTAAATTTTCATAAATTCTTTTTTTTTGTCCTAGAATGGTTTATGTATAAGAAGATCAATGGCTGCATATCAAAAGACATTGAAAAATTCGTCAATCATAATTATGTCATTCTCACCGGTTAGAATTAACATTTTCGATACGACCTGTGACTAATGATTATGTGTAAAACGTTATGTTTAAGCATATTTTGTGAGCATAGAAGAATTTGGTAAACCCTTTCACATCTTATTGCGGGATTTGTAGTTTGGACTTTTTCGGTGAGTTTATAAGTATCGAACACCCATATTCTCAGACCATACAATCTGGTTACACGAAAATCATCATAACTAAAGTAGGTCCAAGTCCCCAATAGGAAATAAATGAATGTCAAAATCTTGGTAAATCCTAAAATGGTTGAAACAAGATAACAAAACTAGAAAGTTGGTTATGTTCATGTCAGCAGGGATCAAGCAGCCATTACCAAAACACAAAATACCCCCGCTTTCTCCACCAAGTCCTTATCCAATTGTTTACTTTTGGGCCATGACTACCTTGAGCCCATATTTGTTTTGATTATTTATTAAGATTTAGGCCTTGTTTTGTTACTGACTGATCAGCTATTTTTTAATTGATTGATCAAAATCAACTGTTTGACTTTATCAAAAAGTTATTTAATTTATTTGGTTGTTGGCTGGTTGAGTTGACTGATTCAACTCAATCAGCTAAAAATTAGAAGCTGCTTGTAACTAGCGTTTAGGACAATCAGCTGATTACCTTTTCTTATAATGCTAATTTTGTCCTTAATTTTTGCCCAACCTCGTTATCATCTCACTCTCGTTTTCCCTAGAAGAATCAATCTCACTCTCGTTTTCTCTATATTCTTCATATTCTTCTTCCTAACCAGATCAGTCATCGGTTTCGAATCTTTGTAGCTTGCATGAGAAACCAACGATTTCCTCTTTTCTTGTTTCTATTTCCCTTATATTTTACAAGTTTCTTTGTTTTTGTTCAAATGTCAAGGCAAAATTGATCTTTCCGATAATGATTCTTGTTCTCCTTATCTTGCCAGGACTCTTAGTTCACTTTGCAAGGCATCAAGACCTGAGGTATGATTGTTTATGCTTAAGCCTTTGTTTGGATCCTTACTTGCACAAGGGAAAGGAAAGGAAATATTGAGGAGAAAAGAGAAGAAAAGAATGGAAGAGAAATGAGACTTCCTTTCCTTTGTTTGTTTTCCTAAGTTATCAAATGAGAGAATTGAAACTTATATTGGTAATTTACATATATTAGGGTTCTCTTGTCTTGGATTTCTCCTCCTTTCCTACCAATTTGAGGGGAAATATATTTGACCCAAAATTTTCTCAGTTTCCTTTCCATTCTCTCACTTTCTATCTGCTTATTTTTGTCCAAACGGTAGAAACTAAGAGAAGTTCAATTCTCTTCCTTTCTTTTCTCTTGCTTTCCTTCAATCCAAACAAAGGCTAACTGAAGTTTATATTTTAAAATCTTTTAGCTTTCTGGTTGTGAGATCTATGGACTAAGAAAAGAAAAGCTGGCCCTAGATGGGTTTATGGTCCTTTCTGCATTAACCATCTTATTGTTTTCTCTTATATTTTCCTTGATTAATCGTTCCCATATTAGACAGACAGCGCATATCTGCTTCTTGTGCTTCATGAGTTGAAATATTTTAAGTGGAACTGGAAGCACTTGTGATCCAAGGGCCCAAGCTAGCGATTGTGATTAATCAAGTAAAAAAGCTAGAGGTGTTTGTGTTAGTACTGGGTTAGAAAGGCCCTCCCTGCTTGTGAGCTAGTGGATTCAACTCCACTCTGGTTTGATATATTACTCTTGGCATTCTAATGGGTTTGAGTTACTTTGCAGCTTCTGTGGGAGTAGCAGCAGTGAATAGTTCATGGAGCAGTGTATAGACAACATGGATTGCCTAACTATCGGAGTGAGGAAACAGAGCAAAGGGGTTGGCGGGTACCTCATCAACACTAGATGGCAAAAGAACTTCTGGCTATTGGCTTAGCTTTAGCTTCTGGACTTGGTAGCCTCAATCTTTATTACTATTAACTAGACTTTCCATTCTACCCCCTATAGCTATGCTATATGGACATGAACCTCTCTCGCTCTCTGTTTCACTCTTATAATCTTGTTAATCAAGAGAATCACATGTAAGATTATTGTAGAAGCTATAATGATTGATAGTTTGAAAGACTCGGGCTTTCCATAAACCTGGCTTAGACTGAAGTGCAATAATAGGTGGCAATTGACTAGAATATATGAACAAGTTAACGATTGTATTAAGCAAGAAGTTCCCGCTCTGTTTCTGCCACTCGTTCATTATCGCATGTGCTGTAGACTATAGTAGCAAAGGGAAATTTTATTGATCCACCAGCTAAACGTTGAAGGAAAACAAAAGATGGGTTCACCATATACACGGAAGAGGAATTGGGTATAAATAATGGTAACGCTGGTGGTACCCCACTTTGCCCTTTTGAATGTGATTGTTGCTTCTAATGATGAACTTTGAGATTTTATAACATTTTGTTGATTTTTCCTAGAATTTTATTTGGAGGGATGATTTTTGACTACTTAATCTTCTTTATAATCTTCTTCTTTGAATATTGGTGCTTGATGACATATTTGATTTATAACGATTGCAATTTTAATCTGCCATCTGATATCTCTATTTATGTTCTCTTGCAAAATTGATTTATCGTATGTGTCTATGACCTAGATTCTATTTTTCTTGGGTTGAGATGGAGATCTAACCTCTATGGTTCTATTACTTTCATTGAATAAGTATGCTTGTGATGATTCTATTTATGGCTAATGATTCTACTCCAAATAATAGCAAACCATACTTTTGCTTCGTTATGAAATTCCAAGAACCTAAATTGGAAGTGGCTTACACTTCAAGTTCACTTTCGTTTCTAGTAAACATGTCTTAAGTCAAAAATTGCTCATCGAATCTTGCTATAAAGTTCTTGCAAAGAGCATGTAATGTCTTTAGTTCTCTTTTGATCTGTCTTTGGCTCCATAACTTTTTCAAATTATTTGATGACATGATAACTTGTTATAATTTCTAATTTATTCCCTGATATTTTTTTTTGGCTCAAATTCAACAAAGAGACTACTCAGTCAAATTGACTGCATATACTGGGATAGTTCCTCCTTTATCCTTCAGATTTTGATGTCTTAATGATAAAATTCCACGAATATATGCCTTTGAATGTACATGGTGTTAGGAAGTTACACCCTTTTACTACCAGTATGATTTTTTTACTTAGGAAGATGTTACAAGCAAGCACTGTTATTCTATCCATCAAGTGAAGAGGATTTTGGTTGTTGATGTAAGACATTATTGATATTAGGTAGTTTGTTTTTATGGTTCTGACAAACTCAGTTGCAACTTTATTATGTTCAAAGAAGTTCATGATAAATTCATCTCATAAGAACTTTATATTGAGGCTAATCAAAAAAAATTTTGAGGAGATTTTACTAAGTTTCATTATCTATTCTTCTCAAATTTTATTCTGACTATAATTTGTCCCTATTAGCATGTTCTGGCTCTCTATATTTCACACACACATATATCCTCCATTTACCCCCTCCCTTATATTTATTGATTTGATGCCGATTTTCTAGTTACATTATGGAAAACTGGAACTTCAACTTGAAATTGTTTATTTTGTGTATGTATGTAATGATAGGTGACTCAACAACAATAGCCTATCAGGTTCAATACCTATGTCTCTCACTAATATCACTGCACTGCAAGTCTTGTATGTGGTTACTTCAATTTATTCGTTCTTTTTATTACTTTCGTTTTCCTCGTCTGCTAGAGAGTGGTGGTACAATTGTATGATAATCAACCTTTGTTAGTCTGTTTACAAGGATATATCAAATAATCACATGTTAGGACCTGTACTAGATTTCTTCATAAGGTTAAATGGTTTGAAAGCTATGCATATTTTCCTTATTTTGTATCTGCTTTGGAACGAATGCAGCCTTATATGCTGCAGAGCATTATGATTGTATCTATTTTGTATATGTTGATTTAACCAGTCTATTGTTTCATGGGGGATGTCGCAACTTTATTTATTTATTGCATTTAACTTCATTTATGCAATCACAACTGCCCACCTTCTTTTGATTTAAAGAAACTATCTGTTGATTTAATAAAAGTATAACCGAGATAGATGTTTCATTAAATGAAGTTTGATTGTAACTGAGATATAAATGAAGTCTGATAGTATATCTGAGATAGATGTTTCGTGGGGGTGTAGCTATTGTTTTTATTTATTGCATTTAGCTCCATTTGTTAAATCACAACTGCGCACTGTCTGTTTTTCACCTATAAAAATGAAAAGCTCAACACAATTGTTAGTTGTTAGTCTTTACAACTTGCTTTTTTCCAATCATCAGGTTCTTCGAAAATGTGGTAATCTCAGTGCTATTTTGGGGGTTTACAAATAAGGTAATTCTTCCTTTTCAATGACATATAAAGTTTAATCCCCTTAATTGAATTTCTTGACGGTTTTATAACTTGAGTCTGATTAGATTTTGCATCCTTACGTGGTATCTTATACCTTAATTCATTGGATTGGAGTTCCATTATCTTTTTTGTTAAGAAGCCATTATGTGGTTAATCTTACTTTTTCCTTAGTTTGTTATGGATACTTATTTTCTTTTGAAAGGCCTTATGTTCTAAAAATTGAATTTAATAATCTGTTTTCATATAAAGATCACTCTGAAATAGGTGAGAGTTGCTTTTATATTATGAAAATTGTATACCAATTTTTGTTGTATGCGTTAGACCACAAGTTGTTGTAAATTCAAAAGCTATATTGTCCACATCATCAAAATGTCTCCATTATTTCTATTAGGTAATAAGAAGACATATCTCTCCATAACTTGGCCACAAATAGTGGTGACAGCAATGGCATGTGATCATGGAAATTGAGATCGATAATCTGATAACACATCAAATGACTCTTACCATTTCTATACTATAGTATAATACCAATGGTTTCTGTCGGTACACATCAAATGACTCTTACCATTTTTATAGTATAGTATAGTACCAATGGCTTCTGTCGGTACAAAGTTAGTCCCATATGTACCCTAAGTCACTAGACATTGTTAGTGATTTACTATATGTGGTAGCATTCAACAGATAGGAGCCTTATGAATTATGTCATAAGATATTCAATGCTACATTATTTTTATTAATCATCTGTCAATGATGTTGTCTTTATTCAGTTATAATTGATCATTTAATGATCGGTTTAGTGTTATTGCTTTTTTAGGAATTATGTCTTATTATTCTCACAAGAGTGACATAACTTGCTATGTTTTGTGGCCTGTTTTTAATGTGAAGATCGAAAGAAGAAATAAACAGCAAAGAAGAAAAAAGTGCTTATGTGTAATAGTTTTATAATGTCTGTAATCATAACCCTTCTCTAATAATTTATGTTTTCGAAATGCTATAAAAATTTATGTTTATTTATATTAATCATTTTCTAATATTATTTACTAAAAATTTTAAAACCATTTTGGTTTTTACAAATTATTTGCTTAATGTGTGATATGTACATGTGAGTAGATGATGGAGGTTTGATAGAGGATCAGATCAATAACCAAATTAGAATTTGGATTTGATTTACGTACAAGCATCATAACATATTCGAATGGTAATAATCTAAAAATCAATATTCTAATATATAAACAAACAGTAATTTAAAAGAAAAACAGGTAATTTTTTATTTTAAAGCACTAATATTTTTTATTTTAATGTGCTAATATTTTTTATTTTAACGCACAATCATGTTTTTGAAATGCTAGTTTAAACTTGTCAAATTTATTGAACAGAAAAGTATCATTATTTTTATAATGTTAATTTAGAACTCTCACTTATCATTCCACTGAAGCTTGACTTGCAAACGTTTTGTTTTATCCCTAACTCTCTAACTTGCAATCATTTTTTTTATCCCTAACTCTCTCATTTTTATTTTCATGTTTTATTACTGACTCTCTCTTTTATCTCTTTTTTATTTTCATGTTTATCTTTTTCTAGTATTATTTAATTATGTAATTGTTCTTTTGTTACCAAAAGAATTATAATTTTCTTAAATTATTATATATAAACAAATGGTAATTAAATAAAAATGTTTTATAATGTAATATTTTAAATAAAAATATATTAAAATTTTATATAATTTTTGAATAATATTTCATAAGTTAATTCTATTACTAATTTTAAATTAAGAGATAAAATAATTTTAAATTAAGTAGTTAATAAAAATATTATGATGATAAAAAGTAATTATATATTTATTTTGTTGAACTAGTATAATTCAAGCTAGTAAAACTAATTAAGTAGTGAAATATAAAACTAATTAAGTAGTAAATCAATTGTAAGTTGATTAACTAGCATATAATCTTTTTCATCTTATATAATTAGATGACATCATCCCAAAAAGGAAACAAATGATAGAGGTTAAATTCATTGACCAAAATAAACTCTTCTTATCTTTTGTGACATTTGTAACCAACATATTGAAAGGAGTAAGGGAAAGTGCGGTGGAGTTATTAGTCAAAGGTTACCATAGAAGAGAATGGAGGAAGAGTTTCACAAAGCAACCAACTTACCATGGGATAAAACAAAGCTTAAAAATAAGTTTGATTGGATGAGAACTAGATAGAGTCTTTAGAAACAGTTGAAAAGGAAAGAAACGGGATTATGATGGGATCATGACAGAGGAACAATTACTACTAGTGAGGAGTGGTGGACTTTGAAGATTAAGGTTATCTCTTTTTCCCTAATTCAATTTATTTTCCTTTACTCTAATGCTAAATAGTTAGTTAAATATAAGTTATTTAACTTTTTTGTAGGAGAACATCAATTTTAAAACATTTAAATAGGAAGGGCTTGAACTTGAGCTTGAATGTAAGTTGGATCAACTTTTTGGATGTTTGGCTTAAGGAGAGACGACATTTTGTCTTATTTATGTACTTATGTTGACATGATGTTTTTTAAGACATTATAAATTTGGTTAGCTTATTTTATTTTATTATGTTATCTTATTGGTAATCTATAATTTTATTACGTACTATATTATTTATTTCCTTATATTTAGGCATATAAGTATCCTGTTTATTTACAATATAATTTTACTTATTAATCTATAGGTATGGATGATAATGTTATGCAAATTATGTAACTTCTGCAAATGAAGCAAAATTGGGATTTGATGGCTTATGTAGTGAGTTACATAAGTGTATATTTTTTTAATCACATATACAAGGAACCATGCATGACTTCCTATCAAATAGGAGAACTATGGATAAATGAATTATTGAATGATCATACAAAAAGGTGTTTTAATTCATTTAGGATGAATCAAAATACATTTCGTTAATTATGTATGGTTTTGGAAAATAATTATGGTTTGAGACCTTCAGATAGGATGTCGATTTTAGGGAAAGTCGATTTATTCACGTATATCCTAAGTAAAGGTTACTCTACTGGAGATACCCAAGAGTGTTTTCAACAATCTGGTGAAAATGTGAGTAGAGTTTTTAAAGAAATTTTGACTGCTATGGATGAATTTTCAAGAGATATACTCATGCTAGAAGATCCCAAATTCAAGGACATTCTACCACAAATTGCCAATAATGTTAGATATATGCCACATTTTAAGGTATTTGAATATGTTCTTCCTCCCTCTTCATTATATTTTTCATTAAAAAAATGTTGTTTTATCATCTTATGATTATTGTTTTATATTAGGATTGCATGGGGTTATTAATGGTACACATATAGCAGTAGTTATTGCAGAGGAGGATCAAATGAAATTTAGAGGATAGAAAAGAATAACACTAACAAATATATTGGCAGCATGTGACTTTAACTTACTATTTACATACGTTTTAGCGGGTTGGGAGGGATCAGCACATGATTCTCGTATTTTTCTTAATACAATCGGTAACTCGAGACTTAAATTTTCAAAACTACCAATAGATAATTTTAAGATTTGTAGGATTTGCTATTCATGATTTAAACTTTTTATGTTATCATTTATACTAATTATATTGCTTATATAGAAATTCAAGTAAATATTACTTGGTTGACAAAGGCTATCTGATAAGAGAATGATATTTGATACCTTACCCACATACAAGATATCATCAATTAAAGTTTCGTGGTACAGATCTAAGAGGATCTTGAAAAGTTTTTAATCGAGCTCATTTATCATTGAGAAGTTGTATTGAGAGGACTCTCAGTGTTCTTAAGGCTCAATGGAAAATATTAGAGAAAATGTCTAAGTATTCATTAATGGATCAAAGTAAAATAATTTGTGCAACTTTTACGTTGCATAATTATATTAGAAGAAATACAATTGACGACCTAGCTTTTAGCATCATCGATTAAGATCCTGAGTTTATACCTCCAGATGTATTTCAAGATGTTGAAGTTAACTCTATACAAGAAGATATTGAAGAACAGAGAACTTGGAAGACGACAACTATTCATGATAATATTGCTTTTGATTTAATGACAGTTAGACGTCGTTCTTGCATTGTTATAAACCTTTGCTTTAAATGATGATGTTCAATTATTTTGCTCTATTTGAATTATATTGTTAAACTTTATTTGGATTGTTATATTTTATGTTTAGATGACGACGACGACGACGACGGTGATTATTATTATTATCATTATCATTATTATTATATTGTTATTATTATTGTTGTTGTTGTTGTTATTATTATTATTATATGTTTTATATTTTTTATTAGAGTTATAAACTTAATTTTGTAGAATTAAATATTTAAAATCTAAATTCTTATAAGAATATTCAACGATATACTAAGATATATAATATTCATACCCTTACAATTTTTTTTAAAATCATATCCTCATTCTAATTTTACGAAACATCAAATGACAAACAGCTAATGCAATTCGCTGGTTAAATCTGCTATCAGCTAACAGTTAATGCAATCAGCTGATTATCAAACATGGCCTTAGTTTAGTAGATATTAACAAAAGATAAAAAAAGGCAAAAGGTGAAGAGTTCTAACGTGTTTAACTAATTTTATTTATTTTTAATTAAAACTATAGATTCTGTTTTCTCAAATTTTTGTTAGAAAAGTAATATATATATATATATATATATATATATATATATCAAATATTACTAATAAGATAATTCAATTCAACTTTTAAATCTAACTCGAATCAATTAAAATGAATTCAAACCAATAATTTATTATAATTATCTTAAATTATTGACTTAAATTAATTTGAAATAGTTTAAAATTAAGTTTGAGAACTATTTTAAATCATCATGTCAATAATATTTGATATATTGTCATTACTTTCTTAAAAGAAGTAAAAAACTTTATGAAAATTGGAATGATTAAAAAAATCAATTAGTTCAGCTGGTTTAACTGTAAAAAATTTGAACCGACTAAATTTTCAGTTCGGTTTTTAACTTTTGAGTTAGATTTATTTTAATAACCCTTGTTGTTAAAATTTGATGAATTTATTAATTAATCGATTGATATTCGTAAATTAATAAATTTTTATAAACTAAAATAAATCAACTAATTTTTATTTAACAAATTTCCTTTTCAATTAAACATCAAATTTTTCGATGAGTAAGAATAATTTTTCAATCATATTTTAAATTTTTAAATTTTATTTAATTTTATAATGATATAATATCAACTGAACTTTTCAAATTTTAAACTTCTCATTTTATTAGTTTAATTTTTGGTTCGATTTTTTAAAGATTGAATGATTGAAAATTAGAAAAGCAAGTCATGGCAAGCAAGGTGTAATCCTCGACTCAATACTTACATATATAATCATCGAGCCGACAGATAAATCCCAACAACTTGGAAGTTTGATGGTTTGCAGCTTACCATATAGATTATTTCATCACAAGTCAATGAAAATCCAGCGCATATGAGTAATATAGTATCGAATTTCACATTCACAAGACAATTTGTTCTAGATTTCCTCTCTTGGGAAAGAATCAAAATTACTTTGAAAACAAGCAAAGAGTAAAATAAGTTATTGTGCTTGAAGAATGATTGATGGTTTTCCGTTTAAATTGACCATAAAAATTGTTGTACCACCAAAATAGAGTTACGGGCGTAAAATAAAAAAAATGTTGATTCGATCCGGGTTTATTATATTTAAATTTAATATTATTAATGATAAATAATAATAAAAAAAGAAAGTCATTTTATTTCGACAAAAGACTCACATCCAAGCTCCGTAGCTTTGGGTTCACTATCTCGATAATAATTTTTCAAATAAAAAACAATCAAAAAAAGTAAGGTTGAAAAAGTTGATCTAAATTTAACGAATGGATACGAATTTGTTCAATAAAATGATGTTGTTTTCATCTAAGTTTGAGTCTGTTCTAATTTTCGGTAAGTAAAAGTTTTTAATTTAATGTTCAAACTTTAAAAAATTAGATAATTCATTTTAAAAAGTTTTCTTCATTAATATTTTATTAATGGAAATTGACAAAACACGTGAAAAATATTTATAAAAATTGTGTAATTTTAAAAATAATATTAAAATATAAAAGATCGAAATTTTATTAATATGAATGATAAAACCCGTGAAGACTAATATTTAGAGAAATTCTATAATTATTCTTTTTTGTTAATCTAATTTTTAAACAAACACATTAATGATTATGTATATTTAAAATGTGCTTAATATTTTAATAGCTCTTTAAATAATATTTTTTTTACATGCACCTTTCAGTAAACCACCTTTTGAAAAGTTAGATCATGAAATTAAAAAATATTGAAAGACCGGTATTTATATATCATTATCCCAAATAAAAAACAATATTTCCAAGCTATGGAATAAAGTAAAAGATTTTCAGATTCAACAAAATTTGAAAACTTCAATTTCCCATCTTCCTTATAAACAAACATTTTTAGATTAGACCATCAAACCCAAACCATCCACTTAAATAATATGCAGCTTCCACCAAAATAAGAAACAATAGCACAAAGTAGAGTTGAAAAAGTTGGCTCGACCCGAACTCAAACTTTTTTTTTTAAAGAAACAGAGAAACCGCAGTCGCTTTTTTTCGGATGCACACTAGATAAACTTTTGAATTAACGCAATAACCTGCAAATTATATTAGCTGGGTACTTCGCACTAAACAAATCCTGTACAACAGACTCGATTGAAAAAGCATAGATAAGGGAATCGAACACATGATCTTTCGGCCTTATGCCCCTCCACTCTACTAACTCAACCACCCCTAGGGGGCCCGAACACAAACATGCTGAAACTTATTCGATAAAATAATGTCAATTCGATTTTAACTCGAGTCTGGAAAAATTTTGAACTTTTTTAATTTTTAATATTAATATTAAATTGTTTAAAATTTTTATTTTAGTGTTTAAATTTTTAAAAATAGACATTCCAATTAAAATTTTATTTTTATTAATATTTTACTAATATAACTGATGAAACGCTAAATAATATAATAATATTTAGGTACTCTCTTTTTTTTAATCAATATGGTTTTGGGTTTCTTGTAATAAATATATATTAGTGATTATGTATTTAAAATACAATTAGTGTTTTAATACCAAAAATGAAGTAAAAGATTTTCGAATTCAACAAAATTTGAAGATTTTAATATCCTTCTAAACAAACACGTTTAGATTAGACTTCCGTTTTTGGATCACAGCTTTCACATATCAATTCAAGTTGATCATCAAATAATATTTTCTCCGACAACTACCTCAGGAACGAAACTTCCAACTTGCATGACAGAGACATTTCAGCTATGGAAGTTTTGAGGTTTGGTGGCTCTTCCTCTCATGTATTTGGTGATTTTACCCACCAACCATGCCAAGATTGGTTGCATCCTCTGTTGACTGTGGAGGTGTTCATGCAAATTACTTCATGAAAACCTCAGGATTCTTGCACTTATATATCTCACATTCCAACCCAATCTCTCCCACTCTTCCTCTTTGTATCACTTGCGAAACAAAGCTCACGAAAATGGCGGTTGCTCTTCATTCCAAGCTCCCATCTGTTCTCCGGTTCTTCTTCATGTCCCTTTTTTACACTATCTTGCATGCAAGTAGTGAACCTCCATTGACACTAGACCATTACTCATCTACTTGCCCTACAGTGTTCGACGTCGTTAAGAAAGAAATGGAATGTGCAGTGCTCTCTGATCCACGCAATGCCGCTCGGATAGTTAGGTTACACTTCCATGACTGCTTCGTTCAGGTAGGTAGTATCGTATTAACCAGTTCAATAC
>JAOSBK010000001.1:953370-969535 GCA_027568895.1 Erythroxylum shatona | reverse complement strand
TTTTTATTTTTATTCAAGATTAATTTGAGTGGATCAATTTTCCCTCCGTGAGAGATGACCTTGTGTAATCAATTATAACTATCTCTTATACCTGCGAGTATGATAGCCTAGATATTTTAGAACTTATTTTGGACATAACAGTTAGGATCTTGGGGTTTGTTACGATACTGCTACAGGCCAAGCTGTAAAAGGTATCGCGAGGCAATCCGAGGCGGATGATAAAATTCGAGCTATACTTTATTGCTTAGCCTAGCTTTTAGGCAAGCTTTAATAATTTATAGATTGGTTATAGCATTAGCACATTTATTTGCAAATATTTTTTGTTTAATTCTATAAAAACAATACATTTTTATTACTTTGGATTTACTGCTTTCTTTTTTACAATTATATCAAAATTTCACTCCTATAATATTTTTTATGGAAGAGATTTTTTAAGTTTTCTCAATTAACTCGATACTAATATATAATAGTGTGTTAATTATTCTAAGTCTATTATTGTTTAATTTAATTTAAATTTATTATTTAATTTTAGCTTGTTAATTTATTAACTCCAAATTAATTACCTTATTAATTTATTAGATGAATTATAGAAAACACATTATTAATATATTATTATATACTCTTGAAAATTTTATTGAATAGGTGTTTGAAAGATAAAATAATAGTTTTTTTCTTAAAAACATAATTTTCATAATAATATAAAGAAAATCTTATTAATTAAACATATTGATAATCATTACATCGTGTTTCTATATTGACTCAAACTCATAGGATTGTTATTAAAATAAATGATTATAACTAAGTGAGTTTTTACCCAAAACACAATTTTAATTTTATTTTTCACATGGATTAATTTAATTATTTACTTAAATCACAATTTTAGGTATAATTTAATTAAAAAGAAATTTTAATTATTTTAAAATTTTAATTATTTCCCTAACAAGAAAGTAGCAAAACATATCAATTCTTTATACAGGAGCAATTATGAATTTTAATTTTAAAATTTTCATTTTCATAATAATTCAAAAATTGTATTAATCAAACATATTAAAAGAAATGATAATTATTATATCACGTTGTCCATATTCCTATAACTCATAAAATTGTTATTAAAGTAGATGATGATTATATCTAAGAGAACTTTAATTAAAATACTACCAACAATAACAATCTTAGAAGACAGGTTTCAAACTGTAAGGATAGGATAAGAAATATTAATTATATGCAACCTGTCTTTTATATTTTTAAAAAATTATTTTTGTGACTTAAATTTGTAACTTTTTTGTCACAACTTTAAATTTTTTTTAAATGTATTGAAATTTTAAATATTTACTTAAAACACAAATTTAGGTATAATTTAACTAAAATTGTAATTATTTTTCACTTACATTAAAATTTCAATTACTTACCTAACAATAAATAAACAAAAATTAATTCCTAGTGGAATTTGAATTGTGAACTTATAACTAAGAAAAGACTACTAATTTAACTATTTTTCAAACACATTGTAGAAATAGAAACATCCAAAAACTTTGGAATTAAAATTTTAAACATTGAAAAGCAATATTAGAACAGTGCAAGAGCCAAAATTCACAATCTTTGAGGTTTTAGTACGCGCCGTACTCAACAGAAAACCGGAAAAAGACAACATAAGACTAAGAAACACTAGACAGAACCGAACAGCACCATCTAGCTTTTCTGGTTCTTCCTAAGTTCCAATCTTTTTTTCCCCCCCCTCAATCTAAGTGATTCAGGTAAGTTTTTTCTCATTTTTTTAGTCTTTTAATCTCATCTTTACATACCCTTTTGCCAGATTGTGTCAAATTTGACATATTTTACTGCGGATTTGTTTATACTTTATATGAATTTTGTTTTCAATTTCCCTATTGTTTGTTTGCTGAATTTTGAACTATTTGGTTCGATTCGTTTCTTGAAAACTTTTGTTACTTTTTATTGTTTGTGATTCGTTGGAACGGTTCTTCTAGTGATTATGCGAATTGGGGTCGTTCCCTTTATCCAGAAATCCAAGTTCTTGTTTTAGCTAATGCACTTCATGCTTTTTCTCTGGAAGTCTCGAAAGATCTGAAAGATTAGAAAAGATCAAAGCTTGATTTGGTTTAGGAGTTGTGAAATGATTAGATGTTCCATTTGGATTCCATGGTTTTCTGTAGATTTACTTTTTATTAAGTTTTGGAGGGAAAGGGTTTGTGTATAAATCTGTGTCATTTAGCCAACGGTGCTGTAGGCTTCAAGGAGTGAAAATTTCAATAGTTTCTTCACAATTTTGAGCTCTTTTCCGCTTGAATATAAAATTTTGGCTGACGGTTAGAGTTTTATCGCATGGTACCTTGTCTTTAGGTGAGAAGTGGCCATGGAAGATCTAAAAGCTGTGGATTGTATAAGTGATCTCCCCGAGAGCATTATGGAAACCATTCTGACGTTTTTGCCGATAAGAGATGCTGTTAGGACCTGCATCTTGTCAAGCAAATGGAGATACCGATGGACAACACTTCCTGACCTTGTTTTTGATGACAGATGTCTTAGTATGTATAATGATGGGAAGTTGGAGCAGCACAGCTTCATAAATTTCGTCACACGAGTACTCCTTCTTCACCAAGGACCTATTAACAAGTTTCAGCTTGCTACTTCCTTTTGGCAATGCTATCCAGATATTGATCAATGGGTTCTTTTCCTCTCAAGGCATGACATTAAGGAGTTGGTACTAGAATTAGGTGAAGGGAAGTGGTATAAAGTACCAGCTAGTCTTTTCAATTGTAACAAGTTAACGCAGTTGGAGCTTATTCGATGTGAATTAGATCCACCTCCTGCTTTTAAGGGATTCTCATGGTTAAAAGGCCTGAGTCTTCATCAAGTTTCGATTGCTCCTGTTGCAATAGAGAGTCTTATTTCTAGTTGCCCTCTTCTTGAGCGTCTTTTATTATCTTATTTTGATAGCTTATCTCTTAATGTCCGTGCTGCAAACCTAAAGTTCTTGTATTTGGAAGGTGAATTCAGGGATATTTGTCTGGAACATACTCCACTTTTAGTTACTGTATCAGTTGCTATGTATATGACTGATGACAACACTGAATATTTTGAGCAAAGCTCAAGCTGCAGTTTTATCAAATTTCTCGGTGGTGTACCTCGTCTTGAAAGGCTCACTGGGCAGATTGACTTCACGAAGGTAACACATTGATTTAGCCATATTATTGAACGTTGATTCAGCAAGATTATATCAACGGTCATACCCCGTTTAATTTGAGTTTGATTTCTACTTTTTCTTTAAGTATTTAAGCATTGGAGATTATCAAGGAATACGGCCAATCACTTTTAGCTACCTAAAAGTTATTGAGCTTTATGAAGTTAGTTTCGAAGATACGAAAGAGATGCTTGTTGTCCTCCGCCTGATCACTAATTCTCCTCATTTGAAGGAACTTCAAATTTCGGTATGTCAAGGTTGAACCACCAGTTTGTTGCTGCAAACATTTTCATGAAAACATTATATTGTGCATGGTATTGTATTCATTTACAAATTAGAGGTTGTGATTGCATTTGTTGTGCTTCACGGTTTGCTATAGGGCTCATCAAATGCAGCGGCTACCACAGAAGCTCCTAACTTGGATTTCTGGGCAACAATATCCCCTAAAGATTGCACTTTTAGGCATCTTAAAGTTGTGAACATAACAGATCTATCTGGTGTGCCACACGAGATGGAATTTATCAAATTTTTACTTGCGAGTTCACCGGTTCTTGAGATGATGAGTATCGCCCTTAGTTTATATGTAAGAGACAGAAGATTAAGTATGTTGATTGAGTTGCTACAGTTTAGACGGGCTTCTGCTCAAGCTGCAATCTTTTTCATGCAAGATTAAAGCAGTGTGTATTCCTTGCAATATCTTCTTTCTCTTTCTTATCTAAGATTCCTTTTTGTGGATATATGAGAATGTTAGTATTGTTTAGAAGCTTCAATAGTTGCAGAACATCCCATCCGATATTGGACCATGCAAAGTCATGTACATCAATTTCATGCAATTTGACCGCCATCTTCCAGTTTATCTACACTGCATTGGAGAAGATTTCTATTTTCATGTTCTTTCTTTGGATCATTTTTACCAAAGAGATAGTATTCAAGAGCTAGATCTCTGTTTTGCAAACTTGAGTATCACTTTGTTAGATGCCTCAACTGAACTGTGGAAATGATAGTCAACTACCTCCAATTTTCACGTTGATGAATGGGTTTTATTAGTAAACGGTTTTATCTTCAACCCATTGTAGCTATGGATGCTTCTTTTCTATTATTTAAGTGCTCTTAGATTATCATTCCAGAAGTGGAGGTAGTCTTGAACTGCACCTTTAGATTGCACGGTACTTTCAATGAGACCTTCTTTAGAACTATAAGAGATAAATTCAGAAGAACTGAAGCTATGTAAAAATTACTTTTATTACAACCAAGATTGGTGGAACAATTCCAACAAAAAAAAAGGGGGAAAACTTCAATTTCAGAAGAGCTTAATACGTGTAACACTCAACTATATCTCATTTTCCAGTCCAGATTCTGTACAGTCAGAATATTTGTCACAGCATTTTGATCTCCAATGTTGCTAATATACAAGCAGCTTGTTTTTCTCAAAGATAGAGTTCCTTCAGGGAAGTCTGTAAATGTCATTTCTGTTATTGAGAATGTCATCTGGGTCCTGAGAGCTCCATTGCTTGAACAAGGAATACAGAGTCATCAGTGAGATCAGAATACCGCTCTGAAGAGGAAAACTCATTGGTTCTGGATCTGGTTGCTTCAGCTTTCTGAGAAGCCTCCCATTTCTCTGCTAGTCCATCTCCTTCCAACATTCGGACCACTTCTGACATTTTTGGTCTGTGGCTTGGAAGGTACTGGGTGCAGAGCAGAGCTACTTGAGCCATTTCTTCAAGCTCAATTCGATCATAATTGGTCTTAAGATCCTTGTCAACTAACAACTCAAGCTTCTTTTCCTGATGGATCTTCCTCACCTGTAGGTAAGTAACGAAACTAAACTCAGCCATGGATGGATTTTGCATTAGCCTGGGAACATATATCACTAGTAAGAATTCAAAACATCAAGGTTTTGCTTACCCAGTCAAGCATTGCTCCTTTCTGATTTGCAGACTTCCCGAATTCCAGGGCTCTTAAGCCAGATATGAGTTCGAGTAGGAGGATTCCAAACCCAAAAACATCTGTTTTCTCAGAAGATTGTCCTGTTGAGAGATATTCTGGAGCGATATGGCCAACAGTACCCCTCACTGCTGTTGTGACATGTGAGTCCCGGTGATCCAACAGCTTAGCCAACCCAAAATCTCCTACAACAGCTTCACAGTAATCATCCAGTAATATGTTTGCAGCCTTCACATCCCTGTGAATAATCTTGGGGTCACACTGCTCGTGCAAGTATAACAAACCTCGTGCAGCTCCTAAGGCAATCCTTTTCCTTGTACCCCAATCCAGTACTGGCTTACCTGCAGGAACAAAATTCAGATAATTTCAGTGCACTTCGCTGTTGTGAATTCGGCATATTACAAGTTCCAGGCAGCATCTAAAGCAAAAATTGAAGAATTACTGACAAATCCTGGTGGAAGCCATACCCTTAAGACGATTAGCTACACTGCCATTAGACATGTAGGGGTAGACTAGGAGCTTCTCTGTTGCCGTCATGCAAAAGCCGTAGAGACGGAGGAGATTTCGATGAACAGCTAAGCTAATCATCTCAACTTCAGTCTGAAATTGGATCTCTCCTCCAGTGGCATTACCATCTTTGAGCCTTTTGACAGCTACTACTGTTCCATCTTGGAGATACCCTTTGTAGACATTTCCAAAACCTCCTTTTCCAATCAAATTCCTGCTGCTAAAATTGTTTGTAGCAACCTGAAGTTCTTTGAATTGCAATCTCTTCAAGTTTCCCAGGTTGAAGTCCTCACGGTTTTGCTCTGGAAGATTCAAAAGAAACCATTAGAGAACATCCTTGCTTCTTTCAACCATACTTTCTGGAGATTTGTTTTCCTTGCTTACCATTAACATCAAAGAACACTTGTTGATTGCGTCTTCTCCTCCACCAAAGAAGTAAACCGATTCCAAGACTCAACAGGCAGATGCATCCTAGGCTTGAGCCAAAGGCTAAGGCAATTTTCTGGCCCTTACTGCTTCCAGAAGCCTGAGAATCTTAAGAAAAAAAAACAGGGCATTAACAAAACATAAGAACATGTAATTTGCACAGAAAGCAGGAAAAAAAAAACAATCATGAACTGGCTGTTAGTACTTTGACGATCGTTCGTTGATAAAGATTGCGAAATCTGTGTAGCTCCAAAACATTCTTGCTCAGTTCTACATATCATAGAGTTCCCTGCAATGCTGTGGACATCCAAAAACGTTGAATTATGATAAACAATACATGAATTGTATAAAAGTTTTATTTCCATTCAGATCAATGAAAAGAAAAAAAGCAAAACTGACAAATTTGAATTGACTTACTAGAATGTTCGAGCATGAAAAGGGGGCACAGGAGCGCTCAAGTTATTGTAAGACAAGTCCCTAAGAAGACAAACAATACCCATGTTGAAGTCGGCTAGAGGACATCATGAAAAGTTATGATCATGGTTAATACAGAGGAAGAAAATCATGGAAGACACTTACAAGAATGTAAGCTGGGTCATGTTTGCCAAGGAAGAAGGTATTTCTCCATCAAGACTGTTATTGTTCAACCTCCTGCGAACCAATCCAAGAACACAATACCAGTCAGATTTCTGCTAGTGTTTGAAAAAAGAAAAAAGAAAACTGGAAAAAGGGAGGGAAAGATGTCAAGATAAGACAACTATTACAAACATACAGATATTGAAGACTTCGTAGATGGGACAAGTTGCTAGGAATTTTTCCAGTGAAGAAATTATGAGAAAGATCAAGTGTTCTAAGCTTTGAAAGCCTTCCAAGCTCGGATGGTATGTGTCCTGAGATATTGTTGTTCTGCAGAAGCCTGAAAATATTTTGTACAATAAAACAACTGTACAAGAGAGCATACTTTCGTTGAAAAGGATTGATTGAATACTCACACAAGTTGGAGATTCGTCAAGTTTCCTATGCTTGGTGAAAGAATACCTGATAAACTTTGGCTTGGAGCTCCTCTGCAATAAGTTCATGTTAACTACTTTAGATAATATCCCTTAAATGAGTAATCAAATGAGGTGCTTTAGTTCGGCTGCTTTTATCCTTTTCAGCTCTTGTGTGTTTTAGTATTACTTACAATCCAACGACTAGACCATCAGGTGAACAAGTGACCATGTTCCAGCTACATGGATCTACAGCAGTTGCATCCCAGTTAAGAACATTGTGAGGATCATTCAGTGAATCTTTAATGCCCATCAAAGCTTCCACTGTATTAGTTTTGGAAGAAACTAACTCGTTAGTTCAGAACTTCAGAAAGAAAATCCATTTTTTCACTCCAAGAAAAGTTCAATTACCTTCATAGTTGATACCATCTGGGGAGAGCAACCCACATGCAGAAGTCCATAAGCAGAACAAAGCCAAACAACAAAAAAGATTGCCCTTTTCCCTTCCTTCCATTGAATCAAATACAAAACCAGATACTACCCAGTTTTCAAAAACAGTTTCTTGTTTTAAGAAGAAAGAAACAAGTGAAGTCTTGATAGGCGTATTGTGCTATATTTGAAAGATTCTGGGGAAGCAATCTTGATATGGGTTTTGTCTTGTTTTTACACGTAGAAGCTTTTTACGAAAGACGCCTACTTTGCACCAATTCACTCGCAACTTATGTCAGAAACCAAGAAAACCAGAGGTTTTTTACTAAAGGCTGAAGAAAGGTAACATGCCTACCACTGGTTCATCAATGTATTAAGTTAGGAATATATAAAAGCTAGAAGCAAGATAAGCAAATCTAGATAACATCAAAAGATGATTGCAAAAGAAAATTCCTCCAATCATGCATTGGTTTAGAGACAAAGCAATGATGGAGATAATTCTAAGTAGCCTATTCTATTCCTAGACAATATTAGAAAATACAAAAGGTAAAGCACTTCATACACAGTTAAGCATTGTTAAATATTTATTATTAGTACAATAAAGAATCATTTTTGTAGGTCAGGCAGGTTTTTGGTGTCAGATAGTGGACAAGTGTTCTGCTTTGGTTTTGCTAAAGCTTCTTTTACTGTGGCCTCTGGGAATCCAACATTCCCTGAGATTTGCCATTTTCTTTGAATTAAGTTCCCAAAAATTCCATTCTTTCCTTCATGTGGCTTCGGCTTCTTCGACATCATTAGAAAAAAGGTGAGAATCTCGAGGGAGTGAACATGAGACTGACGATGCAGAAATGCTCCTGATGATATATCTGTTGTGTGAATTATTATTTCCCACAGTAGCTTTTTCTCTCTCTATCTCTCTCTCTGTCTCTCTCTTTTTCTATGAACATCATATTTTCCTATGGTCCATCTGAGTTCTGCTTTATTGATTCTATTACACTCCCATTGTGTCTCCACAGTCAACATAGTCCCCTAAAATCTATCCAAAAGCAGCCAACTTTAAAAAGCAAAAGCTTCCTCTTTTCACTTCAACCACTCCACAATTCTTCTTCCCTCCTTTTCTGTATCTATATACTTATATACATGTGTGTGTGTGTGTGTATAACAGAGACTTGGCCGTCCGATAATGAACTGACAGTGAGGACCCTCTATGCAAACAGTACATGAAGTTAGCTGGTATAGTACCAAAATAGAAGATAGTTTTATGCATGAGAAAAAGCATGATCAACTCACACTAATTATAGTCTTCTTCCTATAACTGGGTGCACGTGCAATGCGGAAACCATTATACTTACCTCGTTGACTTGGTCTTCAAAGATGAGAACCAACTTTATTTTTTATTCAAAAGTATTATTGCCATAATTCATGATCATCAAGCAGCTGGAAGTAACATATCAATTAATCAGATGGGTTTGTTCATTACTGATGATCAGACAAAAAGCTTGTCTATAATAGGGAGCAATAGTTGATAAACTTGAAAGAGACATTAACTTACATTTGCAGTTCAGGCCTTTGCAGGGACAATAGCTTCAAATGCTGTTCAATGGGTCCTGGAACTGGTGTCCTTAGCCTGGAATAGCACCTGACAGAGACCTTACCTCCAGGTGTCTCTAAAGTAGGGACTCCTGTCCTAGTTTTTAGTTTTATCATACAAGTTGACTTAGGTTCATCCCATTTAGTAGCTATCAGATACATATATATCTTCCTCATTTTTCTTATCCTAAAAACACAAATTGGAAGAGCTTCAATGTGTATTCCTGTGGAGCTGACTCAATAATTTAGGTATCAGTAAACACCACGGGAATATGCTACAAAATACAGCTTAAACAAAGAAGACAGAAAATTTAACTTTAGTAAAACAGATACTTTAAAACAATTCAATCAGCTAAACAGAATTTACATAAAGTTGTGAAATTTTTCTTTAAGTTTGGATTTAGACAAAGCCCTTAATTTCGTGGATTCATGACCAATGTGAGAAAGTTGTATTTTATGCAAAGATATGTCCTTTTCTGGTCAACTCAGTTCTTCCTTTGGGTCCATTACATGGCCTCTCTTTCATCTCTTGCGCCACTTGGAAGGACATAGCAAATTGCCAGTAAACTTAATGGAAATTTGAAATCAATGGAGCTTGGAGTTTAAGTCAAAAGTAAGTCAAAGAACAAGTAGGGTTGTAAAGAGAATTTGACTGGTAATGGTAATGAAGTTGTGTACTAAGCGCAGATGTCATAAATGAATAGGAAATAATTGTTCTTTTCCTACAACTTTGCTTTGCTTGAATAAAGAGCATCTAGTCCTTTGAACAACTATTACAAAGTTCACATGACAAGTCTCGACCTTTCTCACTTATAAAGCCTATAAAGAAGGATGATCCAAGTAGAGAAACAAGCCCTTTTCAAGAGCCTTCCAACTTAAAAGGTTGAAAAATCGAGTGGTAGTGCAGGGAGCTGCAAAGTTAGAGCCTGTAAGAGTTACTTAAACCTGCACTCAACTCCGAATTGCTAAATCTTCAAGTGGTTTTACAAACATTTCATATACCTAATAGTCTACCTAATACATATGTTTAAAAAAAAAGCAGATGCGGGTTTCACCGATATTAAAGAAAATGATAAAGACATAAAAAAATCTCCAAATGGTTGACAGCTCTCAAAACCCATATGATGTTCCAATCACTTTGACCAAATTTCCATCACCCCACTGTGGCTTCATACCTAATACAGAAAACCAGTAAGTAATGATCTCAATCTCCTATGTCATTCTACAGATTACCTTGTCACAGGCTACTGTATCGTGGAGGGTTTGATAGAGAAAAAAGTAAAAAGCCTATCTTTGTTCAACTCATCTAGTGGAGCACTAATTATAAGGTGCAAAGCCTACTAGATCTTTCCAATGTCTTAGCAGCGTTAAAACACTAAGGTTAAATTCATGCATAGAAGAACTAAGCTCAATATATTCAGACTCCTTTTGTCTTTTAACTCATCTAGAGATGTAAATTAGTACACCTAATTTGGCCTGAATACATCTTTGATCTTAATATTTATAAAGAAAAGAGAAGCAGAAACAGCAGTAGCTCAGTCAGTATAGAGAATCAGCAAGTTCTTGCATACTTCCCCAGAATATCATTCATCAAATTTATCAGCAACCAAGCAGATTATTCTGAACTCCAGCAAAAATGCAGTATTGTCACATCAACAGAAAATTTAACAGTGCACTTCACATGGATAAGGTTCTTTTAACACTAGATTGGCAATTCCCTAGCACTTCGAAGCAATACTGAGGTTTCCGTATAACAGAGGGCAGAAGAAGAACATATTCTCTTTTTAAAAAGTTGGCACTTTAAAAGCTAAGGATACCTCACACGCAAGCCATACTTTTGTCTTTTCCATTTAAGACCAGACAAAGGAGTTTGCATTCTGAATAAATTCCTAATACCACTAAATGAAAAGAGACTGAGAAAGGCAATGGCCACCTGCTCTCCCCTTTCCTTTGTTTAGCTCCTTTTCCTCTTATGGGCTACATTTAGTATTTTTCATTAATGTCATAACCAGCTGATAGAACAATGCTGGAGCAAGCCATATGAACTTGAGCTCTATCCCAGGCATACAGTATCAATATAATGTGAAAGACCAGGAACCCTTAAAAGGAACTAATTTCAGGCTTTCAAAGAGCTCCACAATCCCATATTCAAAGTTATTCTTGCTGTCACGTCTTTGCTTTGCTGGAAGTCACTCAACTTTAAATAGTGATTGAAGACGTAAAATTAACAGTGGTTTAGAGCTTTAAACCAATCCTAGGAATAGGTAGGGAAGGGCAAAGGAGGATCTTAGCCTCTCAAAGTGAAGATTACAGTTCAAATCTGTCTGTTATCACACCCTTGTTACAGATATGATTTAACATGTTTTAGAAGCATTCAAAGAAAGAAAAGTGAAGCAACAATTGTAAGACAAAAAATCATGCAAAAATAAAGCAGATATTGACTAAAAAATAAAGGAAAAAAGTGATGTGAAACAAAGATTTGCCAATAAAAACCTTTTACTTTAGAAACTTTAATCAGTGCTTTAGCAATATGGAGGAGCTCCAAAAAGAAAAACAGAAACAGTTATGGGAGTAATGTTGTTTGCTTCCATAGGTTCAAGATTTTACAGTCCCAGGTCCCAGAAATCATAGGCAAGTGAAGACAAGTATCCACCATATGAATATCAGAGCAAAGATTGTATTCTCAAACTTAAGTTCCAGTAAGACAATGATGGATCTAGCCAAGGCCCAGTTGCAGCAAGTTACTACAATATTTTACCAAGTTGTATTTTCTCAAGAACAAGGATGACCAAATCACAAACACCTTATCTTCTCGACAAGAGGAACTGTAATATGAAGATCATATCAAGCCCTGTATTGCACAAAGCCTATCATGGCCGAGATATTCCTCCACTTAGAAAGAATCTTCAGAAATTAACATTAGCCACCAGCAGTTTGTCAAAATAGGCCGAAGTATATAAAACAAATCAAAGTGGAATTGATTACTGAAGCTACAAGTGAAGAAGCCATGATGATGATTGGAAACCATGTTTGACAAAGATTAGAAATTCATCATGATGATGTAATTAGAATGGACAAATTTCAATTTTACAGCCAACTATGATCAGCTACACAATAGTTCTAACAAACTATATCCATTCTAAGAAAGTTCTGTTCATAAAGAACACTACAACTAACCCAAAATGGCAAAACTAAACTTGTGTCCGTCTTCATCTTTCTCTAGTCTCACCATATCTAAAAGATGCAGATTGGTTGGTTCATTTCAAGTTTGACGATTTTACTTTAAGATCAATGAACAACACCATTTTGATGTTAATGTGAACCAAAAAAAAATGGAAAACTAAAGCCAATTTGTGGCTGCTGGGATTCGAGCCCAGGTCTCTACGGCCACAACGTAGAATTCTAACCACTAAACTACAGCCACTAGTTGAAGCATCAGTATGTATGCGTAATTAATTTCATTAACATTCATCTAACCACAAACTTAAAGCTTTCTGTCTGCTTGACCAAAATAATCCATGGCAAAAGGAAAATAAAAGATACACAGTTCCGTACAATGGAGCTTCTAATATAATATGCCCAGCAATAAAGCCAGACTTTTTATTTATAAAATATGGAGTTTCAGACAACATAGACAAACCAAAGACCTAATTGACAATCAACATTATGTCCAGATATAAGACCGGACAGTTTTATTTAGTAACACCACAGGAAACAGAGACACCATACGAGGTAATGCTCTACACATAGCATTACTTCTGTTTATTCAGAACAATAACACACGAAACAGAAATGCTTAACAGATGCTGTGCTATGCATCTTCTTCCTCTTCTCCCTCTTTCCAGAGGCATTTTAGAGTTGATCTGGGCGAGTCAGCGTCCCATGCCTTGACAAACTTCTGGTAGACAATGGCACCACCCATTCCAAGCTCTTCAAAACTCTTTTCTCCGCGACTGAATCCCTTAACATCCAGTGAACAGGTCATTTCAAGTTGTTTACAACCAACATCAGCATGAACAGAAATGGAGAACTGGCTTGGATTGAAGCAAGCCAACACCCTATCCACCAACAGCTTCAGATTCACATCTCTCAGATCATATCCAACCATCTCAAAGCTTGCATAACTGAAACCATCTTCAGGAGTCACATGAATGGTTGAAATAGCATCTCCTTCAATGCTGTTCATAGAATAACCACAAGGTTCAAATTCAAAATCACAAATGCTGGAATCTGGCAGGATCTTCCTTATTCCAGAATTAACAGTCATCCCTGCCGCTGAAGATGATTCAGTTTTATAAAAGACAGAAGCCTTTTCCTTATCCAAGCCAGTCATGCACATCTCAACAGTGTAAACCGGGTCATAGGAGACTGCTGTATCTGCAGATGCAGAATAAACATGCCACTTCTGTGGCTGGTTTGACCCACCCATTATATAAGCCTTGCTACCTGAGCGGAGCTTCCCAAAGTAGCTATCCAGGACTGCAACTTCCTCAGAGAAGTGGCGATGAGGAAACGACTGAGCTCCAGGGAAAATAAAGCTTCCACGAGTATAACGCACAGATTTCACCTCAAGAGAAAGTGTTTCAGCCAACTTCAGAATGGGCGGGATTGACAGAAGCAACTTAGTTGTTCCACAGGTTTTGATTATGATCTTGTAAGGGTAGACAAAGAGGCTGGATTCCGAGAGCACATACGAGTCAACATACTCATTCGACAATGAATCAACAATTGTGCACTCAGCCGGTCCAAGAATTTCATCCAACTGGGCCTTTGATAGGGATTGGAGGCCCTTTCCTTCGGGGTCAGCAAAGATACCCAACTCAAAAAACGATATTTCCAGCCTCTTCTCGTAACCTTCAAACCCAATTGCAGAAACAGCCATGATGTAAACAGGAATATTAAATTCAAAGTTGAGGGAACTCAAAACACACAAAAAAACCACCGCTTCAAGAGATCACAGTCGCAAGGAAACCACAGCCGCGGAGAGGTAGAGAGAGAATTGAGGAAGAAGTTCAATAAACTAAGAATTAAAAGCTTAAACAACTATAATACGTCTTCAAGACCACGTTATGTGGTCAGGTAGCAGCAGTATCAGCAAAACTCAGGATGGCTTGCGAGCGCACTGCAAAATATGAAATATTTTTTGAAATAATTAGTGAGAATTCAACTCCGGTAAAAATGCTAAACACCAACAAAAAATTGAGTGCTAAAAATACTTACGTTGGAGTACGCAGCAGATCTGAACTTCCTGATTCCTCCGTTAGGTCGAACGTCTTCAATGCTGTAACCAAGGGGAGCTTCGTAGAATACGGATTTACTACTACTAGAAGACTTCTTCTTCCCACCTTTTGACTCCATTAGATCATTCACTCCTGCTCAGGTCACAAAATAAATGCATTGAAATTCAGAAAACTAACAAACATAAATAAGACATACATATTCACAAATACAAGATTACATCCTATTCCAAGCTAGAGTATCAAAATGATAAACATACCACTTTCAATATCACATCACAAATAGCAAACAACACCGCAGATATCAAAATCATATATCAAATAATTAGAAATAGAAGTACAATCATCGTCATATGAGGGGTGAGAGTTTTCCAATTGTTAAGCTCCAGTCAAAGCCAAATACAGCACCAAACTAGTAATAACAGAGAAAATTTTCCGAAAAACAACTTTACAAATATCAAAGATAAATATAAAATCGAAGGAAAAGAATAGAAAACAAAATCAGAACAACAAAATCTACCAAAAAAACATTGACAAATCAAACGTGCATGACAAACGAGTCATACAACTCGTCTTGACAATAAAAAACAATCATACGCATGTATATACACAGACTACAACCTTCAATCAAGAATAACGCGAGAAACAAAGCTACAAAGTTCCAAAACCCCAAAGGATATCAACCCATAAGGGTAATAAAATTCATAAAACAAAAGGAAAGAGAAGCACGACATGACAACACGGTCAAACGATAAAAGAAACAATCTTTTCCTTCAGGAGAAACAAAAAAGAAACAACCTTTAAGATTTATAAGACATCAAGAGAAAAATAAATAAATAATGAAGAACCAAGAGACAATATACTCACAAACACGAAACAAATCAGAAATCCTCATAACAGCCACCCAGAAACCAGTCAATCAACCCGCAATTGCTTGCTTTCTTCAACCTTTCGTTTTTGTCCTTGAACAGTGTGCATTCAATGTTGAAAAGATATTAAAACAATGATAGCAACAAGATTTCCAATTTCAGATCTTGGGTCAACTTCTAAAGCTCGATACAGAACATTAATGGCCTGCAAAGTTATGTAGTTGATGTGATACCACAAATTTCTGAAGATACATTAGGCAGGATCATACGCAATCCACAAAGAATTGCCTTCTTCATGCCCTCTATCTTGTTGACTTCTTGATTGAGAATAAGAAGTGCCATCTCCAGAGATTTCATGTTACTGGATATTGTGTCATTGAGACTATCCTGAATACACTAAGCACAATAAAAATATCTAAACTTGAGATAAGTGCTAAAGTGAAGCCCCAGATCAGAAGAAGATGATGTCGTAGAAATAATAGGAAATAACTTTAACCAGAAGAGAAATTGAACAAAACATATCAATTTAATGGAAGAGCAATTATGACAGATGAACTAAAAGAGAACTAAAATTCCACAGGCCATACACTTCCCAACTTAGACCTAGATGTAGCTTCAAGCGTTGCCAATTCTGCTTCCCCAAATAGAGAAAAGGATGAAAAGTATCAATTGGAATGACAAAATGAATCACGATATTTTATATGCCATGCCAGACTGATTCAAGAAAATTAAATTATGACAATATGCAGAGACTGTTCAAAAAAATTAATTATGACATTATGCAGAAAAATGGGAGTACAAAAAACTTAATCATTTTGCAGGTGATAAATCATTATGACATTAATACAGCAACAAAAGTTATGGTAGTTAGCATAAAGTTATAACCTCAATCTGGTGAAGTTTGGCTTCAAAAAGTTTTCTTCTGTCCTCCTCCTATCATAAGAAATGTAGAAAGTCAAAGACCAATATGAA
>JAOSBK010000001.1:922770-933451 GCA_027568895.1 Erythroxylum shatona | reverse complement strand
AAGTGAGCTTGAACGAGCTTAAAGAACCTCATCAACTGATTCTTCTCCATCAAGCTCAAGCTCCTGTCTTTAAATATAGCAGCCCTGGAATCTGGAACATTCCACAGCTTCCCATTCTCTCCTCCAACAAAGCTCGCGTCAATGCTCTTGAACTCCACATACTGACTAGCTCCTGATTTCAACATAATGTCGATACAGTTGTCCGCACAGAATAAAACCCGAGGCCCTGCTACATCTATATTGAACTTCCGAGATTGTTCCTCCAATAGTTCCGGCGAATATGAAGATATTTCCACATCAGAGTAAAGACGACGAGTCGTTAGACCCACAACGGCATGAACCAACGTGTCGGTGTCAGTATCCGTGGTAGATGTGGAAGGAGTTGGAGGAGTAGAATTGGAATTGAGAAAAGAGATGAGATCGGGGACCGAAAGGGATGCATAATGGGAGCCATAGAAGGGGTTGGGGTCCAAGTGTAGCACTGATTTGCCGGCGGCGGCGGCTGCGGCGGAGATGACAGATTCTGGTAGGCCGGTGCCGACGATGATGAGGTCGAAGGTTGTTGGTTCGATTGGTGGGTAAGGAGGTGGTGGTAGATGGGTCATGGTGGGTCGTAAGAGATTGAACTGAACTTGCTACGACCGCCGGCAACAACTCCTGTTGATGCCTTTACAATTTGCCAGAGTCTAAATGAAGATTCTAGTTAACGAAGGCAAGCATCCACCAGAAAAGGTGCACTGAACTTCTCTTGTATTCATCACAGTCAATCTAGCTATGGAGGATGGATGTAATTACATTCTGAACAAGTGCTAAACGAGTGAAAAGAGTCTTACTGTTGGGCTTGGGCCCAAAAATTTCTCCTCGGGCCTACTCTGGACACTGAGCCTAAATTTAAGCCTAATCAGGTTTGGACAAGAGGCCCAAAACAGCCTAACCCAAAATTTTTAATTTTAAATAAAAATAGAAAATGACATCCACCCGAACCTAAGTCTTTTTTAAAAGCCCAAGTCAAACTTGAAGCTAGTCAATTTAGACTTTGAGTCGGGTCAAACTAGTTCAAGGCCTAACTGTCGCCCTACTTACAATTGTCGCGGGTTCAACCCTATTTTATAAATAGAGTCTTAGTTGGCTTTATAGATTGAAAGTAATAGAAATCTAGCAAATTTGAGATAAATATTTGATGAATTGAAGTTGTTTCTAAAAGATGCTCATGTTGGGGAAAAATGCCTGTGTTGTCGGTAGACATAGTTGTATGTATGACCATGTATATTCTTGTAACTATGTACGAGTTGAAGGATGATGTTTCGCTCGTGTTGAGGCCAAACACGCTCATGTTGGAGTTCGATAAGGACGTGTCCATGAACCATGTATCTCCTTATTGTCGAGTATTGAAGTGAGTTTGAGAGACATGGTCACTAAATATGCCGATGTCGGTAACCATATTCGATATAAATCCTATTTTTATGAGGCATAAAGGAAAATATGAAGTATATCAATAGACACACACAAAAAAAGCAAGAATTAGTGAGTGAGAGCTGGTGAACCAATATCACTCTTCATCTACAAGCTTTTGTGTTTGATTTATTAGGATTAATTTAGAGTAGTGTTGATTTAGGATATTAATTTGTATTCTATCATAAAACCCTATTAGTTAAGCTATTGTTGTACTGTGGTGATGTTTTGAATTGGGGTCAATAGCTCGAAACTTGATCTCTTGTAAGTTTGTTATTTGATACAGTAGATTTACTTGTCAATTTAGCTCGTAATTTTTCCTTATATATTGAGGCATTATATTTATTTTTTGTTATCTATATTATTCGGGTTAATTACTTATTGCAATTGATTTGTTTAAAATTAGTTGATTGTTTTTGTTGATCTTGTGTGTAATTTTTGTTTGAGTCCTAGTAGATTTCAAGCTTCTTTTGGCGTCATGAAAAATTAAAATTGGGTATTTCTTTTGATAGTAAATTATAATTAATTTGGTCGATTTTAATGTAAAAATTTTAAACGGACTAACTTTTTGATTTGGTGTATTTTAATAATTTTTGTTATTAATTACCAACTATTTTATTAATTAGTTAGTTGATTTTTATAAACTAATAAGTTTTTATATACTAAAATAAATTAGTTAGTTTTAGCATTTTCTTTTAATTAAACTTCAACTTTTTCGATAGATAAGAATTATCTCTTTCTTTCATATTCTTCGATTTTATTCTATCTTTATTATATATCTACTTTATGATAATCTAAAATCGATTAAATTTTTAAACTTCTTATTTTATTAATTTAATTTGTGATCCAAATTTCAAAACATTGGAAAAGTTTGTGAAGCTTACAATCCATTAATAGCAAAGTAAAAGGAAATAATCATTTAAGACTCCAAAGGATCACCTTCTTTTTGAAAACCATCTTCTCCATTTCCACTCAAATAAATGTAAAAAAGACCTTCATTATGCCATTATTAGATAAATCAAAGATTATAGTTGTAACTAATATTTTATAAATTAGATCAGAAATTAAACTAGTCCAGGTTTAAAGTTTAACTATTATTAGTCTATCAGAAAATTGTTATACAGTAAAAATTGAACAAAATTGAAGAATTTAAAATATGATTGAAGAAATTGACTATTCTTATCTATTAAAAAAGCTTAATTTTAATTACAGAAGAATATTGTTAGAGGAAAACTAACCGGTTTATTTTAGTTTATAAAAATTGGTTAATTTATAAAAATCGATCAATTGATTAATAAACTAATTAGTTTTTAATGTCAAGAATTATTAAGATAAATCAAACTAAAAATTAGTTGATTCAAAATTTTTATAATTAAACCAGTTGAACTGATTCAGTTTTTTAATCATTACATACAATGACGTAAGTTATGCCCTTTTACACATTGAATAACACGATAGGTACGACCAAGTAGAGTCCAACCCGAAATTCGTTCAAATTATAACACACCAACTTAATCGGAAGTTAAACCAGATTCTCATAAGCCTTTTTTGTGTTATCAAATCCAGGCTCTCCAAAATGGTTGAATGTGGAAGAATTTGGGTGTAACCAGAGTCATCTGTTCATCAGAATTCTGCAGATTGGTACTGTTCCTCTTAAGAACAGCTTCTGTATTAAGCTTAAAATTGTGGATTTTGCTATCTGCTGCTTGTGATCATACTTATTTGAACTTCATCAGCAACTTCAACATTCTGATGTCATTTCTGTCTCTGACAATCATCATCAGCAGCTGCCAATATGGACTGATAATAGATTTGTAGCTTTTCTTGACAAGGGTCTTAGTCCAATCTTGGAGGAGGAAGCCTATCCTTGAGCAAACGGGTTCAAGCCAAGTGCACGAGAAACTGAATTGTATGAATTAGCTGAAACAACAATATTCTCATTGGAAAATCAGAAGATGAAGAACAAAAAATGAGATTTCTTTGTGTTTTAACTTATTCTTAAAACAAAGAATTTTTTTAAAATTTCAATTTCTTAGAAAAACCTATTTTCTTTAATTTTTGCTGAAAAACGTAACTAAAAAGACACATGATATGTCAAATGATGTTTACATAGTAATTCAATAAAATTATTAAACTCGAGCTGGACTTATTAAACCTAATCTAAACTAATTTAGTCTATTAACTTGAGCTTGTTTTGAATTAGTATAAATCAGATTTAATAAGTTTGAATCAATTTTAAAAACCAAGTTGAGTCGTTATATTAGTATTATTCGATTAGTCTATGTATTTTTATATGTATTATGTATTTTTGTCATTATTTTTTTAATGGAAGGTTTAGAATGATTTTTAATAAAATTAAAAAATTATAACACTTTAGAATATTAAAATTTAACTTAAAATTTGATAAAACCATAAGAATTAGAACAAACTTTTTGACTTTTCCTTGAAAAAGATGGACTTTCAATCACATTATTACCCATTACAGCATTGCCAACAACAAATTCAAAACATGCAAAGTTGGAAATTATTCTCTTTAATTCATGCATGCCCATTCTTGACCAATAGAGGTCAGTTTTCTTGTCATTTTGAACCTAAAACACGTTAAGACAAAGATAATAATGTTTATCTAATGACTTACACCTTAATCATTATCAAATCTATAAGATTAAGAACTGTTGCTGGTCTAATGACTTAAGCGAAGAAAGCTAGTTAAATCATCATGGTATGTCCTCCTCTCTCTCTGTATTTATATATATTTTTTATTTGTTTATGAGCATTAACGTGAAAAAAGACAAGGGAACATAATCATGATCATGTATGAGAAAACAACACCTAGGATGCATTAAAATAGAACCAAAACATTTCCTTAAAAGACAAATGTTTGTGTTCTAACCAATGATGCCTGGTCTTTATGCATGCCTTTGGCGTGCGAGCTCTACCATTATTTCTCAACTCATTTTTTACCTATTTGCCGTGGTCTAGTTATGTAACTTTGAGGGTTTTAAGCTTCTTGTAAGTCTGTCATTCATCACCATTGAAGTCCTCTCTCAAACTCCGTGGCGAGTTTGGCATTTCCCTTTCTCTTCTTCATTCTCTAAATTTGTGACATTAAATTGTTAGTTCGAGTGTGCGTTTGAAGATAACAATTGTGAATTCTATCGATACTAAAGATTTCGAGGAGATTTGGTGAAAAAATTATACCATATTCAAATGAGTTCATGTATAATTAAGATATCATATCTTATCTCAAAACTTCAAAAAAAATTATAAATCGTAATTTTGTATGTCGTTCTCTTTTTGATACAAAATTACTATCTTAGATTATATAATAAACTTAATTCTATGGTTAACATTTGTTACTAGTAAGGCATAGTAATACATGAACATTTGGTACACCACCATAAGAGTTTCAAAGTTAACATGACAGTAACTCTAATTAGATCTAAATTTGACTTGAAAATTGGATTAGAATGGAAGTTCTCTTTCAAATTGTGTACTGAATTCGATATCGATGCCAAAGCTCTTCGATCTTAAGAATCTCATTTCCAAAATCTCCTTTCATTCCATCCAATTTGCTTTTTGGAATGCATGACTCTCATGCACCAACATCCAAAAACTATTTTTAGACCATAGAACAAACTTAATTCTATTAATAAGAGAGGATAGTAATACATTAATATTTGGCACACCAACATAAGAATCTTATAGTTAAGCATTAATAAGTCGGATTAGATCGAAATTGATTATAACCTCGGTCTAATTCGAGTTCGAGTTTGATTCGAAATTGAGTCAGACTAAATTATTATATGTACTCATAATTTTTAAGACACATGGAAAAGACAGAAGGTGAAATTTGGTAAGTCCACCACGACACGTTAAAGCAGAATGCAGCTTCTGTATTGATAGACTGCAACGCATTGCAAGACATCAATCCTAGTTGTAGTTGTTCTGTAGACTTTTGGAGGCTCAAAGAAAGAGGCAAAAATAAAGTCTTTTGATTGCTTGAAGCATGCCCTTAAAAATATTCTTTAATCATACCCCTCATCAACATGATTGCCAATGGAGCCAGCCATATCAGAACCGTCAAATACATCTCATCAAAAAGTCAGACCCATTGTGATGGTCCTGTCTGGATGTGTGGTCAGGATTCTAAAAGCAAAAGACATAATATAAAGGATGTGGGAGACTACCTGTCCTTTAACTATGATGGACAACAAAAAAGAATGTAGAGCATCTAACAAAAGTTTTAAATTGTGAATTATGAATTATATTATAATTATAGGTGATTATAATACAATTAAAATTACTATAAATATTACCAAAATTACAACAAATTTCATATTAAAGTCTTCAATTAAAATTAAAAAATCTTTGCAAAAAAATTTTAATAAATGATTTCCCACATGAATTTAGAATTTTTCTTATCTGGGTTTAAAAAAAAAACTAAATTTACAGTTGCAAATGTAAAAAGATTCATTCTTTATCTTGAAATATTATAGACAATTGAAATAATTTTAATAAGGTTTGCAGTGTAAAAAATTGATTATAATTTATTAAAAGTTTTAAATTGTGAATTATAAATTACAACGACAATTCAGTGAAAGTCATAATAATTGAAGAATTTAAGAAGATTAAAAAATACGTAGCCTTAGTACTAATTGGCAAAGCAATTTGTCAATACACATTGAATGGTGTTTTCTCATAGGATTAAGGAGTTTTTCCTTTCTATTGTAAATATGAAAAGATTCAATCTTTATCTTAAAATATTATAGACACTTAGAATAATTTTGATGGGGTTTTTAGTGTAAAAAGGGAGGAGTTTTGTTCACTACTTTACTCAATTTGCTGTTCCATTCACTTCCCTACACAATTATACCTGCAAGTATTGTGCTTTTTTTTGTTTTTTTTCTTCATCAATCTTTTTCTCCTGTGGTACAGTAGCAAGAAAATGTAAAGTTGACGCTTCTCAATCAATGCCTATGTATCTGATCTATGACTCTAAAAATGTCACAAGTCTCTTTGGTTACGTTAAGTCGTAAAGTCTTGCAGTTCCAATCTTAGTGTCCCTCTCTGTCTCTACCTCTTTTAGGTTCTTTTTTGGTCTCAGTTCTAGACAACTCAGCCATCTTGTTCCCTTTACTTGTAGTAGTGGAATTATGTTCATGATCCTCACTATTCTGCTATTTTTAGTTCTTGAAAAGGCTGAGTAAAACCAAAAATTTTCAAGTCTCTACTCGAGGAAGACTGGAGCTGTAGCCATGAAAGATAGAGGCAAAGCTGTGGAGGTGTACAGAAGCAATGAGGTGTATGATCAGGATTACAGTACGGCGTCTGATCTTCCATGCAAGAAGCACCCATCAGCAAGCTCGGTTGGGATTTGTCCTTACTGTCTCAAAGAACGTTTGGTGAATCTGGTTTGCTCTGATTGTGGAGAACAGAGGCTCTCTTCTTGTTCTTGCTCAGACATCTCTTCCAATCGCAATTCTACTTCGTGCAATGTTGAGGTAGGCAGTGTTGGTCGTGTCTCATTCTTGTTAGAGAACGATCAGAAGAACTTGCTAGTTCCAAATCCAAATCACAAGCACAAAACTGAAGAGAGACCAGATGATGTTTTGTTGTTCAAGAGGAGTAGCAGTAACTGTGTTGAGATCAAGAGGAGAGATGGGATTTGGAGAATTGTGAGGCTGTTCAAGAAGAAAAGAGACAAAAGTTGCGAGAAAACCAGTGAAGTTAAGACTGATATGTGTGTTGTTGACTACATGGGAGTGTCTAGATCAAGATCTCTATGCAGCTTTAGAGGAGGTGGGTTCTTTGGTTCAGAAGATGGAACATTTTCTGGTGCTAGGAGTTCTATTTCAGGGGCTAGAAGTTCTCTATCTGCTGCTAGAAGTTCTGGTGTCAATGGAGGTCTATTTTTCGATCCTGACAGGAAAAGTGGTTTCAGTGAACTGGAACCAAGAAGAAGTGGGGTTGATGGTGAAAAGAAGGAACCAAATGTTATGGAGCCTGACAAGCTTGAAACCCTTTCAAAAGGAGTAAATACTAGACGTGTATTTTCACTGAAAGAGGGTAGTTTTACAACCATGGATGATTCAGGTTTCATTGACTTGAAGTTTGATTTCCCATCAGAGTCTCAACCAGAACTTTCTGCAATCAAAATGGCTTCTTTGTCAGATTCAAACTCTACTTTTGGTAGCATCAGAGCTGGTAATGTTGTGACACAGCAGGATCATAATGCAGGTCCATTGGGAAGCTTTCCAGGAGATGGTGTTTTTGGCAGTGGTGGTTCCTGTAGGTTCACAGGTGGTGACAGAGGGATTAAAAGGAGCAGGAAAAGTTTCAAGAGTTGGAGATGGATTTTCAGGCACAATCCTGATGCAAAGAAGAAAGATGAGGGGTTTGGGATCAAATCTTTAGCTTAGACATAACCTTAATCAGCGCTTTTTCATGTTTTACACTGTGTCTTCTGCTGTCACATCTCCTCTGATATCTGTAGTTATTAATGTTGATCAATTTAAAGAAACAATAGCAGAAATATATGAGTCTTTCCTGATTTTCACCGTGGCTTTAGCATTGAAAAGAGTAGAAAAACAAAAGGAAAGCAAAATCTACATTCAATAACTCAAATAAAGGATTAAATAGTTAGCAGATCAAGTCTAACCTGACTCGATTTGAAATTAACTAATTAAATTCAAAGATTCAAAAAATAAAAATTAAATCGACCCTAAATTATATGTGATTTAGATCTGACTGGGGTTATTGGATTGGTTCAATTTGATTTGAAGATAATTTAATTTAATTTATTTTTTTATTACAAATAGGAAACAAAGCATAACTTAGGCCATATGGCGAAAATACAAAACCCCACGCGCTTCGTGATGGAGAAGCTCGTGTAGTGCCACTGGAGGCTCTCGGAGAAGGTGCAGGCTCGGACATAACAAGGAGGCACAAGCCGCTAGCCGGTCGGCACACTGGTTCCCCTCACGCACGACATGTGAAGATCAACCTCCTAATCCCGGGATAAGAGCTCGTGGATACCTGCAACTAACAAAAGATCTTCCGTCAGAACAGACTGAGAGGAAGACAGGATGTTAATGACCTCTAACGAGTCGACTTCCGCGATGAGACGACGGTAACCCAACTCCCAAGCCAAAGAAAGACCGGAGTGAAGCCCCTGAAGCTCGGCAGTGAGAGGGGAACATCGTCCGAGGCGATGTTGGAACCCACCACACCAGTGCCCCTGCTGATCACGAATTAACCCACCTGCCGAAGCCCGATCGGACCCAAGCGAGACAGCCCCATCCGAATTCAACTTCACCCACCCCACCCTAGGCTTTATCCAGCCCACAAGACTCCCCACCGGCAGATAATTTATTTTCGTAGGCCATTCAAGGAAAGCTCTTACTTTGCCCAGTATTGATCATAATCATTCAAGCCCTTCACAAACATAGTGAGGCTGGACTACTTACTTGCATTAAGTTGGGCTATTCCATATTGATTTCATTTCTTTTTTTTTTCCCCCATATTATTGAGATTATGCTATAAATCCTTAACTAACTTTGCTATAAATATGTATAAATTGATTTAACTCATTTAGTTCAGATAATTAATAAAATGCTGAGGGATAGATTTGAGTTAAATAAAAATAAAAATATTGAAAATTCAATATGTCCTTATGCTTATAAATGTCTTTTAACACATTTTATTTGATGATCAAAATTTTTATTTAGTAAGTTTATTTTTTAGTCCACTTAAACTAACTAAACATAATATAGTTTTTGGAAGAGATTTGGGAAATATTTTATCTTAATTATATTTTATTTTTATATTAATTATTTATTACATAGAAAATAATAATTTATTTAGATGGAGAAAAATATTGATTTTAAAAACTATGGAAAAATTAATGTTTATACAAATATTTTAATACCTATATTTTTATCAAAATTTAAGCTTTATTTATTTATTTCATGAATTCATTTTTATTTGAAGGGATACCATAATTTAAAGTGCCAAATTTTTAGAGATTTTTTACTAAGTATCCAAGCTTTTAAAAGTTTTAATTAAGTGATTAACCTTTTATAACCTTAACAACTCATATTATTTTGTGGATTTGACCAACAAATTTTTTTTTGTTCATAATATGTAGGTGCCTAAATAAAAAATTAATTGCCAACTAATCTTTCAGGTCGAATGACAAATCTAACCTAATGTGCGATAGAGGTAGATTTTTTTCCTAACTTAATGTTCAAAAGAGGTTGTGAGTTGGGTGTTTTAGTCCACATAGATACGTAGTTGACAATTAATTTTTTATGTGGATGACTGTATGTCATGAATGAAAAAGATTCTATTAATCAAATTAGTAAAATATTAACAAAATTAATATTTTGAAGTGAATTGTTAAGATTGTAAAAGGTTAATTATTTAATTGACACTTTAAAAATTTGTTATCCTTAATTGAAAACAAAAAAATTGGATATTATTTTATTTGATAAATAATTAATTTTTTGTTTATGATTAATATAATTAGAAACATTTTGAAAATATGACTTATTTAAATTTCAGATTTTTATAATAGATTATATTTGAATTTAAAAATAAAATAAATTTCAAGTCATAATGAATATGAACTTAATATTTTAAAAAAATTTAGAAGAAATTTTAATTAAGAAAGAGTTTAGTTTACTTTTATCTACCAACTAATGCCATGTTCATTAGTCAAATGTTGTGAGGAAATTGCTTAACATCTTCTGAGTGGAGTTGTTTACCAAATAACCTATTATTCTTATGAATCTTGACCGTTTAATCAGGTTGACGTTGAACAGAGAAACCATATCATAGTAACTGGTGCAGTACCTACGAAACTTCCAGGCAATTGGGAAGGACTGTCATGTCCTGAAGCTGATCACATCAGCAATCAGAATGACCACAACACGTAAACCTACGTTGGTTATCATAAAAAGCAAAGGTCCGTTATATTTCTCAGTTATTATCCTGTTTAAATTCTAAAAACAAGAATTAAAAAAATACCTAAAACATTAAGTATATCCAATTGCATTAGGATTCAAAGACCTATCCAAGTAATTTCAGTATCTAAGTTTCTGCAATTTTTTAATATTTTTAGCAGAACTGTTCAGGTACCGTGTTCAACATCTCCAAGCTATCAAGTTTACTTTTCTTGCTATAAATAACCATCTGTGCAGGATAAGGCATGTTCAAACGAAAAAAA
>JAOSBK010000001.1:871398-889190 GCA_027568895.1 Erythroxylum shatona | reverse complement strand
ATACAATCACGCATACCTAATACTAGTCTAATTTGAGTTTATTTATAGTTTGTATTTATAAGATATAATATCTTCAAAATTATTAATGTGACTCTCTCAAAATATTACTAAGGATGACCTGACCTTATATTCTCAGCCCAACCCAATCTCATATTTTTTATAAAAATTTTGGGTCATTTTTACTATCTCTAAATATTACTTGAATAATATTTGCCAATATTAGAATTAGTATTGGATTGGGTGAGGTTCAAACTATCAAGCCTTGAAGTTCAGCCCAAAATCTAAACAAGTCCAAAATTTCCAATTTTAAATTCTTAGGTGTCTTAAATTTTAAATTCGAACTAAACTATTTTTTTAATTAATTAATAAAACAATATCATTTTATGATATGTTCAAATTTCAAGTCAGATGGAATAACTTTAGCTCGGGTCTGACCCGATTTGAACTTGGTCATACAAATGTTATCCTTAGAGAATATTTACACAACTATTTCAATTTATGTTTATTAAGTTAAATACAATACTTATCAAATTGAATATTTATTACTATTAATAATATGGATTAATAGAATCTTTTTGATTAAAATTAATAAATATTTACATTTAATTATCATTTTAAAATGTTAAAATTAATTTTATTTATTGGGTTGAAAATACTAATATATGTTACTAATACAATTTTTATTGCAATTTTGTTAATGACACATCAAAATTTGTTTTCTTTAATTAAAAGTAAATATAAAAATAAAAGACTAATGCTCCTTATAATTTTAAATATCAAAGTAAATTTTTTTATATTGAATAATAATAATAATAACAATAATAATAATAATAATAATATAAAAAAAACCAAAAATTAAAAATAGAACTATAGTTGTTTTACTGTCATAGAAACAGCCAGTTCACCGACACACAGAGACACAAGATACTGTGAATGGCTTCTCACTATTACCATCCACTTGATCGCTTTCTGCGACCTCATAGCCCTCCTCTTCTTCCGTTCTTCTCCCGCTCACCAACTCCCAGAATTGTCTCCGTTCGTTCTCACACCAAAACCACTTCTGACGGCGGCTTCGATCCTTTAAGATCCCATGTCTCTTCTTCTTCTTCTGCTATTGATTTTCTTACTTTATGCCATCGATTGAAGGTACGGAGTTAAATGTCGAAATGGGCAATTTGGTTGTGTGGTTCTTTGTTTACCCTTTTGATTTTTAGGCCTTAGTTATTAGAAATTTAAGTCCTTTTTTGCTTGTCTTGTTTAAAGATTGTATTTTTCTTATATAGTCGAAATTCTTAGAGCAGAAAATTAATTAAATAATGTTCAAGTGTGTCCTTGCTAAGTGGCTTTCTAGTCATTGCTTTGAAAATTTTGTCTATCAAGTTGTTGTAAATGATTTTAGATTGAATTGGATTGTTTTAGGGATCAGAAGTATGTTTGGAAGATAACCCATCTCATGTAGGACTTATTTGATATTTCAAGGGACCTGCATTACATAATAGTTGCACATAAAGACTTGTTAACCCCTCTCTCACTCTCTTTGTCAGACCACTAAACGTAAGGGTTGGATCAACCATGGAATAAAGGGTCCTGAATCAATTGCTGATCATATGTACCGAATGGCTTTGATGGCTCTTATTGCTGGTGATCTTCCTGGCGTAAATCGCGAAAGGTTGGACTTTTCCATTTTATGTCAAGGCTTTACCTTGTTCCCTTTTTACGTGCCTTCCTATAGAAATGCAGTTCCCATCTTATGTAAAGCATTGGTTTTTGGCTTTTGGATCTTAGCTGTTTGCTCTACTTATTATGCTTCTGTACACAAACTTGTGGCCATTTTTCTGTGTTATTTGCCTTTCACAGGTTAATAATGTAACCTGTTTTATTTTATCTTGACATTTGGGACATGGAAATGAGTGGCATTTGGTTGGGTTAGGCCAAACTTATAAGGTATATTTATGAGCTTCTGTTCCTGAAAATCCTGCAGGATACCTTTTTATACAATCCAAACTTGTAATGAGAGGCCAATTTTTGAAGGGGTGATTTTAGACTCCTTAAATACTGCTAGGATTTGATTCCTGTTTTAACCCCTCTTTCATCACTGAAACAGGTGCATAAAGATTGCAATTGTCCATGATATTGCAGAAGGTATTAATTCCACTTGATTTGAAATGTGATTGCCTTGGTTCACTAACTTGTCAATACAATGAATTCTAAATCCCTTAATTCTTGAGTGTACAATTGCAACTTAAATGATCAGTTTTTCCACTTGTGTCTCAAGCTGGTTTGTAGAATGGATGTTGTATGAGATGAAAATGGAGAAGAAAAATCTTATGGAAGAAGGAGAAAATTGGAAGTAAAGAATAGGACACTTGATGTTATGCTTATTATTTAACCCTTTTAAGAAGATATAAATGGTTAGGTTGTTCTATTTTGAATTAGGACATACCTAAACCTACTTACACCTTGTCCTATATAAGAAGTGTGATGGATCATCATCACGATGTAATCTGTCAATTGTAACAAGTTCTCTTAGGAAAGAGGATATTTATGTTGTGGATTGGTGACTAACAGATTCTTATTTTTCTTAAAATAATTCTACTTGGTATTGTTTCCTTTCTTTTGAGATTTGAGTTGGGATTGGACTTTGATAGCTATTGTTGGAGATATAACACCATCTGATGGTGTGCCTAAACATGAAAAGAGCAGAATGGAGCAAGCAGCTTTAAATGAAATGTGCGAAGTTCTTGGTGGAGGAATGAGGGGTACTTCATAAAACCATTCTGCCTTGCAGTTGGATTGGTTTGTTATATTGCCTTTAAACTGTTCTGAAATTGGATATGCTCTTATTGCAGCTGAAGAGATCAAAGAACTATGGGCGGAGTATGAAAACAATGCTTCTTTAGAGGCCAATCTTGTGAAAGACCTTGATAAAGTATGTGTATATGTAGATCATTTGTTTTAATAGGTTAAGGGTGTGCATAAAGCATGTAAAAGTCTTGTTTTCAACATTGCAACATATAATATTGTCTCATAGCTAAGTGTTTCTATACCTTAAAACAATTAACAGCATTGATAGCTTGTACTTCATAAAAGCTATTTCAAAAAAGACAATTGAGGGCTTAAGATAACCATAAATGTAGTTGTTTTACTTCTAGCCAAGGATGTGGGTAGTCGGTCTCATTGTAATCTCCATACTTGTGTTGTCCTGTAATACATATTCATTGTAGACTCACATTTGATGATCCTGCTTACCTTCCTTTCAGGTTGAGATGATTTTGCAAGCGTTGGAGTATGAAATGGGTAAGATTTCAGATTAATATTTTTTTAATTGCTTGATTTTTCTCTGAGTTGTCTGATAATAGATCATTATATTTGTGCAGAACATGGGAAAGTTTTGGATGAGTTTTTCCTTTCAACAGCAGGTAGAGTTACCATCATGCAACTGCAAGCATTATAAATGGCCAAAACATTCTTTAGTATTACTTGAATATTCAAACTGTTCATCATTTTAGCTCAATGTTTTCTTCTGTAGGAAAATTTCAGACTGATATAGGAAAGAGTTGGGCAGCTGAGATAATCTTAAGAAGAAACACTAGACAGGCCAAAAAGTTAAACTGATTTTCAGGTTTGCCCAATGTTTTCATCCTTGTCCATCAAGTTGATGCGGACCCTTTACTCAGCTCAAATTCTCTTAGCAAAGCTTCATTTTAAACCTCCTGATTTCTGCTCGTCAAAACAAAAGGATAACAGATTGGATTGTCTATGGAGGCCACCACGATTCTGGCAACTTGACAACCTTAGTTTTGAAGTTCTATAAATCTAGTGGAACCAGTATTAGCACTGAAGCTCCAGGAATAGAGTTGGTTAAAGTTATCATAATTTGACTTATTTTGGACTTCTTTTCTGAATATGCTTATGTTCTCTAATACCCAAAAGTAAAGCATTTAGAAGGTAGCATAATCAATTCTGGACATATTTTTCCATTGTTGTATCTTCTCAAGAAGCACTAACAAAAAACAGTAACACGAAACCAATGGAGCTCTAAATTGAGAGCACTGATAGCTACAGAGAATAGACATTACCAAAAAGAGTAGCTTTCTTGTGAGCTTGGTTCGTGCAGTGTGGTCTTAGGTGCTCCTTTTCAGTTCCCTCACTCATTTCATGGTCTTACTCCTGTAAAAGTGCAATCCTTCTAATGATGATAATGGAAATGGGTTACCTTATTATGTTTGTCTTTTCTTTTTTCCTTCTTGCAGTTGAATTTGGCTGTTGCATTTTGCAGAAGTATAGAAACTTGCCATTAATGACGGATTATGTGGTTACTGTTTGTGAAAATTAAGGTAAAATTAGGGTTGGCAATGGACCATAGCCTGTCGTTTTGATCAATTGGTTTTTCAAACGACGTCGTTTTGGTTTAAGCTGGCTTGGATCGACCCTACTGAGTCTGGTCAGGATTCTAGTCAACTCTGGCTTCGGGCATAGATTTCAGGCTGGTCTGAGCCTAAATGCTAACCCTGATTGTGAAAATGAGAAAAATTATGAAGACTAAGAAGTCTTCCTTGTGTATTCTCCAGTCTTCTTTCCTAAACAAATTTGGTTTGAAAATCTGAAAATAGTTTTAAAAAGTCTTCTTCCCATTAAAGCTTAGTTACGTTGTAAAGCTCATGTCAGGACTTTTGGCTGCTGCAAGATCACTGCATTAATAACAGAGGACCCAGAGTATATATATCTGTTCTTGACACGGTCATCATATGCATTTTATTAAAATTAAAATAATATTTTCAATAATTATTTTTATAATATTGATAAGAGAAGTGTAAATTATTTCAAATATCACAATCTTCAAATGATTTATTAAATATATTTCAAAAATTAAAATGACATTTTTTTACTCAAAAAGATCATTTATATTACTGAAACTGCGAGAAATCCTCACAAGAATTTATGCACAAAGAACGAGCAAACTCTTATGAGTTGTATCGGAATACATGAAAAGAGATGTTTTTATGATAGCAACAGAAGCCTAAGCTCATGAAATTGTTGATTTGATTTGAGATTTTCTTATCAGGGTTAATCTTAATATTTTATTAATTAATATAGAAAAAATTTATAGAAATAATTGATGATAAATTAAGATTTCGGGTCAAGTAAGATCCGGCAATTTAAGTTCAGTTTAACCTGAAACTTGAAAATTAAAAAAGTCTAAATACAAACTAAAACTTGATCAACTCGAGTCAAGCCAGTTATCGTTAAGTTGAACCGAATTAGACCCAAGCTAACACAATGTTTGTAATAGTTCCATAATGTTTGTATTAATTTAAACATTTTCATCAAATTAATGCTTGTAATAGTTCCACAATGTTTAAATTAATGGTAATAATCCAAATTTTAATAATGAGATTTTTAATCCATATTCTTAAAAAATAATATTATCCCATTATACCAATTATGATATAATCTTAAACAATGTTTTAAAAATTGAATTGAAAGTTAAACTAGTAAGACGAATGAAGGAGACTGTCATTGTCTATCGAAGTGTTATATCAATTATTTTTCATTATATATTAAACAGAAATGAGTTTGATTCGTAATCTACCTCAAAATTACAAAAGATGATACAATTCTCCATTTTTTATTATTAATGTTTATGATAATTAATTTAATAGACTATTTTAATGATTTTAATTGATTTTTCTTAAATCCGTCAACTATGCAATCAGATATTGATCAACACTAATAATATCTATAGCTCAGTAAAAGTTTCGTTGGAACGTAAAATCTAAAAAGGTTAATTAATTCGCAGTCTTACCTTTAATTAGTACCGAGAGTATGCAGATTACTAGAAAATGAATTGTTAGGAGAAAAAGAGTATTAAATTCTTAACAAAATCTTTGTCATTTTGGACACAAAAGAAACATTCTTTTAAGGTAATAAACAAAGAAAAAGAATCTGACAAGTTGGGCTTTTCAACAAATCTATGGCTTCTAATCTTCATTATTTATACTAATCATAGCCATTTATGTCTTTTTTATGGTTACTAGACGTCAACATGAAGCAAGTTCGTTGCTTTAAATGATATTGGTAATGATTCTGTTATCCCGTTTTGAATTTGAAAACACAACACAACAAACTGGGTCTGGCTGGCGTAATCCGGTTTGACTTTCAGGACCCACATTCCGTGTTTTTAGCAAAGAGAGGGTCAAAGGCTATAAGAGCCACCTGAGCTTGGCTGGGTTAGATTTGTTTGAAGAATCCAGAGACGTGGCGAAAGAAAGGTGAAATCTTTACGTCTTTTTGGCATCTGGTTGCTTTTCGATGATACAGATTTTGGTGCATTTGTTAACCGACAGTAGGGAGTGTTAATGCTCTGATGTTCTGTACACTCGTGATGCTGGATGGCTAATTGATAGAAAGTTCTTATATTGGTTTTAGTCTTGGCGTAGTAATCTGAGTGGTACTTGGATTATAGTTTGGAAGTTGAAGTAGGGTTTCGGTTTGGAGCTGATCGTTTTTCTCTGGGTTTTAGAGCGATAAATGGTTCGAGGGTTTTACTTGAAACTGGGATTAGTGATCTGGGTTTAGCACAGAAACTTGGATACTTACTGGAATCAGTTTATCGATTCATGGTGGTTTGGTTCCATCGGGGTTAGTGAGTTCTGAAGTATGTTTTTTTAAGTTTACGCTTTGGTTGGTGAAGTTTGGTGCTTTTCTTATCTGCAATTCCGAAGTTTGGAAATCTGAGTTTGTATTTGAGGTTGATCTTTGAGATTGTTTCATTTTTTGCTTGCTCAATGAATTGAGAATTTTGTGAAAATTCATTTATTGCATTGATGAATTATATGATCTTAGAGGGAAAAGTGGTAAGATTGGATAAGTATTGATGACAACCACCCCCCCAAATACATCTCCTACTGCAATACCATCACCACCACCTGAACCTCCTCCAGTTCCTGCACCTATTCCCCCTCCTAGTGTCCCACCATCACCAACACCACCATTAGCGCCTACAGATCTTGTACCACCTAGTTTTGCCCCTCCATCAATGTCAAATTCACCACAATCCCCAATGTCAGCAAGTTCACCAGCGAGCAAGCCTCCTCCTGTGCCTCCACCTACTCCTCCAGGAACTTCACCTCCACTATCAGTAACAAATCCACCACAAAGCTCTCCTCCACCATCAACATCAACTTCACCACAGAATTCACCCCCACCACCTATGACAAATACGCCACCAAGCTCTACTCCAACACAGGCATCAACTCCACCACCAAAGACCTCTCCTCCACTACCACAAACTTCTTCTTCACCAAAGACCTCTCCTCCACCACAAACTTCCTCTCCCCCAAAGACCTCTCCACCACCACCACAAACTTCTTCTCCGCCAACTTCTCCGCCAAAGACCTCTCCTCCACCACCACAAACTACTTCTCCCCCAAAGACCTCTCCTCCACCACCACAAACTTCTCCTTCGCCAAAGACCTCTCCTCCACTGCCAAAGGCCTCTCCTCCACCACCAACACCTGCTCCAACCCCAGAGAATTCACCTCCAACACCGGTAATAAATCCACCAAAGAGCTCCCCTCCACTGCCAACATTGCCTCCACCACCACAGTATTCACCTCCACCACCAAGCTCTCCTCCACCACCAAGAGCAGATCCACCCAAGAGTCCACCTCCACATTTCCCATCACCTCCTTCACCTGCATCTTCACCATCCAAACCACCTAGCAATTCACCCCCAGCCCCACCATCAACTCCTGCAAAGGATGCGCCCCCTCCACATATCCCTACTCCTAGAAATTCACCCTCAGCTCCCTCACCATCGAAATCTATTCCAAGGCCGTTGCCCCCACCTCCACCATTAAGGTTGGGATCTCCTTCTTTCCTTCATCCACCACCTTCTCCGTCTCCATTTGTGAATGCCACTCTGCAAGAAAATTCAAAATCAAGACATAGCAATGGTATAGGTGTTGGAGTTATTGCAGCTATCAGCGCGTCTGTAGTAGTAATAATTCTCATCCTGATTGGATTGGGTATCTGGTGCATGAAGTGGAGAAAAGTAGCTTCAGGACGCAACGGAGGTTATATTATACCTGCTTATTCATCAGGTAAATGTTTTGCTTAGTCATGAATTAATACTTTTTAGCCTGTTATGAGGCTACTTATTGATGGTATGAGCTGTAGCCAATGAACAAATAAAATATTCAAAAGTACCTTATAGGTAACATCTAATATGTCCTTCACCTTTGATACTGCATGTGACAGATTAGGAGTTACGATAATCAAATTCTTGTAATAAAAGCAACTGCGATTATGAATTCTAGTGGCATTTTATTGGTAGGTAATTTGTTTTAGCTTCTTTAGGCATATTTCATTTCAGTAGTGTCATTTATTGGAGTTTGAAGGCTTCGGAACTTTCTATCCAGATTCAAATTTAAAGAAGATGGGATCTCCTGCTCCCTTAATTGGAAGTGGCTCTAGCAGTGACATAGTCATTTCATCAACACAATCCGACAGATTAGACAGTTCAAAGACATGGTTTACATATGAAGAAATAGTCGAAGCCACAAATGGGTTTTCATCACAGAATCTTTTGGGGCAAGGTGGATTTGGTTCTGTTTATAAAGGTTGCTTGCCAGATGGGAGAGAGGTAGCAGTTAAACAGCTTAATATTTGGGGAGGACAGGGTGAGCGAGAGTTTAAAGCTGAAGTTGAGATTATTAGTCGCATACACCACCGCCACTTGGTTTCACTTGTGGGTTACTGCATTTCTGAGAGTCAACGATTGCTTCTATATGACTATGTGCCTAACAATACCCTTCATTTCCATCTTCACGGTTAGTTAAAACTTGTTTGAAGTATTATTTAACTGCAGCTCGTCAGACTAGTTCAATATATTATTAAATTTTTGTAGGGGAAGGTGGGCCAGGGCTCGACTGGGCAACACGCTTTAGGATTGCACTTGGTGCAGCTCGTGGACTAGCTTATCTCCATGAAGATTGTAAGTATATCATTGGCATTTTGATAGCTAATTTGATATTTGCGTTCATAGTGTCATATCGTCAGGACTTTTCTTGCTTTTTTCTTCTCTCAACCTATTATGTATCCTGAAATTATAAGATACTAGCTTTTGTTGGCAATCAAATTGTGTTGATAGTGGACACTGGATAAGATCTAAGGTACACTGTACATTTATTTCTACTTTGATGGAATTCAGGCTCGTAGAAGGAAGATGTCTAGTATTTGATGACCCTTCGGATATATCAAACAGAGTCCTCTTTCTCCTTTCTTTCCTATAAGGGCTACAAGGAAAAGAGAAATTAAAAACACAGTTTCCAAATTGCCAAGACCAAGTCTTCTATAATTAGAGTTTTGAATATCCATATCACAGTGTTGAGTAGTCCCATCAAAAATATATGGCAAGCTTTACATGATTGTAGAATATGTGAATACTGAATACTGAACAGATTAAGGTGTGCATATATTTTATAGAAAAAGAATTTGTCACCGTATTGGTGCAACATGCCATGTCTGAAAATAATATGTAGTTTTGTAAGGATTTAGCTTTTGGCAAGTGTTGTTTATTTCTTTGATTGTTGTGCGTGTAGGTGATCCCCGTGTTATTCACAGGGATATCAAGTCATCAAATATTCTTTTGGACGACAAGTTTGAAGCTAAGGTATAAAAAGTTACTTCCTTTACCAGATTTGTGGGCCATTTAAAGTAGGTTATGCTTTAACCTTCCATAAGTTCGGCTTTTCAGGTTTCAGATTTTGGGCTTGCCAAATTGGCTTTTGATGCAAATACTCATGTAACAACACGTGTAATGGGAACTTTTGGGTAAGTACCTTATATGATGTTTGTTTCAATGTGCTTGGAGGTTTGGACTATCAAAATGGTAGTTGGGGACGGTGTTTATTCTTCCATGCCTAAGTGTGAAACTTGTCTTGGTTTTCAGGTACATGGCACCTGAGTATGCATCAACCGGCAGATTAACGGAGAAATCAGATGTTTTCTCATTTGGGGTAGTGCTTTTGGAGCTAATCACTGGTCGGAAGCCAGTGGATACTACACGGCCGTTAGGAGATGAGAGTCTTGTTGAATGGGTAAACTTTTATTTTATTCTACTAGTTAGCATTTTCCAGTTTTGGGAATCACACGTAAACTTTTCTACATATGTTTAGTCATTAATGACATTGACAGTTAAGAATCCTTTTGCTTGTTTAGACTGTTGGATTTTGTTGAGAATCTAGCGTCAGGTGCTTCTGTCTGGAATAGTTTTAGTAATAGCAATGTGTGATTTTGTTTACTGAATGTGAAGTTGGGCTTCCTGCTCTTTTTATGGATCTATGTTTTTAATCAAAAACATACTTTTGAATTGAACAAACCAAACCTATGCGAACTTTGAATAAACAAGTTACTGTTGATGGGAAACAGCAAAGGTATATGTGAATGGAATAAAACATAGTAGAGGGATTCGCAAAACTATGAATTTTGAATAAAAGCTTTATTTCTCAACTTCATGCTTTATTAATCCAAGGGCAAAATTTTGCTTCAGGCTCGACCTTTGCTAAATGATGTCCAAGAGAGTGAGGGAATTGATGGTTTGGTAGATCCAAGGCTTGGAAAGAACTATATTGAAAGTGAAATGTTGAGGATGATGAAGGCTGCTGCTGCCTGTGTTCGACATTCGGCTGCTATGAGGCCTAGGATGAGCCAGGTAGTTTGTACTGGTTATGCAGATCCAAGTAGCTGTTATATTCAAGAAATTTAAGGATGATGCAAGTATATAATATTCTCAACCCACTGATGTTTCTCAGGTTCTCAGAGCATTTGAAAGCTCATATTCGGCGGATCTGACAAATGGAATGAGAATTGGGTCGAGCTTGGTTTTCAACTCTGACATACAATCTGAACAAATCAGATTGTTTCAGAGAATGGCTGGTGGTAATATGAATTGTACCACAGACTTCTTTAGCCTAGAAAGTTATAATACTCAAAGGTGATGTGGTAAATATTTGAGAGGTATATACGAACGACATGGTTTCTGGGTTTTAGATAGAGTTCTATAGGGGTTGAAATTAATCTAATACGAGTGACAAGGTCGAGATGTACAGAGGTGAGCCTTTTGCTCGAGCTGTAGCTGTATTTGGTGTAGAGACTAGTTCAATCTCATATACTCTTCTGCAGATTGGTTTAGCTTCTGCATATAGCAGAAGTTGATGTATCTTTCTCCATGTGATTAGCTCAGGCTAAATTTTGATCCTGCCAGTATGTGATCTAAAAGTTTAGAAGCATCATCAGCATCTAAACATATCATCATGAGCTCAGCTTCTGTGTTATGAAACTGTTTGTTGTAAGATCGAGTGACTCGTCGGTCCGGGTTAAACACCTGGAAATCAGATTCGGGAACCTGATTCCTTCCCTTGCCCCGCTTCTTAGACTTTCCTATGTTGTTGTTAGACTCGTTGAAGGGAGCCTTAGACCTTAGACTCTTCAAAGGGAGCCTTAGACCTTGAATCCGTATGAGAGAGGGACTCAATCTCATGAATATGTGACAGAACAAAAAGCTACCCTTTATTTCAATTACGTCCCCTTAAATAGGACTCAGCACTACATGAAATAGAGTTCTATTCTAACAATGAAACCTATCTTGCTAGGAAGGAAACACGATAACTACTAGAAGAGATAGAGTTCTATTCTAACAATGAAACCTATCTTGCTAGGAAGGAAACACGATAACTACCAGAAGAGATAAAAGATAATTGCTATCCTAATCTGTAGATAAAATAAGATTATTACGCCTTGAATAAGTCTGACCGATGAAGGAGTCTGTAACATTCTGATACCAGTTTAAGAACCTCAGAAGTTTCCATCTTGATCTTACATTCACTTCCGGGCTTATTGATTTCGTTACGAACTCGCCTCATTCCATCCTATTTTGTAACAGTTTTGGCTGTAGCCTTTATACATGATCAGGTCATTCTAGTACCTCAAGAAGATCATGTTCATGTTGGTTTGAGTTAAAATAGGATCTACCACCATTTTCTTTGCACTTTAGGTATCAAGAAATCTTGAGTTTGCAGTTATTTCAGGGATGGGACCGGACCGGACCGACAGGACCCGGATAGTGTTGGAAGTTTGAGTGTGGACTGCAAATAGCTGGAAAGGAAATTTGATGACAGGCAATGTTTGTATATCAGCTAGAAAAATCCTGCAAAACCAGAGCTTATGGATATCTACATAGTGAAAATATCAGTGTCATTGTAACGATGATAAGATTATAGATTCAAAGTTTAAGGTTAGTTTTTAAATTTCACACACAAATAAATTTGTTCCATTTTTGGATAGAAAGCCAAGGAACAACAATGGAGCAGACCAGGTTCAAGTCCCTATAGCCTATATTCAGCCCAAAATTTTTAAAGCCCGGCTTTGGTTCAAAGTCCAATTGGATTTGAGAGGTTTGACCTGAGTTTGAGTTTAATCGAACTTTGAGCGATTCAAAGCTCAATTGGATTTTAGCAAATTGGATTAAATTCAAGTCCAATTAGACTAATTGAAGCACAACTGACATAAATTAAGATTAATCGAATTGAGTTAGGTTTAAAAGTTCAAATTTTTAGAGAAATATTAAATGGTCCAAATTCCATTTAATTTATGTCAAGTTCAAAAGCCTAAAATTGTTATAAAAATATTAAATATTTCAAAGTCTATTTGGATAAGAGTAAGTCTAAAAGTCTAATTTTGTAAGTTTTGTGATGGACTAATTTATTTGTATAATCACTTTGTTTTCATTGTCTTTTTACTGTCAATATAAGAATTAGGAATCGGCCCAATTGGGCTTTGGGCTCATTTTCTTAAATATCCTTTATGGTTAAAGAAACATACTTTTTTTAAATAACATATTTTTAATATAATTAAGTTTCGAGCTAGATTGAACTATGAAATCCGAATTCAAGCTTAACTTAAAATTCAAAATTTTTTATAATAAAAGATTGAGATTAATATGAAGTTCAATCAACTTAACCTAATAGTTAATTCTGCTGACTTTAAGCCACGTTAGATCGGAATAAATTGTATAATCCCCTAAATTAGTTTAGACATGGAAGGGGAGTTTAAAAGGAGGAATGGATCCTTAATCCACCTTGGAAAATTCAATTACATTTAAATTAATTGAAAGAGATATTAATAAATTGATGCATTTAATTGATAAATTTTATATGAATTTATAAAGTGCACTCAAAATTCAATAAACATATATTTCATTAACAAAAAATTTATTATAAATTAAATAAATAAATTAAAAATATATTCTATATAAATTTTAATTTTAATAAAAATTTGATTACACATATTTATAATCTAACATCAATAATTTAAGATAAGAATGAAATTTTATGGAGTCTTTTTTTAAGAGTATCTTATTAATTTATTAAAATCATCAATTTAACCCATTAATCTAAGTTGGACCATAAAACTATAATACAACTTAAGTTAATAATTTAAATTATAAAATTTTTGTTGTACTGAAGTTATAATATTAGGAATATATTAAACCCTCGAACTAATATATCACTGGAACTCCACACGTTTAACATAAAACAAAACAATCCAAAAAGGAAAAAAAATCATAAACTCTTATCGTTCTTTTTCAAGATCGAAACTTTTAATCATTTGTATGCACATTCTAACATATATTCAACAATAATATACATTAGAATAAGCAAGTAAAATAAAAGCAGAAGAAAACAAAATTGCCTCTTGCCATTGTTGTTTGTTTTGGAAGAGATGTATTTTTGGAATTCTTCCCAACTCTTAATTCCCAAATATGATGGTGTATGTTAATAGTAGAAAACAAAAGCTTTTGGGACCCAAAATCTGAGAAAAAACCTATATGAATGTACTTCCATCAAGCATTATAAAAGTTACCATAAAACCAAGAATTGAATACCCACTAAATGTATAACATTTGGATCATTACTATAGCAAGAATATGAAAGGTTCTCACATTCTCCCACTTGGTCCATATGTTGAACTTGGTATCACATCCTAATCCATCAAAGTATAATATATAAATCATGACGATAGGTTCTCTAGTAGTTGAGTATTATCTTCCATATATTACAGTATACTATAATTGTATCAATTGAATGTGTTAACATTACTTAATGAATAAATCCTACGTTTATTCCAAGTCTAAAATAATCAATTTTCTCAAAACTCAATAATGTGCACCATAATATGAGAAAATATTATAAGAGTTTCGTGAAAATAACATTGTCCATACAATGAAAACTATATAATGGAACTCAATCACATTATAACAATATGATCCTTGAACTTCAATGGTGGCATGTCTTTTGTTAAAGGATTAACTATCATCAATTCGGTTCTAACGTGTTCAATGATAACTTTCTTGTCATTAACACATTCCCTTATATATAAAAACTTGATGTCCATGTGTTTACTTCAACTACCACTTTTATTGTTTTTAGCTAAAAAAATAACAGTTGAATTATCACAATACATCCTTAATGGACTAGAAATGGAATCTACAAGTCTAAGCCCATATATGAAACTCTTTAGCTATACACCATATGATGTAGCCTCAAAACAAGAAACAAACTCAGCCTCCATGATGGAAGTAGCAATAAAAGACTGCTTGGCACTCCTCGAAGATTTTCGTGAATTAACACATCCAACAAAATCTGAATCTAAGTACCTTATTGCCTCCAGATTGTCGGTGCATCTGTACGTAAGCATGTAATTTTAGGTCCCTTGAAGGTATCTCAATACTCTTTTAGTAGCTCTCCAATGATCTAATCTTGGGTTCCTCTGATATCTGCCTAACATTCCAACAACAAATGCAATGTCAAGTCTTGTACAAACCTAAGTATGCATCAAGCTTGCAACTGTAGAAGCGTATGGAATATTTTTCATTTATTCCCTTTCAAAATCATTTTTTGGACATTGATCTAAATTGAACCTATCCCCTTTCACAATGGGTGCTACATTACATGAACAATCTTTCATCCGAAGTTTCTCTAAAACTTTATTAATATAGGTTGCTTGAGACAAACCAAAAATACCACAGAATCTGGCTCGATGTATCTTAAAACTAATGACATAAGACGCATCACCCATATCCTTCATTTCAAAACTTTTAGAGAGAAATTGTTTCACGTCATGTAATAAACCCCTATCATTGGTTGCAAATAATATGTCATCCACATATAATACAAGAAAACATATTTTACTCCCACTAACCTTTTGGTATATACATTGATCTATGAAGTTTTTTAAAAATCAAATGATGAGGTAATATCAGGGAATTTCAAATACCATTGGCGGGATGCTTGTTTCAATCAATATATGGATCTTTTAAGCTTGTAAATCAAATGCTAACCATTAGTAGAGGAAAATCCTTCCAGTTGTTTCATTTAAACCTCTTTCTCTAGGTCACCATTTAAGAAAGCCATTTTCACATCCATTTGATACAATTCTAAATCAAAGAGAGCAATCGATGCTAAAATTATACGAAGTAAATCCTTTTTAGACACAGGATAAAATGTATCTGTGTAATCGATTCCTTCCTTTGGAGTGAATCCTTTGGCACCGAGTCTTGCTTTGCATATCTCAATGTTGCCTAATGAGTCTTTCTTTGTCTTAAATACCTATTTGCAACCTATGGGCTTTGCTCCTTTAAGCAACTTAACAAGATCCCAAATATCGTTATTTTTCATATAATTCATTTCTTCCTTCATAGCATTGTACCATAAATTGGATTCATTGCAACTTATGGCTTATGAAAAGGTTTTAGGATCATTTTGGCTCCCATATTGTAGTCAGATTCTAGTAGATATACAACATAATCACTAGTAATAACTGATTTTCTTGTTTTAGTAGATCTTTTTAATGTTGCACCAATATTCTCCTGTAGAGTCTATTATTCAACTGGTTGTTAAATGTTGTTAGGTAATTCATGAATAACTGGATCCACTAGATTATCAACAACTTGTGAAATTTCTTGATGGTAATTTATGTTTATAGTAGGTTGTTAAATTTCAACATTTGGGTGTACAACATCTATTTGAACTTGAGGATCGTTGTGAATGACAATCACGTTGCTCTTTGAGGTGGAAGGTTGAGCATATGACCATTATCATAGACTGTATCTTGAAACTAATCCCTCCCAATAATCAAGTCATTCTCAAGAAATTTTACATTTCTTGATTCCACAATTCTAGTGCAATGTGATGGAAAATAGAACCTATATCCCTTAGATCGTTTGATATATCCAATGAAATACTCACTTATGATCCTTGAGTCCAATTTCTCCTCTTGTGGATTATAAATTCTTACTTCAGACGGACATCTCTAAACGTGCATATGTTACAAACTCAATTTCCAACCTTTAAATAACTCAAATGGCATCTTTGGAACAACCTTAGTTAGTACCCGATTTAATATATACATAGCTATCTTAAGAGCTTCAGTCCACAAGGACTTGAGAAGTTTGGAGCTACTCAATATGCTTCATACCATGTCCAATAATGTTCCGTTTCTTCTTTATGCTACACTATTTTGGTATGAAGATCCAGGCATAGTGTATTAGGCTAATATCCCATTTTCTTTAAGACACGTCGCAAATGGACCAGGTGTTTGTCCACCTTCAGTATGTCTACTATAATATTCCCCACCTCTATTAGATCTCACAATCTTAATTTGCTTACCGCATTCTTTCTCTACTTCTACTTTGAACATTTTAAAAGCATCTAGTACTTCATCCTTATTATGAAGTAAGTAGAGATACATATATCATGAACAATCATCTATAAATAAGATGAAGTATCTCTGACCATACGAGTCTTTATTTGGACTACAAATATTTGTATCTATGATTTCTAATATGTCTAAACTTCTCTTGACACCTTTCTTTGATTTGTTAGTCTACTTTCCCTTGATGCAGTCCACTCAAATATCAAAATCAGTAAAATCCAAAGTACTAAGTACTCCATCAGCCACCAATCTTTTAATCCTTTCTATGGAGATATATCCTAATCTCTGATGCCACATCATAGACAAATTTTCATTCATGACACAACATTTCGTTCCAACATAAACATGTGTTGCATTGTAACAAGTATTATCTTGTAAATTTAAACAAAAAAGATCATCAAATAATGTACCGTTGCCAATAAATTCAAATTTATAATGTAACTTTAAAGATTTGTCAGAAAAATGAAAGGAATATCTAAACGGTATAAGCCTTGAAGCTGAAATCACTTTCCTAGAGAAATTGGGAATATAAAATGTCTTTTCTAGTTTTAAAATAAAACCAGTACATAAAATTAAATTACAGTCCTCAATAACCTCCACACGTGAATGTATCTTGTTTCTAGATAAGATATATTGTGCATTTCCTAGTGGCTTCCTTGGGTTTTGCAAATCCTGTAACACATTGTAATATGGATTGTACAACCAAAATCAATTAACTATGTGTCATAACAAACTTTGGTCATATTAGATTTAAAATAAACTAGTGATATTATATTACCTTTCTTTATAAATCATTCCTTACGTTTGACACAATCTGTTGGGCGCCGTTTTCGGAGCCCAACTCTAAAACGGATACCCTATGACGTGATCGTACTCCGATGAAGTTTCCTTAACCATTACTGATTTTTTTTAAACTTCATTTAAAGCAACTTCAATTTTCAATTGAAATTCATCCAACACTCAAACCTCAATTCATATGATTCTTCATATTCAAAAACATCTTATCACTCACCACA
>JAOSBK010000001.1:852967-871298 GCA_027568895.1 Erythroxylum shatona | reverse complement strand
CTCGAATCCTAACTAGCTAAAAACTTAACCATTAAATAGCAACTAAATCTCAACCAATCAGACTGGGTCAGCACCTGTATGCAGCTCCCATGCACCACGTCTTCCTTCACCTTGGATCATATTTCCAACACTTAATAAGGAGCTTTAGGTCGGGGTTCTAGTGGCTCGAGAAGGTAAAAGAAGCTTTGTTTGAGGGAAAAAAGCTTGTCCAGTTTAGGAAAACTGGGTCGTCGGAGGAAATGTGGAAGGGGAGTTTTCGAGGGAAAGATGGAGTCTTGCAACGGTTGATGGAGGATCGCCAAGATTTGCAGACACCCCTGAAGCGAAGAGAGTCAAAGGAATTGAGACAGTTGGTTGTTGAAGCCAAGAGTTCCTTTGGAAGCCCTGTCCATGAGAATGAACTCATCCCTTTGAGCTTCAATTTCTAATGCTTCTCTTCATGGACCTGGAAGTCACTCATCTTTATATGTTACCATTACCATAGGCAAGGATTTGACATTGTTCATCGTACTTGCAGAAAATGCAACTCTAGCTACTTGGCACGTAGTTCGCCAAGGCTTACAATGGAAGCTCGAAAATGGCCAGCGAATCCTGTTCTGGACGGATAATTGGGTTAAGAATTGGGGGTCACTTCTTTCTGTGGCGACCTCCCCAATCCCTGAATGTGTCCTCTCAGCCTCTGTTGCAGACTTTCGAAATGCAGACGGCACCTGGAAGTGGAGCCTGTTCCAGCATTACCTCCCTTCCGCAGCTTGTCTAGACATCGCGAAGATTTCCCCCACTGCAGATAGTACCGAGGAAGATACCCTCCAATGGGGCCCAACGGCCAATGGACGATTCACAGTAGCGTTAGCTTATGAGTTAATCGAAGAGCGAACCACTTATGAACATAGCCACCTCTGGGATTTAATTTGGAAATGGGCAGGCCCCTAGAGGATTAGGGCCTTCCTTTGGTTAATGGCCAAAGAAAAACTGCTGACCAACAAACAACGTGTGCATCGTCACATTGCAACGGATAGCAAGTGCCACTACTGTGGACATGAAGAATCTACCTTACACTCCATTAGGGATTGTCCGCAAGCTCAAGCCCTCTGGGCGAAATTCCCCCAGGCAATAGGGGATCCGGACTTTTTCCTTCAAGATGAAATGGGATGGGTTGATTCCAACCTTACGAAGCACCACCACGTGTGACAATCCCCCTGGTCGTCTATCTTTGGTGTAACCTGCTGGTTCCTATGGTACTGGAGAAATAAAAATGTCTTTGACCCTGCTTTCGCTTGGCTGGAAGCTGGTGACAGAGTTGTTCTGGAGTACTTAGAAGGAATAGAACGGGCTAGCGTAGCGGAAAGTTGTGTGTTCCCAACTCAGGGCTTACCCTTGGGTAGTTTAGTTGGGTGGAGCAAACCGTCTGAGGGCTGGGTTAAATTAAACATCGATGGGGCAGCAAAACAAGGCGGAGGCATCATTACTGTGGGGGGTTAATTCGCGATTAGCATAGACAGTGGTGTGGTGGGTATACCCAGCACCTTGCAAGAGGATCACCACTCACTACAGATCTCTGGAGCATCCACTCAAGACTTAATCTAGCCTAGGCCCTTGACTACCGACAGGTCATTGTTGAAGTGGACTCCCTTGAAGTTATCAACATTTTATCCTCTTCCATTCTTATTTTGACTGATGAAAATTTTTTAGTAATAGGTACCCGCATTTTGCTCCAAAGAGCTTGGGAGGTGCAGTTTCAACATGTTCCTCGTGAAGGGAATCAATGCGCAAACCACCTCACCTCACTTGCAACTCTCGTCAGTCCAAGATTGTACATTCTCCAGAAGGCACTGCTGACTGTTTTGGACTATCTACTCCGAGACGGCCAAGGTGCGCTGTACCGAAGACATATGCGCTAATTAGCTTGTTTTGTTTTTGTTTTCCTTGTAATTCAAAAAAAAACAACTCTGTATAGGGTTAATGTACAGTAAAATTTAAAAGATGAAATCAAAAATTAAGCTGACATTATAAGAATTTTAAATTTTAAAAAGTTTAATTATGTTATGATTTTATTTTTTATTTTTTATTTTGTTTTTTTCTTTTTTTCTTTATTTCAATAATTTAAAAGCAGTCCTTACTAGTTAGGAGTAAGGTTGAGTATTACTAGACTTCTCTAAATCTCGTGTGTCAATGAAAATTATGCGCAGTGTTGTTGTTAATAGTGATGGTTAATATTGTCGTAAAATTGATTAAAAATAAAAAAAATTAAAAAATTAGAATATAATTTAAAGAGATTTTCTTTATTTATTGAAATTTTTAAATTTTATTTTAAAATTTATTTATTATATAAAAAGTAATTAATTAATTTAATCTTATAAAACCGATTAATTTACAAAAATTAGCTAATTAATTAAATTTTAATAATAATAATAATAATTTTAATAAAAATTTTAATAATTAAAATAACTGAATCAGTTTAATTTTTAATTGTACTATTACTTTGATAATTTTTTATCATACTTTGAGATTCGAGAATCATTGAACATTTTATTATATGATATTATTAGTATATAGTAGTACTTGACATATTTTAAGACGTGGATATAATTTATCTTTTATATACTAATAAATTATAAACCTTTAGAACAGTTATCTATAAATTTACATCCTAATATTTTTATCAAAATACAAATTTAACTTTAATATTTTAGAATATTATAATTCAAATTTAATAAAGAGCAACTGATTGACACATATTTAACTGCATCTTTGATCATTTCACTATAATGTGTTAATTCGATTCCATTAGGTTAAAGTCATAGGTTACATATATGTTTTGGGGATTCAATTATTAGATTGATAACTTCAATATCCAAATTTTGAGGTCTGATAATGATAAAGAGTACACTTAAGAAAGGTGGCAATAGACCGCATTAAAATCATCTAAACTTGAGCTTAGCTTGATAATTTTTATATAAGATTGGACTTTACTTGAGGCTTAATCGAACTTGAGACAGTCAGGCTTAAGCTCGAGCTAAACCAAACCTCTTTATTAAATAAAAATAAGGTTAGGTGTTATTATTCCAGCATCAAGAGCGTTCTCCAAGTCATAAACAATGCAAAATCTTATTATATACTAATATAGTAATATTAACATAACAAAGATAAGAGTGTGATCCAAGTCATTAAACAGTTGTATACAAAGATGAGTGATCTCCAAGTTTTATGAAAAATGTCAACTCCTACCACATGTTAATGGCATATAAAGATAGTGCTTTCCAAGTCCATGAAGGGAAGAATCAGAATTCAGAAATTGAAACTCAAAAAATGAGTACATTCTCGTGGACAGAACTCCCAAAGGATCTCTTGGCTTCAATAGCCAACTGTCTCAACTCCGTTGACTTTCTTCGCTTCAGGGGTGTCTGCAAATCATGGCGGTCCTCCGTCAAACTCTGCAAGACTCCAGCTTTCCCTTCAAAACTCCCCTTCCCCATTTCCTCCGACGACCCAATTCACCGGAACCGACGAGGCTTCTTTTCCCTCGAGCACAGTTCCTTTTACCTTCTCGAGCCGTTAGAACCCCGACCTGAGGCTCCTTATCAAGCCCTTTTGATCAGGGTCAAAGCCAAAAAAGATGGAAAATTGTGTCTGTTGAATCCATTTGAGCAGGTTAGGCACATTGGATTTTCTCCAAAAACACTGCCCAAAGATCTGAACTTGTTGGATTATCGTGTCACAGAGATTACCAGAGCTTATAGCATTCGATTCAACAACCGTTCGAAGTTTCCCGCTCCGCAATTGGTAAACTACGGCGCAGATTATTGGCGTTATCAACAAAGACAAGAACTTTGTGCTCTTAATGTCAACAGGGTAGTTTTGTCTTCCACTTCAGATGTCATGGTGGGAATATACAATGGTGGGACTATGTTCTACATGAAAGATCGTGGCAAGAAGTGGACTTTGATCAATGAGGGACGAGGTTTCAAGTACGAGGATGTTGCTTTCTACGAAGGGAAATGGTATGGTCTTGAAAGATCGGGGCTTGTTGCAGTGTTCAGTTCATCAATGGATCTTGTTTACACGATGTCATCTCCAATTTCAGACAGTGGTGGTCGCAGGTACTTGATCGAGTCTTTTAGTGATCTTTTCATGGTTCATGCCAACTTGGATCCTCCTGGAAACGACGATGAGTCTTTTCGATACTTTCGTCGCTATGATAAAGAAAGTTTAACGTACGTCAGAACAGACGAAACTACTCATCAGAGACTTGTGTTCTTCGTCTTCAAACTGAATTTGAAGGAGAAAATATGGGAAGAGGTGCAGAGTTTGGAGGATAGATCACTGTTTCTTGGTGATAACTGTCGATTTTCCGTTACTGCTAAGGAATCAGCAGGATGTATAGGCAATCACATTTATTATGAAGATCATTTTGATGTTCTTGAAATGGCTTATTCAATGACAGGACTCGAATGGCGTGAAATTAGAGTGTTCAAAAAGATAGGAGTTTGCAACTTCTGGGATGGCGTTGGTAGGCCATTAGTTTGTTTTCCTAGTTTGGCTGATATATTTTGGCCACCACCAATCTGGTTAAGGCCAAGTCCAACATCTGAATCTGAAATGTAAGTATATCACTAAGTTGTTTTTTAGATTTCCTTTTGGATGATCCATCTTTTATCGCTCAAGTGCTCGGACAAGGCAATTTCTCTTTATTTCTGTTCAATCAGTTGAGTTTTCTGGTGCATATCATATGTTCTGATAAAATTGAGTCAAACTTGGCTATCAGGCTTGAAGATGATGAAGAAGCTGACAAGTCTGTTGAACTCCGACAATGGATCGTAGTTTCTGATTTTTAGGAATCAAGTTTTAAGTTTGAGCTTTGCCTCTTACTCTACCATACTGATGCAAGTATCTGGCTCCTCTAATTCTTATGATCTTCAACTTTTCTCTTTCAGTTGGCTTCTGAAACTTTTTCTCTAGGTTTCCAATTACTCATCTTTTCATTTTTCAAGCAGGTGTGCCGTATATTTACATTAAATTGCAGACCGATGATGATGAATCATAACCCTTGTGTGGAGATACCCATTGAACTTTTAAGCAATAAAAAACTGTGCGCTCCTGATCCTGTGGAGAAGAAGACTTGCATAGGACTTTTTTTTTTTTTTCTGGCATGCTCTGATGGATTCAATTTGGACTTCTGCTTCCTGATATGATTCTTGTTTAGAACATCAGGAAGCAGATGATCTCACCTATGTTAATGTTGACATGAAAATTTTCTGTTTGGTTGATAATCTTCCATATGTTTTCTTGGCAGTCTAATGTTCTTGGTAAAGAAAACAAATATGAAGCATAATACTTCTGGTAATTGGTAAATACTGGAACAAGCATTACCAACAAGAACACTTTGATTTGGGGAATTTAGAGTACTAGACGTAGAAGATATTAAGAAGAAGAAGATAATAAGAAGAAGAAGAAGAACAAGCATTACCAACAAGAACCATTCTAACCATCTTCGAGGTTGCTTCCCTATAAAACACCTCAAATATTGCTCCAATATTCGATCAATGACTTCTGTTTCTCCGTCCGATTGAGGGTAATAGCTATAACTCATATTGAGTTCTTAAATAATTGCGACCAAAAAGTACTGATAAACACTTTGTCTCAATCACTTACAATGGATTTAGGCATGCCATGAAGTTTAATGATGTTGGAAGCAAACTCAATGGCCACGCTAACTGCAGTGAAGGGGTGTTTGAGCAGAACAAAATGACAATATTTGGATAATCGGTCGACTACAACCATGACAACAGTGTATCCTTTTGAAGACAGCACCCTTCAACAAAATCGATGGATATTTTTGACCAAATGGATGTTGGAATTGGAAGAGGTTGGAGTAATCCTGCTGGTTTCATTGTCTCATATTTATTTCTTTGACAAATACTGCAACTTTTGATATAGCTTTTGAGAGATTTCTGAAGCCCAGGCCATGTAAATGTCTCTTTTATTCGACCAAGAGTTTTATGATATCCAAAATGTCCACCCAAAGGTGAATCATGACAATCATGATAAATAATTGGAATCAAAGAACTCTTGGGACTCAAATAAATTTTATCTTTAAAAAACCATACCCCTTGCTTTTGTTGATAAGGACTATTGGTGCAAGATTTTGATTGAACCTCCAAATGAGAATACAACTTCGTCTCTGCCACTTCTTTTTACAACTGACTCCGCCAATTCTCTGCAGACAAAGCTCCACATGAAACAAAAAATGCTTTAACTCGAGATAAAGCATCCGCACCTTGATTATCTTTTCCTTTCCGATACTCAATCCTGTAGTTATATCCCATTAATTTCGATAACCATCTTATTTGGGCTGGAGTAGTGATTCGCTGCTCTATCAAAAATTTTAGACTCCTTTGATCCATTCTTACTACGAAAGGACGTCCGAGGAAATAAGGTCGCCATTTCCTGATTGCTTTAACGATCGTCAACATTTCCTTTTCATATGTGGACATGCTTAGAGATGACCCCTTCAAGGCTTCACTAAAGTAAGCGATAGGCCTTTGATTTTGTGATAGAATGGCTCCAATCCCATGGCCACTTACATCGCTTTCTACCATAAACTCCTGGGAAAAATCAGGTAAAGCTAATCTAGGAGAAGTGGACAATAGCTTTTTGAGCTTAACAAAGGCTTCAGCTGCTTCTTGGTTCCAAGAGAATCCTTCTTTCGTCAACAGTTTGGTGAGAGGAGCGACAATGCTTCCAAAGTTTCTAATGAATTTTCTGTAGTATTCTGCTAATCCCAAAAAACCACAAACTCCTTTTTGATTAGTTGGTTGGGGCCATTCACGCACAGCTGCTATCTTTTGTGGGTCTACCATAACACCAATTTTGGAAATTATGTGGCCAAGGTATTCAACTTTTGTGACTCCAAAAGTACACTTGCTCCTTTTTGCATATAGCTTATGATCTTGAAGGATTTGAAGGACCATGGTTAAGTGATTGAGGTGGTCCTGCCAATTCCTGCTATACACGAGAATATCATCAAAAAAACACTAAAGTAAATTTGCGCAAGTGAGGTCGAAATATCTCATTCATTAATGCTTGAAATGTGGTTAGGGCGTTGGTTAGTTCGAATGGCATAACTACAAACTCGTAGTGGCCATCATGAGCCCGAAACACCATTTTGTGTATGTCTTTACTATTGACTCTTTTTTGGTGGTAGCCAGATATAAGATCGAGCTTAGAATAGAAAACGGAACCATGTAACTCGTCTAGAAGCTTGTCAATCACTGGTATGGGGAACTTGTCTTTCACCATGATTTCATTCAAAGACCTGTAATCAACACAAAATCTCCAACTCTCATCCGCCTTCTTGACTAATAAGACCGGTGAGGAAAAAGGACTCCTACTCGGCCTAATTAATCCAGATGCTAGCAGCTCTTTTACTTGTTTCTCTATTTCTGTCTTCTGGTAATATGGATATTGTAGGGTCGAACACTAACAGCGGGTTTATCAGGAAGAAGCGAAATTTGATGGTCATGGCTTCGAGGAGGAGGAAGATGCTTTGGCATTTCAAAAACCACATCAAATTGATCCAAGATATGTTGAACATTAGAATGTGTGAGTGGTGGATCACCTGCTTCAATGGGCATAAGTTGTAATAAAAAACAATTCCCCTGCATGACGTTGGAATTAAAACTTGGTGATGGCTTCATGTCTCCTTGTTTGATTCCTTGAAACCTGTGGACGTTGTCATTAGTTTTAATAGTCATAGTGAGATTTTTGTAATCAGTTTCTATCAGTCCAAGGGTGGCAAGCCATTGAACGCCCAAGACTATTGGAAAAGCAGCTACAGGGAGGATATAAAAATCATCAGCTTGTGTATAAAATCCTTGAATTGCAAGCGATACATTCAAGCATCTTCCTGTGCAAGAAATTGTCGATTTGTTGGCCACAGGGACTTGGAATTGAGGCCCATGAGTTATAGGAAGGCCAAAGTTCTCAACCAACTGTTGGTCTACGAAGTTATGAGTGCTGCCACCATCGATTAGCATCACCACATCTTGTCCCTTGAGTTCACCTTGCAACCGTATAGTTTGTAGGTGGCTAGAGATTGCATGCAGTGAAATTTTTGGTAGGTCTTTAATAGTGGTTATTGCGCCCTCTCCATCTTCAAGAACGTCCGTGATGGCAAATAGTTGTGGTTTCTGGCAGCGGTGTCCTAGAATATATTTCTCATCACAGTAGTAGCATAAGTCTTTGTCACAACGTTCCTTGGCTTCTTGATTAGAAATGCGCCGCACTTGAGGAATGCGGTTTGTTGGTTTTGTTGCAGGAGCAGGTCCAAGGATGCCTGTCGATTTGGTTGTCCAAGCTGGTTTCGCAACTGATACCATCTTCTTCTGTAAAATGTTGCTTTCCTCGATTAATTTTGCAACTCCAATTGATCAGTTAGGTTGTGCGGTTGTTTGATTTTTTGTATCTAGTCTAATTTTGTCTTTCAACCTTGCAATAAAAGAACCAACCAAGTGTTTTTGGGGTAAATTTTTCAATCCGATGAGAAAGTTTCTCAAATTCATCTCGATAAGCTGTAACCGTGGACGTTTGTTTAAGGCAAGAAATTGCTTCAGATGGATCTTCATAGTCAGTAGGACCAAATTTCAACAACAATGCCTTTGTGAATTCATCCCACATGACTGGCCCTTGATATTTATCATACCATCGATGCCACTGGAGCGCAATACCTTCCAAATGGAAAGAAGCTAGTTCCACTTGGTGATCTGGTGTGATGCCATAAAATTTGAAATACCTTTCAGCTTTAAATATCCATCCATGGGCGTCTGTTCCGTCAAACTCTGGAAAGCGAAGCTAGAGGACATTGGAATTGTTGGTGTGTGAGTTGTTGGCATTATCAGAAGAAGATTTATGACCAAATGGATTCTCATCCTCGTGAACGTTGTGAGAATTGTGATGGGATACTTCCAACGTTTGGACCTTAGAAAGGATAGTTTGCATGGTGGAATGGATTTGGTCGAACATGAATTCATGTCCTCCAAGAACCACCTGAACCTCATTGCGAAACTCATCGTTGGTCTGTTGCCGTGTCCCCATCAGAAAACCCTGCTCTGATACCACTGATATGGGAAATTTCGAGTACCAGACGTAGAAGATATTAAGAAGAAGAAGAAGGATACTATAGATAATACTTTCTTGCCTTTTATTCAAGTCTTGTATGGTTTATATGGACCAATACAAGTAGTGGAAACTCACACTAACACAACGTGAAACAGAAAGGGTGTGGATATTCCCACTAACAACTGGAATCAGCAAATCAGGAGAAACAGCAACATTCCTACTATTAAGCAACTACTATTGTTGGCAAGAATACACTTAGCCATTAAATTATCAGTAAATACACATCTGATGGTTATATCAAGTGGGATTAGACTTACAGAAGAAGAAGACACAGCTTATCCAATTCAGATCTCCTCAAAACTTGATTGAAGAACCTGATACACCACCACCATCAAATCGAAAGCTTTTTTTTTCACATAACTAACCAAAACATTATTTTAGTCTGTAGATTAACAACGTACATAACTAACCAAAACAACATCCTTTTAGTAAGTAGATTTAACAACGTACATACAAGGGGCTTCGTAACTCAATCCCCATTATCATCCGCAGATGTCATATTCATATACACAGCACTGCAACATCTGAATGGATAAAGATTTTTCTGAATTTGTTCTAAATATATTCCAGTAATCATACACGGAAAACAAACTACATTTTTGTCAGCCAAAAATCAAAATTTTACTTGATGTCATACTTCACAGTTACGGATGATTCTGTACAAAGTCACCGAAAAATCCTAAAACTGGATAAACCTTGTATTCTGAGTGTGTAGTAATATATAAGAAAGGAAAAAGTTAAAAGTTCCCATCTTTTCTATTATAACCAGAGACAACAATCTGTGATCATCTTCCATGAAAGGCATACCAAGCTCACCAGTGGTTTCGGCTTCTATCCCTTAACCGATCACTTCCTGCTGCCGCACGTGCGGTGGAACCAACTGTTGTCGGCCGCAACGACCTTTGACGCACCATTTCACAGTACTCCGGATCATTAGACTGACCTTCATGATTGATCCACTGTATCATTTGATGGTACATGGGAAAGAACCACATTTGGCCCGCTGAGAAAGTGAAGAATGGAACCAGGGATGACAAGAGAACCAGCAACTTGACGAGCCAGTACGAAGGGGTTGGAGCAAGTGCTTCAACAAAGATTTTGTAAGCATTTGTAGAATAAATGGGAGATATGCTTCCGTATACCAGGAGAAAAATGTACCACAAAGCAATTGAACCCCATATCAGAATGTGTTGTATAACCGTGAAGTAACTGATAGACAGTATCATCTGCAGGTTCACTGCCCACACCACGCACGAGTACATCGTCGCACCCAAAATATCCCGCCCCACAGTTTTTCCATCACTGTTGAAGGCTTGGTACTGCAGTGCTCTTGAGCATAAGAAGAAAATTATTATTGCACTGCAGAAACCATTGAACATCCAGCCAATAATTCGGCGCCAGCTGAAGAGTGCATTTTGGACCCCTTCTTGGTATAGTAGAGGAAACTGAAGAGAATTTTGAGATCAAACAGTATTAGATTGGCCAAAAGATTCAAAATACAATCAATCAAGACTCCAAGTTTTCAAACAGCAATCATTTTCATCAATCTGCATAGTTTTACACGAATGTATTTTCAAAATGACGCATCTTACGGTTCATCCAATATGGAAAACTAATGTCAAAAATGGTACAAACAGGCACCAGACAAGAACCATAAATAATGCTTAGACCGCATACCTTCACAGAACAAGTGGGGGATACATCCTGGTCGAAGACACCCAAAGCAATCACCGGAAGTGAAGTGAAGAAGACATTGTAAAGCGACAAGAACCAGTCATTGTAAGCAGGTTGCCCAGAGAATGATGTGTATGCTTCATATAAGAACAACGAGAAACCAAACGTGATATTCTTGAAGAGGAAGTAGCATATCTGCCAACAGAAGAATGAACTTGTAAATTGACAACATATAGAATTCTCAATTGATGATCAGTTACAAGATCAACCATGACAAAGTTTAATTTGAAACTGATGGTGAGAATATTAAGCCAACAGTCAGAATTACCATAGATGAGACCCTTCTATAACACCAGTGTCCATGTACGAGTAACAACCTCTCCAAATATCGGAACTGTGCAATTGCTATGTCACTTGACATGACAGCCTGAGTTGACATAAGCACCGATTAGGGTTTAAAAGAATCCAAGCAAACATAGTGATACCTTAGTAAACGCAATGCATATATACTATATGGTACCTGCATTCCTTCAACCCCACTGATTCCAACCCCAATATCTGCTTCCTGAAGCATGCCCACATCATTGGCACCATCACCGATTGCCAAGGTTGTTTTTCCAGTCCCAATTTTGACTAGTTTCGTGACCTGTATGTTGAACTACATAGTTTAATATAATTATACCCCAAGCCAAAGTTTAGAGTTAAGGAACTAATGACTCAAGCACAGTCCAAAGTGCTGATAGGAAAAGGGATGGACCACCAAAAGCAAGGAAGAATGCAAATAGTAATAACCCACCAATGCTTTCTGTTTTGGTGAGGAACGACAGCAAATGACAGATGCACAACTGAGAGCAAGCTGAAGAAATTTGTTCTTCATATCACCCTCCAAAGCATAAGCGAGTGATTTCCCATCTATGATCAAAGCATACGCCTCAGAACTTCCACTTGATCCAGAAATCTGAGAATTCCCTTCAGTTATTTGCTTGAGGACACTTGCCTTTGATGCCTGTAATAGAAGAAACAGTGCAGACTTAGGTAAGTATTTTGTATCACATTCTTATATGCACCCTTAAATCCTCTTAGCAAATAAATTGTGCGAACTCTTTGGGTTGATATTGTTGATGAATGAAACTAATAATTACCTTGATAAGTGGTTCCTTTTCCCCCGTTTTCTCCAATGCTTGGATCTCTGGAGTATCCAAGGTGATTACAATTTGCTTCATTCCTTGTCGAAGTAAACTACAAGCAAATCTGCACATTTATACCAAGTTAGAGAGAATCGTTTTTTATATGAATTACGGGCCTCGTCTTAGAATCTAGACGAAAACTCCTAAGAAAGTAGCATACCCAATGTTGATAGCAGTCTCCATTTTGTCTCCAGTCAAAACCCAGATCTTAATTCCTGCTTGAGCAAGCTTGTCTATACAGGCGGGAACCTGATGCGAGCAACAAAGCAAATTATATATAAATCTTTAAGAAAGTGATGATAATGTTAATGCTGTTTTGGCTTTTTCAACTGACCCCATTTTGGAGTTTGTCTTCAACAGCGGTAGCACCGAGAAGAATTAGATCCCTCTCAATTGTGTCAGCTACTTCTTCTATCAAAGTTTCCCGATCTGCACTAACTGAAGTTTTGGCCTCAGCCAATTTCTGATTGAAAACCTTATATTCTTCTTCACCAAGTTCACGATAAGCAACTATCAGGGTCCTTAGGCCTGCATCAGCATACTCATTTACATGGTCTTTTGTCTCCAACTCAAACTCTCTGCCATTCTTGCCAAGCCTTTCAAACATGACACTGCATTGGATAAAAGTTTAAAATGAAATTCTATTGGAGTTTAAACGAAAAACAACTATGATGAAGTAGATTGTCACAAACCTATCGGCTCCTTTAGAAAGTAATAGTAGCCGTCCCTCCCCATTTCTCACGATGACAGACATCCTCTTTCTTGCACTGTTGAATTCTAAAACACTTAAGATCTGGTACAACCTGCAAGAAAGAGGAAGTATTTCCTAAGAAAAGATTTTAAGAATTGAAACAACCACACATGGATGTATGGCTACGCAAAACCATTTCTCATCTTACCTGGAAATGCACATGATCAGAAATACAAAGTTCTGTTTTGAAAATTAACAAATTATTGTAGTAAAGGAAACAAGACCACTAATTCCCCAGATACTTCCCAAGCGAAAGCTATCAGCAAGAATATAATACTAAACATTTATCCACTTGAGCAGCTTGTTAGACTCAACATTAAAACCTTCAGCGCAAGGAAACAAAAAGGATCAGAAATAGGATAAGAAGACTGGCTTGCTGAACAATCATAATGCAAAAAAATCTTGAGGTATTGAAACTAAAATCTCATATGATCCATCATGATTGCTGAAGAAAAAGAAAAAAGAAAAAAGAAAAAGACATTTACAAGGTTTTCTTAAATTTTGATTGCATGTTTCCCTTATTCAAAAGCATTAAAAAAAAAAGATATACTGACCTTTCAAGCCTTGTCCCAGACTCCATATCAAATTCACGCACAGATATGCTTGTTTGAGTCCTTTTGCAAAATTCGAAACCAAATTCTCTTGCTGCAATCACAAATGCCGCTTCATCTGGTGATTCAGCTTCATATGAGATTGTACCTCTATCTTCATCCTCGTCAGGAATGGCAGTATGACAGATTGCTAACAAACGGAAAAACTGTAGTATTGCAGAAGCATTGCTCTCATGGACCCAGTTTCCATCCATTATCCTTTCGTCTTCAAAATTGAAGCCTTTAACCAGTGGTTTTGTATGGGTTGTATCCTTGTAATGGAAACCATTTTCCTTTGCATGCACTGATGGATGACCTTTTCTTCTTTCCATAGCTCGCTCAACCTCAGTAACACCGTGACCATATGCAACCCCAGCCACTGAACACTTAATAAACTCCATGGAATTACAAGTTAATGTTCCAGTCTTATCAGAGAGTATTGTATCAACTTGCCCAAGTTCCTCATTCAAATTTGATGTACGGGCTTGAGCTGGTTTATCACCTTCTTCATAGTACATGTGAATATCTTGATTGATGAAAAGACTCTGAAGAATTTTAACGACTTCTATTGATATATACAAGGAGATTGGGATGAAGTAGCCATACAACATCAGGGCTGTCAGGAAATGAAGAACAGATGCAACAGCTGCTCTCCTGGGATCAAAATAAACTTTAGAGTTATCTGGTCTCAAATACCACCTTTTCATCCTTCCATTTTCTAAATCATCTTTAGTATCAATGCCGAAGCAAATAGAACCAATGAATGCCATCAAAAACACAATACTGAATAAGAGATAGATAACCTTGTCCATCTTTCTCTCAATTCTGCTTCTCTTTGAGGGGGGAGAAGTTGAATTTTGAATGACTTTTGTGTCATGTCCTGTGAAGACAACTGCTCCATATATGTGATCTGTGTTTCTTAGCTTTGAGTCTCTAAGTAAAAGCTGTTGAGGATTGAGGGGATAGACATTCTCCTCGAACTCCAAACTTCCCACAAAGGAGTATAAATTTGCATTTGGGTCTTCACATTTCACCATAGCCTTGAAATCCTTGAAGTTAGAATCTTCAAGCAACACAGAAGTTACATCCACTGCCTGTTTAAGTTTCAGATTTGTTTCTCCATCAAGGTTCATGGTCTCCACGTAGCAGGTTCCATCCTCATAACTGGATGAAAGCAAGAGGAGGTCAGCTGGAAAGAATTCATCCTTCTCCACCTTGACTATATCGCCCACTCTCAGATTCTTCCATTGAGTTTGATTGAAAACTCCATCACGTTCATGCACCTTAACTTTCCTATTGTTCACTTCAATATCCTGAGAAGAAATTTCATGTTCAAAATCATAAATTGGCAACAGAATTTCCAAAAAAGGAGAAACTGCATAAAGATTATTATCACAAGAAAAACTTGCTTAGGCAACACACAAGCTTCAAATCAATTTGAAGTCCTACCGACAACAGTTTTCACTAATATATTACCCAGAAACATCAAATTTTGGTTGAAAAACATATAACCAAGGGAAAGACCTAGATCCTACAATGATGATGCTTCAAGAAGTCTAGCTCAGGTTATGTTTCCCCCTTCTTGTAAACAGAAAGATATTTGCAGATAAGAGATGAACTGAACTAGACAAACTTCTTCAGGATTTTAGGAATGACCACTAAGAGAGGGCAAAGGATAAGAGATAAACCTAGTAAACAAATAAAAATACCTGCTGCTTTCGTCGTACATCTTCAATCAGCTCTTTGATCATGCTGGCTCCAACAACCACAATCAGAGGAATAATAGCACTGACGGCCGTGAAAGGTGCAAGAGGAGTGAAGGCCAAAATACCAACGACCAAGAAAAAGAAATTGGCCACTCTCCTGAACTGCTCAAACAATGATTTAGGAATGAAAGTTGCAGGAGTATATTTGGTACTACTAATACTGTTATCAACATATTTTCGAATTGCAGCCTCAAAACATTCTGGTTCATTACAGAACACAACCCTTGAAAATCCTGGCGTCCCAATCTGTAAATGGTCATCCTTGAATAATGACCTTTTACCACATCTAAGTGAGTAGATCTTACTCAAACGTAGTCTCCTCCTTCTACCACCAGCCATTGGCTATCAGATACAAATAGGTAAGGTAACAAGTGAGTTGTGGTGTCTGTGATATCAAATTGACATCGATAAATGCTGCTTCTTTGAGAAAAAGAAGAAAACACTATGACACGATCTTTGGAGTCAGGCAGAGGATTCACCCGGCAATTTTGAATCTTTTCTGAAATTTCTTGGAGAAACTGTTACCAGTAGAATGCAGCTTCTCTGAGGGAAAGAAGAAACTAGCAGAATCACCTAGAAACAGAATCCTCCAAATAACACCAAGAAATTTCCTGCCAATGAGCTAAAAACAGCTCCTTGAAGAGGTAATCTTTGATAGGACCAAAACTCGGAATCAGTAACCCCTACACAACCAATAGAAATTTTCAGGTAAATAAAAATTTCCAGCCTCCAAGTATAAAACAAAAACCCAGATAAAAGATGCAAACTTTATAGAGAATCTAAAACGCCCACTAAAACTAAAGCTCAAAAATGGCAATAGCTGAACAGCATGTTCAAGGGGAACGATAAAGTTGAGAACTTAAAACAAGAAACCCACATAGGCTTTTGGCAGAAAAAAGGAGATCTAGAGGATCACAACTAGCAAAGAAGATGAACCCAAAACAACGAAACCAAGCCTAGTGTCAGTTAAGGTGAAAGTTCTCAAATGAAACCCAAGAAAAAAGTAACAACAGTATTCTCCATGTATACAATTCTACGAGGAAAACAAAGACTTGGTCGAACAGGACATACGAACCATTGCCTAGACTACGAATTTATATGGAAGTCTTGTTAATATCGTTACTGTTACTGTTTTAAGACACCAACGAACTAATACCCATGAAACCTCACACAGTTTCCCATGAAACAGCACACCAAGCATTTGACTTTTTCAACTTCCAATACAAGTCAAAGTGAGAAACACTTAAATCAAAGCAACCCAAGTAAGAAAAAACAGAGAAGAAAAGAGATGACGCAACCTGCACGTTGGATCTTGGATTCTGACCATTGTTTTCAGTTAATTTTGTTACTAGCTTGCATTTGTTGATTCCTCAACTTTAATTTCCAACTTCTTTTGAAAATTTCAACAAGAAAAACGCGCATTTGATCTCAGCCATGCCTGTATATATAAATCATCTGTTGGAAAGTAAAGAAATTGTCAAGACCCATATACAAAAGTTCCAACTTTAGAAAAAGGATCTTCATTTCCTTGGAAATTTTACTATGCCATCAATCAAAGATACTATTTTCTTTCGCGGGAAACTATTCATAAACGATATACTTTTCTTGTGGCTGACGAAATTTAAGAAATTCTTAACATTCCAAAAAAAAAGTTATAGTTTTCAATTTTTTGCAAAGCTCATTCTTTTAGATCTCGGCTAAAAAGTAATTACAAAATGCCCATAACGTGGATATAATATATAGATTAATAAAATATTACTAATATAAAAATTCAACTTAATTCTTAAACATAATTAAAATTAATTCAATAAATAATTTAAAATAATTATAATAAATTATCATTTGAGTTAAATTTTGATAGTTTGAATTCAAGAGTTGAGATCGTCAATGAAATCTCTTATATCATTGACAATTCTCATTAACTATTAGATCTATTTAACAATAAGGTTTGTGTCCGAAAAGTTTAGTAAATCTTGGATCCACTTAAGATCATCTCCAACCATCCCACAAAAATTTTACACCAAATTGAGAGTAAAAGAGAATATTTCAATAATCTTTTTACACCAAATTTGGTATTGCTCTAAATTTTTACACCAAATTTTATTTATTTATTTATTTATAAAAATAAAATAAAATCATTATTCTTAATTAATTAATATATACTTTATATTAAATTAATATTATTTAACAAATATAATTAATATTATTGAAACAATAAATTAATAACATATACAAATATAATTTTTTATTGCACATTTAACCTTTAATCATCTGAATTACGATATTGTTCCCACAAATACGAAGTTCATAATGAGTTTCTTTATCTTTAATTTGCTTATGTCTAGTAAGGAATTCTTGAAATATATTGTATTGTCTCTATTAATATTAATTTCAGGGGCTAGCGTTTTGCTCTAATCTTGTATAGTCGCTTGGGTATCACGTTCGTCCTCAATAATCGTATTATGCATTATATTGTACGCTAACATAATATCATGTAATATGGATTTTTCCAAAAACGTGTCGATCCCTTGATAATTGCAAATCGTGACTGGAGAACTCTATATGCACGCGCAACATCCTGCCTATATGCTTTTTGCATCTTCGTGAAATAACTTCTTTTTTGGGCCTTAGGGATCATGAATGGTTTGTAACAAGGTAGACCATTTTGGATAAATACTATCAGCTAAATAATATCTAGTATCATACACTTTTCCTCGAATAACATAATGAGCAGAAGGTGTTATACCTTTGGCAAGGTTTGCGAACAAGTGAGATGTCTCTAGCACATTAATGCCATTATTTGACCTTGGCACACCAAAATGTGCATGCCATATCCACAAATCATAATCAGTTATAGCTTCAAGAATAATAGTTGGGAATCCACTACGTCCACTATATTGTCCTGCCCAAGCCGTTGGACAATTTTGTCATGTCCAGTGCATGCAATCTAAGCTCCCTAGCAAGCCTGGAAAATCACATTCTTCCAAACTATTAATTATTTATGTTAAATAAATATTCTCAAGTGCTTTAGTTTTACTTTTAGTTTGATTGTTGTACTTTTAGTTTGATTGTAATCTCTGTTGGAGTTATGTAAATATAGTGCCCTGGCAAGCAAGTGTATTTACATGTAACTTTATCTTCTTCAGTTATAGTTTTGTAATGAAAATATTTATTATTAATAAAACA
>JAOSBK010000001.1:820561-848273 GCA_027568895.1 Erythroxylum shatona | reverse complement strand
TAATAATAATAATAATAATAAGTTTATTAGAAATCTCAACGAAACAGGTTTTTATTTTCAGTTTTTATATTACAAATCTCAACCAAGTAGGTTTTTTTTAATAGAAAAAACAGAAACCAAAAATAAGAAACAAAAATAGAAAACAACAATAGAAAAATAAAAGTGAAACCAAAGAGCTCCGTAAATTATAAGAGAGTTCTGTATCTGTTGCCTTTTGAAAATGTATTCACTACAATGACTCCAAATTCATTAAGAGGTAGAAAGCGAAACCCTAGAATTTTGGTAATTGTCTTCCAGGTGGTCTAACGCGATCAGCTCCTTAAAAATCTCAAACTTTACGTATTGTTCTGCCGTATATAAATATGAGAGAAAGAAAGACAAAAAACGAGAGTACAATGGTGAATTTAACAAGTTTGAAGAGAAAGCAACGTTTGTTTGAAGTGTGGAGTCGGCTTCCACGAACCTAACTTCCCGGTCATGGCAGGACCTTACAAATGATTGAAGGCGATTGGAGTGATGAGTGGGCTTCCACGAACCTAACCTCACGGCCATGGCAGGACCTTACAAATACTTGAAGACAAGAAACTCCATTTATGGACTTTACTCGCATCGTTGTTTCTTATATCATAAGTAAATCTTATAAAAATTAAATACTTTATCTCACTATTATTTGAGTGTTTTGTAAAAATTTATATTTTAAAATATTTCTAAAAAATTATAAGTTAATCTCGTATTTTTAATCATCTTCAAAAAGTAATTAATTATTTATCATCATTATCATTATCATCATCGTCTCGTCATTATTATTATATTTAGAAGTAATTGCATAAGTTTCAAAAAAATTAAATACTTTATCTCACTATTATTTTTATTCAATATTCTAAATATTTAAAATTTCTTATGAATAATGTGGTTTTTTAATAATTCTTTAAAATTAATTAATTATTTATCTTTATTATTATTATCTTTAAAGTAAATAAGTATACGGAGCTTAGAAGGTAAACCTTTTATAAAAATTTTACACATATTTTTAGAAAACATTAAAATTACATATAATTATGGTGTAATTAACTAAAAAATAACTAGAAAGCTATTCATTTCAAGTACTAATTTTCCTATATATTGTTTTACTAAAGAAGACGAGCTTTGAAGCAGCCACGGAAACATGTTTATAAAAATACAAAAAGAAGGCTGCATACATTATGACCTTTCTAGTATTTTTGCAAAGCAGAAAGTTTCGTGTATTAAGTATATTGCTGTTCGCGAAAATCCTTTAAAATAAAAGAAATCTTATCATTACTCACCAAAACCTGATTGAGATTAAGACCAAAGCATCTAGAAGTTGAATTTCTTCCTACATCATATATGAATAGTTAATGCACCCCAAAGTCAACATTGGCTAAATAATGAAAGATAGAGCAACAAACTTTAGGATACATGTCATTTTCACTTCTCTTATATAATTGTATTTACTGTTCTTATGTTCTACTTGACTATAATGAAAAGAACGTGTCTGGTTACGAACTCTACTGATCTTTTGAAAAAAGTATTGAAAATTAAACCGATAAAATATAAAATTTAAGGTTTAAAAAGTTTAATTAGTATTAGATTTTTATAAAATTAGTTAAAATTTTAATAAAATTAAAGGTTTTGAAATATAATTAAAAGAAACTGCCCTTATTTATTGAAGAACTTAAAATTTAATTAAAAAGAGTGTTAAACAAAAATTAATTGATTATTTTAATTTATAAAAACTGATTAGTTTATAAAAATTGATCGATTAATTAATAAATTGATCATTTTTAATAAGAAATATTATTAAAATATGTCAAACTGAAAATTTTATCGCTTCAAAATTTTTACAGTTAAATTGATCGAATAAATTCGAATTTTTAATCATTAAACTTAACAATAATTCAATTAATTAATAATTTTTACATACTTATGAAATTGCTTTCTTATCTTTTCTTTACTAATATGAGATTTGATATATATTTTTACATAACATGTTACAATTTCTTTTTTATTTAATGTCTTTATCATGTTTAATTCATATCTACATATTATAAATAATAAAGATTTCATTAGCTAAGTCAACAAAATATTAATAGAGTTGACATTTTGAGTCGTAAGGTTTTACAAAGTTAATTACTCAATTGAAAATTTTATAAACTTAAGTATTGAATTGAAAAAAAACTTAAAAAATTGAATATTTTATGATTGATTATCTCTTTCTTTTATCATGTTTATGCTCATATTGTGAATATCTTACTTAGAAAGTGAAATGTGAAAACAAAGGATTTACATGTATATAATATAATACACAACACCCATTTTCCATGATCTACCTGGTACTATGAACTTTCAATGTAGTAGAGACATGTTGATCTATGCGAATTCTAATTTGTATAATATAATTTGAAGCATTGGTTTAGTTTAGTAATAAATAAGATCGGTAATCAATCGAGATAGTTGTATTTATTTCTATCTCAACTCAGTTTAATTTTAAGAAAGCTTAAATTTGATTAATTTGAACTTAATTTATTAACATTGGATTAAAACGAGCCAAGGTAATCCAAACCAAATTTGGCCAAGTTAATCCGAACCAAATTTGTCTCTTCGACAATGGAGTTATCTTCTGAATTTGACAAGTCCAACATACAATAATGGTTCATGACCAACAGCAAATGCAGTAGATAAAATACCTGACCAGACTAGTCGATGAACAGAAAAATCTACTGCATTTGCTATGTGAATACCTTACCAGACTAGTCGACGAAGAGAAAAATCTACTGCATTTTCTGTTGGTATATGTGAATACCTGACCAGACTACTTGATGAACAGAAAAATCTACTGCAATTGCTAGGTAAATACCTGACCAGACTAGTCGATGAAGAGAAAAATCTACTGCATTTGCTGTTGTTCATGAACCATTATTGTATGTTGGACTTGTCAAATTCAGAAGATAAATCCATTGTCGAAGAGCTTGTTACGTGTTTATAATGTTTATTATGCTTAGTTTGACAAGTATGAAAACAAGATCCCGACAAAGCCAAAGTGTAGCTGATGGACAGAAGCATCTACAAATTGCATTTCTGGTTGGTCACCAAACCTTTGAGTGGAACAAAAACAACATTGATTCTCAACCACACCAAAAAAAAAAAAAAAGATTTAAGGACTACAATCTAGAGAGTGATTTGAGTGATTAAGATGGGATCTTAGTTTGTGAGAGAGAGCTTTCGAATAACTTGTAAAATATGCTAATATGTGATTAGAAGATTGCAGGTTCGAATCAAGAAAACAACTTCTTATAATATGTAGTATAGACCTTATTTTTTGTCTTGGATCATTCAAAAAAAGGTTAAAAATGAAAAAAATGCAGAATACCTAAGTTTGGTTCCATCTCAACTTTAAAAATAGTTTTCGTGGCTAAAATGAGGTCTAATCTTCCGATATCTTAACAGGAATCATTCACCAATATGTAGTTAACTTTTTTCTACAGTTTTCTCAAAATTTAAGTATTCTTAACAGGTTAGAGAAACCGTATGCTTACAAATGATATGAGCAACTGCAGGAGACCTTCACCTTTATATATAACTTCCATATTCGGCTTTCTCATCACATATTCAATATAAATCTGGTCTATACTAATCGGGATCCATTTTTCTCTTGAATTTTGACCAATTGATTTAAATCATTTATTGGGTCATTTTATTAGATCAAATTACATAACTTAACCGATAATTTATTAAAAAAATCAAAAAAATGTAATTAATGGTTTTTCAATTTTATAAAAAACGACAAAATTGTCCAACATTTCTTTGTAAAAAATACAGGAAGAAGAGTGTATATATTGATGATCCTCACAAAACAGGAACCTTTGTGAACCGGATATGTTGATTATTTGATATACATGAAAAAAGTAATAGTTACAATTTCAACCGCAAACCAAACAAAATTACAATTCCTTAGGTTTTTCTTTTCTTTTAATTTTGATCTCTTTGCACAATTTCATAAGTACAAATTTTATCGTTTCAAAATTTTCACAATTCAATTGATCGAATCAATTCTAATTTTTTATCATTAAACTTAACAATAATTCAATTAATTAATAATTTTTACATACTTATGAAATTGCTTTATTGTCTTCTCTTTGCTAATATGAGATTTGATATGTATTTTTACGTAACATGTTACAATTTCTTTTTTTAATTTAATGTCTTTATCATGTTTAATTTATATCTAGATTTTTCTCTATTTTTAATATTGGATTTAGGATGACACCTGATGGAGATCAATTCAAACATTGTACTATCGGGTGTTTATTCTAAGACTATTTATAATACTTTAAATTCAGGTTAGCCTAATAATAATAAGATTAATCGAAAACTATAAATTCAGAAATAACTAATTATAAATTAATTAGTTGTTTTTGTATATGAATTCATAAAGAATTTTTAAAAAATCTTTTTTGACATAAAATTCGATACCCACTACTTATAGAAGATATTACATTTCTTTTAGAGATAAAACGATCATAAAATGCTTAGCTTTTTGAAATTTTTTTCAATTTATTGCTAAGTTTTTAAAATTTTTAATCAAGTAATCAATCTTCTAAAATCTTATGAGTTTAGTCTATGACATTACTATAAGATGTAACGGTACCTTAGTTACATATCATGGATCAAATATGAAAGGGCAAGAAATGAAAAAATGCAGAAATACCTGATTTCAGTCTCCATAATTTTAAAAGAGTTTTTCAAAGCCGAAATGAGCGTGAATCCACTACCGTCTTTACGGAAACTCCTCTTCAGGACACGGACAAGATCTTTCTACAGTTTTCTTAAAATGTAAACTCTTTTAACGAGTCAGAGAATCCTTATGCTTACAATTGATATGAGCAATTGCAGGTGACTTTAACCTTTATATATAGCTTCCATATTGCGCTTCCCCATCACAAGTCCGACATGAGTTTGGTCCACACTAATTGGGATCTATTTTTTACCAAAATTTCGACTCATTGATTTAGATCATTTATTTGATCATTTTATTATCTTTATTTCAATCAAATTACGTAACTTAACCGATAATTTATTGAAAAAAGTAAAAAATGTAATTAATAATTGTCCAACTTTATAAAAAATGACAAAATTGTCCAACAATTAGTTCTGTTAATAATATGCTGATTTAGCTAATTTAATATTTGTTGTTTACGACATATAGATATTCAATTGAAAAAATAGCAGCCATAGTTAGACTGCAGTGAGAATAGTTTTTTCGAGTGAACATCTACATATTATAAATAATAAATATTCCGTTATATAATTCAGTAAAATATTAATAGAGCTGGCATTTTGAGTTAAACCCTTAAAGTTTTAAAAAGTTAATTATTCGATTGAAAATTTTAAAAACTTAAGTATTGAATTAAAAAACACTTAAAAAGTTGAATAATTTATGATTGATTATCTCTTTCTTTTATCATGTTTATGATGTATTGTCAATATCATACTTAGAAAGAGAAGTATGAAAACAAAAAGGATTTACATGTATATAATATAATACATAACAGCCATTTTCCACAATCTAGCCAGTACCATGAACTTAGACATGTTGAACTATGCGAATTGTAATTTGTACAAGATAATTTGAAGCGTTGGTTTAGTTTAGTAATAAATATGATTGGTAATCATTCGAGACAGTCATATTTATTCCTATCTCAACTCCATTTATTTTAAGAAACAACTTAAATTTGATTTAAAATTCGATTAATATGAACTTAATTTATTAACATTAGATTAAACCGAGCTAACTTAAACTGATCCAAATTTGTCTCTTCGACAATGGAGTTATCTTCTGAATTTGACAAGTCCAAAGACTAGTTGATTAACAGAAAAATCTAATGTGAATACCTGACCAGACTAGTTGATTAACAGAAAAATCTAACGTAAATATCTGACCAGACTAGTTGATTAACAGAAAAAATCTACTGCATTTGCTGTTGGTCATGAACCATTATTGTATGTTAGACTTGTCAAATTCAGAAGATAACTCCATTGTCGAAGAGCTTGTTACGTGTTTATAATGTTTATTATGCTTAGTTTGACAAGAAGTATGAAAACAAGATCCCGACAAAGCCAAAGACTAGCTGATTGACAGAAGCATCTACAATTGCATTTCTGGTTGGTCACCAACCCCTTGAGTGGAACAAAAACACATTGATTCTAAACCACACCAAAAAAAAAAAAAAAGTTAAGGACTATAATTTAGAGAGTGATTAAGATGGGAACTGTGTTTGTGAGAGAGTGCTGTCGAATAACTTGCAAAAGTCACTAAATTATGATTAGGAGGTTGCAGGTTTAAATCAAGGAAACAACTCAGATCTTATTCCGTATTTTGGATAGTTTATAAAAGGGTGAAAAATGAAAGAAATACGAAATATCTGATTTCGGTTCTATCTCAACTTTCAAAGTTATTTTCGTGACTAAAATAAGCTCCAATCTTTTGATATCTTTAATACGTAGTTAATTTTTTCTACAATTTTTTCAAAACGTAAGCATTTTTAATAAGTTAGAGAATCTATATGTTTTATAAAAAATATGAGCAATTATATGAGACCTTAATATTTATATAAACCTACATTTTTTTGGGTTAATAATTTATCAAAAAAATGTGAAACCTTAATAAAAATTATTTTTAAAAAAAGAGGAAAAAATGGCTTATTACTATTTTTGTATTCTTGATTTTCGTTTTTAATCCTTTTCTAGGAAGGAATTGGGTTGATGAAGCCCAACAATGTTCCAATCTCATGATGGATTTACTCAATTGTTACAAATCCAACCTTATCTAGGATTTTGTCATACACTAACACAGTGATCTGGCCCAGGTTTTGTGTGTTCTTGTTGCAAGCCGAGTTGGCCCTAATCTCACGAGTCAACTCATCCGATTCGAGTGATCTAATGGCGTCTCGTATTCATTTGAGGCAGGAGAGTTCATTTGTTCAACAAATCTAATCTTTTCAACACAGAGAAACAAGAAAGATCTAATCTTGACATAGAATACATATCATTTCACTTCCACTTTCAGCTCCAGAAACCCAACTGAGCTTGTTGAGGTAAGCTTGTGAGTTTCCACTGTTATCTCGAAGATAATGCACCAAGCTTATGTTAGTTCTACTCTTTTGTCATTTAGAAGTAAAGGGTCTCTCTCATTTTCCTTCAATGACTGCTCTAACTTGTTGAACGAAAGATTTGAGAAAAGCCCTTTATTGTCGTGTCCTGCTCAATGTTGTTCTTGTTGTAGCTGTTGTTCTTGTTGTTGTGTGTCTTCATTTGGTTCTCCTAGAGTGCCCATAAGCTCCGGTTGGTTGTATGGACTGAGGCAATCCACTCTTATTCAACGTCCACCTTATAGGAGGTTGGTCTTGGGTGCTGGGGACCGGTGTAGTTACCGGGTTCCTGCTTATGGACTGGATCTTGGTTGTTCTGAGGTTTCTTACTCAATGCAAGGGGATAGTGGCAGTAATAGAATTCGTAGGAGTAGTGAAAAGAGGCTTGGACGAATAAGTTCATGGGAAAGGCGTTGTTCGAGTAATGTCGATGATGTGGAAGCTATGATAAGCTTGTTGAGTGAGGAATTAGGTGAGGAATACTTGGGTGATAGAGAGAGAAAGAAGAGTTTGTCGAAGAGAGTGGAAATAAAGGACAGAGGGAATTATCGAGGTGATCACCGTAGGAAGAAGAAGGATGTCAGGTTGGGTTTGTTGGAGAGTGATTCCAAGTGTAAATTTGAGTCGGTAATTGTCAAATCAAGAAATGAACAATTTAGTGGTAATAAAGTGGATGATAAAACGGAAGATGTAGAAGAAAATACTGCTGTTGCAAACAATGAGAATCTTAAGGGAAGAAGGGAGAGTATTTCCTCTTATTATTCCCTTTCCGGGGAGGATTTTGACAGTGATATGGAATCTCAGGATGAGCATTGTGATGTGGTAAAAAAAGCATCGGTAATATGCAGGCAGGACTTGAAGAATGAAGATGGTAGATTTGAGGGGCATATGGTTGAAGAGTTTAAAAGACATAGGGACGGTATAGAGGGAAAAAGCGGGGTATTGGGATGTAGAACTGGAGTGACAAACACTAATTTCGACTGGGATGTGAGAAAGAAATCTGAAAAGAAACTTACTGAAATTGATGAAACACAATTAAGAAAGGAATCCTCAGAAATACAATCAATAACGGCACCAAGTTCATCTAAGAAATTTAATGATGAGAAAGAAACAACAGATTTATTTTCTTATTCACAGAAAGAGAGGAAAAAAAACTATATCCAGATGGATAATGAATCCGTTGAACAAGCCAAAATCCGAAGAAATTACCTGGAGGTTACCGAGTCAGAGGATAAATACGCAAGGCATTTGGAAGCAGCCTCACATCATCAAAAGCATGAAGATTTGCTTCAGAGACGAAGAGCTGAAAATCATAAAACAGTTGGCAGAAGTTCCACAAATGATAGTTTGAGAAAAAACACTCAACATATGACTGAAATTTCAGAAATTGGAAATGTTGATGTGCACAGAGATTCTAATTTGCAGAAGTGGTCAGAGTCTCAAGTAAAAGTACAGGAAGAAGGTATAGACATAAAGAAAAGTCAGAATGCCAGTGAACAACTGGACCAAAGGGGTGACCAAATGACACAGAAAAATTTAACAAGAAGGTCAGAATCTAGTAGGAGGAAGGAACTTGGAGATTCGGCTATTATCACAAAATCTAGTGCTGAAGAAGAGCATAGCTCCAATGATCAAACTACACTTCAGAGAATTCGATCCAGGAAAGGGTCCCAAGATGTTCAAAATATATCAGTGAATGTTACCAACGTATCGGTACTTCAAGCAATTGATAGTAAAACTGTCACTAATAATCAAAGCATTTCTGATGACGTTTTGATTAATCAAGGAAGTAAATCGACATCAGTTGTGAAACCCTTTCTGGAAATAGGAAAAAAGAATCAAACTGATGAAAGTGCTTTTGAAGTCAAATCCCAAAAAGAGACTTACAGAGCTGACAAAGTATTGAGTTATAGTGAGGGAACCTCACATGAAGCGTCCACTTCTCAAGTGTCTTTGAATAGGGCTTCTGAGATGAGAATGCAGCAGACTAATGTGCAGGAGCATGACAAGGATGTCCAGAAAAGTTCTAAACCAGTAATGATCCCTCCTACACCTCAATTGGTAGCTAGAGGTCCATTGCTTCTTGATCCAACTGGTGAAGTTGCAAACCAAGATTTGTCAACTGAAACTTTTGAGAGTAGTTCCAGTGTGTTTTATACTAGTTCAGGAGGGAGAACTCCAGCTCAACATAAATCAGATGATAACAGAGGTGCGAGTAGTGTGGCTTATGGTGAGCCTTTGAACCTTGTGGCCCATGAAGATACCCTTGATTCGGCTTATCGTTTAGAGGAATCATCCAGAAGTTATGTTGATGACTTTATTCAACAGTCAAAACATGAACTCTCAACCCCTGGTATCCAAGAGGAGATGACGATGTCTGTTACAAAAGTAGATAGTGAAGGTGAGAAACGAAGGCAAAAGAAGTCCAGTCACGATTTCACCAAGGATTCACAACTGAAAGACCAGGACTCAGGGCCATCGTTGGGAAGTTCTGGGGTAAAGGGCCCTTCAGATGAAATGTGGGATGTGAGAGATACAACTACACAGGAATCTTTAGAGAAAGAAGAAGCAGAAGACAACACAGCTACTGAGACTCTTGCTGTTAGGAGGACAGGCAGGTCCTTGTGGGGTATCATTGCTAACATTGTTCGCTTACGCTGGGGTTCACATGCTGAAATGCCCAAGCCAGCTGTAAATTCTGGTACAAAGAGTTCATCAAATGATTCTGTTAGTAGTGAGGCATATTTCTCTGGTCATGATCATGAAGAGAACAGTGACTGGAATGGGAAAAAGGAAAGAAGCATGCCAAAAGAATTGACATCTTCTCTTCAGCTGCAACTGCGTCAAACTTCTGGTCAAGGTCAGGAAGAAATACTTGACACTAGCGCAACAAAAGGCATTACAAGACAGCTGGAGTTAGAAACATCATCTCATTCTGGTACATCCAAAAATGGGCTGACATCAAAAGGTATTTCTTCACCTGAACACGAGGAACATGTTGGATTTAGTCTAGATCAGAAGTGTTTTCAAGTTGGCTCCTCTAACATGGAAGGAGGGAAGTCATCTTTAGTATCAGTTCCCTTTTCTTATCATGGCACAACTAGTCACATAGTGGAGGAACGCTTTGATAGTGGAAAAAGTAATGCATCTGATAGCGGTCTAATGCAGCCAGCGAAGCAACATGTTAGTGGGAAGCTACATGAAGTATTAGGCAGAGATGGGAAGGATGGGGAATTGAAACATAAGAAGCTTCAGCGAAACAAGCAGGTCATTAGAGATAGATTTGATGAGTGGGAGGAAGCATACCTACGCGAAAGTGAGCAGCGGAAAAGTGATGAGATATTTATGAGGGAAGCACTGCTAGAGGCTAAGCATGCCGCTGATACATGGGAGGTGCCTGTAGGAGCAGTATTGGTGCAGCATGGAAAAATTATAGCACGTGGCTACAATCTGTAAGTTTCATGCGTTTACAGATTCGCTTGATGTGGTACTAGTATTCTCTTGGATTTTTATGTATATTCATATTTCAGAGTGGAAGAGTTACGGGACTCCACTGCTCATGCAGAAATGATATGCATCCGGGAGGCTTCGAAGCAACTCCGGTCGTGGAGGCTTTCGGTAATGTTTCCTTTTAACGTATGTTGTTACTGAATGGACAAATGTGGAAAAAGGGGTCTTTTTATTTTCAATTATTATTATGATCTTTTTCTCTCATCTAAAAACAATAAGCAAAAAGATCGAAAGGTTAAAAAGAAAACTGATTTGCCTAACTAATCACCAGATGAAAGAAACAGTAATGGTGATATGGGGAACTTAAGAAACTCCTGTCATATTCTTAAAGCTTCATGATTGGCTTTGTTTCATGTAACAACAATGGCTTTAGATCACTTCATAAACTGCAATTATGTTGTTATTGCCATGAAAAAAGTAATTTTGAATGTAAAACTGGCTTATAAGTTGCATAAAGTGGGTTAGACAAACATACATGTTACAAGATATGATGGTCAATTACAATATTAGTAGCTATTTTTCCATGAGCTTGTATAATCATGAGAAGTTATTCAGTGACAAATTGGCAATACAAGCTCTCTGTATTTTAGAAAAACTGAAGCACTTGTTTTCGTGTTGATCTTTTCCTTTCACTTTAAACCTGTAAAGATCTGAAATGAGATTAACAGCTTTTTATTACAGTCATGGGTTGAAATGTTTAGATTCCCTAGATAAAGTTTCTGTCCTCTTTTGTTCCAATGGACCTTCTTTCAGAAGAAGGAGACTCTGTTCCGTGCTAGCTTTCCAATTAATCAAGGAACCTCACTAATTCCACCCTTTTTTTTATTGTAATGTTTTTCCCAATCTGTGGATTCTCAGGATGCAACGCTATATGTAACACTTGAACCCTGTGCCATGTGTGCTGGAGCAATCCTTCAAGCCAGAATAGACACTCTTGTATGGGGAGCTCCCAATAAACTTCTTGGAGCTGACGGGAGCTGGATCAGGTAAGAAGCTGCTGTCTTCAAATCCTGTATAAAGTTTGAAGACATATTTTTTTTCTGAAACAATAAATGGGTCCCTTGCTAATCAAAATTCAGAAGTTTCAAACATTCAAAGCCAACAAAGGAACTTCCTTTCCAGACTTTTACCTCTAAACTATCTGAATTCTGACAGAGCACGACCCACTTGATTGGCTTTCCTACTGAATAACTCAAACCTAACTTCCTACCTTCCAGAAGTTCTTCCTTAATATCATCAATGATTGCCTGATACTCTGGTTAAGCATTGGCTGCTGTTATTAATGAGGCAAACCATATTCATTTAATATTTCATTATCTATAACAAAAGCCATCTTTGAATAATTATCTTGTTCAATTCCTTCTGTAAGAATAATTGTCAAAATCATATAACGTTATTCCCAATCAACAAGAATCTAATAAGTTGGCTGTCAACTTATGCATACCTGGAGTAACCGGACGAATTTCTTTCTGTATGGCTGTTGCCCTCTGTCAGGGTATGCATATGGCATCACAGGGTGGTTTTCGACAACATTTCCTCCACGGACCTCTTTTTCTTCTTCTTTCCTTATTTTTCTAACTTGTTCCTCTCGTATTTCTTTGCAAAACTCAAATCAAATTGTTTCCAACAAAAGTTTGGTTTGATGCAACTGGAACTGCAAGCATGGCTGGAAATGTCTTGCATTGTGCTAATTCTGACTACTTAAATAAAACAAAAATGAATGTCATGGACTAGATTTTTAGTCAATCATTCCAGACATCAGGATTTTGACTCGATTCTAAGTTGAGTCCATACTAACTGGCATCAGTTCAATTAATTTTCACCGTAAGCTCTATTTAGGAACTGTATTTATGTGAGTTTTTCTTATCTTTTAGTGTTAAGGTACCCCCGAGGTTTAAAAGGTCTTGATTTTATGTATATCCAAATTGTTTCAGTTTGTTCCCAAATGGTGAAGAGAACAGAAATGGTGGACAACCAACGGACAAACCAGCTCCCCCAGTCCATCCCTTTCATCCCAAGATGACAATTCGACGAGGGGTATTGGAATCACAGTGTGCAGAAGTTATGCAGCAATTCTTCCAACTCAGGAGAAGGAAAAAGCAGAAGAATGAAGACGAGCCTCCACAACCGTCCTGTCTTCCTGTTGCAAGTCGGCAATCAAAAGTCCTTGATAAGTTGCATAATATCTTCCATGTTATGTTTTGTTTGTGATGAATTACAAATTGTTGATGAGTTCTTTACAAATAATTGAAACTTAAGCTATGATAACTATATGTGATCTTGTGATGTTTTCATCTAGTCTTTATAATTGCCCTGCTTCTTTCAAGGACTATACTCCCATGATTACCATATATATATATATATAGACATAGATGATTTGACTGATTCTGTAAGTAGAGTGTCTTGGTTTGCTTCAACAAGAAAACAAGTGGAATTTCTAGCAGAAGCTGTTGCTTCGCAGCAAACTTTGATCTTCATGATCGAAGTTTCCAGGAACTGACATATATACCATCCCTCTAACACTGGATCCTCGAAGTTCATAATTATGTATAAATGGTATTTCGAAATACATATGACACAAGTGTTCCAGTGTTATACAACAATGGCTGGTTCTGTCTGCGGTAATGAAGATGCAAGATAACTTGGTCATGGCTGCGACAGTAACAGACAAAGAAACCAGAAAGGGGATTCTCAGCTTGCTTTGTCTTGTTTTATTTCGACAGGGTCTGGTTACCAATTGAAAGAGTGAGTTAGGATAAACATCATGATCCAATAAACATCACCTCCATGTCTTGTCCACCCTTTTAGCCCCCCATATTTGCCACGAGTATTATCATTTGGTGTAGAACAGATATAACATGGCTTCAAAATCACATTGTCTCCAGAGAATAGTAGAGTTGAGCCACATACTGGCTTTGAACTACGTTACTGCTTCAAGAAGAAGCAGGTGACACATCTCTGGCAAGTTGATGTTATACCTGCAAAATATCAGCAGATAATAACTTTTTCAGGAGATCTTCTTTCTTCAACAATACAACTCCAGTTACAGCAATATGCAGTGGCCCACTAACCATAAATCAGTAGAAGGGGTGTTGCATTCTCATGAAGACAACATTTCTACCTTAAACATTTTAGCAGATAAAAAATACTTGATCCAGAAACCCTATATATTGCCACTATTTCTTACTTCTAGTGTCTCTTCACAACAAAATGGGTTCAGAGTTTTGGGTTCTATTCCTGACTTGTATTACCTTTCCTTTAACCCTTTCGAGTGGCCAGGCACCAGCACTGTCACCAGTGAATTTGCCTATTACACCTGTGGCACCATCTCAATCACCAACTTCCACTGTACCAACTGCACCGACACAATCACCGGCAAAAGCAGTAACACCTCCAACTACAGCTACTCCTGTGGCACCATCTCAATCACCAACTTCCACTGTACCAACTGCACCGACACAGTCGCCGGCAAAAGCAGTAACAGCTCCACCTACAGCTACACCTGTGGCACCATCTCAATCACCAACTTCCACTGTACCAACCGCACCGGTGCAATCACCAGCAAAAGCAGTAACGCCTCCACCTACAACCACTCCTATATCTTCACCATCTCCTAAATTAGCCCCGGCTATTAGTCCAACCGTCCCACCTCCTAAAAGGTCACCCACTCAATCACCACAAACTCCTCCGGTCACAGCGCCATCAAAGCCACCAGCATTACCACCATCAAAGCCACCAGCATTACCACCGGCTCCTGCTACACCACCACCAGCGTTGCCACCACCGAAAGTGTCCCCGGCTCCAGCCAAAGCACCACCAGCACCGGCTCCAGCCAAAGCACCACCGGCACCAGCACCAGCTAAGGAAACACCGGCACCGGCACCAGCAAAGGCACCTCCAGCCCCTGCACCAACACCAGCAAAGGCGCCTCCAGCCCCAGCCCCAGCACCAACACCAGCGAAGACACCTCCAGCCCCAGCACCAACACCAGCAAAGGCACCTCCAGCCCCAGCCCCAGCACCTATCACTCCATCACCAGCTCCAACACCTGCATTAGTGCCTTCACCTGCACCAGCTCCTCCTAAGCATAAGAAGAAAAGAAAGCAAAAGCACAAACACAAGAAGCAACATCATCACATGTCAGCTCTTGCCCCAATTCCCCCAAGCCCTCCAGCTCCACCTACAGCGGCAGATTCTTTGGATACTGCTCCAGATGCTCCAGATGCTCCAGCACCATCTCCAACGCATGTAAGTGCTCCATAGTTGCATGAGTTAATATTCAAGTTCCAACAGTATGCTTGCTGGCACAACAAATTATATATTATGACCACTTCTTGCCTCTTATGTCTTACAGAATGGAGGAATTGCATTGCACCAGCAACAAGGAAGGTTCACAATGTGGGGAACTGTTGGATTAGCAACTGCATTTACACTACTTATTGCAGGATAAAGCCTTATGTGAGTTGGCTTATTGCAGGATAAAGCCTTATGTGAGTTGGCTATCTTACCTCATGATTCATGAGCTGTTTGTATGCATATACGTAGATTATTTTGTATGGACAAAATAATCAGTTTGGAAATTCAAGAACATGGGATTTCAAAAGGCGAGCCGATGTATCAAAATTGTAGCGTGGATATTGAATATTCTTTCATTTCTTCCAGTTGTTTCTATTTATAAGAAATGCACTGCGAGTCACCAGAGTATTTGAAGAGGAAAGTAAGAAAGAATGAACTTGTAAGAAAAACTTTATTAAACTTGATCTGTATTTGATTCTGCACTTATTTCCTTCCCCAAGTCACACTCAATTACAAGGCCTAAATTATCAGCCAATTTGTGATACTGCTCACATCCTGCACACTGAAGAGAAGGACCAGAGGTTAATCATGGAAAAATTTCATCAACTGTGACAATAAAGCAAAAAGCTTTGGTATCCCTTAAAAGCCAACGCAACATATTCCTTGCAAAAGATGATGCAATCAGCAAACAAGATGTTCTAAGAGAAGATTTTGCACAAATTTTGCACATTTTTAACTTATAAATTTGAACTTTAGGTCCTTAAAAGTCGCATCAAAATAAATCAATGATATTATGCAGTAAGTTGATGTTCAGGAATCTAAATATTATGCAGTAAGTTGATGTTCAGGAATCTAACTGAATAAATCTCCCATGCAAACTTACCTGCTCAATTTATCTATAAATGCAGCATAACAACCAAAGATGACAGCCATAACAAGTTGCCAAAATTGTAGATAATTGCATAAGATGTATAATCTGACTGTCTAAGCAACCCTCATATTTTTCTAAAATCCAACAAATTTTAATAACGTCAAATGATGAAACAGTTCAAGTCTATAGAACAGTAGAAGTGCTAGAAAAATGTTACGGCAAAGAGAGTAACCCAAAAAAGAATCATACTTTCATATATCAAATAAACATTATTAAAGTAACCCAAAAGAAAGTAACTTTTGCCAGTTAAAAATTGTGAGTCAACTCTTCAGTAGTGACAAATTTGTTCTCATCCAAAGGGTGATTCAAAGCAGTAAGGTGCAGAACTGTACAAGTTAACAAGGAACCCACTAGTTTGTTTGACAAAATACCCAAACTTCGCCCCTTTTGAGGGCATTTGTGGTCGAACCAGTCAACCTACTTCCCTAACTAGAATGGACCCGTCATTCTGCCCATCCTATCGATTTATTTCACATCTTAACTCTAAAAAATTGAAAAGAAAATTTCTTAATAGAAAAAAGCCGTTGTACTTGGTATCTTTCTGCACTTTCAATTACTGCTTTGAAACCCTCACTCTCCTTATCTAATCACAGCAAGTCTTATAGCATCCACCAGTATGGACATACAACTTGAGGCCTATTGTTAGTCAAAACATAAGTTTGTATGTAATCAGATATTATCATCTATAGAAGGGCGATGATCCTGTATTGATTCTTTCACGTTAACATTCCTGCAATCAGCAGAGTGTCTAGATGAATGCTTAATAGCTTTTCCATTGTCATTCCACCTATCGCAAGAATCTAATGCTCAATAAGACAAACAGGTACCTGTACATAAACTAGTCCACGCTCATAGGCCAATCGATTTATGAGCCTCTGTGTTCTTCCACCACATTCATTACAAGTGAATTGTACAAGCAGACTCCTCCTAGGTAGTTTTATGTCAATAGTTGCACCCTGCCATACAAAATGTATGACTAAACATGTCAAGATTAATGTCTTAAGGGTTTAACAATAGAAAATCGAAATGATAAATGATAGAATCAAATAACAGAAGGCAGATCCTCTGTAAAATTTTGGTCAAGTGACTAAGCAGATTTACAACCCTCTTTGATTCAATTATGACGGATGCTGATAGCATTTCACGTTACGTTTTTGTATATTAGATAAACCCACAATCTAAACAGTGAGATTAACAAGTTATTTGGCACGTAATCTGCTATGGATTTTGGTAAAAAATCTAGACATTACTATCTGATTTACACCCTTCTTTGGTGATGATGGCACTTTTCATGTTATGTTCTTTTGCATTAGTCTTCACATTAAAGGGGAAATTCTACTCCATCCATTTTAGAATATGTGATAAAAGAATGTACCAATCTCACAATTTAGATAGTGGGTTATATATGCACAGAATCATATGCAGCAGTCAAAGTCATATTTGATGTATAATGGACTACTGGCTTAACAAAATGAAGAGTCTCCATAATGACAGGTGCTCCAAGCAGGCATAATCATCAGCAGCATCATGACATAATCATCATCGTTTTTCTACTTTCTCCTCAAGCCTCCTTCAAACTACTGATATATCATCCCAACAGTTCAAGTTCCAAAATCATCACCAAAACACTGCCAGGTCTCGACATACTTTCCCTTACAAAAACACTCATAGCATACAATTTACTTCGCAATATAATAAAATCACAAATAAACAGGTAAGTGGATATTTCCAATATCAACCCCGAATTTTCACATACTGCCTAGAAAACTTCCACCTAAAACTTGAAACAAACGCGAGAAATGGGATGCAAAAACTTAAACTAAACAAGTAAAGTACAAAGACTAAATTTAAACACCTCATTGGAGTCTCCCAGTTCCACTTCTGAGCTTATCTCATGATCTCCATCCGGAGCTGCCAACAACGGATACAAACGTTTTGGCCACACTGCTTTACTTTCGAGAATTCTCAGCCTGCACGAAAACAGAAGAAAGAGCAATAAAGCTTGCAACTTTATAAAGTTCAGACAGCAAAAAATTGAAACTTAACAAGAAACAGCGAAGAGAGAAGAAATCCTAAGAGGGTCTTCAAGGGTTTTCGAGGCATTAACCTTGCCAGTGATAGAGTTGGGTATGTACTACAGAAAGAAATAGGTTTAAAGTTGCTTGTTTTAAGTGAGAGATTAAAGGGTTTCTGTGATTTGAGAGTGCAAGTGTAGAGAGCAGTAGTGGCGACAGAGAAGCTGCTGTGAGTGACGGCAGCCATGGACGAACACTACAGCCAACAGAAGGTTGTTAGAGAACAGTGGTCGCTTCGTCACACATCCTATGCGCCGTTAAAACTCCAAAATTAAAGAATTTGAATTTAATTAAAGGTTAAGCTTGAGTTACATAAAAAAATATTAAAATAATTATTTAACATTTAGTAACAATTTTATATTATTTGAAATTTTATTAAAATTATAAACTTTTGTAGTTATTTATCTAATTTACATTTTTATAAATTCATGATTGTTATTTAATTTATATTTTTATAAAAAGATTATTTTTGTTTTAAAATAATTTTATATATTAGGTTTATTTTAATAAATAATTCATAGTTTATATAATTATTAAAATTGATAAATGAGTTTATAAGTTGAACTTAAATTAAATTTAAAAAAGCTTTGAGTTAAATATGTAACTAAAATTCTTTAAAAAATTTTAATTTGACACTAATTAAATTAGATAAATATATATATATTATTTTTCTAATAAGAATAATATTCTTTTTCCATAAATATTTTTTATTGTATATATTAATTTGAGCTTGTGTCTCTTTTAGCATCCTTGGAATTTATAACACGGTTAATCTTTGTTTATTCTTGATCTCTTGTGGATGGTTTATAATAAATCATAAATTATAAAATTTATATTTTAAGAATTACTTGAAATAATTCCAACATTGGCTTTACTCCAAGTTTAGTCAGGTTTCATATCTTGCAGTCACAAAGTTATGTGAATATTGTTGTGCCTGGTGATCTTATCAGTTTTTTTTTTTAATCCATCAAAAACATGTTTGACTGTGGTCTGATCTTGAGCAGAACTAGGAAAACCAAGCAATTGCATATGCAACAAGGATTTGCATTTCTTTTTATTAATGAAATTTCTGTATACAAAGTATGAATCTTTTCATGTTCCTGAGGTACAGGAAAAGTATCAAGTTGATGAATTGTGAAATCATCTTCAACAAGAAGACACAATGGTTCTTGTTGGAAAGATTAGGTGTTAGAGAAATTCTAAAACCCAGAATCGAGTTCCATGGGCAACTATTGCCAATGAAGAATCAGTTTTAGTCCTCTTCATCCACTTCACGAAAAGGAAGTGGTACTGTTTTGACTGCTCTGAACTTGCCTGCATTATTTAGATGCTCATTCTCCAACCTGGACCGTTTGACAAAAAAAGTTCTCTTTCAGTGATGATAAAAGGGCTAAAGAAGGTTATGAATTAGTTCAATCATATAACTAAAAGTTGGAGCTTTACCTGTAAAAATTCCACTGTCCTCTTCTAATCACTTCCAGGGAAGCTAAGAACAGACCTGTTACTCTGTAATCTACATGTTCAAACCTTGAATGAAGAACTGTCTGCAGCCAAGCAAGCCTGAGAATAAGGTTCAGTACCTGCAGGAAGTACCCAAGTTCTGTTCAGAATCTGGAAGTTATATGATATGTAGCAGATATATTGATCCTAAAGTTCAGACCAATATTATCAGAAAGCTATTGTTGATTAGGAATCTTGTTCTACAATGTAAAAAAATTTACGAGAATATGTTCATTATCCTGTTTCTGATATTCTTACCTTAACGAAGATATGCTATTCGATCGTCTAATCAAATAATTTATAATGTTCTGATAAGTTCTGAGTCATTAATTTTGCTGTTAAAATTGGATTCCTAGGAACCTGGAACTAAACCTGAAACCTTTTTCTACTGAAAACATAAAGGGAAAGTAGAATGAATGAATGATGATGATCTCATGTATACCATGGAGAAGTAGTAAATGAATTTTTGACGAAGCATTAATTCATTCCTTAGCCATGGATTCTTGGAATTCATTTGGAGCAAACCCCAGTCCTTTACAAAGTCCCAATACAATTGGTAAACTGTTGCAGAACTTGACATAACCACTAGAAGACACAGGCATCCAACACTCCTTTCCTTTTCATATGCAACTTTAGCTCCTGCTGCTAGCATTGCTGACACATACTTCCCCAGATTCACAAGGTGGCTTGTCTGTCCTTCATCGAACCATCGCCTCGCGCACTGCATACCCGATTAAGGACAGAAAATATTAGCACAGGTTTCTGTATTGGTTCTGGTAAAATTACAGCAAGTTATTCAATCTAATATTGCACATCTTAAATTGTATGTATAGAAACTATACCTGCATTGCCCTCCAGTAGTAGGGTAGGAAGGATACTGCATACACAAGATCACGGTAATGCTTGGCTCTCATGCAGTATCCATAATCTTGTGTTTTGTAGCTTCCAGTTATGTAGTAACACGTCACATACTCAAGGTCCCTAAGCATTGGAACCTATTGCCATAACAGCTACTGTCAGTAAACTTTAATAATTGATTCTGCCATTTTTGTTCAGTGATTCATGTTTTTTACCTGACTACAAAGTTGATCAGCCATAAAAAAGTCCAGCATCACAACCTGCAGAAGAAAATTGTTTAAGCAGTTCAGCGGAATTCTTGGTTATGGCCTCAAACACAGCAATGACTATTTCATACCTTATACAGGGGCGACAGAATGATGTTCCGAATCACTTGAAGGAAACAGTAACGACTTGACCGATATAAGATATTGAAGGGACAAACTAATAGAATCAATACCATCTGCAAACATAAAAGCAACAGTTATTAGTAATGGCTAAATGAAGAATTGAGTCAGGTAAGCTTGTAAAGATTTCTATTTAAAGATTTACCAGTAACAGAAGGCCAGGGATTGCTTGAACTTGGGAATATGAATATCCTTTGGTAAGAAGTGTCAAATGAATAAACATAACCCCAACAACTGCAGTCATTGTTGCAGTACAAATCAAGAACACATCTCTATACTTGAGCTCCTTGGTAGGGGCCAACTCAAAGATGAAGCTATAGTTTATCCTAGCTTTTCTCCACATGAAGATGTTGCAACCATACAGAAAGAAGTGAAGGAATAGCAGGCTAAACATGCTGCAGCTTGAAAAACACCACTATTGTTACTTTCCTTTCATTGGGGATTCAAAATTATTACTTCAAACCTAAATGGATAGCAACTTGCCTAAACACAGGGTAGACAGTTTCCATGTAGACTGTATCGGGTTGTTTTCGGTACATTCCGGTGATATGAGCCATTATAATATACCCAGCAAGGAGAGCCAGGAAACAACCAGCGAAGAGTCCTGATTATTAAGGAACAGAAGTGATCAATATGTTTGTTAAGGATGTTGCTAAAGTAAAGGATTAGCATTTGGTCAGTTCCAATCCTACAAGATTATCATTGAGCTTTAACGTTTTTCGAGTCCCGAAAGAGGCAAACTCAATAAACATTTTGTTAGATTCATATTTTCATTGCAGCTAACATGTATATTTGAAATCTTACATTCACGGTGGACATGGACGCTTTACTGAATAAAACTTAAAATGTTCTCTTCAGGCATGATGATTAATGTGCGGCATGGGACCTATGCTTTATCATCCACCCAGATAAAGTGAACCAGGCACTTCCCTGAAAGCTTAGTGGCCTGATGGGTCCATACTTTAGTTTCTTTCTTTAAGATCTAATAATGTATCCTGAAGTGAGCAAGGACAAACCTTGAACACATCATTACCCAATTCTAGGCTAGTTCTGTCTAATTTTGAGTTTGAACTCACCAATGAAGAAGGTTACAGCATGTGATTCTTTTCGGTGATTTGGTTTAAGATACTTCATAGCCTTTCTCCTGTCTTCTTGAGCAAAATATTTCACAAATAGCTCCTCAACTTCATCTGCTAAATTGGTCACCTGTCATTTCTAAGACTGATAAGCAAATGCAACCAACTTCAGGAATAACTGGTTCATACGAAAGATAAAAAATTAACAGTCAAGCAAATCCAAGTTCAGTTTCAACATATCCCACTAAATCTCTAGTTCAGACATGCACTGTAGGATCATTGATCCCTTGTCACTGTCACAAGCACTAACACAGAGTTTCTAGTGGCAGGCAATCATCTAAATCTCATCCTATCATTGAATCCCATGTAGTTTTTCTGCTTCTGCAACAATCCTATGATGAATATCATCATTTACCTTGTCGGAACAGTTGAAATATGAGCTTTCAACAACTTTTAGATATATGGGCAACACTTGTTTTCCAGTAACCTGATGAAAGTAATGACAAACAAATCTCTCATTAGGTACTGGGACCAGCAGAAGAACATACTGAAACAAAATAGGCCACTACCTATATCCTTACTTTGTTAAACTTCTTCAAGATTTTTATGAAAGCGAGCATATTGAGATTCCTGAAAAATCAATCAAAAGCACACAAAGTGAACTTTTGGTGTGTAAAAAATCCAATATTGCAAAAAAAGTTTCTTTCCAGCCATTGTTACCTGTAAGTATTCAGATATCCCAACCCTTTGTAAAGCTCAATGAAAGCACCTTTAATCATCTTCTCTGCATGATGTAACTTACTTTTGTTTATATGAAGCTTGTTCCCTTCAGGATTAGATTTCCTAAAGGACTGGTTCACTAAATCTTCCCAGACGACGTAGCTAATTGCAGAAAAAGTACGAGCAGGTGTTGTTAAAGGAATGTGTATCCTCATGTTCTTGCCTTGGCAATAAAAAGCACGACCAGAGAGACTCCTCAATTTGCTGTCCTCTCTTTTCAACCTCATTGATCTTCCCAGTTCTTCTGATCTTGGATAGTCTAACACATCAGTCCTCTCAGAATCCTCCGTGCTGTTGTCTTGCACCTGCTCTTGTTCTTGTTCTGTTCTTTCCCTCACAGAATCCTCCTCTGTAACCAAGAAGATACAACCATGACAAGATCATCAGAGTTAAAATGTTTTCAATTTTTTGAATCATTTAGTCAAACAGAAGTATTTGATATATTACCAGTTGAAATGGTGCATGAAATGGAAACATCCTCCTTGGAATCCTGAGAAGAGTCTCCTTTGCTACGCTGTTGCTTTAAAGCAGATTTCAGCTCACTGAGAATCTCCAACTGTTTCTTCAATGATTCACCTCTGTCCATGAATTCTTGCTCCTTGTTCTTATAGAATTGATTCACTTTGTTAAGTTGCAGATCCAAACACGCAAAGAACTCTTTAGCTGCATCAGTATCAGCAAAAGTTTCAAGAAGTTCTGTCTCATACACGTCCCCTTTACTACTCGAAGAAGCAAGCTTCCTATGAACCTGTTCACGTAAAACACCATCTTTTTTCACTTTTCATGTAAGGTATTAACCAAATTATACATGTTAAGTACAGAGTTATATATAGAACATAGTACATGAATAGCTCCATGGTCCCTATGATCATGTCCAAAAAAGGAGATCTTCTTAAGAGAAGAAATGAAGTTGTTCGATAAAGAACTATTGTGTTGGTGCTTGGTGGGTATGGAGTTGACATTGTTAAGGACATGGAATTTCTTAAGATCATTCTTGAGTTGCCAATAATCAACAAAGGCCTCTCTCCATTCAGGCACAAGCTGAGCCTCAAACTGCCTAGTGAACTTCACCATTCTCGGTTCTCTTTTTTGGTGCTAAGTATACAAAAGAAGAAGAAGAAGAAACAAATGAGCTTGTGAGCGTGTTCAATGGCTGGCTTTGTTCACCATTTATGGGGGTGTGAAAAAAGGAATATGGATGATGTGTTAGTACTGATGCTCAGACAGCACATTCTAAAATATCCTCTGCACTTATACTAATCCTTATAGTGGCTAAGATTCGCCGGAAATTGACTCAAAAACAGTCACCGGATTTTATGATCTCTCAGGCCAACATGCATGCTCTCACGAAGATCTGCAAAGTATGGAGACCTTTTAAATGGATTGACATACGTGGGGTCATGCATATTTCAAAGATACAACAATTAAAAAAGCATATCTCTTGTTCTTTTTTGAAGGGTAATATACATAAATTATTACTATTCCTAAAGAATTCATCTATCTTTTCCTAAGTTTACTACTTATGATGTAATTTCAAACTTACGACAATAATAACAACAACAATAATTTAGCAAAAATTTTGTTAATACACAAAATTTAAAAAAATTTAATAGTACGTAGTCTTACTGCTAAATAACAGAGAGATTGTTTCGTACTTATTTGTGTAAAAATACATGAAATTTCCATTGTATAATTTTTTATACAAACGATACAAAATATTTGTTTAAAATATTCTTGATGGATAAATAAAATATATTACTAAAATTTTATTTTGTTCATTTCTCTCATATTTTAAAAATTATCACTTACCCTCTATAGTATTATTTAATTATCATGTAAATTCGTTTTTCTTATATTTTCTATAATCAAAATTAACATAGTATCGAATAAAAACTAGACTTGTATAATAACTAAATAATATTGTAAAAATAAATAATAATTTAAAAATGAAAATAATAAAATGAAAAAAGATCAAATCACAAGAGATATTATTATAATTAAATTTATTCTTAAAATTAAAATTTTGAATTTTTCTAATAAAACAATAATGTATTTTTAAATTTTATTTCAATAAAAGGATAGTAAGCACTAGAAATAGATTCAACCACTTTCATTTTCATGGTTTATTCCTTCTTTCAATTTATACTAATATATAGGTTTATTCCATCACTACTTCCTATACTTGATGACTAGAATCTCTTACGTTTTGGATAATGAGTTTGGATCAAGAATACGATGCCTAACTTTCTTTAAGTACGTGGTTTCCATATTACTAGACTAAAATTATAAAAATACAGAAAACGTATTTAAAAAAAAACATGATTTCCATATAACTAGACTATAATTAAAAAATGCACAAAAAATGGATTAAAAAACATGATTTTAGAAACTAGTAGCTAGGCCCGACTTTTTAAAAATCGGACTAGAAATTAAACCACAGGATAAGAGATTTTAAGTTTAAAAAATTCAATCAGTATTAGATCGTCATAAAATTAGTTAACGATTGAATAAAATTAAAAAATTTGAAATATTATTAAAAGAGAATGCAAGATTTTGAAGTTTAATTAAAAAATAGATTGTTACGTATAAATTAATTGATTTATTTTAATTTATAAGAACTTATTAATTTACAAAAATTGATCGATTAATTAATAATTCGATCAGTTTTTGACAGCAAGATCTATTAAAATAAATCGAACCGAAATTTTAAAAATTGAATCGAAAATTTGAACGAGTCAAGATTTTTACAGTTAAACCGATCGAATTGATTGAATTTTGTAATCATTATTCATTAGTTAAAGTTTAGTAGCAATATTGGGTGACGAATTAAAATTTGACAAAGTGGAAGGTTCTATGTTCTATTCTATTCTTTTAGTTCTAATCTCCTCTCCATCTTTCTCCTTCCTTCCCAACTTGACAAGAGCAGGAGAACTTGTACACTTTTTAAAGCTGTCAAAACTTCTAATCTCCACAGACACATTCGGTCCTACCCAACTAGACATATGGATTGTAACATCAAACATTGTAGTTGTGGAAAATTGACATCGTGCCTTGTGTTGCTGACTCAGAGATACCCCATTTATATTATTCCCTGTATGCACATATAGACAAAACCCCCTTTTTTTTCTTTTCAAACTTAGAATTATTAAATGTAAATAATTATTAAAATTTGTTTACAAAACTCAAACATGAGAAGAGTTACATCGATCATGTCACTTAATCTTAATTTGATCATTGATTTGTTAAGCGATTTGCTCGAAATATATAATTTATGAATTATTAATAATTTATTCAGTACATGTTGCTGAATATTATGATGATATTAATTAAGCATACATAAATTATAAATTATCTCGACACGATGATATTAATTAGACATATATGAATTATAAATTATCTCAATACTAACATATTTGTTAATAAATTCAAATGTGGATTTGCTATGATGAAATTATTTAGACATATATAATTTATAAGTTAGTTCAACACCAACATATTTATTAATAAATTCATTTGCAAATTCACTATGATGATATTAGTTAGTATCAAGAATCCCACGTCGAATAAGTATGAGTGTATTTAATAATTTATAATAGTGTGCAAACATCTTCCAAAAGCTAAGGATTAGTTAGGCCTTTCAACATAATATCAGAAACCATTTGCTTCGATAATTTGAGGCGGTGCCCAGTTCTATTCCTTTGCTCAATATGCCCAGCAAATGTTCGGCTCAATTTTAAGCTAAAGAGGTGTGTCAAGAATTCTACATTAGACAAGTGTGGGTGTATTCAGTGATTTATAATAGTGTGCAAAATCTCCCTTTTGAGTTGGCTTTTAAGGATGAATTAGGCCTTTTAACAGTTAGACCTAGATAAATTATAAATTGTCAAATTACCAAAATATTTATTAATAAATTTCAAATGGAGAAAAGGGAAAACTGAAATAGAAAAGAAGAAAAATAAACGATAAATAAAGTTTTTTTTTGAAAAATGAATAAAGGTTATTTTTAATGTAGTGAAAGTACTGAAAAGAAAAAAAGAAATAGAGGGAGGTACGAGATCAAAAGGCACCTGAACCAATTGCAAGACATTGAGATCATGGTCTGATTCAGAGAGCATTTTATTTTGGTGCGCCTTTGTAAGCTACCACCTATAGATATCCCCTCTCTTTTCTTCACCTTCATTAAGTACATTATCATCTCTTTTACATATATATTCTATGTTGTATCCAAACTTTTGACCATACATGACACGTCTAATCATTAAAACTAACTCCTAAAATTTCAATTTGTACTACTCCTTGGTGGTCTAGTAGAATTTATTTCTTCTATATCAATTTGCATTTTAATAACCTAAACCCTAAACCCTAAATCCTAAAACTTCAAATCCTAAACCCTAACTCTAAACCTTAAACCCTAAACCCTAAAACCCCAAACCCTAAACCCTAACCCTAAAACTCCAAACCCTAAACTCTAAAAGCCTAAACCCTAAACCCTAACCCTAAACCCTAAACTCTAAACTCTAAATCCTAAAATTTCAATTTGTACTCCTCCATGAGTGGTCTAATATAATTTATTTCTTATATATCAATTTGCATTTTAATAACTTAAAAATGATGGGTCAAAAATAGAAATATTTTAATGACTAAAAAAAACTGATAAGTCGTGAGTAAAAATATATTAAATTTAAAATATTAATTGAATTGAACATATCAAATATATTCATAATTTAAATATATGTTATTTCTTTTTTTAAGTTTTAAGGACTAGTCTAGACAGTCACGTAACAATTTGCTTTGTATTTTCTTCTTGATTGATAATATTATTTTAAAATTTAAAAATAAAATATTAAATGTGATTTCAATACATAATTCTTTTGACTATATGTCATATTCTTACTAATCATCTTTTATTTAATTAGAAGATAATTATATATTAATAATTATTATGCATTTAATGATTAATAGAGAGACATTAAACCTAATTAAGGCAAATGTTAATAAAGTATGAAAGATTAAAAATACCTCATTGTAGAATTATCCATCTCTCTATCTACTAAAGATACACTTAGTATCAAAGAAGTACATCATCAAATCTAAGGGATTTCTAATTGATGCACACACATATAAACACATACAG